>CM035406.1:19077399-19801149 GCA_020310875.1 Ceratopteris richardii
GACCTGACGGGCTCACTAATGAGTTCTTTAAATCCTTCAGGTTGGTGGTTGCCACCCCTCTTCATCTGGTTTGGCAAGAGGCGCTCAAGTTTGGCGCGCTTCCTTCTTGTATCAACAATGGGATTATCAAGTTAATACACAGAAAAGGGGAAAAGAAAAGAATAGAGAACTAGCGTCATATTACGATGCTCCAAACAAGATACAAGATCATCGCCAAAGTCATTGCCAACAGAATCTCTTGCCACTTGAGAGCATGGTTAAGCGAGGACCAAAAAGGTTTCATTAAAGGCAGGTCAATTTTGGAAACCATTATAGATATCTGGGAAGGTCTTGAATTTGCAAATGAGTCTAAACAAGACGTGATCTTCCTCAAGATCGACTTTGATAAAGCCTACGACAGGCTGGAATGGGACTATATTCTGCAGTCCCTCCAAGATCTTGGATGTAGTCAGAAATTCACCAAGATGATCATGACCCTTCTTGAAAACGCATCGACCCAAATTAACATTAATAGCAAACTTTTGAAGGTGATCAAACTTAGAAGATCTATCAGACAAGGGTGCCCATTGGCTCCCCTTCTCTTTGCCATTGCCATGGAAGGGCTTAGCAGGCTGGTGGAGCATCAGGTGGAAGCTGGAAATATAAAAGGCCTCCGCTTGCCGCATGACCACAGTCAGATCACCATGAGACTTTTTGCCGATGATATGAACGTGTTTGTTCACAATGATAGTACCAGCCTGGAGATGTTCTGGAGGTGTCTGGCTACTTTTTGTGTAGCTTCTCGATCCACAATCAACCACTCTAAGACCGCCTTTAGAGCTATTGTTGGGTCACAGCCCAACCTTCTCATTGATCATGGCTGTCAAATCTTTCCGCAGGGCCAAATGTTTTGGCTTCTTGGGATCCCCTTGGGGTTTGGGGTCTCTATGGAACAGCGGTGGAACTGGGTGCTGGCCAAACTTGAAAACAAGCTTAACTATTGGAGAGGTATGCAAATCGATCTTGTTGGTCGTGCTATGGTTACCAACACGTTCCTCCTTTCATCTACCATTTATTTCCTTTCTTGTTGGAGACCGAAAGAGCAAGATCTGTCCAAATTGGATAGTATTTGTAGAAACTTCCTTTGGACGGGTGACCACAATAGGAGGGGTGCCTAAAATCAAATGCTCCATCTGCACCAGCCATAGAGATAGTGGGGGACTTGGTATCCTGGACATTGGGTGCATGGCTAACAAAGTGGCGGCCAAATGGATGATTAAGGCTTGGTGCAACGGGGAGGCCTCGTGGGCCAAGTTGATCTTCAGAAACAAGAACAAGTTGGCTCTCATAGGCTTCCCAAATTGGAAGAATCTTGACATCTTGACCTTGCTATTTTCCCCGATCCCCATCTTCCCGAAAGGCTCTAATCTTGTGTGCTCCCTATGGAAGAGTTGGAATAAAGTCAAAAGCTACACAAGAATTAGTGAAGACTGGAAGTGGGCAGCCAGTATCAGACAAAACGACTCTATTTGGTTTCTGATCCATGGCATCCGGAGTGTGGAATCTTGGAACATTCAAAATGTGAAGAAGTTATGGAACAAAGGCTTCAAAAAATGGAAACATCTCTGGAAACAAGACACCAACCGCTGGATAAACTTCGAGGATATTGACCCTTGTGTCAACATTTCGTACGAAGAATGGAACACTTTGCAAAGCAGATGTCTCGCTTGGGACCGACACAAAGCTCGCCTTCTCATGGGACACGACACGTGGAGCTTGCTTGGTCTCAAATGGCACAATGGGAATTGCCTATCAAAAATCCCGAACATCAAAGAAATGATTGACTATCAGGCTAACCTCAACAAGAAGTGGTGCCTGTCATGGACGCGGCTTCGGTGGGACATGAAGTTCATGGCTATCTGGCACCCCCTCATAGAAATCAAAAAGTCTGTCCTCTTATGGAAAATTCTTCATCATGGAATCTGGACCAACCTTAAGGCTAGCAAATTTTGTGGGATTCCTCCCTGGTGCAAACGCTGCTACCGGTCTATTGAAGATGTTTCACACATCTTCTTTACCTGCCCCAACTCCAACAGACTCTGGCAGACAATTGGAAAGAAAATTAGACTTTAGAAACATCTCAGTTGGCAGCAAGCCCTGTTGGGAGAAGCGATCGGCTACTCCGCGACTCTCTGGAACGCCATCAGAGGGGAGATCCTATGGAAAATCTGGCGGGAAAGATGTGCTTTCAACTTCGGTGACTCCCCCAAAGAGTGATCAATTGAGAAATCCTTGTTCCTCCTTGGCAAAAGGATTGTTAACTATAAGAAATCCCCCCCCCTTCAGGCATCATCAAGTACTCCTTTTGATCAACAACAAGCTTAAACCCAAGTGGGCCCCTCATGAGGGTGATGAGAGGGTGATTAACCTTCTTTGTAATGCCATCTAAGCTCTGTAAAAGCTTCCCCTGCTTTGTGGGATTTGGGGGGTCTCGTCTAAGTTGGCATGGACTTTGCTAACAGACTAAGTCGACTACCAATGTGATAGACCAAGACTTTTTTATAGACCTGTTTTTGCTCTACTTTGGTTTTTTTTTCCCTTAGCATGGCAAGGCTTGCATCATCCTTGATGCTTGAAGTCATTGGCTTTGGTGCCATTTTAAGAGCTCTTTGGGGTTAAACCCCTCAGTTGTCACCCTTCTAAGGATGGGCATTTTGGCGAAACAAGATGAACTAAATGTGAAGAGATGGATAGGTATGTGCTTGAAGATGAAGAGGTGTTGCAAAATCCTTGATCTACACCAGCCAAATGAACTCCAGAAGCATATGGTGGGCCCTTTTAGCTTGCCAATGGATGTATTAGACACCCTATGTACCTTGGAAGATCACTCTCAAAAAGATAGATCAAAACAGATAAGTTGGAGTTAGCTCAGAGGTGAAAACTTGCTATTCTTGGTTCATACACCTGTCCAGTGTTTTACATAATTCTCTCAGCATAGCAGCAATTAGCTTAATTCCTCTTGGGGAAGTCTAGGTAACTTAAAGAGCTAACTTTAAAGAGTAATCTCATCAAAAATAATGAACCACACACTGAGAATGAGTTTTAACAACTGATGACATCATCCTGAATTTCACGGGCTGCTACAGTTTGAGACCAGTGAGGAGAAAAATCAACGTAACTCAAAATGTAGGAATCCAATGATTATGAAAATTTGTATGGTTATACTAGACAGTAAGCTGGATCCAACAAGATTTAAATCCCGGAACTTGGATAAGTAATCACTGAGAAACACCTCTGACAAGATGAGTGAAAAAGTCGGGTACCTGACAGAGAAGTGAAAATGCACAGACCCTGTTGACTTCAAATGAACATAACTGAAGATGGCAACATCCAAATGGCATGGAAATTTGTGAGCATATAGTAGACTTATAGAGCTAACTTTACCAAGTTAAATCACGGAAAATTATGCACCAAGCTCAGAGAAAACATCTCTGCAAGCTGACTGAGAAAACTGAGAGATATGGTAGTGAGTAGTACACTTCACAAGAACATGGAAATATGAACCCAAATGATAATGAAAATGAAAGTATATTGCTTGTAGAATACAATGGACTTACTGATACATATGCGTGCCTTGTAATCACACCTTGATATGGCATAAAGCTCAGCTCTTGGAGGTCTTCACATAGGTCTCTCTAACCACGACTAAAACTGCCATCTATTTATAGTTGAGTTTGGGAGGCTAACTTCCCTCAATCACTCTCCAATCAATCAATGATTGATTTGATTCTACCTAACACAAATCACAAATTCGTGGCTCCTCTTTCCATTCTTGATCAAGTGGACTCAACCACTTAAGATTCTCTTACTTTTACATTAAGTAAACTCTTCAAAAGTTACAAGAGGTAGTTCACAAGTGAACTTTACATAGTCTTCATTTTAAGGCTTTTTCTATGACTTTGTGGGACTCAAGCCAATACTTACGCTTGTCATAGACTTGCTCCAACAGCTCCCCCTCAAGCCAAGTATGCTTGAGGTCTTCAATCTTCCAAGATTACCTGCAAACCAATCATAGCTTTGAATTTGCAAAGCTTTGTACCATCCAATGCTTTGGTTAGAATATCTGCACATTGTTGATGAGTGGACACATATGATATTTGAATCTCTTTGCTTAGAACCTTTTCTCGTACATAGTCATAATGAACTTCAATATGTTTAGTCCTTGCATGAAAAATAGGATTAGCAGCCAAATGAATAGAACTCATATTGTCACCAAAAATATTTGGAGTTCCAAACTCCAATCCAAGATCTTTGAATAATGTCTTCATCCACATAGCTTCTTGTGTAGCTATGGCAAGACTTCTATATTCAGCTTCAGTAGAAGAGAGAGCAATTGTGGGTTGCTTCTTGGATGACCATGAAATAAGCTTTGAACTTGCAAAGGTAAGATAACCTGAAGTGCTCCTACTATCTTCCTTGGAGCCAGCCCAATCTGCATCAGAAAATAGCTTCAAACCTAAATCAGATACATAAGGATAATAAAGTCCTTCATTTATGGTTCCTTTGAGATACTTGAGAATCCTTTTGGCAGCATCCATATGTGGTTTCCTTGGTGTGTGCATAAATTGACTTAGCACACTCACACTGTAACATATATCTACTCTTGTCAATGTGGCATAGTTGAGACTACCCACTAGACTTTGATATGATGTGATGTCCTCTCTGAGTTCACCTTCATGTGAGCTCAATTTGTGATTGACCTCCAGTGGAGTACCTGCAATCTTACAATCTTGCATCTTGAATTTTGCCAACATGTCCTTAATGTACTTCCCTTGAGTGAGAAACAAACCATGATCTTTGTAGACAACTTCCAAACCTAGGAAGTAGGTAAGTGAACCCAAATCACTTATCTTGAACTCTTCTCTCATCTGATCTTTGATCTTCTTCATACCATCTGCATCATTTCCTGTCAATATAATATCATCTACATATACACAGGTAGATGACCTCGGAATTACTCTTTTTAATAAAGAGTGAAGGATCTGCCTTGCTTGGTTGAAAGCCTTTGTCTTGCAAGAATGAAACAAGCCTGAAATTCCAAGCTCTTGGAGCTTGCTTGAGACCATACAATGCTTTGTTAAGTTTACACACATAATCAGGATAAACTTGATTCTCAAAACCAGGTGGTTGTGCCATATATACCTCTTATGTTATCCAACCATTCAAGAATGCATTCTTTACATCTACTTGAAGTATCTTCCAATTCTTGGAAGAGGCAATACTAAGCAAAACCCTAATAGTAGGCATCTTTGCCACAGGAGAGAAGGTCTCCTCATAATCAATTCCCTGAGTTTGTGCAAAGCCTTTTGCTACAAGCCTTGACTTATACATGTTAATTGAACCATCAGAATTCTTCTTGAGTTTATAGACCCATCTTGAGCCTATTACCTTCATGGATGAAGTCTTGGGCACCAAATCCCAAGTGTTGTTTTCCTCAAGCGCTTCAATCTCTTCCTTCATTGCATGCTTCCATTGTGATTTTGCTTTGGCCTCTTCAAATGATGATGGCTCCTCTTGGTTTATATCTTGTGCTATGTAGATAGAGTGTTTAGTTACTAATGAGGTGTCAAACCCATACCTTTCTGGTTTTTTCTTTTCCCTCATAGATCTTCTTAGGCCATGATGTGATGATTCTGCCTCATGTCCAAGTTCTTGCAATTTTGCTTTACCTTTAGACTTCCATGCTTTGATCTTTTCCATCTGAGATTCTTCATCATCCTCTGAGGTGTCTTGTTCTTCAATCTTTGGTTGTTCTCTACCAAGATTTGGAAAATCTTCTTCAAGATTATATGGTAAATTGACCTTCCTGCATGAATCTTCATACCATGAATTGTTCTCATCAAAATCTACATCTCTGCTTACCAAGAATCCTTTGTTGGTAGGGTTGTATAACCTGTAGCCCTTTTGATTGTTGTCATATCCAATAAATACACACCTTTCTGCCTTTGGATCCATCTTGCCTCTAACCTGTGAAGGAACATGAGCAAAAGCAATACATCCAAAAATTTTACAATGATCTAAGCTTGGCCTTCTTCCATTCCAAGCCTCATATGGAGTCATCCCATCAAGGGATTTTGAAGGCAACCTGTTAATCAAGTAAGTGGATGTAGATACAGCCTCAGCCCATAAGTAATTAGGTAAATGCTTTTCATTTAACATAGACCTTGCAGCTTCAACAATTGTCCTATTCCTCCTTTCTGCCACTCCATTTTGCTCAGGAGTGTACCTTGTAGTTACCTCTCTTTTGATTCCTCTTTCTTGAAGAAAAGAATCAAACTCATGGGAGAAGTATTCTCCCCCTCCATCTGACCTTAGCCTTTTTAGTGATTTACCTGTTTGGTTCTCCACAAGAGCCAAATATCTTTTGAAACATGAAAAAACGTCATCTTTGTGTTTCATAAAGAATAGGATAGTCCATCTGCTGCAATCATCAATAAAGGAAACATAATACCTTGATCCAGATATTGAAGCTTCCTTGCTAGGTCCCCATACATCTGTATGAACCAACTCCAAGAGATCTCCATGCATATAACCTTTCTTCATGAATGGTAACCTGTGAGACTTTCCAAATTGACATGCACTACACTTATAAATCATATGTTGTTTTGACAAATTAGGAAGTCCAAGTACACTTTGGTCCCTGCAGATTTGCTTTAATGACCTTTCACCAATATGTGCTAACCTTTTGTGCCATACTTCCAATTCTGTGAGTGTCTGACTACCATAATTAAAGAGAGCAATGTTTCTAGTGTCCTGTAATTCAAATGTGAACAATCTACCTGTCTTTTCACCTTTTGCAATTCTTCTGAATCCTTGACTTGGATCTTCAACAAATGCTCCTGCTTTTGTGAACCTGACTTACAACCCTTTCTCTACTATCTGCCCAACACTTATCAAATTCTTTGTAATGGTAGGGACATAGAGTACCTTACTGAGTAGGTTGATGTTTCCATCAGGTGCTTTGACATTGCCTATTTTCTCCACAGGATGTTTTGTATCATCTCCTGTTTGTACCTCATGCTTATTCCTTGGATCTTCTAAATCTGATAGGAGTGCCACATTTCCTGCCACATGATTTGAACAACCTGAATCTATGTAGAAAACATGCTCATCAGATTTACCTTGTGGCATAGACATGTTCATGATCAATAATGAATCCTCTTTGTTTGAGTCTTCTATGTAGTTATTGTAGTCTCTCCTTCCTTTGTAGCCTCCTTGATAGTTTGAATGATTGTAGTTGTTGTAGTTGCCATGGTAGTTGTTGAAACTTCCTCTTGAGTAGCCATAACTTCCTCTATTGTATCCTCTGCCTCTTTGATTCCTGGAATTCCTAAAGCAATTTTCAGTTGTATGATTAGTTAATCCACAAATAGAACATGAGTTGGAGTCTTGGGATCTCCCCCTGCCTTGTCTACCTCCTCTTCCTCTACCTCTGCCATGTCTTCCTCTACCTGCATAGTTAGCTTGATATGTACCTGCTTCATCATCCACTTTCTTTGCCTTTCCTTTGTTATCTTTAGACTTGCTTTTATCCGTGTATAAAGCTGAAGATTGATTACCTTTAGAGCTTTCTCCATTTTTGATAAGCTTTGCCTCTTGAGTAAGTAGTTGTCCAATGAGTGTGTTGAAATCAGGTACATGCATGTCCATGTACAAATCCATAGCTGTGGTGAATGCTTCCCACTTATCATCTGCCTTCAAGCCATTGATGACCTGCCTTACAATTTGCTCTTCATCTATTACCTCTCCAATGCTTTCCAACTGATCCGCTATGTCCTTGAGCTTTGTGACAAAATCAGTCACATTTTGCTTGGGAGCCTTCTTGAGAGTTGTGAAATCCAGCCATAGTTGATGCTTCCTAGCTTTGGTACTTGAAGAAAAGAAAGCTTCAAGTGCATCCCACACTTCCTGAGATGTCTTACAACTTCTAATGTGAGGCAACAAAAAATCTGAGATAGAGTTGAGGAGATAGGACCTTGCAAGTGCATCCTTGGAGCACCATGTGCTCAATCTTTCTTGCTCTTCTTGTGTTGGTTGACTTTTGTTCCTAAAACTTCGCATAACTTCATCTCCAGCCACATAACCATATAAACTTCTACCTTGGAGATAAGCTTCCATTCTTAATGACCAAGCTGAGTAATTACCTCTATCCAATTTGTCAATTGATGAAGGAAATCCATCTGCCATGTTGTCCAACCTTGCTCTGATACCACTGTGAAGAGATGGATAGGTATGTGCTTGAAGATGAAGAGGTGTTGCAAAATCCTTGATCTACACCAGACAAATGAACTCCAGAAGCATATGGTGGGCCCTTTTCACTTGCCAATGGATGTATTAGACACCCTATGTACCTTGGAAGATCACTCTCAAAAAGATAGATCAAAACAGATAAGTTGGAGTTAGCTCAGAGGTGAAAACTGTTGGAGCAAGTCTATGACAAGCCTAAGTATTGGCTTGAGTCCCACAAAGTCATAGAAAAAGCCTTAAAATGAAGACTATGTAAAGTTCACTTGTGAACTACCTCTTGTAACTTTTGAAGAGTTTACTTAATGTAAAAGTAAGAGAATCTTAAGTGGTTGAGCCCACATGATCAAGAATGGACAGAGGAGCCACGAATTCGTGATTTGTGGTAGGTAGAGAATCAAATCAATCATTGATTGATTGGAGAGTGATTGAGGGAAGTTAGCCTCCCAAACTCAACTATAAATAGATGGCAGTTTTAGTCGTGGTTAGAGAGACCTATGTGAAGACCTCCAAGAGCTGAGCTTTATGCCATATCAAGGTGTGATTACAAGGCACACACATGTATCAGTAACTCATTGTATTGTACAAGCAATATACTTTCATTTTCATGATTATTTGAGTTCATCTTTCCATATGTTCTTGTGAAGTGTACTACTCACTGCCATTACTCTCAGTTTTCTCAGTCAGCTTGCAGAGATGTTTTCTCTGAGCTTGGTGCATCATTTTCAGTGATTTAACTTGGTAAAGTTAGCTATATACGTCTACTATATGCTCATAAATTTTCATGGCATTTGGATGTTGCAATCTTCAGTTATGTTCATTTGAAGTCAACAGGGTCTGTTCATCTTCACCTCTCTGTCAGGTACCCGACTTTTTTACTCATCTTGTCAGAGGTGTTTCTCAGTGGTTACTTATCCAAATTCAGTGATTTAAAGTTTGTTGGATTCAGCTTACTGTCTAGTATAAGCATACAAATGTTCATAATCATTGGATTTCTAAATTTTGAGTTATGATGATTTTTCGGCTCACTAGTCTATTTCTGTAGCAGCCCGTGAAAATCGGGATGATGTCATCACTTGTTAAAACTCATTCTCAGTGTGTGGTTCATTATTTTTGATGAGATTACTCTTGAAAGTTAGCTCTTTAAGCTAAATAGACTTCCCCAAGAGGAATTAAGCTAATTGCTGTTGTGCTCAGAGAATTATGTAAAACATTGGACAGGTGTATGAACCAAGAATAGCAAGTTTTCACCTCTGAGCTAACTCCAACTTATCTGTTTTGATCTATCTTTTTGAGAGTGATATTCCAAGGTACATAGGGTGTCTAATACATCCATTGGCAAGCTAAAAGGGCCCACCATATACTCCTGGAGTTCATTTGGCTGGTGTAGATCAAGGATTTTGCAACACCTCTTCATCTTCAAGCACATACCTATCCATCTCTTCACAGTGGTATCAGAGCAAGGTTGGACAACATGGCAGATGGATTTCCTTCATCAATTGACAAATTAGACAGAGGTAACTACTCAGCTTGGTCATTAAGAATGGAAGCCTATCTCCAAGGTAGAAGTTTATATGGTTATGTGGCTGGAGATGAAGTTATGCCAAGTTTCAGGAACAAAAGTCAACCAACACAAGAAGAGCAAGAAAGATTGAGCACATGGTGCTCCAAGGATGCACTTGCAAGGTCTTATCTCCTCAACTCTATCTCAGATTTTTTGTTGCCTCACATTAGAAGTTGTAAGACATCTCAGGAAGTGTGGGATGCACTTGAAGCTTTCTTTGCTTCAAGTACTAAAGCTAGGAAGCATCAACTATGGCTGGATTTCACAACTCTCAAGAAGGCTCCCAAACAAAATGTGACTGATTTTGTCACAAAGCTCAAGGACATAGCAGATCAGTTGGGAAGCATTGGAGAGGTAATAGATGAAGAGCAAATTGTAAGGCAGGTCATCAATGGCTTGAAGGCAGATGACAAGTGGGAAGCATTCACCACAACTATGGATTTGTACATGGACATGCATGTACCTGATTTCAACACACTCATTGGACAACTACTTACTCAAGAGGCAAAGCTTATCAAAAATGGAGAAAGCTCTAAAGGTAATCAATCTTCAGCTTTATACACGGATAAAAGGAAGTCTAAAGATAACAAAGGAAAGGCAAAGAAAGTGGATGATGAAGCAGGTACATATCAAGCTAACTATGCAGGTAGAGGAAGACATGGCAGAGGTAGAGGAAGAGGAGGTAGACAAGGCAGGGGGAGATCCCAAGACTCCAACTCATGTTCTATTTGTGGATTAACTAATCATACAACTGAAAATTGCTTTAGGAATTCCAGGAATCAAAGAGGCAGAGGATACAATAGAGGAAGTTATGGATACTCAAGAGGAAGGTTCAACAACTACCATGGCAACTACAACAATTACAATCATTCAAACTATCAACGAGGCTACAAAGGAAGGACAGACTACAATAACTACACAGAAGAATCAAACAAAGAGGATTCATTATTGATCATGAACATGGCTATGCCACAAGGTAAATCTGATGAGCATGTTTTCTACATAGATTCAGGTTGTTCAAATCATGTGGCAGGAAATGTGGCACTCCTATCAGATTTAGAAGATCCAAGGAATAAGCATGAGGTACAAACAGGAGATGATACAAAACATCTTGTGGAGAAAATAGGCAATGTCAAAGCACCTGATGGAAACATCAACCTACTCAGTAAGGTACTCTATGTCCCTACCATTACAAAGAATTTGATAAGTGTTGGGCAGATAGTAGAGAAAGGGTTGCAAGTCAGGTTCACAAAAGCAGGAGCATTTGTTGAAGATCCAAGTCAAGGATTCAGAAAAATTGCAAAAGGTGAAAAGACAGGTAGATTGTTCACATTTGAATTACAGGACACTAGAAACATTGCTCTCTTTAATTATGGTAGTCAGACACTCACAGAATTGGAAGTATGGCACAAAAGGTTAGCACATATTGGTGAAAGGTCATTAAAGCAAATCTGCAGGGACCAAAGTGTACTTGGACTTCCTAATTTGTCAAAACAACATATGATTTATAAGTGCAGTGCATGTCAATTTGGAAAGTCTCACAGGTTACCATTCATGAAGAAAGGTTATATGCATGGAGATCTCTTGGAGTTGGTTCATACAGATGTATGGGGACCTAGCAAGGAAGCTTCAATATCTGGATCAAGGTATTATGTTTCCTTTATTGATGATTGCAGCAGATGGACTATCCTATTCTTTATGAAACACAAAGATGAAGTTTTTTCATGTTTCAAAAGATATTTGGCTCTTGTGGAGAACCAAACAGGTAAATCACTAAAAAGGCTAAGGTCAGATGGAGGGGGAGAATATTTCTCCCATGAGTTTGATTCTTTTCTTCAAGAAAGAGGAATCAAAAGAGAGGTAACTACAAGGTACACTCCTGAGCAAAATGGAGTGGCAGAAAGGAGGAATAGGACAATTGTTGATGCTGCAAGGTCTATGTTAAATGAAAAGCATTTACCTAATTACTTATGGGCTGAGGCTGTATCTACAGCCACTTACTTGATTAACAGGTTGCCTTCAAAATCCCTTGATGGGATGACTCCATATGAGGCTTGGAATGGAAGAAGACCAAGTTTAGATCATTGTAAAATTTTTGGATGTATTGCTTTTGCTCATGTTCCTTCACAGGTTAGAGGCAAGATGGATCCAAAGGCAGAAAGGTGTGTATTTATTGGATATGACAACAATCAAAAGGGCTACAGGTTATACAACCCTACCAACAAAGGATTCTTGGTAAGCAGAGATGTAGTTTTTGATGAGAACAATTCATGGTATGAAGATTCATGCAGGAAGATCAATTTACCATATGATCTTGAAGAAGATTTTCCAAAGCTTGGTAGAGAACAATCAAAGATTGAAGAACAAGAGACCTCAGAGGATGATGAAGAATCTCACATGGAAAAGATCAAAGCATGGAAGTCTAAAGGTAAAGCAAAATTGCAGGAACTTGGACATGAGGCAGAATCATCACATCATGGCCTAAGAAGATCTATGAGGGAAAAGAAAAAACCAGAAAGGTATGGGTTTGACACCTCATTAGTAACTAAACATTCTATCTACATAGCACAGGACATAAACCAAGAGGAGCCATCATCATTTGAAGAGGCCAAAGCAAAAACACAATGGAAGCATGCAATGAAGGAAGAGATTGAAGCACTTGAGGAAAACAACACTTGGGATTTGGTGCCCAAGACTTCATCCATGAAGGTAATAGGCTCAAGATGGGTCTATAAACTCAAGAAAAATTCTGATGGTTCAATTAACAGGTATAAGGCAAGGCTTGTGGCAAAAGGCTTTGCACAAACTCAGGGAATTGATTATGAGGAGACTTTCTCTCCTGTGGCAAAGATGCCTACTATTAGGGTTTTGCTTAGTATTGCCTCTTCCAAGAATTGGAAGATACTTCAACTAGATGTAAAGAATGCATTCTTGAATGGTTGGATAACAGAAGAGGTATATATGGCACAACCACCTGGTTTTGAGAATCAAGTTTATCCTGATTATGTGTGTAAACTTAACAAAGCATTGTATGGTCTCAAGCAAGCTCGAAGAGCTTGGAATTTCAGGCTTGTTTCATTCTTGCAGGACAAAGGGTAATTCCGAGGTCATCTATCTATGTGTATATGTAGATGATATTATATTGACAGGAAATGATGCAGATGGTATGAAGAAGATCAAAGATCAGATGAGAGAAGAGTTCAAGATAAGTGATTTGGGTTCACTTACCTACTTCCTAGGTTTGGAAGTTGTCTACAAAGATCATGGTTTGTTTCTCACTCAAAGGAAGTACATTAAGGACATGTTGGCAAAATTCAAGATGCAAGATTGTAAGATTGCAGGTACTCCAATGGAGGTCAATCACAAATTGAGCTCACATGAAGGTGAACTCATAGAGGACATCACATCATATCAAAGTCTAGTGGGTAGTCTCAACTATGCCACATTGACAAGAGTAGATATATGTTACAGTGTGAGTGTGCTAAGTCAATTTATGCACACACCAAGGAAACCACATATGGATGCTGCCAAAAGGATTCTCAAGTATCTCAAAGGAACCATAAATGAAGGACTTTATTATCCTTATGTATCTGATTTAGGTTTGAAGCTATTTTCTGATGCACATTGGGCTGGCTCCAAGGAAGATAGAAGGAGCACTTCAGGTTATCTTACCTTTGCAGGTTCAAAGCTTATTTCATGGTCATCCAAGAAGCAACCCACAGTTGCTCTCTCTTCTACTGAAGCTGAATATAGAGGTCTTGCCATAGCTACACAAGAAGCTATGTGGATGAAGACATTGTTCAAAGATCTTGGATTGGAGTTTGGAACTCCAACTATTTTTGGTGACAATATGAGTTCTATTCACTTGGCTGCTAATCCTATTTTTCATGCAAGGACTAAACATATTGAAGTTCATTATCACTATGTACGAGAAAAGGTTCTAAGCAAAGAGATTCAAATATCATATGTGTCCACTCATCAACAATGTGCAGATATTCTAACCAAAGCATTGGATGGTACAAAGCTTTGCAAATTCAAGGCTATGATTGGTTTGCAGGTAATCTTGGAAGATTGAAGACCTCAAGCATACTTGGCTTGAGGGGGAGCTGTTGGAGCAAGTCTATGACAAGCCTAAGTATTGGCTTGAGTCCCACAAAGTCATAGAAAAAGCCTTAAAATGAAGACTATGTAAAGTTCACTTGTGAACTACCTCTTGTAACTTTTGAAGAGTTTACTTAATGTAAAAGTAAGAGAATCTTAAGTGGTTGAGCCCACATGATCAAGAATGGAAAGAGGAGCCACGAATTCGTGATTTGTGGTAGGTAGAGAATCAAATCAATCATTGATTGATTGGAGAGTGATTGAGGGAAGTTAGCCTCCCAAACTCAACTATAAATAGATGGCAGTTTTAGTCGTGGTTAGAGAGACCTATGTGAAGACCTCCAAGAGCTGAGCTTTATGCCATATCAAGGTGTGATTACAAGGCACACACATGTATCAGTAAGTCATTGTATTGTACAAGCAATATACTTTCATTTTCATGATTATTTGAGTTCATCTTTCCATATGTTCTTGTGAAGTGTACTACTCACTGCCATTACTCTCAGTTTTCTCAGTCAGCTTGCAGAGATGTTTTCTCTGAGCTTGGTGCATCATTTTCAGTGATTTAACTTGGTAAAGTTAGCTCTATAAGTCTACTATATGCTCATAAATTTTCATGGCATTTGGATGTTGCAATCTTCAGTTATGTTCATTTGAAGTCAACAGGGTCTGTTCATCTTCACCTCTCTGTCAGGTACCCGACTTTTTTACTCATCTTGTCAGAAGTGTTTTGCAGTGGTTACTTATCCAAATTCCGTGATTTAAAGTTTGTTGAATTCAGCTTACTGTTTAGTATAAGCATACAAATTTTCATAATCATTGGGTTTCTACATTTTGAGTTATGTTGATTTTTCTGCTCATTGGTCTATTTCTGTAGCAGCCCGTGAAAATCGGGATGATGTCATCACTTGTTAAAACTCATTCTCAGTGTGTGGTTCATTATTTTTGATGAGATTACTCTTGAAAGTTAGCTCTTTAAGCTAACTAGACTTCCCCAAGAGGAATTAAGCTAATTGCTGCTGTGCTCAGAGAATTATGTAAAACACTGGACAGGTGTATGAACCAAGAATAGCAAGTTTTCACCTCTGAGCTAACTCCAACTTATCTGTTTTGATCTATCTTTTTGAGAGTGATATTCCAAGGTACATAGGGTGTCTAATACATCCATTGGCAAGCTAAAAGGGCCCACCATATACTCCTGGAGTTCATTTGGCTGGTGTAGATCAAGGATTTTGCAACACCTCTTCATCTTCAAGCACATACCTATCCATCTCTTCACAAAAACTTGCTATTCTTGGTTCATACACCTGTCCAGTGTTTTACATAATTCTCTGAGCACAGTAGCAATTAGCTTAATTCCTCTTGGGGAAGTCTAGGTAACTTAAAGAGCTAACTTTCAAGAGTAATCTCATAAAAAATAATGAACCACACACTGAGAATGAGGTTTAACAACTGATGACATCATCCCGATTTTCACGGGCTGCTACAGTTTGAGACCAGTGAGCAGAAAAATCAGCATAAATCAAAATGTAGGAATCCAATGATTATGAAAATTTGTATGGTTATACTATACAATAAGCGGAATCCAACAAGCATTAAATCACTGAATTGGGATAAGTAATCACGGAGAAACACCTCTGACACGATGAGTGAAAAAGTCGGGTACCTGACAGAGAAGTGAAAATGCACAGACCCTGTTGACGTCAAATGAGCATAAATGAAAATGACAACATCCAAATGGCATGAAAATTTGTGAGCATATAGTAGACTTATAGAGCTAACTTTACCAAGTTAAATCACTGAAAATGATGCACCAAGCTCAGAGAAAACATCTCTGCAAGTTGACTGAGAAAACTGAGAGATATGGCAGTGAGTAGTACACTTCACAAGAACATGGAAATATGAACCCAAATGATAATGAAAATGAAAGTATATTGCTTGTAAAATACAATGGAATTACTGATACATATGTGTGCCTTGTAATCACACCTTGATATGGCATAAAGCTCAGCTCTTGGAGGTCTTCACATAGGTCTCTCTAACCACGACTAAAACTGCCATCTATTTATAGTTGAGTTTGGGAGGCTAACTTCCCTCAATCACTCTCCAATCAATCAATGATTGATTTGATTCTCTACCTACCACAAATCACGAATTCGTGGCTCCTCTTTCCATTCTTGATCAAGTGGACTCAACCACTTAAGATTCTCTTACTTTTACATTAAGTAAACTCTTCAAAAGTTACAAGAGGTAGTTCACAAGTGAACTTTACATAGTCTTCATTTTAAGGCTTTTTCTATGACTTTGTGGGACTCAAGCCAATACTTAGGCTTGTCATAGACTTGCTCCAACACTAAAGAAGGTTTGCCTCATTTGACAAATACTTGCCTCTAAGCCTCTTATCGAATCCCTTCATTAATGGTGTAGAAAAGAGTGTTTTCCTCTTGGGCATGTTATTTGCAAGTGTCATTTTTAGCCGGTGATCCATGTTCTATTAATAATTTACTCAACGCTAAGAGGGGCAAAATCTTCCTTATAAATGAAAAAAAATTATTCATAATCCTCCTTATAAATGTTTTAGCATCCATTGATGTACAAGTTGTCTTTGAAACTCTAATCTATTCCAATACAAGATGCTTGCTGCTATTTTTTGTAACATATCCTTCGGCAAACCCACCTCATATCATGATCATACACCTTAATTTGGTTTATATCTTATATACTACGTGATCACACCCTTAATTGAAGGGGTTTCATAAAGTGCTAGGCAGGAGATGGTTGAACCCTACGTTAAGAAAGAGGATTAGAAAGTAATCATCTCAACCATGTCTTTTGAGGGATGGGGTTAGTTCATTGGGATCCTGGCCTGTAGGTCACGTGTTCAAATCCTTGTGCACACAACATTGGCATCAAATCTTAGAAAGTAAGCTTGATCAAGGTGGATGGATTCCATCAAGGTCATGGGCATTTAATGGGATTGAGGAAAGGCACTTCGGTGATCTAGCATCTAAAAGGGCACAAAAGGGGCGTGACACTTTCATTCTTCCCAACAAAAATTGGAGTTTATCTTTGAATCAATAGGTCGGATTGAGTCATGTAAGGTACCATTGGAAGGCTCTCAGGATGAACTTCCAACATAGAAAAGATAGCTAGCAAGTGTGAATCCATTGCGACAACTTGGGTAGCACTTGATTGAGGGTTCAAGTTACGAAGAATGGATGAGAATGATGTTTGATATATTGAGGTTAGGAATAGGGTTCAAGACACCAAGGTTGAAAAAAAGGTCCAAGACACTTTGTGCGGGTTATGGCATCAATTCAAGGGTACCTGGGGAGTTTAAGAGCAGGTCATTGATGCTAGAGGGGAACAAGTGTAGATCATCGAGGACCATGATCGACCAAGGGGGGAAGAATGTCAGACAACGATATGCAAAAGATGTTTGGAACCACACTTAAGAGGAAGGAGTAAGAAGTAATCCTCAACCATGGCTTCTAGGGTATACGTTTAGCCCATCAAACCACTATCTGAAAATTCACAAGTATAAATCCATTGTAGAAACAACAAGGACCACAATAGACATGTGAAAACCCCTCAAAGAAGCATCATGGAAGCTTCTAGAACATATGTCATGAACTTGGATGGATCATCAATGAAATAATAATTGAATATTCTAAGAAAACATCAAACATGCTCAAAGTCCACAAATGGAGGGGCCCATGTTAAATATACTCAATAATCCACCCTCAAGTAATCACAAATGATCCATGGTGCTTTGAGTTGTAAGGCCGCCACTATGAGGAGAATCCATTGTGAGAGTGCGGACATTTGTGGAACCCTAACTTCTAGGTTAGATGACATCTATGAGTGAATGTTGATAGTGATAGATGATCTTTCTGAGTTTAGCCATGAGGTTAAGTAGGGCATAAACATCCGAGAGATCGGGTTGCCATTAAAGGCAAAAATAAAGGTCTTTTGACATTACGTGCTTTCTCCATAGAACATTAATGGGGGAGTATAAAGGGCACCATGCCCCACTCTATGGGGTCCAGGGGGGCTATCCTCCTAGCCCATGGCGTCAAGATAATAGGACTTTTGGTCCTCGAGATATTGTCAAATTATATTTTGTTGACTATTTTATCTCTCTCGACTATGTTTATCTATTCAAGCTCCCATTTTAAAATCTATAAGAGTGTGGGCCATGTGAATCTATAAATAACATTCTGCACTAGCAAGCCCTTCATCTAATTTTTTTCTAGATTGCCATCTAACCTCTATATTAGGAGTGCACAAGTGGAAAACTCCATCTTTGTAGTTGCATTTCTTTTTGTTGGAACAAGTCCATGACAAGTCTAAGTGGTGGCTTGAGTCATCAAAAGACATAGAAACTTGAAGGAATTGTCTAGTCTTTTTATAGTTCACTTGTGAACTCACACTTGTAGTTTCTACTTGATGTAAAAGTGGAAGAATCTAAGTGGTTGAGACTAGTTGATGAGTAGGAAAGAGAAAGCCACGATTTCATGATTAAATGACTTGGAGAATCAATCGCTAAAATATTGGAGATTGATTTTAGGTGAGATTCAAATTCAAATTTAGTCTCCAAACATCACTATATATACATGGCTTTTAGTGGCAGTTTTAGTACCTCCATTAGCAGGGCTTCATACCATATCACAGTGTGGTCTCAAGGCACACATATGTACCAGTATGTCCATTGTACTTTTCAATAAATATACATTTATTTTTATGATCATTTGTGTCCATATCTTCATGCCTATGTGAGTGTATTGTTCACTGCCACACTTCTCAATTTTAGTCAGATTGCAGAGATGGTTTCTCTAAGCATGGTGCATTCTTTTTAGTAATTTGACTTGATAAAGTTAGCTCTCTAAGTCTATTACATACTCCCAAAATTTCATTGCATTTGGAGTTCACAACTGAGAGATATATTCATTCGCAGTCACCTATATCTCTGCATCTTCTAGCTCTTAAAAAGTCAGGATCACATACCTAACTTGCCAAACTTATTTCTCTTAGTATGGTTACTTATTTTTTATAAAATAACTCCTAATAGTTTGCGTTGCTTCCTAATTAGATTCCTCTAAATGCTATTTGGTCTATTGTAATCAGAAAATGAGCACTGAGTGAAATGCTGAAGCATTCTTGACTAAAATAGAAAGTTTCTTCATGTTGACTATTAGTAAAAGTAGTCTGTTTTGATTCAATCTTTTGAGAGTGATCTTCCAAGGTACATAGGGTGCTGAAAACATCCATTGGCAAGCTAACAGGTTCCACTTCATGTCCCTAGAGTTTTTTTGGCTGGTGTAGTGCAAAGTTTATGCAACACAACTTCATCTTCTCCAAGTATAGATCCATCTCTTCACAATGGTATAAGAGCAAGGTTGGACAACATGGCAGATGGATTTCCTTCATCAATTGACAAATTGGATAGAGGTAACTACTCATCTTAGTCATTAAGGATGTAAGCTTATCTTCAAGGTAGGAATTTATATGGTTATATAGCTGGAGATGAAGTTATGCCAAGTTTCATGAACAAAGATCAACCTACATAAGAAGACCAAGAAAGATTGAGCACATGGTGCTCCACGGATGGACTTGCAAGGTCTTATCTCCTCAACTCTATCTCAGATTTTTTGTTGCCTCACATTAGAAGTTATAAAACATCTGAGGAAGTGTGGAATGCACTTGAAGCCTTCTTCTCTTCAAGTACAAAGGCCAGGAAACATCAACTATGGTTGGACTTTACAACTCTCAAGAAAGCTCCCAAACAAAATGTGATTGATTTTGTCACAAAGCTCAAGGACATAGCAGATCAGTTGGGAAGCATTGGAGAGGTAATAGAAGAAGAGAAAATTGTAAGGCACGTCATCAATGGCTTGAAGGCAGATGACAAGTGGGAAGCATTGACCACAGCTATGGATCTATAAATGGATATGCATGTACCAGATTTCAATACACTCATAGAAAAACTACTTACTCAAGAGGCCAAGCTTATAAAAAATGGAGAAGGCTCCAAAGGTAATCAATCTTATGCCTTGTATACTAATAAAAGAAAATCCAAAGAGAACAAAGGAAAAGGAAAGAAAGTGGATGATGAACTAGGTACACATCAAGCTAACTATGTAGGTAGAGGAAGACATGGTAGAGGTAGAGGTAGAGGAGGAATATGAAGCAGGGGGAGATGCCAATACTCTAACTCATGCTCTATTTGTGGATTAACTAATCATACAACTGAAAATTTCTTTAGGAATTCTAGGAATCAAAGAGGCAGAGGATACAATAGAGGAAGTTATGGCTACTCTAGAGGAAGGAACAACAAATTTAATGGCTACCACAACAACTACAACCATTCAAACTATCAAGGAGGCAATAGGGGAAGAAGAGACTTCAATAACTACATAGAAGACCCAAATCAAGAGGAATCATTGCTAATCATGAATATGGCCATGCCACAAGGTAAATCTGATGGGCATGTTTTCTACATAGATTCAGGTTGTTCCAATCATGTGGGAGGAAATGTGGCCCTCTTATCAGATTTAGAAGATCCAAGGAACAAGCATGAAGTGCAGAGAGGTGATAATACAAGGCATTTGGTGGGAAAGATAGGAAATGTAAAAGCACTTGATGGAAACATCAACCTACTTAGCAAGGTACTCTATGTCCCTACCATCACAAAGAATTTGATAAGTGTAGGACAGATTGTGGAGAAAGGCCTATAGGTTAGGTTCACAAAAGCAGGAACATTTGTTGAAGATCCAAGTCAAGGATTGAGAAGAATTTTAAAGGGTGAAAAGATAGGTATATTGTTCACATTTGAATTACAAGACACTAGGAACATTGCTCTCTTTAATTATGGTAGTCAGACACTCAAAAAATTGGAAGTATGGCACAAAAGGTTAGCACATATTGGTGAAAGATCATTAAAGCAAATTTGTAGGGACCCAAGTGTACTTGGACTCCCTAACTTGTCAAAACAACACATGGTTTATAAGTGTAGTGCATGTCAATTTGGAAAGTCTCACAAGTTACCAGTCATGAAGAAAGGATATATGCATGGAAATCTCTTGGATTTGGTTCGTACAGATGTATGGGGACCTAGCAAGGATGCTTCAATATCTGGATCAAGGTATTATGTCTCCTTCATTGATGATTGCAGTAGATGGACTATATTATAGTTTATGAAACACAAAGATGAAGTCTTTTCATGCTTCAAAAGATAGTTGGCTCTTGTGGAGAATCAAACAGGTAAAACATTAAAAAAGCTAAGGTCAGATGGGGGGGGGAGAGTACTTCTCCCATGAATTTGACTCCTTTCTTCAAGAGAGGGGAATAAAAAAGAGAGATTACCACAATATACACTCCTGAGCAAAATGGAGTGGTAGAGAGAAGGAATAGGAAAATTGTTGAAGCTGCAAGGTGTATGCTAAATGAAAAGCACTTACCTAATTACTTATGGGATGAGGCTGTATCCATAGCCACTTATTTGATTAACAGGTCACCTTCAAAATCACTCAATGGCATGACACCATATGAGGCTTGAAATGAAAGAAGACCAAGCTTGGATCATTTTAAGATTTTTGGATGTATTGCTTATGCTCATGTTCCTTCATAGGCTAGAGGGAAGATGCATCCAATAGCAGAAAGGTGTGTATTGATTGGATATGACAACAATCAAAATGGCTATAGATTATACAACCCAACAACCAAAGGATTCCTGGTGAGTAGAGTGGTAGTCTTTGATGAGAATAGTTCTTAGTATGAAGATTCATGTAGAAAGGTCAACTTACCTTATGATCTTGAAGAAGATTTTCCAAAACTTGTTAAGGACAATCATCCTAAAGTTGAAGAGCAGGATACCTCAGAAGATGATGAAGCAACTTAGTATGAAAAACTTAAAATGTGGAAGTCTAAAGGTAAAGAAAAAATGCAAGAACTTAGACAAGAGGCAGAAACATCACATCATGGCCAATCGAGGTCCATGAGGGAGAAAAAAAAACCAGAAAGGTATGGGTTTGATACTTCTCTAGTCACTAAACATTCAATCTATCTAGCACATGACATAAATCAAGAGGAACCCTCAACATTTGAGGAAGCAAACAAGAAATGAGAATGGAGGCATGCAATGGAAGAAGAAATTGAAGCTCTTGAGGAGAATAACACTTGGGAGTTGGTTCCCAAGTCTCTATCAAAGAAAGTGATAGGCTCAAGATGGATTTACAAATTGAAGAAGAAGTCAGATGGCTCCATTCGTAGGTATAAGGCAAGGCTTGTGGCAAAAGGCTTTGCACAAACTCATGGAATTGATTATGAGGAGACATTCTCTCCTCTGGCAAAGATGTCTACAACTAGGGTTCTACTTAGTATTACGTGTTCCAAGAATTGGAAGATACTTCAATTGGATGTAAAAAATGCATTTCTTAATGGATGGATAACAGAAGAGGTGTACATGGCACAACCACTAGGTTTTGAGAATCACATATATCGTGATTATGTGTGTAAACTTAATAAAGCTTTATATGGACTCAAAGAAGCCCCAAGGGCTTGGAATCACAGGCTTGTCTCATTCTTGTAAGACAAATGATTTCAACCTAGCAAGGGAGATCCATCACTCTTCATCGAAAAGAGTAATTCTAAAGTCATCTATTTATGTGTGTATGTGGATAATATTATACTGAAAAGAAATGATGTAGATGGGATCAAGAAAGTCAAGAATTGGATGAAAGAAGAGTTTAAGATAAGTGACTTAGGGTCACTTACATATTTCCTAGGATTGGAAGTAGTATACAAAGATCATGGTCTGTATCTTACTCAAAGAAAGTACATTAAAGACTTGTTGATGAAGTTCAAATTGCAAGATTGCAGGATTGCAGGTACTCCAATGGAGGTTAATCATAAATTGAGCTCACATGAAGATGAACTCATAGAAGATGTCATAGGTTATCAAAGCCTTATGGGTAGTTTGAACTATGCCACATTAACAAGAGTATATATATGTTATCGTGTGAGTGTGCTAAGTCAATTTATGCACACACCTAGGAAACCTCACATGGAAGCTGCCAAGAGCATACTCAGATATCTCAAAGGGACCATGAATGAAGGGTTATACTACCCTTATGGATCTGATTTAAGTTTGAAATTGTTCTTTGATGCAGATTGGGCTGGCTTCAAGGAAGATAGAAGGAGCACCTCAGCATATCTTACCTTTGCAGGATCAAAACTTGTTTCATGGTCGTCTAAGGAGGAACCCACAGTTGCTCTCTCTTCTACTAAAGCTGAATATAGAGGTCTTGCCATAGCTACTCAAGAAACAATGTGGATGAAGACACTATTTATAGATCTTGGATTGGATATTGAAACTCCAAGTATCTTTGGTGACAACATGAGCTCCATTCACTTGGCGGCCAATCCAATGTTTCATGCAAGGACTAAACATATTGAAGTACATTATCACTGTGTAAGAGAGAAGATTGTCAGCAAGGAAATTCAGCTATGTTATGTGTCAACCCATCACAATGTGCATATATTTTAACCAAGGCACTAGATGGAACCAAACTTAGCAAATTCGAAGGTATGATTGGTTTCCAGGTAATCTTAGAAGATTGAAGACCTCAAGCTCACTTGACTTGAGGGGGAGCTATTGGAACAAGTCCATGGCAAGTCTAAGTGGTGGATTGAGTCATCAAAAGACATAGAAACTTGAAGGAACTATCTAGTCTTTTTAGAGTTAACTTGTGAAACCCTTGTAAGTTTTGAGTTTCTACTTCATGCAAAAGTGGAAGAATCTAAGTGGTTGAGACCACTTGATGAGTAGGATATAGAAAGCAATGAATTCGTGATTAAATGAGTTCAAGAATCAATCACTAAAAGATTGGAGATTGATTTTAGGTGAGATTCAAATTCAAATTTATGCTCCAAACATCACTATATATACATGGATTTTAGTTGTGGTTTCGGTACCTCCGTTAGCACGGCTTCACATATCAAAGTGTGGTCTCAAGGCACACATATGTACCAGTAAGTCCATTGTACTTTACAATGAATATACATTTATTTTCATGATCATTTGTGTCCATATCTTCATTTCTATGTGAGTGTATTGTTCACTGCCACACTTCTCAGTTTCAGTCAGATTGCAGATATGGTTTCTCTAAGCATGGGGCATTATTTTTAGTGATTTAACTTGATAACGTTAGCTCTCTAAATCTACTACGTACTTGCAAAATTTCATTGCATTTGGACTTCACAACGGAGAGATATTTTTATGTGAATTCACCTGTATCTCTACAGCTTCTAGCTCTTGAAACGTCAGGATCACGTACTTGACTTGAAAACTTATTTCTCTTAGTATGGTTAATTATTTCTGATGAAATAACTTCTTATAGGTTGCATTGATTCACAATTAGATTCCTCTAAAAGCTCTCTAGTCAATTGTAATCAAAGAATGAGCACTGAGTGAAATATTGAAGAACTCTTGACCAACATAGAAAGTTTATTCATGTTGACTATTGGTCAAACTAGTGTGTTTTGATTCAATATTTTCAGAGTGATCTTCCAAGGTTCATATGGTGGCTAAAACATCCATTGGCAAGCTTAAAGGGTCCACTTCATGTCCTTGGAGTTTATTTGGCTGGTGTAGTGCAAAGTGTCTGCATCACCACTTCATCTTCTCTAAGCACAGATCCATCTCTTCACACTTTTGGAAATGTGAGAATTTGAGTTCCCTATCTCTTAGTCTACATCTCTCTTTACTTGCATTTTTTTATCAGCTTTGTCTATTGGTCTATTCCATTGTGCTATTATTTCGTATATGGCATTAGAGCTCAAGAGGCTTTGAGTGGTGCGAAAGTAGAAATAGAGAGGCTATAGAGGCTTCAAAGAAGAAAGACAAAATATTTCAATTAGTGCATCATCATCATCTTCACTTGTGAATCTTTGTGGTTTGCCAATAGGATTAGGTGGAGCACAAGTAGCAATAGCAATGATACCAGTCATCCTAATGTTGTAGATACGACCACTAGCCTTCTTGAAAGGTAAGCGTGATGATACAAATTTCAGCCTATGGAAGTTTAAAATCACTTCTATCCTTCATTCATATGAGCTTCTAGGGAGTGTTCTAATGTACTATGAATGATATGAATGCAAACAGTCAAAACTTCGGTAAAGAATAACAATCAATTATGGATATTTAATATTAGAAAAATCCCATCCGACAAATGTTCGAGGAGATTGAAGAGTAGTCATAATAACTTATAATTCAAGCAAATTACTTTGTTAAAACATCATATCTCAAAATAAAGCAACGATTAGAATCATTGAAATGAAGTAGATAGAGAAAATCATATTCATTGTTTCACAATATGTTATAAGCAAGGATACTATACAAGTGACTTGTAGAAAAAATATTGAGATAGATATTTTTGAAAGACACTACTTCACATGAGTAGGAGTTTTTTTGTTTGTATCCCGGTGTTTTGGTTTGTTATTAATTTAGTTATGAATCATTTAGTTTTCATTCTTTTGATTCTCCTTTTTTGTTCATTATCCTCAAAGCCATTTCTTTACTAATTTAGTTCTCATTTTTTTTAAGTTTTCATTGTTTGGATTCTTTTCATTTAGTTTTCATTTGATTCTAATCATTTAGTTTTCATTCTTTGGATTCTCCTTTTTTTTCTTTATCCTCAAAGCCATTTCTTTACTCTTTTTCTTGAAAGTATGCTAAATAATTTTCTAAGTCCATGTCTTTCTTAGCCACATGGTAATGTTGGAGTTTGAGGTCTGCAAAAGCACACAAACAACACAAGGAAGACCTAGAAGCTTGGAGCACAACACAACATTGAATGATCTACTAAGAGAATGTACAAGAATAAGTAACTTGTTAGGGTTATTGGTGTATATACAAGCCGAGAGGAGAAACCTCCTAAACAGGGAAAAAAGTGCATCAGTGGTCCTAAGTGTGTCTGCACACATCACTACCAAAATATATCAACAAATCTCCCCTAGGAGTGATGTGATGAACAAGGAGCTAGCACTCATGTATAAGGAGCTTCCAAGAGAGATCAATCAAGAAAAGGAAGTAATCCCAAAACTTTGTGAAAATCTTCAAACTTCTCCCTAGGCAAAGCCTTTGTGAAAAGGTCTGCAATGTTATCCTATGTGGGTACATATGCCAAACTGATCTCTCCAGCAGGGAACTCTCCTTCACATAATGATAGTGCTCCTCAATGTGATATGTGTGAGCATGGAACACACGGTCCCTTGCAACTGGCAATGTGGTCTGACTGTCAGCAAAGATCATCATCACAAATGGCTGATTGTGAAAGTTGCTTTATACTGAGGTTCACAACTAGAAGTGGCCACCATAGGAGACTTCTTGCTCAACCAAGATATGCATGAGCTACCAAGCATAAGGTAATAACTAATAGTGGGCACATGAATGTCATGGCAACCAACCTAGTCTTAGTCAGAAAAAGCATGTGAATCTGGCAGCAATGATCCCCCCTTGGGATAAAACAATCCAAGTAGCTGGGTACCATTCAAGTAGCGAAAGATGCACTTAATGACCTACCAATGCTTGAAACCTAGGTAATGCATAAAGCTACTCATCTAAAAGACAACAAACTGAATATCACACCGATTTATGCATAGTTAAATCAAGCATCCAACAACTTCCTCGTAGAGGACAACATCAAGTGCATCCCTAGTATCATGAAGACTCAACCATAAACGTGTTTCCATTGGAGTAGCAATAGGTTTGCAAACTTCAAGGCCAAAGTGATGCAAGTCTGTGTCAATATATTTTGTTTGAAACAATGTATTCCTCCATCATCTTGCATACATTGAATGCCCAAATAATGATGCAAGTGCATCAAATCTAACATTTAAAAAGAGGCATGAAAATCAGGATTAAATTCAGCAATATGCTTCTCATTAGGACTAGTGAGTAGCATGTCATCAACATACACAACAATGATCATAAGGACATCATCTTCACTCTTAACATATAAGGTGCTCTCAGCTTGATTGTTCTCAAAAGCATGTGCGATGAAGTAGACATGTATCGTTTCATACAAAGCACGTGGTTCTTGCTTCAAACCATATTATTCCTTTTCAACCTACACACTTTGTTTTCATGCCATTTTTGCACAAAACCACAAGGCTGAAATACATATACTTAAAAATGAATTTTTAATGTCCAACTGATGCAAACTCACACCATGAAGAGTTACAAGTGCCTAGATGCTATGAATGGTGGTCACTCGGCAATAGGGTTCAAAGGTCTCCTCAAAATCAATGCCTTATTCTTAAGCATAAACTTTGCAACAAGCCAAGCCTTATACCTATCAATTATTCCATCAGGCTTACAATTTAGCTTATATACCCATTTAGTGCCAATGGCCTTTTTTCCTGGAGGAAAATCACATAAAGATTAGGTACCATTCTTTATAATAACTTCATATTTTGATTGCATAGCAGCCCTCTAACTTTTTGAATTTTGTGTTTCATCAAAAGAAATAGGCTTATTCTCATCACAAAGACTAGAGGCAGCCATTACATAGAAACATGAGAAAAGAAGCACTATGAGAGCCTGATTATGTACGATATGATTGAGTTTGCATCTTGCTCTCTCTCAAATTTTGTGCTAGCCATTTACGCATAGTTTTTCCCTACGCTATATCAACCCTCTCATCAACTAGTGCATCATGTAAATCTACATCAGAAATGGAATGATCTGCATCATCATGCCTCTTTTTGTCTCCATCTTTTGAAGATTCCACTTTGCCTCCTTTGGCATTTGTTGTTAATGTAGCATCTCCTTTGTTGCAACCACTCATTGCCTTGAGTTCCAACTCTTCCTCCATGACTAAGGCACATAATTCTTCAAATGTTAGTGGTTGAGTTCTCATTGGAGTATTAAGAGAAATTACCAAACCATCAAACTTTGGTGGAAATATTTGAAGACAACACCAAGCTAGCTCCTCACTTGCCTTTTGTACACCTACTCCTTGATCCTGTCGATTCTTTATGTGAGTGATAAATACCTCTACAGTCTCCCCATTAGCAAACCTTTTTGCTGCTAGCTGATTCTCCATGTTTTGAATGTGTGTCTCATTATGAGTTTCATATTGATTTCTCAATATATTTCATGCTTCATACACCTTGGTAGTATGCTAAATGAGAGTCAGAACACTATCAGTAGTACTTTTAACTAGAGCATAAAGTGCATTTGCATTTCCACATTTCCAAGCATATATAAGATTAACATCAAGAGGAATCATTTGGCCTAGATTATTTGGATTAGGTGTTTCTTGGGGCTCATGATTAGACCCAAGAAGAGTCTATAAAAGATCATATGAATCAAGGATAGAAGTGATTTTAAAATTCCACACGGAGTAGTTTGTACCATCAAGTTTACCTTCCGTGAAGACTAGTGGTTGTATCCGCAATGTTGGGATGACTGGCATCATTGTTGCCCCTATCTGTGCTCCACCTATTCTTGTTGATGGACCACCTTGATTTCCACTTGTAGATGATGATGCAATGCTTGACATCTTCTCTCTTTTGTCATTGAAACCCCTACAACCTCAATGTCTTTGCTTCCACACCACTCAACATCTCTTTGAGCTCTGATACCATGTAAGAAAATAAAAGCACAATAGAATAGATCAGTAGAAAAAGTTGAGAAAAAAATGGATTCAAAGACAGACACAAACTGACAGATAGAGAACTCACATTCTCATATTATCAAGAGTAATGCTATTATAGTGACACTGTTGTCCACTCGTGTGCTCCCAATGTGGGGCTTAGATGGGAATCTAGATAGAATCTAGAGGAAGGGCTTATTAAGTGCAATGCTATCTAAAGTTGAACCTAGGCCATGCTTATAAAGATTCTACAAAGGGAGTCAGTATAAATAAATATAGTCGGGAGTTACAAAATAGTTGATAAAATATACCTTATCTCCACGACGAGAAGTCCTACAATTGCGATGCTACGAGCTAGGGGGATAGGCTCCTAAGACCCCATAGAAGGGTAGAATCCCCCTTCTACACTCCCAGAATTAAGGTTATATGTGGAAATTATGCGGTGCCACAAGGCCTTTATTTTTGCCTTGAATGACAAACTAGTCGCCCAAAAGTTTATGCCCTACCTAATCTAATGCCTAGGCTCACAAAGATCATCTATTACCATCAATTGTCACACATATACCTCATTTGACTTGGAAGTTAGGGTTTCACAAATGGGGGGCCTCTCACAATGGTAGTTTGCCAAATATCCGTTCTATTTCTTCTATTGTTATGATGTCAAAAGAAATGGGATAAATAGGAGAGATCTCACACATTTGCACACAAATATAATGGAGCACACAGAGCTTGAGGTAAGGAAGAATGATATTCTTCTTCTTCTATTACATAGAGAGAATATACAAGAATGACCTATTACAACAATGAAGCTAGTGCAATATATAAAGAATAGTACATAAGGAAAATCCTAATGTCCCCAAATGAGTGAGCTGGAAAGAAACACATGTGAATGAGCTCAAAAGAAAAACATGTGCCATCAATCTCATTATACATGTCAGAAAATATCCTTAACATATACGAGCATGACCATTATACATGTCAGAGATGTCAAAAAGTGATACGTCTCATCCTTGATCATCACAAGTTGATCTTGATATCTCAACCCTCCCCCTCAACCTCAAGGTCATGTTGTGTAATCCAAGCATCTTCCAAAAATTCTTTAGCTTCTCTACTCCTAGTGCTTTAGTGAAAATATCAGCAACATGCTCATCTATCCTCACATAAACAAGATCAATATCATCTTCTTATACCCTTTCTCTGATGAAGTGATAATGTACCTCGATATTCTTTTTTCTAGCATGAAAAAAAATATTTCTTGTTAACTAGATGCAGTGAAGATTATAACAAGAAATGATGATAAGCTTTAGCACTTCCATACCTAAATCTTCCCCCAACCTACTACTTGATCTTACACCTTATGTTGTGTAGGAAGATCTGAGGACAACACTGGATTAGCTCTATTCTAATTTTTTTGTTCCATGCTCGCACTAAGCACATCGAGGTGCATTATCATTATCAGGGAGAGGTTCTCTGGTGGGGAGATCAGCTTGGCATATGTGCCCAACCAGGAGAACATTGTAGACCTTTTCACGAAGGCTCTGCCTAGGGAGAAGTTTGAACCTTCCGCAAAGCTTTGGGCTTACTTCCTTTCGTGGATTGATTCCACATAACTTGGCACTTCCTCATACATGAGTGCCAACTCCTTGTTCATCGCATCACTCTCAGGGGGGATTTGTTGATATATTTAGGTGGTGATGTGTGTGAACACTCTAGGACCGCCGAGGCACTTTTTCCCCTCTTTAGGAGGTTTTTTTCCCCAGCTTGTATATATGCCTATTGCCCTAATGGACTACTTATCTTTGTACATTCTAGTGGTAATACATTCACTATTGTGTGTTGTGCTCCAAGCTTCTTCTTCTTCCTTGTGCTCTTCACATGCTTGCGCAGATGTTTAACTCCAACATCATCAGAATGATTGGTCAACATCATCAGTAAAGAACATGGCAAGTCAGGTCGATTTGGAAACTTTACTTTCTAGATTAAATATAAAATTTCCATCTTTCAAAGGCTTAGCTCAAGAAGATCCAATAGCTATATTGATAAATTCTTCTATGGAGGCTGATGGAAACACTGATTCCTTGATTTTACATTGTGTAGTCACTGGAAGTTGTTTAACTAACCATTTCTTAATAAAGAAATTATGTGGAGGATCTAGCAACTTAGAAATTAGTGCCTTGGCCCTAGTTACAAACTTCGGAAATGTTTCACTAGGACCTAGTCTCAAGTTTTCTAACTCCTCAATGATTATCTCTGTAGTGTTCCCATGTTGGAATTGAGATTTGAATGCCTCTTTCATTAAATCCCATGTGGTGAAATGGTTTTTAGCAAACTGGGTGAACCATTTATTTGCTATCCCTTCTAATGTGGCAAGAAAAAGGATAAAAAAGGCATCCTCTCTTCCCATCAAACCTCTTGTTTTGCATAATGCTAAGAATCTCCTAATGTGCTCAAACTTGACTCTGCATCCATTGATGTAACTCGGTAGGATGTCGCCTTCTAGATTGACTAGTTGAATTGCTCCACTTGTTGAGATCCTATTGATAATCCTTGGTCCATAGCCTCTCTTCTGTAATTTCCGTGCATGTTGCTTCAAAGTGTAGACTAAGACTAGCTCTCCTACTTTTAAGACCTTATCCTTCACATGTGCGTCAAAATATGCCTTTTATCTTTTCTTGGTTGCATAAATTCCTGCTACTGCTCTCAATCTTGTTTCACCTAGTCGTTTAAGATCAACGATTCTAGAGGATCGTTCTTTGTTGTAGATTTTACTTCTACCCATTTGGTTAGATAGTATGTGGCAACAATGATGTATTCAGCATGTGAACCCTTAGCTAGGGGATTAATAGGACCAACAAATTCTATTCCCCATTTAGAGAATGCATGTTCATCCATCAGAGGTCTCAATGGCATCTCATCTTTACATGTAGGATACTGAGTTTGCTGACAAACATCACACCTCTTCACATAGGTATGTGCATCCATGTCAAGAGTTGGCCACCAAAGACCTGCAAATAGTATTGCCTTGATCACCCTATCTGGTCCTCCTGCTACACCTTGGTGAGCAGTCTCCAAGATCTTGAGATATTCACTCTCATGGACACATAGATTTAGGTATCTATCTCTTCCACGCTTGTATAAGTTATTACCAATGAGGGAGTAGTCTAGTGCCTCCTATTCTAAGCTCCTTTGTCTCGCCAAATTCATCTCTTGAGGGAATGTTTTTGTTCTCAGAAAGGCTACTAACTGTTCACTCCAATCTGGTACTAAAGACACTTGATATAGAGTGACATGTTCCACATGTGGCTTAGTACTACAGATTGGGCATTTCTTATAGATCCTATGGACATCTGCTTCCATTGTTGGCCAATTTACCCCTAACCTTTGCAAAGTGTGTAGGGTTCTATGTTTCAAATGGTGTTGCTATTGCGCACCTACATGTGCGAGTTGCAACCATATTGCATGCTCGCCCTCCTCTACACAGCATGCTAGTATGCCTTGATTGGTGTGCTTATATATGTGGCCTGCTAGTAGGTGATATTTTTGAGATCTGATCACTTCACTATCTTTAGTTGTCACTACGGGATGTTTAGGTCCAAAGGTCAGAATAGCACTATAGTTTTGGCCCATTCAGGCACTACTTCTAGATTGAACAAGTAGGCATCAGGAAGTTTGTCTGATACACCTTGAGGGGATTCTCCTGAACAATCGAGAAAGGTGATCTGCCCTAAGGTGAGTTCTACCTTTCCTAACCACAACTTCAAAGTCATATTCCATTAGTAAGAGGAACCATCTTACTAATCGGCCTATATTGTAAGGTTTTTTCTCTAGATAGAGTAAGGCTTGATGGTCTGTAAAAAAAATTAAACTTATTTGCAAGCAAATAGTGTCTAAACTTCTTAACTGCATATACCATGCCTAATCCTCCTTGTTCGGAAGTGGCATAATTTTGTTCAACCGCATTCAATTGTCTACTGGTGTAAGCTATTGGAAGATCCATATTACCTTCTCCAGTTGGTTGTGCGAGTACACACCTAATTGCATAATTGGATGCATCCACATGAACATGGAATGGCTTGTTCCAATCTAGTGTAGCCAAGATTGGTGCTAAACACAGTTGTCATTTGAGCTCATTGAAGGAGTTCTCACATTCATCGGTCCACTCAAAGTTAGTCAGACGGGAGTACAAAGGCTTTGCAATGATTGCATACATATGAATGAAGCATCGGTAATAGCTGCAATGCCCCATGAAAGCTTGCACTTCCTTAACATTCTTTGGTCTAGGTAGCTCTGCAATAGCTCTGACCTTATCCTCATCCATGGATATGTTGTTCTTTGACACTATGTGTCCTAGAATATCTTGCCTTTCCTAACCATGAAAACACACTTTTCAGGGTTCAGTCACACTTGATATTTCTACATTTGTTAAATATTTATCCGAGTTCCAGTATATGTGTTTGTCTAATGTTGGAATGAGCACCAAGATCATTAACATAGACTTCCAAGTTTTTCCTCAAGAACTCTTTAAACACATGGCACATCAGCCTCTAAAAGGTAGCAAGTGCATTGGTAAGCCCAAATGGCATCACTCCAAAGGCAAATATGCCCCACTCTATGGCAGAAGCTGTCTTATGTTGATCTTTCGAGGCTATGGCCACTTGATTGTAGCAATAGAATCCATCAAGGAATATGTATACTTCCTTGCCTGCTACTCTTTCTAGAAGATGCTTAGTGATAGGAAGCGGATAACTATCTCTGATAGTGGTAGCATTAACCTTCTTCAAGTTAATGTATACACGTAGTTTGCCATTCTTCTTGGGCACCACTACAATGGGGGATACCCATTCAGTATGCTCAATTTCATAGATAAATCTAGGTTCAACCAAGCGATCTATCTCTTCCTTGATCTTGGCAGCATAGTTATCGTTGTATATGTAAGGCTTCTATTTAGAGGGTTTGGCATATGACGTCATGGGGATAGTATGTGAGCATATGTCAGGGTCTACACCTTTCAAGTCCTTGTAACTCCATGCAAATACGTCTCTATATTCTCTTAGCAAGGTTACCAATTCTTGTTCCTCATCCTCTATTAAATCATGTCCTATGTAAGTGCATCGCTCTTCACCCTGTTCTATGGTCACAATTATTTTCTTAGTTTTCTCTTTGTTATCATAGGCTTTTCCTACTTGTGTTTCACCTTTATGCATCCTTATCATGACTCGCCTATCTTCTACTTCATACTTCATGAAATTTTCAGGGACCTCAAACAAAGATTCTTCCTCCACTAGTGCAACTTCCATTTTTTTTCTTTTCATGTCTTTACTCTTGGTGGTTATTTGGATGGTTAATCTCATATCATTCGTAATTTTTTTTTGTCTCTGAGGGCAAGCTTCTACTTCATAGAAATAATCCTCTTCTGATGCAAAAGGTGGTTCCATAATAATTGACTCTAGATCAGAGTCACTTGCGTCTTTGAATGCATCAATGCTAGGTTCACATTCTTCAATAACCGAATCACACATGATTGGCTCTATTGTGAAAACTAAAATGTCATAGCCATCTTCATCACAATGGGGTGTCCATTGCTCTTCATTTATGGGTACATTCATTGTTGTTCGAATTTTTGCCCAACCATGAGGTTCAAACTCTTCATCTGGAAATACTACATGTGCATAGGCTAGGTCTCGTATTGGTCTATGAGTTTCCTTCACACCTACCTCTCTAGATTTTTCTCTTTTCTCTTCTTCTTCTACCACCTTGCACATCCACAAGTGAGTGTCTTCATGCATCCATGAGGATCTTGATCCTATGGAATGCACCGACTCAGTGTCCTCCGTGGTTGTCTTCCCAAAATCATCTCATAGGTTGATTCTTGGTGAGGTCACATATGGCAAAGGTATGCTCAAACTCTACCCACATGTAGTGAGAGTTATTCCTTCTAACAATCCTAAGCGTCTTTCTATGTGACCATCAACCATTTGTATTTTTATTGTCATTGGTCTGAGTGTTGGTTTGCCCCAATGCTTCCATAGGGAAGTAGTAGCAATTGCAACTCTTGCACCTGAGTCCAAAATTGCCTTGGTGGTGTAACCTTGATGAGTGATTGGAAGATAGGTGTTTCCTTCTTCACCGTTACTCATGTCTCCTATCTTTTCCAGAGGTATTTCTGGCACGGTTCTATGAGATCCTACCTGGGAACATGATTTCACTACTTCTAGCACTTGGTTGGCTATGTGTTTCCACAATTCTGGCTTAACCTTGAGTAGCTCCTCTAAAGAGAGATTGCACTCCACTTTAGTGTTTTTCACTACCTTTGTATTCCTAGGTATGACTGAACTTTCCTTTCTTACCAGGATTATGGATGCCCTCATACAAGTGGACTTTGCTTCCCATGGGCGTGTGAAATGAGGCAATTCTTGCAAAGAATTAGACTTGAAGTCTAACCGTTCACTTGATGGGGCATCCTCCTGTTCTCCATAGATGGAGGCAATATCTTGTGGGAATTGTTCATGTAAGTCACCCACAAGTTCAATAGGAGGAGAATTTTCACTTTCTTTTGCCCATTTCTCTTCTTGAATTTGTCTTAGAAATTCTTGGGAATATCGATTCATAGAACAAGTGGTGTCTAGCTCAGTGGAATTGGGCACATACATGTCCTTGGGAGGAATGCTCATTCTTCCACTAGCCTTGTCCTTACCTTGAGAGGTAGTGTCCTTTTCAGATTTTGCAATTAGCCCCTCCAATTTCTCTAATAGTCCATGAAAATGCAATTAAGTCCTAGCTGAACTACAATAGTTAAAAAGGCAACTCACTTCAAACATGGTTTGAGCCAATCCCACCATCTTAGCAAAAGTTTAGTTCATTCGAGGTCTAGGTGAGCTCTAGGGTAACACTTTTCATGATCCGTTATGTTTGGCCCTTCTTGGATTCTTGCCTGATATGCTTTAAGCATCATGTCTACGTCCTCAAGAGTGGGATCTGCTAAGAATGATCCTACTCTAGGGGGTGTTAGGGTTTTTGAGGTGGGTTGGAATGTGGTGGAGTATGTCGCGATAGTGGGGCTCTATTGTGGGGTCTTTTATATCGTGATAAACACGTATCTATCGTGATAGACCGTGTCTGTCGTGTGTCCTGGGCGTGTCTATCATAATCCTATCTCTCGCCATAGACAGTGCCTATCATGATAGACACTATTTGTCGCAAGGTTCTGTCTGTCATGATAGACGGTGTCTGTCGTGATAGACGCTGACTGTCATGGGGGGTTGTCCATCACGATAGATGGTGTCTATTGTGATAGATGCTATTTGTCACGATAGATGATGTCTCTCGCAATAGATTGAAAAAACACAAAGTTTTTATATCTTTCTAATGATTTGGAGTTCTATAATGGTATAGGTTATCATGCCGTGCATGCAAACATAAAATACCAACTTTCTTTGTCTATCATGATAGATAGAGGTCATCGTTTCGGGACTTGTGTAGAGTTCTATCGTATCTGTGTAGGTTGTTGGAGATGATAATGTAGCCAAAACCTACAAGAAATGCTAAAAAACACACAAAAATAGAATGCATGCAAGCTATCTCTCACAAATGAAATGAGGGAAATGAGGTGGGGAGGGGAATATGACCAAAAACTAAAATTTTTGTGATGATGGAGATGGAGGTGGAAGGTGGTGAGGAAGATGATGGTGACGCAAAAAAACAAGAAAAAGTGATGAAAAATAAAGAAAAGTATAGATTTTACCTATGAATCCAATGTCTCACTCTACGTCTTACCATCACGTGCTCGTCCTCGAAGCTCTCTCCCAGGCAATGGTGCTGTTGCAGAGCAAAGGAGTACAAGAGAAGAGCCCCAAAATTTTCAAATTAATGGGCATATTTTTCTTCTTCAAAGTCTGAGAGAATTCCCTCAAGCCATGTAAATGCACTAGAGGAGTCCTCTAGTTGCATAATCCCAATTTGTTGTAAAATATCCCTTGTAAATTAGTAGAAAATTCACTTTTTTGGAATAAAGTTCCGGTCTTTTGTGTGAAAGGACCAAACTTAGGGCACATGTATAAAAGTCACTTTGTGACTCTTTGCAGAGACTTTTTGCCATTGTGAAGAAGGAGCTCTCCAAAATTTCGAAATTGCCTCTTTCTTGCAGATTTCCATCTTCTCTTTGATCTTGTATGTGTGTGTAATGCTTGGAATGTGTGTGTAGGACTGTTGTCTACCCCTCCATACTATTTTTGAGCTACTGTAGCGTGTGTGTGAGCTTGTAGGAGTTGTGGAGTGAGTGTGGGTGCTTCCCGCCATTCCCTATTTTGGTCATAACGTGAAGCAGAGTTGTCAGAATCGAGTGAATTGACTTCCAATAGATGCGTCTTGTTGAGAGCTTCGAAACGAGTATGCTATTGACTGTATTCGGAGTTCGGAGCTGGGAGAAATCCTTGATTTTCTGAAAACTGTTGTAAGAGGTATCGCGGCAGACACTTTCAGTTTCTTAGTGAGCTTGAGAGGTGGATTAGTCTTTTCTCATTCTTAGCAGCTGAACCACTTCATGTTCCATCATGTGTGCACATGTCCTCATACACTTGGTTAGGTCGTTCGATCGGATTGACATTTAAATGTGTGTTAATTTCCCACTATATGCACTTGTGTTGCAATAGAGGTACAGTCTCATTGGCACGAGTCCTTGAGTCTTCTTGACTCAAGTACACACGTTTTTGGCGCCGTTGCCGGGGAACACTCAGCCAAGGTGCCTTCGTGATGGTTATAGATCGAGTGTGATGGAATCATACTTGTAGAAGTGAACTCGTTCCGTGGCAAGTCATCAATCACTTCAGCACTTGTTACTTCACATCCCCAAGGTGTGTGTAATGAGTTTTTAGGTTTAGGATTAGTAGGAAGGGAGAGAAGGAGGAGTTAGGGTTAGGTGAGAAGGAGAGGAGAAGTGAAGAGAGGTGAAGTAGGAGTAGGCCAAGTCCACTAAAAAAGTCCAAAAAATTTACCCAAAATTAGTAATGTTCAGTTTCTCTCACAAAAAGTATAAAAACCAAAAAATTTGACTCATTTGACACTTCACAATGTTCTGGTATCGCCTGCGAGCAGCGACCGGTATCGCGTGGGAAGTATCATGCTATTCAGGCCTTTAAAACTAGAACTTGAGCTCAAGGTGCAAGCTAGACAGTACTATGGTAAGATTCCACAAAGTATTTTGAACAAAAACACACTAAAAGTGCACAAACACGTGATTAAAGGCATGCGCGGTATCGCGAGGAAGAAGACAATTGATTTTTGAGCTTCAGTGAGAGGGACAGTGGGTTAGGAGTGAAGAGGTGTGTGAGAAGAGCAAGGGGGTGCTAAAGTTTTTGACTTGTGAGACATTTTGGCTTGAGTATCGCGATCGGTCGAGTTTTGGTATCACGATACCAAAATTCCCTTGTATCGCGATACTCGCCAAGGTATCGTATCGTTGGGTACCAATCTTGGTATCGCGATACCACTTTGGTATCGTGTCGCCGAGTTGGTATCGCGATCTCACTTTACCCAGTAGTATCGTATCGTTACCTACTGTGGTATCGTATCGTCCACTTGCCTGATTCGTATCGCGATACCATCTTCAGTATCGTATCACCTTGGTTCTCAGTTATCGTATCGCAAGGACCTTGGTATCGTATCGTCCTTGATCGTGGTATCGTATCGTTAATCCCAGAAGTGTCGTATCGCCCACTTCCTAGTGTAGTATCGCGATACCATAACTAGTATCGTATCGTACAAGTTGGTGGTATCGTATCGCCACTTGTCTTGGTATCATATCGTCACATTGTCGGGAGTCGTATCGCGATATCAAGTTGATATCGTATCAGCGTATGTTCTAGTATTGTATCGCTTAAGCAATCTGGTATCGTATCGCAGGGATTCTAGTATCGTATCATGTAAAAGAGGTGGTATCGTATCGTGACCAAAATCAGTATCGTATCGTCTCGGTGCTCAGATATCGTATCGCGAGGATTGTTGGTATCGTATCGTGGCAATAGAGTAGTATCGTATCGCCTGCTACAACAAGTATCGTATCGTGTAGATTCCAAGTATCGTATCGTGGCTAGATCCGTATCGCCCAGTGCAATATCGCCTGGAAGTGGTATCGTCCAGGGTGGTTGAAGCATTTCGTCATGTAACTTGAGGTATTGGAAGAGTCACTCAAGGAGAGTCTCAGGGACTTAGAGAGTCTTAGGAGGGTGAATGAACTTGAGGTCAGGGAGAGTGCTAAGTAGCCGACGAAGTGTCATATCTTCTGTGGGAAGTGCTGCCCAGGTTAGTCACCACTCCGCCTATTCAGATACCTCTAGTGACTCAGAGGAGGAAATACCCATGGCTTTGGAAGACATGCAGGGTCCAACACCAAATAGAAATTTCATGACTACTGTTGAGGGAGATTACCGTACTTCCTTGTAGTATGTGTCTACCAATGCCGAGGAGATCCCCATCTACCTGGATGGCTTAAATAGATATGTGGCTAGGATGATAACTTCCATGAATGCCACGATCGTGCCCCGACCTGCTGTCAAGTACGAGGGAGGAGCATACATAGACAAAATTGGTCACATCTACATCGTGACTGAATTTCCTGAGATGATCAATGAAAGGGGAGAGTTAGTGGAACCAGAAAACTCCGGAAGAACAAACCCTGAAGAGCTAGTGACTACCCCTAGGGGCAGATCCCAAGTAACACAAGTCTTGAGAGGAGACTTGATACCTCAAGACGACTACTTATTGGAAGTCTATATGATCCATGGATCAGACTTATTGCTTCAAACAGACTTACCGGCTCTAGGGAGAGAAGAAAGCCCCATGACATTTTATGAGCTGAAGGATCCAAAAGATGAAACTAGACTCACATACTTGTACAAAAATTAGAGAAGATATTGGCCAGTGAATGCCTTAGACAGGGCTCGGCTGAGATACATGGGTGTGCCGATATTCCCTCAGAGAGATCAAGCAACTACTTCACAGAACCCTTTTGGAAATCAACAAGACACAGAACACACCACGTCAGGATAGACCACCCAACGAAGTGTGCCAAACCGTACTCGTGTGCAATTTGCAACTCCATGAGTGCAAACACACAATCAGGCCCACGTAGGGGTAGGTAATCAGTATCGACCACCCATAAGACCACGACCACCAGTAGGAGGGCAGTCGGGAATGCCCCTAGTTAGACCAGCAGTCCTTGTCTTCCCTGTAATGCCGAGACCGCCTGAACCAATGAGAAGACTGAGACCTATCCAAGTGGCCAAGTGTGTAAGAAATCATTATGATGGATTGGGAGAACCCTACGATCACATTGCCGAATTTAAACAAGTTCTAAGGACAGAACAAGTAGACGACTTCTTTGTGCAGTTTGAGTCTTTTGGACTCACCCTCATAGGGACAGATCTAACTTGGTTCCAACCATTAGACCCTAATCAATTTGGAAACATGGAGCAATTCTTTCAAGAACTCATTGGGGAATTCACGAAGAGAGGGATCAAACACAATTCCGCGTCTTTAATCCATAGTTTTAAACAAAACCCTAATGAAACAGTGAAAACAACAGCCCAAAGATTCAATCAGTATGTGGATAGATGCCCGGTTGCAGAGAGACCCACTCAACAAAAAATGATTTCATTATTTTTGGATGGACTCACGCATGGAACCCTAAGAACCTTAGTGTACGTGAAAAGACTACAAACTCTGAGCGAATGTCTTCAGGAATGCATTGACCTGGAAGATAACCTAGCTGAGGACCTCAAGAGCACGCCGAGCCCCACTAAATCAGAAGACTCGCGAAGTACCATTACTTCCAACTCTAGTAATATGGAGGAATTGGCGAAATTATTAGCAAAAAAACTAGGAGTCCAGGGACAAAGAACTTACCAACACCCAGCCCAAAGAGTGCCTATGCTACGAAGATGTAGCCTATGTGGAGGAGATCACCCCACACACATGTGTGTGTGAGGAGGAAACGGTGCACATCAAACATATCCATACAATAGACAGCACCAACCAGGAACTGCTTTGTACTGCCACATAGAACAAAAGTACACTAACCACATCACTGAAAATTGTCCATTCAATAGACAGGCACGACCATTCCAACCACCATAGTATCGACCATATGGATATCTACCTAGAGAGCAAGGCAGAGAGATGCCCAGATACAATCCCTATCCAACACCAGCAGGAGTATCAAGACCATATGAACACGCACCGTATCCACCACCACAACCAGTGCTAGGGCCACAACTGTCACAACCTCAACAGGTAGTACCTGTGAAGTATGCCCAGCCCGAAGAGAATTTGGAGAGGGCCATAGTGCCAGCATCGTCTACAATCAATGAGGAATCAGCGAACCCTGGATATGAGCTGGCACGAGGAGATTACTACCCATATGAAGCCCATATGTTAGATTACGAACCAACCTATGATCCAGCTTATTATGGATATGGAAACTATGACCCAAGCTATGGCACTGAGGTCGCAACTCTAATGTATACCACTCCTAAAGCACAACCACCCATGAGACCAACCATCAGACCATCTGTACCAAGAGGACCTTGCTATAGATGCGGAGGAGACCATTTTATTAGAGAGTGCCCTCGACCTTACAATCCACCCACACCTAGGACTTGGGAAGGATATTGCAGTGATTGCGAAAAGGAACATCTTTTCAGGGACTTCCCTAAGAATCCAACCAAAGCCCAGGACACTGCACCTATCAATGTAATTGAAGTAATAGAAGGATCTGGAAGTGATAAGGAATATACTGTGCCATTGAAAGCCATTATAAGAGCTCAGATAAGGCAACAAAAAGAGAAACAACTAGAACAGGAACGAGAGAGCGATAAAGCCGCAAGTCCTTAAGTTCAGGTAGTGGAAGATTCTGAGGATCCACGCGAGAGTACCCAGAACACCAAAGCGCAAAAATGGAAGGAAAGAAGAGAAAACTCAAAAATAAATGGGCAAAAGATGAGAGTCAAAAAAGTAAAAAACAAACCCGAAACAAAAGGGAACATAAAGAACAAAGGATTCGAGAGGAGATCCCGGTGTCACCACTTATCCAAGAGAAAGAGAAACCAGGCTCAATTCTAGCTGACTAGAAACTAGACGACTTAGACATGTGGCTGAAAGCGTACCAAGCTAGAATTAAGACTGGGCCGAATATAGAGCAACACGACAAACTTTACCCACAAGGAGAGCTAGAAAAGGAAAGACTAGCGATATGTAGGAAACTTATAGAGGTAGCACAAGCAACCCTAGAAAAGACTATCCCAGCTCTGCCAAAGACAAGGATAACAGATGATCAATACAAAGAATGTGTCCAATGCAAATGTAAAGAACTCAAAGGGAAGGAAAACATAGATGAGCAAATGGAAACTCAAGATGAACCTGTGTCAATAATACCGGACTTAGAGGTAGAATGGCCGAAGGAATTATGGAATAGACTCCGAGAAGAACAATGGAAGAAAAATGGAGTATCGAAACCTCCTTTCGAGGAAATAGATGTGGAAGTTTATCAACCAAATACAAACCTAGAGGAAGTCTATGAAGAAGCATCAAGACTCGATAGAAATAGAGAGGAAACCCTGAGTATTTCAACCTTACCTAATTACATGGGAGAATACGAAAAGGAGTCTATAATAATACGAGCACCCACAATACATGGGAAAGAAAAAAGAAACTGAGAAAAAAATTCGCACAATCTAACGGAACTAAAGAAAACAAAAGTACAATGCAAATTGACTATGGAAGAGTTACTTCAGCTTAAACCACAATTATGGAGACAATAAGCGAGCCAATTAGAATTAGGGCAAGAGAAAGAAGAAAAGGAAGGAAAGGGAAAAGAGAACACATCTAAAATACAAATCCCAGTCGATAAAGTGGGAGAGTTTAGTGAAGGTGACGAAGGCAATACCTGTCTGCTTGTCACTTACAATGGGTACATGACCAAGGCTATACTAGACACGGGAGCCGGGGTAGGAATCGCTACCAAGGAGATTTGGGAGAAATGGGGGAAACCTACCTTACGACCCACACGCATGAAGCTCCAATTAGCAGATGGCCATGTGGAGAAACCCTTAGGAATATTGGAAAGAATCAAATTAAACACCTGTGGAGTAGAATTTGAACACACATTAGCCATTTGTAAGTTTGAAAAAGCCAACAACTACGAAATGATATTAGGGTGACCCTCTATGAGACAATTGCGGGTAGTGCAAGACTGGGGAAGAGAATCATTGTACCTACAACATCAAGGAAATACAACCAAGAGAAACTTTCATACATTTGCTTATCGAGATGTCCCTCCACTAAAGTGGAATCCCATACACAAGGAGGAAGATGACTTGTCCATGCATAGTGCTGGATCGAGCGATCAATCTTGGATGCACGAGGACGCTCAATTATGGATGTGCAAAGAGGCCAAGAAGGAGGAGAATAAAAGACAAATGTGGCCGATAGGACAGCCTAACTATCGACCTGTAAAGGACCCAGGGTACATGCCTCAAATCTTTCCAGATGAGACCTTTGAATCAGATGGATGGATGGAAATTCTAGAAACCTTAGATGTGTGCGTGAATGAGGAAGTGTTGACAATGAACGAGTGCATAGATGAGGAAGGTTATGATGTAAATCTTTATATGGTTGTCCTTCAAGAAGTAGATGAAGGGGAGTGGAAAAAGAATGGAAAGAGGAATATGAGAGTATAGAAATGGAACCAGAATTCGATTTCGAAGAAAGCTACCTGGACACCATTCGAAACAGAGAGAAACAGGAACCTACCAAGATCTTAGCAATCGAAGCTACTCCCATGATACCAAAGCAAGCAGGAGACATGAGTAAAACAAGACTTGATCCATATTTGTTTGAAGTTCCTGAACATTTTAAAAGATATGAAGTAGAAGAGAGAAAGGTAGCCATTCAGATGCCTAAACAAGAGGCTAGAGATGGAGAAGCATACGACAACAAAGAACAAACAAAAAAAATTGTAGTAACAATGGAAGACGGAGAAGAGAGATGCACCTATAGGCAAAGATGTATCAGAGGAGGAGGAAGAAGAACTCGTACAGTTGATCCAAGAATATCGACCTGTTCGCATGGACATATAAGGATCTTAAGGGTGTAGAACCCAATATTTGTTCTCATCGAATACCAATGACTGCAGATGCAAAACCATCTAAACAACGCCCTTATACATATAATGAGATGTATGCAGCGAAAACTAAGGAAGAAATTGACAAACTACTAGCTACAGGATTCATATATGAGATAGAACACACCGAGTGGGTATCACCTTTAGTAGTGGTGTGTAAGAAAAATGGAAAATTGAGGGTGTGCATTAACTTGAAAAAGGTCAATGCAGCCACCATACGTGATAGCTATCCATTACCCATCACATACCATCTATTGGAAAGGGTAGCAGGAAAGGAAGTCTATAGCTTCTTAGATGGATTCTCCGGATACAACCAAGTAGCCATTGCTACTGAGGATCAACATAAGACCGCATTTGCGACCGAATGGGGAGTCTATGCTTTCAGAGTGATGCCTTTTGGACTCACTAACGCACGCGCTACATTCCAACGATTGATGTGTCATGTTTTCAAGGAATTCTTGAAAAAGAGCATGGAAGTGTATGTAGATGATCTATGTACATACTCGAATCAAAGACGAGATCACATTCCCGAGTTGAGAAAAATATTCAATAAATGCCGCCAGTATCGAGTCTGCCTAAACCCAGAAAAGTGTGTCTTCATGGTGAGAAAAGGGAAGATCTTAGGACACATAGTCTCAAGAAATGGAATATCCATGGATGAGGACAAGATCAGGATCATCTTAGAGCTTCCTAGACCAAAGAATGCGAAAGAGGTACAAGCCTTTATGGGACATTGTGGATATTACCGTCGGTTTATTCACATGTATGCCATAATAGCCAAACCCCTGTATGGTCTCTTAACTCAATTCACTTGGACTGAGGAGTGCGAGAAAGCATTCAACGAGTTAAAAAAGAGACTTAGCACAACCCCAATTCTAAAAACGCCCAATTGGAACAAGCCTTTTCATGTTCATGTTGATGCTTCTAATTATGCAATCAGATGTATCTTAGCCCAACCGGCTAATGAGGGAAAGCTAGATCATCCAATTGCCTATGCCAGTAGACAACTGAATCAAGCTGAAAGGAATTATACAACAACCGAGCGAGAAGGATTACGAATGGTCTATGCAATTAAGAAATTCAAACACTATCTGTTAGCCAATAAATTTAAGTTCTTCATAGACCATCAGACCCTACTGTACTTAGTCAATAAACCTTGTAACACAGGAAGATTAGTAAGATGGTTCCTACTATTAACGGAGTTCGACTTCGAAGTGGTAGTAAAAAAGGGAAACACGCATGTAAGAGCAGACCACCTTTCTAGGCTGACCCACGGAGAATCGCCAAGTGGAGTACCCGATGATCTGCCAGATACTTACTTGTTCAATCTGGAAGTATGTCCAAAGTGGGAAGAGAAATTAATTCCTATACTCACCCATGGCCCACAACACTCAATCAATAAGAATAGCCAAAAGGAGATTCTTCAATCAAGAAATTTGCACATTATTGCTGGAAGTGTGTACTATAAGGAACCCAATGGAGTGTTGCTAAGATGTGTCGAGGAGGATGAACAAAAGAAACTAATTGAGCAAGCACATGTGAACAAATGGAGAACACACCAAGGAACTTATGGAACCATTCGGGATTTTTAAAAAGATTAGGAGTGTACTGGCCTGACATGCCCAAGGATGTCCATGACTACGTGAGTAATTGTGGAGAATGCCAGGAGACAATCCCGAAGGATCATATGTCCATACCATTTTCAACCATAGCACCCAATTGGAGTGAAACATTGGTTAAATTTCTAAGGAACAGAGAACATGAGGAAGGAATAAGTTTAACTAGAAGACGATCCCTAGAAGAAATGAGCAAGGATTACGTACTTATGGGAAAACAATTGTTTAAGAGAGGAAAGGATAACCAATTACGATTATGCATGCATGAAGGAGAGTACCTACCCATATTAGAGATGGCACACGCAGGTGCTGCGGGAGGTCATTTTTCAGCTGAGAGAACTGTCAAATTGATCCTCTTTGTCGGCTTGTGGTGGCCAACTCTACATATGGATGCGGAGACTTACGTACAAAGCTGTGAAACGTGCCAAAGGGCTAAATACCCAATTCGGAGAGATGACATGCCCTTAAGACCTATGGTGTGTGCGAGAGCATTTTCCAAATGAGGTATCGACTTCATAGGACCCATCAACCCACCAGCCAAAGGATCACATGCTGAGTACATCATAGTAGCCACAGATTATTTAACCAAATGTGTAGAAGCAAAAGCTACGAGAAAAAACGATGCTCAAACCACCGCTAAATTCCTTTTTGAGAATATATTCACTCGTTTCGGATTACCAATTGAGATTGTGAGTGACCGAGGAACGCACTTCCTTAATGAAGTAATAGAATCCCTAATGAATGAATTTTTAGTGATTCACAAAAAATCAGCCCCATACCATCCCCAAGCCAATGGTCAAGCGGAAAGTTCCAACAATGTGTTATGTACTGTATTGACAAAGATTGTCAATAATGGGAGGTCGAATTGGGAAAAACACTTGCATCATGCAATTTGGGCCTTCCAAGTAGCATATAAGACTGCCATTGGAACTACCCCCTTCAATTTAGTGTACGGGCAAAATGCTATTTTACCAATTGATTTTTTAATCCCAACATTGAGAGTAGCCCAATAGTATGAATGGAACGGACATGAGTTATCCCAACAACTCGACCAAATTGAGAAGTTACATGAAACTAGGTTACAAGCAGTGGCAGGAATCTATGCAGCTAAAAGAAGACAAAAAGCATATTATGATGCACATATAAAAGACAAAGGACTTAAAGAGGGAGACTTAGTCTTGGTGTACACCTTAAAAAAACATGCCAAGAAGTTACAAAAACGAGGATATGGACCTCTGATCATCAATAGAATCTCTACTATTGGAGCGGTTAATCTAGCCACTCTAGATGGAGATATTCTTCCTAACTACATAAGTGGATGCAGAGTCAAACGGTTCATGGAGCCATTGACGGATCAAATGCTAGTGCGTTTAGTAGGTGCTCAAAATAGGAAGAAAGAGGAAGAACGGATTAGAGAGGAGGCCTGACAAGAAGCCCTAGAACGCATTAAGAAACGAAAAGAATGGATCAGACAAGGAGACGAACATTATCTCCAAGCAGAAGAGCCTATCCCTATGGCCAACTACCAAGTTCATGACTCTGACACGACGAAGTCGTACATGTCACAACCTTACCTGAACCTAGGGATTGGCAAGACAGAATACACATTGATAGATGCATTGATAGACTCAGAAGGAGGACTTAGTTGCATACATAATACGGTCATAAAAGATCTACAAATGTTTATGAGTCCCACCAAAGCCCAATTGAGAGGAATTGGAGGTCAAACCCTAGAATGCATTGGAACAGCAATATTGTCTCTCCACCTAGGAAATTCTTCCATGGAACAAAGAGTATTAGTGTGCAGAGATGAGGATTTAATAGAGGATTTGATCCTAGGACAAGATTGGATCATTGAAAATGAAGTCAGTATCAACCTAGCTCAAGGATATATTTCAGCCAAGATAGGGCACAAAGAAATTTGTAGTCTATTAGGAGATAAACCCTTATCCCAACCCACCACCGTTGAGAGTTCAAGGAAATGCACGAAAAGGCTACTCAAACATGATTCCAGTCCAACCATTTCAGAAACCAAGCTAGAAGAAGTCGAAAGTTCAAACCCTCGAATCCCCAAAGAAAAAGGAAAATCACTCCATTCAATTGAAGAGCAGCACGACACTAAGGAAACCTACTCCCAAGCTGCTTCTGACCCAAACAAAGGACAAGCAATATGGAATCCGACACTCAGATACTTACGGCAAAGAACAGCCAAATACCAATGGGTACGTAAAGATCAGAAGAAGGAAGAGCAGACATCAACATCAACTCTTAAGGAGAAAATAGAAATGAAGAAGTCAGCTTCATCGAAGTCCAACCCAAAAAGACTCTTGCAAGTATGGCTTCCCAAGCCTTTGATTGAAGCTCAGAGAGCACGACATCAGATATGGATCCCCAAGCAGGCCAGGCAGACCGCCAAGCAAGAGATATGCGAGTGGGAGGATACACTACATCATAACAGTCGAACGACAAAGCATAGACAGACTCATACGAAAACCAGGAAAAGCAACAATTCTAGTGCTCAGCTACCAAAAGATACAAACGAACAACATAAAGAGCGAAAAAGCAGAGAGAAGAATCGAAACATCATAACAATAAAATGGATTTGGAAACCCAAGCGACTGCAAAGAGTGGACCATCGAGATGACAAAGATTCCAATTGCATCATGAAGTGTCAATTGCACCTAAAGTATGCATAATAGGGCCACATTACAAGGCCACACATTCGGCACATGATGTAACCGATAAAATTAGTGGTGCACATTCTCCAAGGGAGATTAGATCTGAGCTTCAACTCTCTTAGGAATGGACATACTATGTACATAAATAAATGCTTCGGCTATACTAACGCTTGTTTTCTTTCAGGATAAGAAATAAAAAGATGTGGTAAGAGATCTCACTCATAGAACCATGGGAGACGGAGTGATGGAACGACAATAATCACTACAATGCACTACACAGCTGATGCTTTCCTTTGAAGCTAATGCACTTTTCCTTACAAGTGCAGATGGCTTCTGAAGATTCCGAAGCAACAGTATAAGAGGAAGTGTTGGAATTTCCACTCCAGAGTATCACAAAGGCAAAGGGACACTGGTTTTGAGAAGATCAACCAGCTGGGGAGTACCTCTTCCTGGCAACGATCAAAATTATGGATACAGATCATCAATTTCTAATCATGTCCTAGGATTTTCGAGTACTACATGAACTCCCGTCTATCGTAGACACTATGAAGAAAGCGGGCATACATAAATATTTTGAGCTGCCAATCTATAAGCCCGACTTTCAAAGATGCACACAGGTCATGAATACCTTACAACCAGCACTGCATGATCCCTTGGTGCCAGAGGCTCGAGTGATGGATAAAGTAGGCGAATGGGTTGTCATTCAATTCACACATGACTTGATTAAGGAAGCCTTTGGCTGGGAAAAGGATGGGACTACCGTGGTAAAAGAAGAAAGCCGAGGTGCAAAGACCAGAACATTTACAGACATCAACCGAGTGGACATAGAGGAGGGGGTCAGACTAATCCACCAACACTTCTGCTTCCCGAATATGCATCCGTACACGGCCCCTCAAAAGATTATCGTTCAATTAATCTCACATGCCATCAATCAGATTGGAAATCAAATTAATTTGACTCCGTACATACAAGAAAGGTTATTCGAGGCAAAAAAGCAATGGAATAATAAGAAGTTCCTCAACGACAGTGTGGCTCTAACTATCTTGATTTATCATGCTCTAGGCATTCGAGAGCACCTGGAAGAAATGCCATCATCAACGGCCCTGGCGAAATATGCCAAAGTTGCCACTGTTCCTAAAAAGAAAAGAGGAGTCAAGATTGTAGAAGAAGTTGAAACTAGCTCTCAACCTAGAATGAGAGGCACAAAGAGACTAAGGGAAGTCAAGCAAATGGAAGAGGAAACTCCAGCCACGAAAAGGACATATGTACTGCCCAAAACAACTATTGAAGAGCAAAGGCCGATTACAGAGGAAGACTTGACTAGGGCCCTGGAAGAGATGCACCAATATACGGAAGGACAAGTCAATTTACCGGTGCAAGGCCACCATTATCAACAGACCCAACAAGAAATGGAAGCAAAAAGAAAGCTCACCAAAGTCCATCGGTACCGGGAAATAGGGTTGGACAATTCAAGTTCATACTCGGATGCACAAGAAGAGACAGACAACTCACTATTAAATGTGGATATTCAAAGTGAGTCAAAGGATGATGGACAATGGGCAGAGTTGAATGAAGTTAACTACAATGAAGAAGCAGAAGGCATAAAGACGGATGACCACATGACGCATCCTAATAAGAACACCACAAGTCAGGAAGCAGACTAGGAAGGTACGCATGTGATAAAACTTAATGAGACTTCCACTATTCGTATCAAGGAGGCCACACCACCTCGCAACATGTCCATAAAGATACCAAAGAAGGAGCCTCAGGAAGAGAAAATAGAAGACGAAGAACCCTTCACCCCAATAAGGGTTGTGGCAGAACCTTCCCCCATGGATGTCACATTTCAAGGGAGTGCCACAAAAGCTGTTGATCTGGAGGAACAGGAAAAGATCCAAAACATACAATTACAAATTAGACAACCACACAACGAAACCATCCACATGGAGGAGGGAAAATATGTGCAATTTGGCGAAGCTCCAAGCATACCTAGGACGTGGTTAAATGTTGACATAGCTCAGCTCAAGCTAGTAGTGCAAGATATGATCAGAACCGCACTAGACACACAACAACTAATGCTTGAGGCTGATGAAGACTATGATCAAGCAATGCAGGACAAACATGAGCTTCAAGAAAAGAGTAAGAATCTTTTGGCCGAATTGATCTTAGAAAGAGAACACATCTGAAACAAAGAGAAAGAATCCCAAGAAGCCAAAAGCAGTGCAATGAGTTAATGACCGAAAATGAGAGATTAAAAGGATAACTGCAAGAAGTACAGACAAAATACGAAGCTAGCGAGACTGAGAAGGCACGAATCGCTGCCCGGAGCAAAATATTGGAATCACAGATCAAAGTATACATGGAGGAAGCAGAGAACTTAAGGAATTGAAATAAAGAACTCATGACCGCCCTTCTCAGTGACCAGCCAATAGAGGTTCAAGAAAGACTAGAAAAAGATATCAAAGAATTGGAGACAAAGATAGCTAAGTATGAAGATCAGCTCAGAAAGGAGCAAATCACCATTGCTGAATGGGAAAAGAGGTATATGGATGACACAGCTGCCCTACGAACTAAATGGAAGAAAGCTGAAAATCGTTATCTCCTGCAATGTAAAGAAGACACCGATCATTTAGACATCATTGCTCAAGAACTTCTGAAACACAAGGACACCAGTGCAGAGACTACTAAGGAAATAAAGCAGAAAGACGCATTGATTAAACAGCTTCAAGAGCAGTTAGAGCAGAAAACAATGGAGGGGACACCAGTAGTTCCAAAATCCGCAGAGGCTACTATGGAGACTGAGGTACGTCCTCTCTCTCTCCCCTCACATCATTCACCGATAAGGGAGGAACAGGAGGTTCACATTGAACATAACACTCGGGAAATTACAGAATTAAACCGAATGGAAAGGGCACTACTGGTGTCCCAGCTTACGGCTGAATTTGAAGATCAAATCATCCAAGTAATGAAGGAAGCTAAGATAGAAAGCAAAAACTTGAAGCAGATTTTGAAGCCTTTCAGTGTACCATATGGCCTGCTGAAAGAACAAACGAGACAATATATAAAGACTACAACAAATAAAGATCCGGACTACAATCTCCACTTCAGACATGATACATTCAAGTATACCCAAGAAGAGTTTGAGAAGGTGGATCCTATATGGAGAAGAAAGCTTTTGGAAAAGAATCCTACACTGCGGGTATAGTGGGAAGCATCACCTTATGTGCTTCAGGTAAACCCATCTTTTTGCCCAGTACCCCGTCGAAGATCCTGGACGCAATTTTGGGAGGGTCAGCGCCAGGGAAATATCAATAATCAGTGGCTCAACTATCCGTTGTTACCTAGTCCTCCACACAATTACTTACGGACTGAGGAATATATGGTAAAAACTATGGAATTTTGGATTGCAAGATATGCTACAGTTCCGGATTTAGCAATTAAAATGACCAATAAAATATTCAGGATGCTACTAACAGTAATCAAGGTTTTCCAGCATGCAAAATATACTTTTTTGAATTTCATCGGCATTACACAAGGATCCGAAGCACTAATTTTTTATCTATCTACTATTCCAAGCCACTTAATACTTATGGCATATTATTCTCGAATTATGTTTTTGCCATCAACGTATATGCAAACTTTCAAAGAAGCATTTTTCACCGGCTTCTTCGAAATAGATTCAAAAATTTTTGTAAAAATGACTTCGAACCTTAATGCACGCCTGGTCGCTTATGAGACAAGCTTTTTTGCGGATCATTGGCAAGCACCAGAGGACGAGGTAAAGTCAACACAATGGAAGGAATTTATGATATGTCACGCTAATCTACTAAACCAAAGAGAGCAAGCAGCGATATAGACTTACACACGCCGCCACAAAAAGCCTGTTGGGGACGACAGAGTTCAGGAGGGACGTGTGGAAGGGGAATCAAGAAAGAAAAGAAGAAGAAGAAGATCAAAGTAAAAAACAACTCAATAAAGAATGAAGATCATAATACAGAAGAACCACCCTCTGCCCAAAGCCCCGCAGGAGCATGCATCAGGCAACAACACAAATCATCCAAGTCTTGAGAAGTGGAATTAAAGATCAATCAGAACCAGGAAATTTCATGGGAAGGACGGACCAGGGCCAGGAACTATACATGAAGAAGTGCAAGACAATAATTGGCAGGTAGTAATCCTTCTGATGACAGCGTGCGGTGAAAAGAAAGTAAACAGGCTCAAAACAATACCACAGGGTCACATGTGTGCAACCAGGACCAATCAGAGGACCACAAGCAAGACATAGGTCATTGGTGGCATGCATGGCAACCCAACTGAATACAGCAACCCAGATATGTGATATACGGAATACCAAGGGGCAAAACAGAAGCAAAGGACATACCTCCGATAAGATAACCAATTGTCTGACAATCCTTAGCGTTTCTTCGACCACTGGGTGCGTGTATTCAGAAGACTTAAGCAAGCAGCCGACGAGAAGCTAAAGCCTGTCAAGGGACGATAGAGACAAGGAGGGGGAGAGTGTTGCAGAGCAAAGGAGTACAAGAGAAGAGCCCCAAAATTTTCAAATTAATGGGCATATTTTTCTTCTTCAAAGTCCAAGAGAATTCCCTCAAGCCATGTAAATGCATTAGAGGAGTCCTCTAGTTGCATAATCCCAATTTGTTGTAAAATATCCCTTGTAAATTAGTAGGAAATTCACTTTTTTGGAATAAAGTGCCAGTCTCTTGTGTGAAAGGACCAAACTTAGGGCACATGTATATAAGTCACTTTGTGACTCTTTGTAGAGACTTTTTGCCATTGTGAAGAAGGAGCTCTCCAAAATTTCGAAATTGCCTCTTTCTTGCAGATTTCCATCTTCTCTTTGATCTTGTATGTGTGTATAATGCTTGGAATGTGTGTGTAGGACTGTTGTCTACCCCTCCCCACTGTTTTTGAGCTACTGTAGTGTGTGTGTGAGCTTGTAGGAGTTGTGGCGTGAGTGTGGGTGCTTCCCGCCATTCACTATTTTGGTCATAACTTGAAGTAGAGTTGTCAGAATCGAGTGAAACTACTTCTTCTAGATGCGTCTTGTTGAGAGCTTCGAAAGGAGTATGCTATTGAATATATTCAGAGTTTGAAGCTGGAAGAAATCCTTGATTTTCTAAAAACTCTTGTAAGAGGTATCGCGGCAGACACTTTCAGTTTCTCAGTGAGCTTGAGAGGTGGATTAGTCTTTTCTCATTCTTAGCAGCTGAACCACTTCATGTTCCATCATGTGTGCACATGTCCTCATACACTTGGTTAGGTCGTTCGATCGGATTGACATTTAAATGTGTGTCAATTTCCCACTATATGCACTTGTGTTGCAATAGAGGTACAGTCTCATTGGCACGAGTCCTTGAGTCTTCTTGACTCAAGTACACAGGTGCCAAATTTGGTGTCATTCTAGCACCATGATAAGTACCAATGTGAGGAGATCCACCTCATAATTGTCAATCCGTGGAGACGTGAGGCTAGTATGAATACTATGTGCAAGTGATGGCACAAGTGTGTGAGTGAGAAGCACACAAACATGCACACACATAGACACACATGCACACAAGGCAAGAACAAGGAGAGGAACAATGAATTTCTTTGCATTAGTCAAAAAGTCTCTTACACAAGCTCAAATCACTAACAATCCAACCTCCAAAATGAGCTCTCTAGCTCTTTTTATAGTTTTCTACTACCTTTTGGCCCTGTCTAGACCTAATGTCCGGCCTAGTTAAAAATTAGGTTCCAAGGTGTTGAAGCTCAAGTTCAAGGACAAAGCATTGGAGCGCATCAAGGAAGTGGACACACAAGAAGAAGGAGCATGTAGGGAGCTCCAAGAAGCACATGTCAAATTTTCAGAAGAAATCCCTTTAAAAATAGTGACTTTTATCACTAAAAACCATTGTAAATACCATTTTCCATTTTTACAACTCCATTTTGTTCAAGCCGAGGAGTCCTCGAGCTTGAGGAGTATTATAACTATCATCCTGAAAATTTTCATAAGTTTTAGACTGTGTTTGAGCCCCCAAATAAGCCCTGGAACCTATTTTTTAACTAGGCCGGACATTAGGTCTGGAGAGGGCCAAAACCAACTATTAAAAGGGCTGGAGAGCTCATTTTTGAGGTTAGCTTGTTGTAGATTTCAGCCTTGTAAGAGAACTCTTTTGTAATCAAAGTCCTTCCATTGTTCCACTCTTTGCTCTTACCTTGTGCATGTGTGTGTATGTGTGTGCATGCTTGTGTGCTTTCACTCACGCACTTGTGCCATCACTTGCTCACAGTCTTCATACCGGTCCTCGCATCTACACGGATTGACATATATGAGGTGAAGCTCCTCACGTTGGTACTTGCCATTGTGCTAGAGTGACAACAAATTTGGCACCATTGCCGGGAAAAGAGGTAAGATAAGCATGTGATGGTAAGACGTAGAGAAGCGACGTTGCAAGGTTAAAAAAATCACCATTTTCAGTTCAGTTTCTGAGTTCTTCTTCATCTTCATCTTCATCATCATCACCATCTTCTCCCATCTTCATCTTCTCTGATTTTTTTTTATTTTCGAGTGTAGATTCACGTCGTTTTTCACTTTCGATTGTGAGGAAGGAGCACAAAGGGTGTTCAGAGCTGAAACATTGAAGAAATAGCCTTGAAATCCACTTAAAACATAAAAAATTGAGTGAAGTATCATGCGGGCTAAAACAGCATGCGTCTGGTATCACGACAGTGGTATCATGAGTTTGGACGGTGACCTTGCATCTTCAGGCACATTGGAGCGACAAGGAGAACCTAAGGTACACATATTTGCAAAAAAATTTTGAATTTGGGTGTCAAAAACTCCAAGTATCATGGCCGGTTGAGTTTTGGTATCGCGATACCAGAACTCGTGTTTATCATGATACTTGTCGAGGTATCGTATCGTGCACACCCACTTGAGGTATCGCGATACCATTTTGGTATCGTATCGTCAAGTGCTGGTGTCGCGATCGCGATCGCCCCGGTGGTATCGTATCATGGTCCAACTGGTATCGTATCGTGTCAGTCACGGTATCATATCATTGACTGAGTTGTATTGTATCGTGCACTTAGTATCGTATCATCTCTTATTTTGGTATCATATCATCAACTGAGTGGTATCGTATCGCTTCCTGTTTTGGCATCGTATCATCCGGTCCTTTAGTATCGTATCGCTCAAAGACTGAGTATCGTATCGTGAGTTACTTTATTATCGTATCATGTGATTTTTGGTATCGTATCGTGTCGATTCATTGGTATCGTATCGTGAGGTCAAGTGGTATCCTATCGTCTATAGACTGGTACCGTATCATGCAAATCAGAGGTACCGTATCGTGGCCATAGCGTGGAACCTGGTATCACCTTGGTGGTATCGTATCGTCTGAGGTGGTATCGTCCATAGTGGTTGCGTATCATGGAAAATCTGGTATCGTATCGCCTATTTTGAGATCCCAAAGAGATCCTGTTTCCCTGTTTGAACCCCTAGAACCCTGAACTGGCATAACTTTCTCATACAAAATCGGTTTGCTATGATTTGGGCTCATTGGAAATCTCGTGGGGAGTATTTTGAAGTTGACCCTTAGGTGGGACTAGGACACCAAGGAGTTCCAAAGGATTTGAGCAATACAAGAGAACCTTGGGACCAGAAGACAAGGCTTATGAACCTGAGATCTGGTAGACACTTGGGCAAGGATAGACAAAGCATTAGATCATTTGAGGCTAGTGTCAACCATACAGCTAAGTCTTGGGCTCAACAACTTAATGGTTATCCCTACACATTAAGTTCTGAAACAAGTGACTCAGAAATGTCTTTTAGCACGGAAAGACCGACACGTACCCCAGGTATTGCTTATTTATAGACACTTGAAGGTTCCTATAAGAAATAGTTGGAGTATATCAGGACCAATCAATTGGGAGCACCCATCTATGAGGATGGCCTGAGGCAATCAGTGATTCAACTCAAAAATCCAGATCAACCTTTTGGACTTGAACACCCAGTGGTCAAGTTCAAAGAGGGTTCATATATTGATAAGGAAGGAACCATGTATGTGGTTACCAACTTACCAGATAGGACGGATAAGTTTGGAAACATCATTCCCAAGAACGAGATAGGAGACCTAGAGCAAGGAAACCTAGGACGAGAACCCAAGACTCCAAAAGGTAAGTCAGTCTTGACTAGAGTAATTACTCCAGATTGGATTCCCCAGGACAACAAAAGCATAGAAGTGTTCTTGAATAGAGAAACGGAGGAAGCCTTCTGGAGATTCAAGTCAAACCAAGATAGCCCAATAGTCACCATCTATGAGTTCAAAGATCCTAAGACACTAGGAAAAGTTGTATATCTGGATAACACATCTGAGAAAATGTTCTTGGTAATAGAGCATGATAGGCATGCATTTTTGAGGATAGAAGAATCTTGAGGATAAATAGTTAATCTGAATTCTTAAAGTCTACTAACTCACATATTACTCAATTGCATGTTGCTGAGTTAGAAATTTGTTGAATTTGTATTTTCTTGCTCGGATTTTTAACAGACAATTATATTTTGTTAGGCGCTGATGTGATGAGAAGATGGTCGTTATATTTTGTTCGCAAGAAGAAGAAGTGGAGAGATAGAGAGAGGGAGAAGAAGAAGCGTCTCAAAGAGGGAAGGCGAAAGAAACCAAAAGATGCAAGAAGAATCTTTCCAAGAAGAAGAAAGAAAGAAGCGTCTTCAGAGAGAACAGCGCTAGAAGAGAAAGAGACTCCATTCTTCTAATGGTGCACGATAATGGTGAACCAAAAATGATGAAATCTTGACTTCAGAGGCAAATTTACTTATTTCGTAATGTATTTTCTATAGTCAGAAGTTTTAATGAACTTTTCCATCATGTAATACCTGATGTACAAGAACTCTAGTGGAGTAATTTATTCATGTACATTCAGCGCAAGAAAGAATTCTTGTCTATTTGAGTCATGTTCGTTGAAGAGAGATTTTGTCACAGTATAACAGTGCTAAATCTAAAATATGTTGGAAGCGTATTCTTTCTGTGAAGTAGATCAGTGCTAAAGTTTGATTGTTCAGAAGCAAGTAGTGATGTGTTGTATGCGAACCCCAACACATTTGGCGATCCTACTATGTTGCCAATGAAGCAAGAAATGCATGAAGGAAAGAAGGAAATGATTTGGTAAAGTGTATTTTACAAGAGCACGAGCAAAGCCAGCTAATGTGGAGTCATCCTCAGAATTCTACGATTGGTACGAAGCCGAGGAGGAAGCTAATCTGGAAACAGAAGAGGAACAACGAACAGCTCATGCCGAATCAGATGGTAGGGTAAGTTGGGCTCACTGGCTATGCGAGCACATGCATGGTCAAATTTTTATGGGAGATAGGCGCAAAACATTGTTGAGCAGTCGTATGTCAACGTATATGGCAGCACTTTTTCAGTTTGTACAATAGACGGATAATCAGGGGCTGCCAAGTCCTAAGGAAACCAAAATTCAAGGTGATGAGTCAGGAATTTGGGGTCAAGTGTAGGTAATGGAGAAAGCAGTGGAAGGATCGCTGGAGATGTGTACGGATTTGTTGAAGGTGGGATATATGGCCCAAGAATTGGCACCACTTATGCAAATGTTTCAGACTGATTATGAAAAACAGATGCTAAATGATGATATGTTGTTGTAGGTTTCGAATAGTGCAGAACAACCAAAAGTAATAGGTAAGGTATTTAAACTATCTAAAAATAGAAAGTTAGAAGTGCAGTTGCAGGTTGTGGAGAATAAACTGGGGGAAGAGGTTAAGCAACAATCAACATTGCGAACAGGTTTTGATGTATCGAGTATGAAGGAGAAAATGCAGGAAATTTTTGTTTTTTTAGACTGGCAGGAGGAAAAATTGAAAAGGTATGAACAAGCTAAAGAGTCTATTAATATGGAAAGTTATCAATTCTATAGAAGCAGGTGCAACTACTTCAGGAAGAGGTAAACAAGAAAACATAGGCATTGGAGGAATACAGTCAACAAAGTAAAATGCACTAGGTAATGGAGTTGACAAAAGTGAAGCGGTCATTACAGGAGCTTGATGAGTGGAAGAGCACTATACAGGAAAAAATTGAAAACGAGATGAATGGGTTTTCTAAACTGAATGCTAATTTGCAGATAGAAGTCATAGTACTTAGATCTCACATGGAAGCATTATTGTCACTAGAGAAACAAACACTAGAAAAGGAGGATGTGGAGTTTGATGCAGTTTTAATGTCAGAGTCGGATGTTGGACTACTGAAGTAGCATGTGCAGAGATATGTTCAAGACATATGGAAGGTGGTGCAAGGTCGTTTGCAAAGTCTGTGTAGAAATCCGATTGAGCAGGTATAGAACTATTTTGTTTCAAAGCATGAGAAGGATTTACTACATATGGTTGAAGAATATCAGAAGTAGATTGATGAGCATGTGCAAACAATCAAAGAACTGCAAGAGCAATTGTTGCAAAGAGATTTGGAGCAGAAAGTGGATGCAATAGTTGAGCACCAACAATTAGTTGATTCAATGGAACTGCAGGAAGTGCAGAAAGGTATTGAGGAGGCTGTGAAAGTGCTATAGAGTCAAGAAGTGGGAACAGAGGAAGCTAACAGTCCTAAACAGTCGATGGAAATAATATTGTACGATCAAGGGATTGTAAATTCGGGTCTAATTTTTTGAAAAATCCCCCATCGGGCTGTGCCACATGTTGAGCATAGAAGAATCTTGAGGATAAATAGTTAATCTAAATTCTGAAAGTCTGCTAACTTAGATATTACTCAATTGTATGTTGCTAAGTCGAAAATTTGCTGAATTTGTATTTTCTTGCTCGGATTTTTAACAAACAGTTATATTTTGTTAGGTGTTGATGTCATGAGAAGATGGTCGTTATATTTTGTTCGCAAAAAGAAGAAGTGGAGAGAGAGAGGGAGAAGAAGAAGCGTCTCCAAGAGGGAAGGCGAAAGAAACCAAAAGAGGCAAGAAGAATCTTTCCAAGAAGAAGAAAGAAAGAAGCATCTTCAGAGAGAACAGTGCCAAAAGAGAAAGAGACTCCATTCTTCTAATGGTGCAAGATAATGTTGAACCAGAAATGACAAAATCTTGATTGTAGAGGCAGATTTACTTATTTCGTAATGTATTTTCTATAGTCAGAAGTTTTAATGAACTTTTCCATCGTGTAATACCTGATGTAGAAGAACTTTAGTGGAGTAATTTATTCATGTACATTCAGCCCAAGAAAGAATTCTTGTCTATTTGAGTCATGTTCGTTGAAGAGAGATTTTGTCGCAGTATAAGAGTGCTAAATATGAAATCTGTTGGAAGCGTATTCTTTGTGTGAAGTAGATCAGTGCTAAAGTTTGATTGTTCAGAAGCAAGTAGTGATGTGTTGCATGCGAACCCCAACATGCATATACTTGGCAGGGTGAATCAATTTTCCCTCCACTAAGATCTAGTGTTTCCCATGGTCTCCAAGGAGCAAGATCATCCAAGGCTCATGAAACCCAAAGGGAAAGAACTAGAGAGAGACCGGAGGTAAGCTTTGCACACACTATGGGTAGAGATAGATTAGGAGAAGAGGGTGAAATACCTAAATGAGAGAGACACCGAGCACATAGACATTAAAGGGATGAACATGATTTTCCATTGCCTAGACCACGAGACCATCTGAGAACCCTTAGACCTTCTCAAGTGGTTAAGGCAATGAAGAACTACTTTGATGGATTCGGAAACCCTTATGATCATGTCGTCGAGTTCAAACAAGTGTTAAGAGCTGAGCAGGTTGAGGACTTGTTCACCCAGTTCAAGGCATTTGGTTTGAATCTTAAGGGTACTGCCTTAGCTTGGTTCCAACCTCTAAACTGTCGCAATTATCAAAACATAGGTCAACTGCTAGAGGAATTCATAGCAGAATTCTCCAAGAGTGGCATCAGGCATAATACATCATCCTTGATCCACAACTTCAAGCAGACACCTCAAGAAACAGTGCAACTTGTAGGAAGAAAGTTCAAGCAATACTTAGAAAGATGCCTTGTGCCAGAATTACCCACAGCAGCCAAACAAGTGGTCTTGTTTTTAGATGGCTTGCTAAGCACCAAGTTGAGATCATATGTGTACTTGAAGGAGCCTACATCCATAGAAGAGTGTGTGCATATATTTATTGACATAGAAGACAACTTGGGTGAGGAGTTAGGACTATCCAAACTCTATAAGGATTCAGATAGTTCTACTAGTCATACCTCAAGAACCTCCACTGAGATAGATGAGATAGCTGAGCAAGTTGCCAAAAAGCTAGGAGTTCAAAATAGACAAACGCCAAGGGTCACCTCATTGAAGTGATATTACAATTGTGGAGGAGACCACATGGCTAATGTGTGCCTGATGATGGCTCAACCCCAAGGAAACTCTAATGCTCCATATTGCACTATTGAGAGAAAATACACGAACCATACAACTCAAGATTATCCATACAATAGGCAGGCTATTAGACAAAATTATCCGCAACCTTACTAGCAGGGCAGGTATCAGAATCAATACCAACAACCACATTATAGGCCACAACAACAATATCAAGCACCATATAGGCCACAACCAGTTCTAGGAAACCAACCACCAGCTCCTGCCAATGTGATCCCAATTAAGTATGCAGTGGTAGAGGAGAACCTTAATAGAGCATTGGTGCCACTAACCCCATTAGTTTCAGAAAATGACTCTCATGCTCATAGTTCAGACTACTCCTACGAAGGTAGTCCACAAGCTTATTACACAGAGTCACCAGAGCATAGCAAGGCTTATTCTTATCAATATGAGACACCACTTATGGAACAAAATTGGGAGCCAAAATACTCCAATGTCATGTATACGAATCCCAACCCCAGACCCCAATTGAGACAAGTAAGACCACAAGCCCATAGAGGACCATGTTTTAGATGTCAGGGTGACCATTTCATTCGTGAATGTCACCACTCACTCACTCCGGGACAAGGACAAAATATCACAATACAAGGTTTTTGTCCTCAGTGCGGTAAGGAACATCTTCCAAGAGAGTGTCCTAGGAATCCCTCTAGTGCGCCCAGGGTTACACCCATCAATGTGGTAGGCTTAGTGGCGGATTCAAGTTCAAGTAGCAGTAATGTGGCTCCTGTACAGGCAGTTACTAGGGCACATGCACTAAAACAGGATAAACTTGTTGAGCAATCGGAGCCAAGTGAATTAGGAGAGCCGAGTAAGAGGAAAACAAGAACTTGGAAGGATACTAGAGAGAAAGCTAATCGCAAGTGGAATAAAACGTTATCTGAACTAGAAGAAAGCCTGAAAGACACAAAAACAAAAATAGAAGACATTGCGTCTCAAACCCCCTCGCATGCCGAAGCTCCATCCACTCCACCTCATCCCACCCTGCCACCCATTGTAAATAACCCACCACCAGGGTCTGATCTTGTAGATCCAACCCCAGAAGGCTTGGACATGATGTTCAAGGCCTACCAGGCTCGACTTCAAGAAGGGCTAATAGCTGCAAACTTAGACAAGAGTTACCCTAGAGCAGATTTAGAGATTGAATAGACAAAAAAGGAAAATGGTATTTACAATGGTCTTTAGTGATAAAAGTCACTATTTTTAGAGGGATTTCTTCTCAAAATTTGACATGTGCTTCTTGGAGCTCCCTACATGCTCCTTCTTCTTGTGTGTCCACTTCCTTGATGCGCTTCCATGCTTTGTCCTTGACCTTGAGCGTCAACACAAGGCTTATTTGAGGGCTCAAACAAAGTCTAAAAATTATGAAAATTGGTACGTAGGTCCTTCTAACAGTCCTCAAGCTTTAGGACTATTCTGCACAAGATTTGCAGTCTCTGATTTAGGTGTAGAGGCCTCTGTAACAACCATTCCAGGATCCTTTTTCTTTGTCTCTTTTGCAGCCAATTTTGGACAATAGTTTATGACATGATCATTTCCTTTATTGTATTTGGGAAAAGAATTCAGCTTCTCTATTTTCCTCTTGCCTTTTTCATCCTTCTTTGATTATGTAGAATTAACATATTTTTTCTTACTAGTAGATGAGCTCCATTTACCTTTGCCCTTTTGACTAGCCAGGAAAGCTTGATCTGCAACATGCATAATGGACTTGTTCTGCCTAGATTGATCTCACTCCAATAGAACATAGACTAACTCTCAAATGTTAAGGCATTTGGATTGCCTTTCATCATCAATCAAAGAGTAGAAGGAAAACTCTAATATGAATCTAGAAGACCATTCAAAACAGTCTACACAAGTGAACTATTTGGCAAGAATTCATCAGTACAAATCAATTGCTCCTTCAAATCTGTGATCTTTTTCAAAAATCTATCCATGAAATCTCCTTCATTCATGTGCTCACTCTCCAATTTTTTTCAAAGGTAAGCAACATAAGCCTCATTCCTTGCTTGTTATAAGGTGGTAAGTGTATCCCAAGCATCCTTTGCTATTTCATAGGAGAAAATGTGAGGAATAGTGGCACCTTTGATAGAGAAGGCTATCAATGCATGTGCCTGAGCATCTCTACCATCCCAACAAAGTTGCTCTGCATAAACATCCAAGAGATTGAGTTGCCATTGAAGGCAAAAATAAAGGATTTTAGGCATTGCATAGTTTCCCCATAGAACGTTAATGGGGGGGAGTACAGAGGGGGCTTGCTCTGTTCTATGGGTCCAGGGGCCCATCTTTTTAGCCCACACAGTCGAGATAGTAGGACTTTTGGTCATGGAGATATTGTGAGATTATATATTTTGTTGACTATTTTATATCTCTGGACTTTGTTTATCTATTTAGGCTCCCATTTTAAAAGCTATATGATCATGGGCCATGTGAATCTATATCTAACATCGCACACTGGCAAGCTCTTCATCTAGAGTTTGTCTAGATTCCCATCTAAGCTCCATAATAGGACTGCATAGGTGGAAAACACCATCTTTGTAGTTGCATTGATTTTGGCAATGTGCGAATTTGAGTTCTCTATCTCTTATTCTACATTTCTCTTTATCTGTTTTGTTTTAATCAACTTTCTCTATTGGTCTATTCCATTGTGCTATTATTTCTTCTATGGCATTAGAGCTCAAGAGGCCTCAATGGTGCAAAAATAGAAATAGAGAGGCTATAGAGGCTTTAATGACAAATGAGAGAAGATATCAAGTAGAACATCATAATCTTCAACTGTGAATCAAGGTGGTTTGCCAATAAGAGTAGGTGGAGCACAAGTAGTAGTAGCAATGATAGCAGTCATGTCGAATGGTGTAGATACTACCACTAGCCTTCACAAAAGGTAAGCTTAATGGTACAAATTATACCCTTTGGAAGTTTGAAATCACTTCTAGCCTTGATTCTTATGAGCTTCTAGAGACTACTCTAATGTACTATGAACGATATGAATACGAATAGTCAGAAACTAGGTAAACAATAACTATTAACTATGGATATTTAATATATAAAAAAAAATCCCATTGGACAAATATTGGAGGGGATTGAAGAGTAGTCATAATAACTTATGATTTAAGAAAATTACTTCATTAAAACATCATATTGCAAAATTAAGCAACGATTAGAACCATTGAAATGAACTAGATAGAGAAAATCACATTCATTGTTTCCCAATACATTATAATCAAGGATACTATACAAGTCAGTTCTAGAACAATGATTGAGATAAAATTTGAAAGTCTCTACTCAACATGAGTAGGAGTTGTTTTTTTATCCTCGTGTCTTGGTTTAGTAGCATCATGTAAAGTTATTTAAGGCTAAGTGGGGTGGTTCCAACCTACTTGTTCAGGTTTATTACTAATTTATTTATGAATTAGATTTGTTACTAATTTACTTACTAATTTATGAATCCTTTAGTTAGCATCCTTTTGTTCATGTTTGTTACTAATTTATGAATCATTTAGTTAGCATCCTTTTGTTTCTTTTTCTTTTTTAGTTTTCATTCTTTGGATTCTCCTTTCTTGATTTATCCTCAAACCCATTTCCTTATTGTTTTTCTTGGAAGTATGCTAAGTCATTTTGTAAGGACATGTCTTTCTTAGGTAGGAGGTCTACAGAAGCACACAAACAATACAAGGAAGAAGAAGAATCTTTGAGCACAACACAAAACTAAATGATCTACTAAGTGAATGTATGAGAATGCGAAATCGGTTAGGGTTGTAGGTGTATATACAAGCCACGGGAAAAAACCTCCGAAAGAGGGAAAAATTGCACCAGCAGTCTTAAGTGTGTTTGCACACATTACGAGCAAATTATATCAACAAATCCCCCCACGAGTGATGCAATGAACATGGAGGTGGCACTCATGTCTAAGGAAGTTCCAAGCTATGTGGAAAGAGATCAATCCATGAAAGGAAGTAAATCCAAAGCTTTGCAAAAAGCTTCAAACTTCTCCCTCGGCAAAGCCTTTGTGAAAAGGTATGCAATGTTATCTTGTGTGGGCACATATGCCAAACTGATATCTCAACTAGAGAACCTCTCCCTTCATCTAGAGTCTGTCTAGATCGTCATCTAAGCTCCACAGTGGGAGCGCACGAGTGGACAGCACCATCATTGTAACTGCATTACGCTCGGCAATCTGAGAATTTGAGTTCTCTATCTCTTAGTCTGCATCTATCTTTGTCTGCGTTTTTCTCTTAACTCTGTCTACAGGTCTATTCTGTTGCACTGTTATTTTCTTACATGGTATCAGAGCACAGGAGGCTCTGAGTGGTGCAGAAGCAGAAACGTAGAGGTTGCAGAGGTCTGAACAACAAGAGAGAGAAGATGTCAAGCGGTGCGTCATCATCTACGACTAAGGGCCAAGGTGGTTCATCAACAAGAGTAGGTGGCGCACAAGCAAGAGCAGCAATGATGCCGGTCATCCCAATGTTGCGGATACGACCACCAGCCTTCAGCGAAGGTAAACTTGATGGTACGAACTACACCTTGTGGAAGCTAAAAATCACTTCTATTCTTGATTCGTATGAGCTTTTGGAGACTGTTCTTGGGACTGATCATGAGCCCCAAGAAAGATGTGATCCAAATAACCCTGGTCGAATGATTCCTCATGATGCTAATCTTCTACGTGCTTGGAAACGTAGAAATGCAGATGCACTATGTGCTCTAGTTACAAGTACTTCTGATAGTGTTCTAACTCTCATTCAGCATACTACGAAGGCATGTGAAGCATGGAACATATTGAGAAATCAATATGAAACTCATAATCAGACATAGATTCAGAACTTGGAGAATCAGCTTGCAGTAGAACGGTTTGCTGATGGGGAGACTGCAGAGGTGTTTATCACTCGCATAAAGAATCTACGAGATCAAATGGCGGGAGCAGGTGTTCAAAAGTCAAGTGAGGAGCTAGCTCGTCATTGTCTTCGAATCTGTCCACCTAAGTTTGATGGTTTGGTAACTGCTCTTAACACTCAAATCAGACCTCAACCACTAACTTTTGAAGAATTTAGTGCCTTACTCATGGAGGAGGAGCTGCGGCTCAAGGCAAGGAGTGGTGGTAGCAAAGGAGATGCTGCATTCAGAGCAAATGCCAAAGGATGCAAAACAGACTCTTCAAAAGATGGAGACAAAAAGAAGAACGACAAAAAGAAGTTTAGGGGAGAGTGTTTTCATTGCAAGAAGAAAGGACACAGAATCCAAGACTGTCGCATCAAGAAAGCAGAAGAGAAGAGTGGCTCTTCAAAAGGTGGCAAGGGCAAGGAGTCTGCCAACACAATAGAAACAGAGCTTGAGTTATTTGTTACGATAGAGGAGGTGTGCTCCTCGGCTGAAGATTCAGGAACAGATGACTCATGGGTGTTGGATATTGGTGCATGTCGTCACATGACAAGTAGAAAAGACCTTTATAGTTCCTTACAACCTCTAAAGGAACCCATCACAGTAAAGGTAGGGAACAATGCAAGATATCCTGGAGAGGGCAAAGGTATGGTTTCTTTCATTAACTCTAATGGTGATATCAAAAAGCTTTCAAATGTGATGTATGTTCCACAAATAAAACAAAATCTACTTTCAGTAGCTTCTATAACTGATCAAGGTCATCAAGTATCTTTCAGTAAGACAAGAGCTAAGATTATGGATGGTAACAAAAACATTGTTGGGACTGGCATAAGGAGGAACAATCTGTATGAGTTGTGTGCTCTTACACCCACTACAAACGTGGGCATAGGTAAGCTATGGCATGAGAGATTCGGCCACATTGGATACCTTGTACTAAAGGAGATGCATCGCAAGGGTATGGTTGCACACCTACCATCGATTGCAGAAATGAAGGAACCATGTGAAGATTGCATGATGGGCAAGCAACAGAGGAAGGAGTTTCCACAAGAAAGCAAGAACAGGGAAAGCTATCCTCTAGAGTTGGTGCATGCTGACTTGTGTAGAAAAATGCCTACATAGGCCTTGGGGGATCTTCCTACTTCATGTTACTTGTCGATGACTATAGCAGGAAGATGTGGGTGTACTTCCTTCGCGATAAGGCTCAAGCTTTTGGTAAGTTTAAAGAATGGCTTCAGCTTGTTGAAACTGAAATAGGGAAGAAGATGAAGAAATTCAGAACAGACGGTGGTGGTGAGTTCACATCAACAGAGTTTGAAGATTTTTGCACTAGTAAGGGAATCAAGCATCAACTCACAATGGCACATAGTCCTCAACAGAACGGTGTTGCAGAACGCCGGAATCGAACCATCATGGAGATGGCAAGGTGCATGTTGAAAGGAAAGGGTTTGCCTAATCAATTTTGGGCAGAGGCTGTCAACACTACTGTCTACATCTTGAATCGAAGCTACACCAAGGCACTTGATGGAAAGACTCCACAAGAAGCCTACACTAGTAAAAAGCCTTCTGTTTTCCATTTCAAAGTATTTGGAAGTGAATGTTATGTACATGTTCTAGATAGGGAGAGAAACAAGCTTCAACCAAAAAGCATCAAATGTATCTTCCTAGGGTACAACAAAGATAAGAAAGCTTATAAGCTTTATGACCCTGAGGCTAAGAAGATCATGGCGAGTCGTGATGTGGTGTTCAAGGAGGAGCAGCCACATGCAGTGGAGGAAGAAAAGAGAGCTTCCACTTTATCATCAGGCGAAGGGGCAATCCTTTATGAACCTGGCCAAAGAGCTATCCCTTCTACACAAGAGAAGGAAGCATCATCTTTAGATGATGAGTCTGAAAGTCACCAACCTGCCGACACCCAAGTGGAAAAGCCATTGCCACGTTGGGTGAGGTAGCTCTATGATTCTACAAACCCCATCCCACAGTCACTAGAACAGGTTGCAGATGCACCAAGGCGATCACAGAGAATAGAGGAACAGAGACAGGCAAGCGCCCACATTGTAAACACAGTCTTGATGGCTGATCTCATTCAAGAAGAAGCGAAGGAACCAAGCAATGTGGAAGAGGCACTCCATGATCCGAATTGGAGGGCTGCCATGTGTAACATAATCCTAGTAGGAGATGGTTGAACTACACCCTAAGAGAGAGGATTAGGAAGTAATCCTCAACCATGGCTTTTGGGGCAAGTGGTTAGCCCATCGCATTCCTAACCAAGAGGTTGTGAGTTCAATTCCTTACATTGGTATCAGAGCCTAGGAAGTAGGCTTGGGCAAGGTGGAATGATCCAATGGCCTCTAAAAAAGGCGCTTGGGCATCCTCTATGTGAAAGGGTAGGAATTGTGGAAGGCGCGCGCGTCGGTTTCAAGGATGGACCTTACAATGATTGAGGTGTATCTCTCAATCCGTATGTCGGATTGAGGCGTGTAATATACCGTTGGAAAGCTCTCGGAACGAACTTTCCAATGAGCTAGCTTGGAAGTGTGAATTCCTTGGAAATCCTTGGGTGGAACTTGATTGAGTGTTCAAGATACCAAGCATGGGTGAGAACAAGGTTTAAGACTGAGGTTGAGAACAAGGGCTCGAGACACCAAGGTTGCGAACAAGAAGGTTCAAGACACCAAGGTTGAGAGCAAGGGCTCAAGAGACCAAGGTTGCGAACAAGGTTCAAGAAACTGTGCGAGGTTGAGGAACATCAATTCAAGGGCACCTAGGGAGTTCAAGGGACTGATCACCGAGGCTAGAGGGATACAAGAGTAGATCATTGAGGACAATGATCGACCAAGAATGTAACATAATCCTAGTAGGAGATGGTTGAACTACACCCTAAGAGAGAGGATTAGGAAGTAATCCTCAACCATGGCTTTTGGGGCAAGTGGTTATCCCATCACATTCCTAACCAAGAGGTTGTGAGTTCAATTCCTTACACCATGCAAACAGAATACAACAATACACATGAAAAATTGAACTTGGGAGCTAGTGGATCGACCTCCTAAGTGTAAAGTCGTTGGCACCAAGTGGGTTTGGAAGCTAAAGTAGAAGGCTGATGGTACTCTAGAAAAATATAAAGCAAGACTTGTTGCACAGGGCTACTCACAAGTTGAAGGCATTGAATTTTGTGAATCATTTGCCTCGACTACAAGAATGACTACTATCCGAGTAGTACTAGCTGTGGCTGCACATAAGCGTTGGCCAGTCTATCACATGGATGTCAAGTCAGTGTTCCTGAATGGAGACCTCAAGGAGGAGGTATATGTGTCTCAGCCACCAGGGTTTGAGGCTCTCGATTCAAAGAACAAGGTATGTAAGCTGAAGAAGGCATTATATGGGCTAAAACAAGCCCCTAGAGCATGGTACCAGCGGATAGATAAGTATCTCTTGGGCCTAGGTTTCAAAAGATGTGCTTTTGATGCTAACTTGTATGTTCTAAAGAGAGCAGGGAAGACAATTGTGCTTGTACTCTATGTAGATGACCTTGTGATTACAGGAAATGATGATGCTCTTCTTCAACAAACAAAAGATGCCCTAAGTTCATAATTTGAAATGACAGACTTGGGCTTAATGCATTATTGCTTAGGTCTTGAAGTTTGGCAGGAACCATGGAAGATTTTCATCTCTCAACAAAAGTATGCAAGACAAATATTGAAGGCATTCAACATGGAGGATTGCAAGGAAATTTCTACACCTATGAAGGTCAACACAAAATTATCTATTGAAGATACTTCATCTCTAGTGGACATTGGAAGATACAGGAAACTAGTTGGAAGTCTAATCTACTTGTGCAATAGCAGACCAGACATCTCTTATGTTGTTGGAGTAGTAAGCAGGTTCTCTAATAAGCCTTGCCAAACTCATTGGAATGCAAGCATGCGGATACTCAGGTATGTGAAAGGAACTACTGATTATGGTATTCTTTATGAAGAAGGATCATCTCTGGTTGGATACTGTGACTCAGATTGGGAAGGAGATATTGATACCAGAAAATTAGCTTCTGGATATTGCTTTTCTTTAGGATTAGGGATTTTCTCTTGGATCAGTAAGAAGCAACCGACTGTAGCATTATCTTCTACTGACGCTGAGTACAAAGCTGCATGCATTGCAGCATGTGAAGTAGTATGGTTGAGGAGGATCCTATGGCACATAGGAATACAAGGACAGGAGGCTACAGAGTTGAAGTGTGACAACCAAAGTTGCATGGCCATCGCCAAAAATGCTGTTTTCCATGCACGTACCAAGCACATAGAAATCCAGTATCTCTATGTGGGTGAGTTGATTGAGGACGGAGTCATGGAGATAACTTATTGCCCTACTGAAGAAAATGGAGCAGACATCTTCACCAAGGCTCTTGGGAGAGAGCAACTTCTTTGACACTTTCCAAAGCTTGGGATTGGACCAAGGAGGTAGTTCACCATCGGGTGGACATTGAGGGGGGGTGTTAGATATGCTCAATAATCCACCCTCATGTGACCACAAATGATCCATGGTGCTCTAAGTTGTAAGGCCCCCATTATGAGGAGAAGCCATTATGAGAGCCTGCACATTTGTGGAACCCCAACTTCCAAGTTAGATGAGGTCTATGTGTGACCGTTGATGGTTGTAGATGATCTTTGTGAGCCTAGCCGTTAGGTTAGGTAGGGCATAAACTTTTAGGCCATTAAGTTGCCATTTAAGGTGAAAATAAAGGCCCTGTGGCATCGCACGGTTTCCCCATAGAACCTTAATGGGGGGAGTGTAGAGGGGGCTTGCCCCCTTCTGTGGGGTCCAGGGGGCCTATCCCCCCGGCCCGTAGGGCCGAGACGGTAGGACTTCTGGTTGTGGAGATATTGTCGGATCATATATTTTACTGACTATTTCGTATCTCCCGACTATGTTTATCTATACCAAACCTCCTTTCTAAAAGCTATATAAGCACGACCCATGTTGAGCTTTACAAAGCATTGCACACTAGTAAGCCCTTCATCTAGAGTCTGTCTAGATCACCATCTAAGCTCCATAGTGGGAGCGCACGGGTGGACATCACCATCATTGTAAGTGCATTACGCTAGGCAATCTGAGATTTTGAGTTCTCTATCTCTTAGTTTGCATCTATCTTTGTCTTTGTTTTTCTCTCAACTCTATCTACAGGTCTATTCCGCTGTGCTGTTATTTTCTTATGGTTCAACATCTCGTATTACCTTGGTCATGTAGGCATAATGAGGAGCCATGTAAGTTTCATACGTCAATCGTTGCACTCAATTCTACATCCTCCAAATCTTCTTGGTCTTGGATCACTTCTAGTTGTATCATCGGCATGTGACTTTATTACTCCTAGAGTCTTCATAGAGGGAAATCCAAGTTCCTCATCAAGGCTATTTTTTGAACTGCTTGAATCTCCATCAATGTCTTCAAAACCTATATATGTTATTACTACTAGTAGAAAGCTTTTCTCTAACTTTCTTGGATGTATTTGATGAATTCGCTCCATTGAAATTTCCACGTAATCTTCCACTACATGGATTTGAGTTGGAACTATTGCTTGGTGATATATCTACTCCACTTGAAACTTGAGATTTTGCACTTGATTCTTCAACATTTTCTTTGTTATGTGGTTCAAGATTAAGTCCATCTTTGTCATCTGCATAAAAGCTTGACATTTCATCAAACACCACATCTCTGCTTACCTTCACTTGTCATATGAGTGGGTTATAACATTTATATCCCTTTTGCTCAAGGGAGTAACTTGATGTACAACAACAATTAGAGTTCTATTCATGATGTATACAACAATGTGCACAACTTCTGCCTAATAACAATGAGGCATATTCTTCTCAACCATCAAGTCTCTTGCTATTTTTGCAATATTTCTTTTTTTGCATTTAGCAATGCCATTCTATTATGGTGTGTATTTGCATGAAAACTGACATCGAATTCCATGACTTTTAACAAAGTTGCCAAACTCATTCGACATGTATTCACGTCCTCCATTAGAACTTAATGTCTTAATATACGTTCTTGTCTACTTTTCCACCATAGCCTTAAAATTCTTGAAGTGAGTGAACACCTCACTCTTCTCTTTCATGAAATATACCCATATTTTTTGTGTATGGTCATCAATGAAAGTAACATAAAACTTGCAACCACCCATAGATGTGGTCTTCGCAAGACCCCAAACATCTGTATGTACTATTTCTAGCACATTCTCACTAACATGCTTGTCATGTGGAAATGATGCTCTTGACTGTTTACCAAATTGACAGGCTGCACATACCTTTTACATCTCTAGAACCTTGAAATTTGGTAGTCCATTGACTATCTCCTTTGACTGCATCAAATTCAGCCTCTCCAAGTTTGCATGTCCAATTTGTTTGTGCCAGAACTCTTAATAAAAAAATAACTCCTGTACGTTTTGCAAACATGGCTACATTCATTTCAGGAATTTTCACATTTAAGATGAATATCCTACCCACTTTTTTCTTTGACAATCAATCTTCTGTCTTGTTTGTACTTAGTTACATATAACCTATAAACATTGAACATGGCTTGTAATCATTGGTGAACCATTTGCCCAATAGAAACTAGATTCTTTGTTATATTTGGAACATGCAGCACATTAGCAAGATGTTTTACCTTCCCATCCTCCATAGATAGTGCTATGTTTCCTATATGCTAAATAGGGTGTGATGTGTCATCACGTGTTTCAACATATATAGAAATTTGTGATTTTCTTAAACTCCTAAACCATTCTACATGATTGGTCATGTGATTGGAAGCACTTGAGTCAACATACCACCCATTACCATTCAATTTTGAAACATCAATAGAAATCGTATTCATCATGTGATGTTTGATCATGAATAACTTCTCAGAATCATTTGCACTTGTGGATGCATAGTTGTTTTGTTGCCTCCTATTAATTTGATTCTTCAACCTGCAATCACATTCAAAGTGTACATGTTTAACAAAATTACAACATCCTTTATTGTCATTGCCTAAATAATTTCTTTGGAAACTTATGCGACTTCTTTGGCTCCCCTGCCTGGAAACTCTCCTCTAGCTCCTGCATGATTCTATTGTTTACCTTGGTCTTGGTTATTGTGTCCTCTTCCACATTGAAAGCCTCTATCTCTACCTATTCCTCTGTTAGAGTACAATACCTGCTTAGAACTAGGTTTTTCTTAGGATTTTGAGTCATCACCAAGATTCTTTTCTTCAATAATCAGCATGGATGCTAGATCAGCAAAATTCAAAATATTTTCCCTCGTCTGAATAGATGTTCTAAATTGCTTATATGCAGCTAAGCCACAAAGGCACACTTCCTCCTTATCATCATCATCTACATTCACACCAATAGATGCAAGTGACTCACACATGGTTTTGATTTTCAAGGTATTGTCACTTACGTACATGCCCTTTTTCTCTAGTGTATGCAACTCGTTCTTGAGTTGTGATTTCTGTGCTTTTGTATTGGTCTCATACAATATGATCAAACTGTTCCAAGCCTCTTTCAGAGTCTTGGCATCTTGTATGTGCCCAATCATGCTATCTTGTATGCTAATAGATATCCAATACATTACGTTTCGTGCTTCTTGATTCCATTCCTCCTATGATCTTAAGTAGCCCATAGTCTGATTCCTCTCTAGTTACTACAAGCATTTTTGTTCTCTCCTTTGATGTACTTCTAGTAGCCTTTTTCCATCAAGAAATTCGTCATCCTGAATCTCCAAGAATGGAAGTTGTTCTTGTCTAGCTATCACTCATAAGCTAACTCATTCCATCTGTGTTTGCCATTTCTGCAACAATTCACAACACTACAAAAACACTACAAGCAATACTTCTGCTTGAACATTGGCGCACTTTGACCGTGACAATTTGATCTCAGAAAAATAGAGCTTTTGTGTATTGACAATGCACAAAATTGCTTGAAATTTTGGATCTCAAATATTTGAATGTTGCCAAACAAGAAACAAGTTACAATTTCGCAAATTGACTTGGTTTTTCTATGGGCCCCACCTCGCAAGTTCGAAATGGAGGTCAATATGGTCTAAAATAGAACTCTTACAAAAATTAATGATCCTAAAGGGATAACTCATGAAAATATTTTGACGCCTTCTACGTTCATGCTATTTTCATAGCAATCTGAGGTTGTTTGTGAATCCTGCTTCTCCATGCCTTCTCATGTACTCTTCAGTGTCAGCCTTCTCCACAAGCTCTCTACAACCACACTAGATTTTGTACATTGTCACGAGGAAGGAGATGAGGAAGAGAGCTCACAAACACACTCTCACAATCAAAGAGGAGCATACACATAGATTGAGGCAAGGAAGAATGACCTTCTTCTTCTTCTTCTTCTTCTTCTTCTTCTTCTTCTTCTTCTTCTGCTTGAACATTGGCGCACTTTGACCGTGACAATTCGATCTCAGAAAAACAGAGCTTTTGTGTATCAACAATGCACAAGATTGCTTGAAATTTTGGATCTCAAATATTTGAATGTTGCCAAACAAGAAGCAAGTTACAATTTTGCAAATTGACCTGGTTTTTCTATGGGCCCCACCTTGCAAGTTCGAAATGGAGGTCAATATAGTCTAAAATAGAAATCTAAAAAAAATTAATGATCCTAAAGGGATAAATCATGAAAATATTTTGACGCATTCTACGTTCATGCTATTTTCATAGCAATCTGAGGTTGTTTGTGGATCCTGCTTCTCCATTCCTTCTCATGTCCTCTTCAATGTCGTCCTTCTCCACAAGCTCTCTACAACCACACTAGATTTTGTACATTGTCACGAGGAAGGAGATGAGGAAGAGAGCTCACACACACACTCTCACAATCAAAGAGGAGCATACACATAGATTGATGCAAGGAAGAATGACCTCCTTCTTCTTCTTCTTCTTCTTCTTCTTCTTCTTCTATTACATAAAAGGAATATACAAGAATGAATGAAAACAATAATACAACTAGTGCAATATATAAAGAACAGTACATAAGAAAAATCCTAATGTCCATGATTGAGTGAGCAGGAAAGAAAAAAAATGTGCCATCACTCGGTAGATAAATCTAGTAAAGTTCAATAAAGTATCCTTGACATATACTGGCATGACCACGATACATGTTAGAGAAATGAAAAGGTGATGCGTGTCAACCTGGATCATCACATCTTGAGTTTGGTATCTCAACACAAGTGTCATCGCATTCAAGCTATTCAAAGTTAGAAAAAGGATGTAAATCTAGCAGTAATGATCCCCCATTGGGATAAAACAATCCAAGTCATCGGGTACCACTTAAGTAGCCAAAGATGGACTTAACCGTCTGCCAATGCTTGACACTTGGGCAATGCATAAACTTGCTAACATGAGAGACAAAAAAATGAATATTATGTTGAGTTATGCATAAGTAAATCAAGCATCCAATAGCCGTCTCATAGAGGAAAACATCAAATGCATCTCCAACATCATGAAGACTCAACCATAGACCTGTTTCCGTAAGAGTGGCAATTTTTTTGCAATCTTCAAGGCCAAAATGATGCAATAATAGTTCAATACATTTTGATTTACATAAGTCTATTCCTTCATCAACTTGAATAAATTGAATGCCCAAATAATGATACGAATGCCTCAAATCTAAGATCTCAAAAACTACATGCAAGTCAGCGTTAAATTCAGCAATATGCTTCTCATTAAGACTAGTAAGCAACATGTCATTAACATACACAAGAATGATCATAAGTACATCATCTATTATAGTTTTCTTCGTTGTTAGTTTTTGTTCACCAACTCTGATTTTAGTGTGGATGTTTCGACATTACACATATCACATCTACCAAGTCACTCATTCAATCGTCAAACATACATTTCAAGCAAGATCTAGAGTATTAGGTTTTTTTGTACAACAAAGATAATCTTGTGTCTAAATGGCGCCTTGTTGTTCAAGAAAATAGCTTGAGAGAAGTCATAAAGGAGATCATGAAGGGGACAATAAGCTCATCATTCCTCTACTTTGTTTCTAATGAAGTGTTGGAGGATTCATTTATGAAGGTGGGATGCACTTGTTCAACACGAGATGGCACCTCAAATTGTGTCGAGGTGGGTTTAAACAAGGACCTTCTCTCCAAAATCACACTAGATTTTGGTGAATAGGAACACCTAAAGAAGGAGGTGTTCTATAAAAACTTACGAAATGCTTATTTTCACTATGGTATGCAAGGTCTCGCTATTAAAGATTGCCCATCGAGCCAAAAATCCATTAGGAAGAAGCCAAAGATTGAAATTGCTCAGGTAATAGTGAACAAAGAAAGGCAGTGGCCCAAAAAGATGGACCTTGTGAGCCTAAAGTTCTTTCCCTGGAATCAGAGAAAGTTTAAGAAATAGAATTCACAGACTATAACTATGAAGGATTCACATAAGTGAGACCTAGAAGGAGAAGGTGCCTCAAAGGTGATATTGAGAGAAGCCCCTCTTGATCGGTCTACCAAAAAAATATTTTCAGTAATCTGGAAAACATCAATCTCTTGGACTACCCAAGGGAAATGAGTCATTTTTTACTTCGAATGAAGAGAAACCTTCAGAGGATTATTCCACTAGTAAAGAAGACAATCTCAAGGGGTACACCACAAGAAAAGATGATAGATTCACCACTAGAAAAGATGGTGTCCTGGATAGCAAAAGCTCAATCATCTGGTCTATATTCATTCACAAAGAAGGCATTTCAAAGAGGGAAAATCCCAAAAGAAATCCCTCCGAAGAGCCTCCTAAAGGATAGACTTTTGAGTCAGGATCCCTCTCCTTTGAGAAGTAGAGATGAAGAGAGAGAAAAAAAGAGGGACAAGATCCTGTCCCACAAAGGTCATACCCATCCGAAATGACAATCTTCTCTTTGAACATCCGAAGGCTTTCTGACCTCTCAAGAGCTATCGTTATTGAGAAAATTTTTTTGTGAGAAAATATAGAGAGGTCCTAACGTTTATGCTTGCTTTTTTTTTAATTCGTACTCCTCGACTTTGGGAGATCAGCCTACTTGGTTTCACTTTTTCTTTATGTGTTTCAAAAGTTTGGGATTCCCACCATATGGAAATGGTTGTTGATGATGATGTGTGGAAGCGATTTCTTCACCACAATTACGTACTAACTAACGTGATAAAATCATTCATCGAATAGAACGCAATAGATCTTCTTGGAGGGACGTTTTCGCGATAGACTAGAATGCCATAGATAGAAAGGCAATAGATCTTCTTGGAGCCCATCTATCGTGGGGACGCGGCCCCCATCGCAGCCTTTGGTCCATTTATCAAGGGCAGTTAGCGTCCATCGCGGCCTTTAGTCCATTGTGGCAAGTCAATGTGAAATTCTTTCTTTTGTGGGATATTGTTGCACCTATTGGTCAAGTGTTCGCCTTCCGTGAGGGGCTTCATCTACAAAGGAGCAAAGTATTCCTTAAACACGTGATGGCACATGCAGATCTAGATCGAGACGAATACTAACAAAGCTCTCCCCTCAAAGATTTCAATTGATTTAGGGGAAGAGGAAGTCTGGAAGCAGGAAAGGGGAGGGGGGCCGTGCTCTGTCCCTCCCTGATGATTTGGGGCCTATTGGCCTCGCCCCACATGATTTGGGGCCTATTGGCTATTGTAGTTGTGAGGTGTTCCATCCCTTCCTCCCATGCCCTCGTTTCAAGCACGTATGGCAGATTTGACCATCCAAGTTCTCTCCGTGGATCACATGCACAAAGTACGTTGTTCTCTAGGTGGAATATGGTGGCCTTTGTCACTCAAATTGACATTAGATATGCAATTAAGGAAAATGGATAGCCTGTTGGAAGAGATGGATGGATACATCAAGGAAGTGAGGTGGCACTGCTAAAACTTGCTTTGTACCTACCCTAAATCACTTTAGATTTTGATAGTAGGCCCTTTTACCTTGCAAATGACACCAAAAAAGTACCTATGTACTTTGGAGTTGATCCTTCAAACAACTGAATCAATACAGACTATTCACAAATAGCTAGTATCATAAAGCTTGCTATTTTGGTCCACACACCTATTGGTTCTTTTTCTAGTATAGTTGCAATTGATTAAATTCCTTTTGAGGGAATTTAATTAGCTTAGATAGCTAGTGTTTACAAGTGGAATCATCTAAAACGATAGACTATGCTCTGAGAAATCAATTTAGCAATCCAAAGCTTACCCCCGATATTTTAGGGACTGAACAATAGATGACCAGTGAGCATTTCGATGGTGATTTCTCTCAAATAGATGAAGCAAATAGTTTGAAATTTTTAGAGCATAAGAGAGACTTAAATCTAGTTCCAACAAGCTATAGATCATTGAAAATGGTTGAGAAGCCACTAAGATATGATCAAACAAAGTTCACTGTTCTGAGTAGTCATAGCAGAGAAGTAGACAGAGATGATCAATAAAGTATATGTATTATGAAACATCAATATACAAACTCATTGGCATTGTAATGATGCCCAATTATAGTGGAATGAGTAGGCTATGATGTAAGCTACTCAAATCCTACAAATGACCAATGGAAGAGCTCTCAATGAGGCACACAACCCTGACTTTTTTACTAGTCCTTTTATAGGTAGTTTTCCTCCAAGTTTGAATTTGAATTCAAACTTGGTTCCACCTAAAAGTGATTCCTCTAATTGAGGAGATATTCTTTCATGAAAAACTTGTAGCTCATACTCTTCCTAAATCCACGAGATTATTGCTCTTACAATATTCTCTCAAGATTAAAACCTTTTACAATGGTGAATGATCAAAAGAGTTACAAGCTATGGTTCATATGATCCATCAAGTACTTCCACATATAATCCTTCAAGCTAAGCCAAATGTGAAGGCCTGTATATTTGCACCAATAGCTCCCCCTCAGACCAAACATCTTGGCTTGTATAGCTTCATCAATCTTCTTGAATGCCTTGCAATCCAATCATGGTTTTAAACCTGCAAAGCTTAGTACCATCAAGTGCTTTGGTTAGCAGATCTCTACATTGCATGTTTGTAGATACATATGCAAATTGAATCTCTTTGCTCAATAGATTCTCTCTAACATAGTCATAGTGTACTTCTATATGCTTTGTTCTTGCATGATAAGTGGGATTGGTTGCAAGATTCAAATAACTTGTGTTATCACCAAAGATCATAGGTGAATGAGTGTGAAGTTCCAAGTCTGAGTAGAGCAATCTAATCCAAATAACTTCTTGTGTAACATTTGCTAATCCCGTGTATTCAACCTCTGTTGAGGATAGATCAACAGTAGGTTGCTTCTTGGAAGACCATGAAATGGGCTTATCACCTGCAAATGATAGATATCCAGAAGTACTCCTTCTATCATCCTTACATCCTGCCCAATCTGCATCAGAGTATAACTTAATGTCCAAATCTGATGTGTATGGGAAGTAAAGACCTTGATTTTGAGTACCTTTGAGATACTTCAAAATCCTTTTAGCAGCTTCCAAGTGAGATGCTCTAGGTTTATGCATGAATTGACTCAGAACACTTACTCCATAACATATGTCAATCCTTGTTAATGTTGCATAGTTTAGACTTCCAACTATGATTTGATAACCTGCAATGTCGTCAAGCAAAACACCTTCATGAGTACTTAATTTATGATTTACCTCCATAGGGGTGCTAGCTACCTTTGCATTCTCCAAGTGGAACTTCTTCAACATCTCTTGCACATATTTCCTTTGAGTGATGTAGATTCCAAAATTAATGTATGCTAACTCAAGTCCAAGAAAATACTTCAAAAACCCTAGGTCACTGATTTTGAACTCCTCCATCATCTGATTTTTTATTTTCTTGATGTCATTCGCATCACTACCTGTAAGAATGATGTCATCAAGAAATACACATAAGTATATCATTTTTGAGTTACTTCTCTTGAAAAATAGAGAAGAATATGCCTTGCTCATCATGAATCCTTGGTCTTGAAGATAGGTTGTTAACCTATGGTTCCATGCCCTAGATGCCTACTTCAAACCATAAAGAGCTTTGTTCAATTTGCACACATGATTTACCTTGCTTGGGTCTTCATAGCTAGGAGGTTGAGCCATGTAAACCTCCTCTAAAATCCTGCCATTGAGAAAAGCATTTTTCACATCTAATTGATACATATTCCAATTTCTAAATGAAGCCACACTTACCAATACCCTAAATGGTTGGCATCTTAGCCACAGGTGAAAATTTTTCTTCATAATCTACTCCTTGGGTTTGTGCAAAACCCTTAGCCACAAGTCTAGCTTTATACCTGTTTATGGATCCATCTGAGTTCCTTTTGATTTTGTAAATCCATCTAGAACTAATTACCTTCATTGATGCTTTCTTGGTTACTAGATCCCAAGTATCATTCTCTTGGAGTGCTTCTATTTCTTCATCCATAGCCTCCTTCCATTCTGCTTTGGTACTTTCTTCTTCATATGAAGAAGGTTCTTCAAGTGATGAATCCTTAGCAAGATAAATAGAATGTTTAGTGACTAATGACGTATCATACCCATATCTAATTCGCTTGTTACTCTCTCTTTGTGATCTCCTTATGGCTTGGTTGGATGATTCAGGTATGTCCTCCAACCTCTTCATCTTGACCTTTCAGTTTGATTTCCATGCTTTGATGGAGTCCTCATCATCTGATTCAATGTCTTCAATTGTGCTTGGCTCCTCCTTGGTGAGGTTTGGAAATTCTTCTAAGTCATATGGCAATTTGACTTTCTTGCATTCACTTTCAAAACAAGAATCATTCTCATAAAAAACAACATCTCTACTGACCATAAATCCTTTGTTGGATGGATTATAAAACCTATAACCTTTCTTATTTAAATCATACCCTATGAAGATGCACTTCTCTGCCTTAAGGTCTAACTTACCTCTAATTTGAGATGGAACATGCACATAAGCAACACAACCAAATACTCTGCAATGATCAAGTGATAGTCTTCTACCATGACAAGCCTCATATGGGGTCATCCCATCAAGTGACTTAGAGGGTAACCTGTTAATAAGATAAGTGGTAGTAGAAATGCTCTCTAACCACATATAATTAGGCGATTTCTTTTCATTAAGCATTGATCCAGTTGCTTCCACAATCAATCTATTCCTCCTCTCTACTAGTCCATTCTGCTCAGGAGCATACCTAGTAGTAATCTCCCTTTTGATACCTCTGTCCTGCAAAAATGCATCAAATTCATTGGAGAAGTACTCACCTCCTCCACTTGAACTTATCCTCTTTAGACTTTTCTCTATTTGAATTTTCACAAGTGCAAGATACTTCTTGAAATAGCTGAACACTTCAGCTTTATGTTTCATGAAGTACAAGATCGTCCACCTACTGAAATCATCAATAAATCACACATAATGCCTTGAGCCTAAAATTGAAGGATACTTGCTTGGTCCCCACACATCTTTGTGGATCAGTTCCAAATAATCCTCATGCATATAGCCTTTCTTTGTAAAAGGTAACCTATGTGATTTACCAAACTGACATGCACTACATTTATAAATCATATGTTGCTTGGATACATTAGGTATCCCAAGCACACATTGATCTCTACATATCTGCTTCAAGGTTCTCTCACCAATGTGCCCTAATCGTTTGTGCCATATTTCTAATTCAGAGAAGGTTTTATCCTTATAATTATAAAGTGCAATGTTTCTAGTGTCCTCAAGCTCAAATGTAAACAATCTACCTGTTTTCTCTCCCTTGGAAATTCTCTTGAATCCATGTTGGGGGTCATCTACAAAAGCTCCAAATTTATTGACCCTTACATGCAAACCCTTTTCCACTATCTGTCCAACACTCATCAAATTCTTTGTGATAGTAAGTACATAAAGTACTCTGCTCAATAGATTCCTATTCCCATCAGAAGTTTTGACATTTCCTACCTTGACCACTAAATGCTTGGTGTCATCACCTGCCTACACTTGGTGCTTCCCCTTGGGCTCTTCAAGATCAGAGAGGAGAGTTACATTGCGTGCTACATGGTTTGAACGACCTGAGTCAATATAGAAGAGGTGCTCATCATTCATACCTTGTTTTGAAGTCATGTTCATAATGAGAAGAGAATCTTTGTATCCTCCTTGATATTTGTTGTTGTAATTGTTGTTGTAGCCATGGTTGTAACTTTGATTATGGTTGAATCTTCCTTTTGAGTGTGAGTAGCCACCTCTTTGAAATCCTCTTCCTCTCTGGTTCTTGAAGTTCCTATAGCACTCATCTATTGTGTGATTAGATAGTCCATATATATTGCATGGGGAAGAGTTGAAAGGTCTCCCTCTACCTTTCTTACCTCGTCTGCACCTTCCTCTTGAGTTCCTACCTCTCCCTACATAGTTAGCTTGAGAAGTAGTACCTTCATTATCTACTTTCTTGCTCTTTCCTTTATCTTTAGACTTTGCTTTATCTGCATAGAGGGCAGAAGAATTGTTATCTCTTGATGGTTCACCATTTTTTTGAGCTTGGCTTCATGGGTAAAGAGTTGCCCCATGAGAGTGGTAAGATCAGGGCTTTGTATGTCCATATAAAGATCCATAGAAATTGTGAAAGGTTACCACTTATCATCTGCCTTGATGCCATTGATTATTTGTCTCACTATTTGCTCTTCTTCAATCTCCTCTCCTATGCTTGCCAATTGGTTAGCCACATCCTTTACTTTGGTCACTGTTACAAGGCCGACGGAGATAGACAACCGCAACCACAGAAAAAGGACAAACAAGAATTTTGGCTGAAATGACGGAGATGCAGGAAATTACGCAAGAGTCGGTAAATGAAGGATGCGAAAGCAATAAAAAGTAGGATGAAGAGACAGAAAAAAAGGATGTCCGCTGCTCCGCTGGGCTGGTGAGAGTAGAAATTATTGTGTGAGACAAAGAGATAGAGAATAGTAGTAGTTTTTTCTTTCGGAAGAAGTCTCTATAATGTTTGGCCTTGTAGCGAATAGGATTGGTCACATCTCGAACTGAAGTGTTTGGAAATTGCAAGTATTGTATGGTATTCTGTATGCCTGCTATACTGAGTCAATTTGGGAGATTACGAACATCATATTTTGAGACTGTGTATGAGATATTGATGAGTATATTGAGTTCTGTTCTATTCTATTCGTATCTAACTATTCTGTTATTTTTTTTCTTGTTGAACCGATTTCCGTTCGGTAACCTTGTATTGTGAGTCTGTTTGATGATCAGTTACATACGATTCTGGATCTTTTCTGTCGTGAAATAGTGTGTTTGTCATCTTGCGAGAGACTGTGTAAGGTCAAAATTAATCATCTACAATTAGTATCTTTTCGGTTAATTTACCAGACTCGATACCATAGTCTGCGTTCTAAAATACTTAATATTCACCGGATCGAAGAATGATTAGTATTCAGAATCATCCGCGGTGCTAATACGTGATGGAGTATTTATAATTGTGTGAGGAACTGGGAAAATAGTACAGGGCCTCTGTCTAACAGACCCCTACCACTCCCAAGAACCCGAGGACCCGATAATACTCTTCCGAAAGTTGGATAGAAGTATTATCGTTTAACATTGGTGATCCCGCTGGGGATGTGGCATTAAGATTGCCTGGTATTTTGTTCGAATTAAATTTTGTTGGATAGACAATAGCAACAGAATCAGATTGTTGCAAGACTGTTTTGTTCGTAATACTATATGATTAGTACGGAAATGCTACATGCCGATTACTCGATCAGGTGAAAAGTATCCCAAGAATCATCAGTTAGGGGTATTAAGAACAACTCTGGGAGGTACTAGTGCAATTAGACCTGACCCAGTTATAGAAAAAGTGACGAACGATAACACTGATTCCGGTGATATTACGGTAGAACATAATACATCTCTAGAGCTGTCTGGTATCACTACGGTGCAGACTGTCGAAAATACAGCAATTTTGGAATCCACCAAGACGCAGTTGGAATCTAGTCTAAAAGTTTTCGGAATAGATTCAGATACGATTAGAAACACTTTAAGGAAGGAAATTAACACAGGCGAATCAACACCGTATCCAGTCACAATTTCGAATTCTTCCGGTGGAATTTCGGTAAGAAAAAACCAGTTTTTTGGTGACGATTCAGCAGTTTCGGCTGAATCTTCAGCTCAACTACAACGTTTGGAAGCAAGTCCTCCTACACTGGATATCAAGGAGGAAGGAAGACTATTTGAAACAGAAATTCGCAATATAGTAAGTAAGCTAATTGCACCGGAAAGTGTGCCATTTGGTGAAACAAATTCCGGTAGTTCAGAAACTCAAAACAGAAATACAGAAGGAGTGTATAATACATTTACGATGAATGAACAACCGCAACGACAGTTAGGTCAACCCAGATTGGCCCCAACGGGAGTAACATACACAAAGTTTAGTGGATTTCCAGGAGATGATCCAGATGCTCACGTACGCACGTTTGAAATCAGTTACGCTGTCCTCAACGATCCACCGGATCCGGCATACAAAGCATTTGTTTTTCAATCTACACTTGTGAATGAAGCAGCAAGATGGCTTACTGAATACGATATTAATCATTTCGGTACTTATGAAGCAGTACGAGACGCTTTTTTGCAGCGATTCAGGCTGAAAAAGAATCCTGCAGAGATCTTTGAGTATTTACAGAATAACAGACAGAAACCAAATCAAACTGTACAAGAGTATGCTACCCTTTTCAGAACACATTTAAGACAGTTACCCCAGGCTCATGCTAATTTACCAGACGATGTTATTACACAGTGGTTTATCAATGGCCTACTTCCTCAACTTAGGCAAATCATGATTATAAGATGTGTAGGGGCCATGACCCTTGATGCAGTGATCGCAATGACCCTTCAGCTGGAAAACAAAGTTGGTGGATTTTCAGAGGATTTGGAATGGATAAAAACAAACAAACATGTGGCTGAAGATATAACTAAGCAAGTATATTGCACCACCTGCAAGAATTCAGGACATAATAGTGCCCAGTGTGCGTTAAATCAGACCTATTGCGCCATCTGTAACATTGTTGGACATACCACTGAAAGTTGTGCATACAATGCCAGAAGACAAGGAACAGCAACAGTTAATGCAATTATTCAGGAACAAGAGCAGCCAGCCAATCAATATGTACCCCCACATTTGAGAAACAATCAACAACAAGGTTATCGACATTATCGAGGACAGAGGAACAACAACTATAATACACCGCGCTGGCAGAATGGACCACCCCCGGAAAATCATAATTTACCACCACCTCGATGTCATTTTTGTGGACAATTGGGCCATATTAGAAGATTTTGTAGAGATGCAGCGGAATATGATCAAAGGAAAAAGGAACGTCAAAACCCAATGGCCAATGTGGTAACAATCACACCTGTAGAGACGCAGGCAGCAGCAGTTCAAACTCGTTCCGGTAAACAATTGCAACCAGCAGCAGAAGTATTTGAACCAGGGATACGTGAACAACACAGAATGTATCATAAAGCTAGCCAGTGGACCACCGTAGAACCACCTGTTTTTCCAGAACCTACTCCAGTAATCCAGTCCCCGAAGATGACACAAGCTCGTGCTGACAATACAGAAGCAGGTACGTCATCTGCAGTAGAATTACCATCTTCAGATCAAGCTTCATCTTCAACAGTTAAGGAAGATGCAAATCAATTGCAACCAGCATGGGATATATTGTCAAAAGCATCCATCACACTGCCTTTCGGGCAATTACTGGCATTAGTACCAGGAATACGTCAACAATTTCAACAACAGTTTACTACAAAATCTGCTTGCATTCCGGCTACCGCAACAGTACAACCAGAGCCAGACTCTACGGTAGATCACTCAGTTCCTTTGATTACGGTATGGTTTCATAAACATCAAATCCCACAAGTTTTAATTGATGGGGGGTCTGGCGTGAATATTGCCACTGCGTCACTTTGTAAGAAGTTAGGATGGACTGAGATAGAACCAGTTCAATTCTTTGTTAGGATGGCTGATCAATCTAGAGTTCATCCAGTAGGATTGGTCCGAGATATACCCATAACTGTGCAAGACACAACATTCAAGATGACTTTTGTTGTTCTAGAATTGCCGGAATCCACCCTAGATTACAATCTACTTTTCGGCCGTCCTTGGTTGAAACAAGCCAAGGTAATTCAAGACTGGTCAGCCCAGGAACTTACGTTCAAGGATAAAAATCGCAAATGTGTTGTAAAGTTAGACGCGATACAACCCTGTGAGTTACATGCTCGACCATATTTTGCCGAACCAGTCTATATGTTAGATGGGTTGTCAGATGATGAAGAAGAAGAATTTCTGAAGAATAATGTTGATTTAATGACATTAGGAACTATTGATCTACAGTCTGTTGTAGATACCTGGAATGCTTCAGTATGCACAGTGATACCCATTGCCGAAGAAACTAAGGAGGAAGATACTATTTCGATTCATGATAATGAACTACAGCAACTTCTCGAACCATTAGCTAATACAGAGAAATATCAACAATTTTATGTTCCAGAAGACCAGTTAATTACTTATAATCTTGGAGATGAAGATCACCCTCGTCCTGTAAAGATAAAGCAAAATTTACCGGAAGCATTTCAAGCAGATTTAATTCAGTTACTCCAAGAATTTACTGACGTCTTTGCATGGGATTACAAAGACATGAAGGGCTTAGATCCTCGTATTTATCAACACCGAGTTATGCTAAAACCAGAAGTGAAACCGATAAAGCAAACCAGCTACCGGATGAACCCACATTATGCAGCACAGGTAAAGGCTGAACTTGATAGGTTATTAAAAGTTGGATTCATAGTACCAATAGAACATGCGGAATGGATTTCACCGATTGTGATAGTACCGAAGAAAAATAAGCAATTGAGAATCTGCGTAGACTATCGGAAATTAAATGCTGCAACAGTACCGGATCCTTTTCCGATTCCTTTTTTGGATACTATGCTTGACAAAGTAGCAGGTCATGAGATGTATTCATTTCTAGATGGATACAGTGGATATAATCAAGTAAGAATGGCTGAAGAGGATATACCAAAAACTGCATTTATTACAAATTGGGGTGTCTTTGCTTGTACAGTAATGTGGTTTGGATTAAGGAATGCACCAAGCACATTTCAAAGATGTATGCAGGAGATATTTTCTCCTTATCTTACCTCATTTATGCAAGTATACCTTGACGATTTTTCAATTTTCGGTAAGATGATCGCACATCTGGTACATTTACGATGTTGCTTTCAGAGATGTAGAGAATATAGATTGTGTTTAAACCCAAACAAATCTGTGTTTGCGGTTTCATGTGGTAAGTTACTGGGTCACATCATATCGGCACAGGGTATTCAAGTCGATCCTGATAAAATTTCAGCAGTATTAAAAGCTCCGGTGCCGAAAACACCTAAGGAAGTAATGCGGTTTATGGGTCAAGTGAGATGGCATGGAAGGCATTTACGGTGGCTTGCTCATGTGGCAATACCACTGAACAAATTAATTTCCAAAACGCCACGGCAATTCGAATGGACTCAGGAATATCAGATAGCATTTGATCGACTGAAACAGTTATTAACACAGGTTCCCATTTTACAGCCACCAGATTGGGATCACCCATTTCACGTATTTGTTGATGCATCTGATATAGCAATAGGAAGTGTACTGATGCAACAAACAGATAAATGGTTTAGACCAGTATACTATGCTAGCAGAAGATTAGCACCTGCAGAAAAGAACTATTCGGTAACTGAGAGGGAATGCTTAGGACTAGTGTATTCGGTAAAAAAATTCAGACATTATTTGCTTGGCCGAAAATTTACATTTCATGTCGATCACGCTGCACTTGTTTATTTGGTTCGGCAGCAACATATAGGTGGCCGTCTAGCACGATGGGTCCTACTATTGCAGGAATTCGACTATGATGTCATTCATCGGCCAGGTAGTTCACATGTTTTAGCAGATTTTTTGTCACGCTTAGATTCAGGTGAACCTCCGGTTGGTATAAATGATACAACACCAGCCATCTATACTTCAGAACCGACTACTGAGGAATTGTCAACCCAACCAATACCAACTACGTATTATGATCAGTTATTGACCTTCCTTTCGGATGGATGTCTACCTTCTGAAGTTCCTACAGCTATACGCCGAAAAATAGCAGTTTTTAGTCGAAGGTTCCGGTTAGTTGCTGGAGAACTTTATCATACAGATCATACCGGAACCTTACTCCGATGTATCCCTACACATGAAGTAAATTCAGTCATCAATTTAGCTCACTCAAGTCCAACAGGAGGACATTTTGCAGCAGATCTTACTCACCGAAAAATTCGGCAAAGTGGACTTTGGTGGCCAACTATGTACAGAGATGTATTGGAATTTATCAAAACTTGTGATAGCTGTCAAAGAACTGGACAACCACTACAACGACATTACTTTCCACTTAATCCAGTACTTCCTTTAGAACCATTTCAGAAGTGGGGTCTAGATTTTATTGGTCCTATCACACCTCCCGCGGTATTCAGTAATAACCGGTATATATTGACTTGCACAGATTACGCAACCAGGTGGGCAGAAGCATGGCCTTTACGATCGGCTACAGCAGTTGAAGTAGCAAAATGTCTATTATCAGATGTCTTTCCAAGATTTGGATTGCCACTAGAGCTTGTTTCAGATCAAGGCACCCATTTTATGAACAATCTGATGAAAGCATTAACACAGTCATTCCAGATCAGTCATAAATTCAGCTCACCATATTATCCTCGTGCAAATGGATTGGCAGAAAGTACCAACAAATCCTTGATGAACATGCTTCAGAAATTGACTAGAGAAACACCGGAAAGATGGGATCAGTTGCTACCTGCAGTCTTATGGGCCTATCGCACTACATATAAGGTAACCACCGGTTTGACACCATTCAAGTTAGCCTATGGACTAGAAGCAATAGCTCCGATGGAAATTGTAATACCAAGTTTAAGAGTAGCAATTTCTCAGAAGCTTCTACCCGAAGAGTCATTGGTATTTCGGTTAGAAACACTTAGAGATTTAGATGAGCATAGATGGCTCAGTTTCTTAACTATGAACGAAATCCAACTAAGACAGGCCAGGACACATGACCGCAATTTAAAGACCTCAGTATTTTCGGTAGGACAGCTTGTTCTTTTCTACAATGCGAAGTCCAACAGATCAGCAGGAAAATTCAAGTTACGTTGGTTCGGTCCATTCAAAATTTCAGAACAAGTTGGTCCGGCAACTTTTCGGTTGACTACGTTGACCGGAAATCCACTTCCAAAGGTAATCAATGGGTCGAAGCTGCGGCCGTATTATTCCAGTACTAGTACGCATTAAATCATTCGGCGGCGGACCGCGTTTTGTATAAATTTTTGTGTTTCTCTTTTCTTCCCTTTTAGTAGTGCTCTGTACGAATCTTTATGTTACTAGCCGCCTCTCCCTACCGGTCACTCAAGCACACACGCCAGCATGCAAACAGTGCTTTTCATGCACCGAACAATGATACCCATTCCCCTTCCCTTTCTCACCATGTTCTCCTTACTTAACTCCTCGGTTGCGCCTAAACACTATTGTGTTCTCAAGACTATACGTATTCCCTTGTCTTCTGTGTTATCTGTAAAAGTGCTTGTAAACACCATGGAAGCGCTAGCCAACTACACTGCTTTCCGTGATGGTATCCCGACAGACGTCGGCGAATACCTACGTTGCAGAGGATTGTCCAGCTTCGCTGAGTTGCCTTGGCACTCAGTGGAAGTCCATCCCTTCTGCGCACAAATCATCCACGCCATCGCCCAATTCCCCGTCACCGAACGACAGTGGGTCTTCACTTCTCTCCCATATAGGACCGTCATCACCTTTCAAGCCTTTTCTGCAACCTACCGCCTTACCCCACAAGGACGCGAAAATGGCCCTAGCATCCCTGTCGCTCGCATGACCGCACTCTTTCCCCGCTCCTCATCCAACGAATATGCCATTCTCTGCCGCCCAGAACCCGAACGATCCGCCCTACAATTTCTTGTAGCAATTCTCAACCTGCAAAAACGAACCTACGGTATCTCTCGCCCCTTCTACTCTGCTCTAGAATTAGCCACCCGTGAACCTGTAAACTTTGCCTCTTATTTCTTCCAACGAATCCATAAAGAATCCGTCGCTATAGTGAAACAACTTCAGAAAGGCAGCTCCCCGCGCTCTCGTCTCCCCCACATCATCTCCTTCCTCTTCCCAACCATTCTTGCTGCACAACCCCCAACCACAGGCCCAGTACTTAGGCAAGAAGAATCAGCACAACCACTCGAGGAAACTGAAGAAGACGACGAAGAGATCAATCAACTCTTTCGCACGAAGCGAATCAGGATCAGCTCTTCAGAAAGTGAAGTCCAAGGATCCACCGGAAAGAAACACGACGCCGAAGAAGATCAGCAAGAAGAAACTTACCACGACACCGCCACTTCAATGCACAACAACACTTCGACAGAGCAACAAGACCAACAAAACCAAGCAGATACAAAGATACTACCCACCGAAAAGGAGTCTGAGCATCAACAGGACGAACCGGAAACTACCATAAAAGCATTGGATGAACTTATTGAGGCCATTAATCATACAGAAGCCGAACAACAGAATGTTACAAAGGTAACCACTATTGACTCTGCTCTACCCAATCCACCTGTCAACCCTGACCTCTCACCGGAACCATCCCGCCGACTCGATTCTGAACCTATACCTTCCTCCCCTGACTACTCTCCGCCAAACTCCCAAAACCTCTTCACTGATACCTCCTCTCAGCCTCGTCAACCACCACCACCACCCACCGTATTTTCAGAACTAGCATCCATGGGTCAGTTTCTTATACAGTTATCACACCAACTGCCCATACAATTTAAGGAAGCCAGGGACAACCTGAAGGCCGAATATCAAAACAAGGTCGACGTACTGGAAGCAGACATCACCCCCCTCCAGGAAGAAATCGAAGCCACAAAGACTGAGAACCATCAGCTCCAGATGCAGTTAGCAGAGCTACAAGCCAAATTTTCGGCAGAACAGACCTTAGTAGAGCAACGCGATGCAGCCCTTGAGCAACTTACAGCCAAAGATTGACTCCTACACACCGCGCATGAAGAAATCCGCGCCCTGAAGGCCACCCTCTATGAAAAGGAAGATATCAACGCCTCCCTCGAAGAACTGGTCGCAGAAATAAAGATTCAATTGCAGGAATCAATCCAGAAGAATCAGGAGCAGCAGAAAGAAACCGAACAAATTCAAGAGCAGTTAAGGAGAGCCGAAGAATGCGCAAATGAAGTAAACAGTACCCTCAAACGCCAGCTGATACGGGAAGGACAATACCTCAAGGATATCGACAGGACGCGCAGAGAACGAGATTCACTGAAGAAAACTCTGGATTTTCAAACCCAGCAGTTTGAACGCCAAGACAACCAAGTACGCAACCAAAAGGAGTATATTGCAGAGCTAAAGACTAAACTAGACGAAATGAAGACTTCCAAGGACGCCGCACTCGCCAATGATTTTTATCTACAGGAAGCTTTTGTGCAGACCCAGGCCGAGAATGTACTCACCGAAGCCATCGCACTTAGCTCTGTTAGAATAGATGCCCAGCTTCTAGAGCCTAATACGCTAAAACAGCTATTAGAAACCCTTAAGAAAAAGATAGCTCGAACATTTCGATCGGCTAGGAGTATGTACCTTGAAGGTCTCATCGATGAATGAGTATATTCGCCCATCCAAATTCATAATGTATGAATATGATAATCAAATTTTGGATTTCTCACATTTTCGCACATGACAAATCTCGATCAGTCTAGCACCAATCGACAATGTAACATGTGGCAATAATGATTTTCATTCGGATACAAATATTATCAAGGGAAGGAAGAGTCATGTCATACTGACACACAATCAGTAGAGCAAATGGCCGTTCAAACCCCGGTGTCTATAAAATGCATTTACAGAATATAGTTTTCTAAATTAGCATTCTTCAAGATTCAGCACCTGTTAGCAACTTCTAGTATATTTTTTTCAATATACCTTCACCAAACATGTCGGAAGCTGATCTTCTCCGCTGGCAATTCAGAAAGCGCGCCCATACGCAGAACTATGTGGTAACAACAACAGATACCACTTTACAAGATGAACCAGATGATGCAGTAACTTCTGCATCAGAAAAAACTCAGCATAAATTCTCCACCGAATTTAAAATCGAGCTCGACACCAAATCACCAAAGAACGAAGAATGGCTACAGAAGATAGGGCTCCTCCAGTTTGCCCAATTACCGTGGAAACAATGGATTGCTAATGATGATGCAGAGGACCAATTACATAGCATACGACAAACCAGCGGTTTTCTTCTCAATCAGGTACGATTTTCGCCCCAGCTCGTCTCAGCCGTATTTAAACTACCAATCTATGATGGTGCCCGTTACCTTAAATGTTCAAATGAGGATCTGAAGAAGGAATTTGGCAACAGTGAAGGCCCCCGACGGTATTACATGTTGAAAAACGCCACCTATCATCGACGAGAACAATTTAAATGGTATTTAGAAAAACTTTGTTTACTAGTAAAATTCGACTTAATGTCGAAAGAAAATTTTTCCCCCCTATTGTATGCCGAAGCAGGAGGGCCGATTAGCTGGACACATTGGCTCTATGACCACCTCTACGCACAAATCATTGTTGGGGATAAGAGAAGATCCCACACCAATAGCAGATTAGCAGCCTACTTAGCTGCTATATTTAATTTTGTCCAATCTATAAAGGATAAACAGTTACACTGGTCTCCCCCTTTTTACCCCAGTGAAAATGGTCACATAAATTCAGAACACCACACAGAGCCTCAGGTTGAAGCCCAACCCTCCACCTCATCTGCATTCCACACAAGTAACAGTGCACAGAATCAGACAATAGGGACGCCATTTCGGCTGTCCATTAGAAGACGAATGGCAGACAACTTGCCAACTGCCAGGCAAGAGCAAGCACCGGATGTCCCCCAACCCGATTTTGTTATAAAGATGCAGAACCAACTCCAAGAGGTTTCCCAATATTTACGCCAACAAGAACAAGCGATTCAGCACAAAAATGAGTTATTATTCGCCACGATGACTAAGTCCAATTCACTAATGACACAGATTCAAAAAGAATTGGATGACAAAGAAGCATTAATAGAGGTGTTACAGCAAAACAACCAGCATATTACGGCCGAATTGATCACCGTAAAAAAATATATCCAAGACTTTAATCAATGGCAGCAAGCTATCCAAACACAAATTCGAACCGAAATGTCCAGTTTTTCTACCCTGAATGCTCACCTACAAGCCAAAAATGAACTTTTGCAGTCAAGGATACAAGTATTGCAGGAGTTCGAAAAGCAGATATTAAAAAATGAAGGTGTAGAACTAAATGCCACATTGATGACAAATGTGGACATAGAGTTATTAAAACAGCAGTTGGATAGCTGTGTTCAAAATAGCTGGACACTTTTTCGCAGGAGATTGTTGGCTATACTTGTTCCGCCACTAGAACAAGTGCAATCAGAAAAGATTGGGGATTCAAACTCTGGTATGGACCGACAGGCACTGCAAAAGGATATTTCAGCCAGGCAATGATAGGATACTGAATGGATACATGGCTTTTGCAGAAGACATGGATATTTTCAACAAGCATAGCACAGACATAACCAAGCTAAAATGGGAACTAAAGCGGTACAAACACGCACAAACTTTCAAGAAGAAGAGGATTCAACAACACAGAGGGTACTTTGATTCTATAGACGAAGCGATTAAAACACATGACAAGGCCAATTCACAAGGTCAAGTTGTCGGTGTTAACTCACCAACAGCTTCTTTTGATCTCGAGGTAGCTAACAATCATATCTTTATCCGGCCTCCTATTGTATGTATATATGGACATGCTGAACATTTAGCCAGAGCCTTTGTGGATGCATATAAAGGAAAGGAACATTGGGATAGCCCAGGCAAAAGGATATGACCAACAGTGCTGTACCTGCGGGTTCGAGTCCACCGTGCGTGCCAGTGTTACAAGGCCGACGGAGATAGACAACCGCAACCACAGAAAAAGGACAAACAAGAATTTTGGCTGAAATGATGGAGATGCAGGAAATTACGCAAGAGTCGGTAAATGAAGGATGCGAAAGCAATAAAAAGTAGGATGAAGAGACAGAAAAAAAGGATGTCCGCTGCTCCGCTGGGCTGGTGAGAGTAGAAATTATTGTGTGAGACAAAGAGATAGAGAATAGTAGTAGTTTTTTCTTTCGGAAGAAGTCTCTATAATGTTTGGCCTTGTAGCGAATAGGATTGGTCACATCTCGAACTGAAGTGTTTGGAAATTGCAAGTATTGTATGGTATTCTGTATGCCTGCTATACTGAGTCAATTTGGGAGATTACGAACATCATATTTTGAGACTGTGTATGAGATATTGATGAGTATATTGAGTTCTGTTCTATTCTATTCGTATCTAACTATTCTGTTATTTTTTTTCTTGTTGAACCGATTTCCGTTCGGTAACCTTGTATTGTGAGTCTGTTTGATGATCAGTTACATACGATTCTGGATCTTTTCTGTCGTGAAATAGTGTGTTTGTCATCTTGCGAGAGACTGTGTAAGGTCAAAATTAATCATCTACAATTAGTATCTTTTCGGTTAATTTACCAGACTCGATACCATAGTCTGCGTTCTAAAATACTTAATATTCACCGGATCGAAGAATGATTAGTATTCAGAATCATCCGCGGTGCTAATACGTGATGGAGTATTTATAATTGTGTGAGGAACTGGGAAAATAGTACAGGGCCTCTGTCTAACAGACCCCTACCACTCCCAAGAACCCGAGGACCCGATAATACTCTTCCGAAAGTTGGATAGAAGTATTATCGTTTAACAGTCACATACCCTGAAACATTCTGCTTAGGTTGTTTCCTTTGAGTAGTAAACTCAATCCAGATTTGATTTTTTCTAGCTCTTGTAATGGAAGAAAAATATGAAGATAATGTATCCCAAGTCTCTTGGGAAGTTTTACAATTCCTAATGTGAGGAAGAAGGAAGTCAAAAATAGAGTTAAGTAGATATGACCTTGCTAAAGCATCTTTGGCACACCATGAGTTGAGTCTTGCTACCTCCTCTTGTAGGTTCACCTTTGCTTTTGAATATGGGCATCTCCTCATCTCCTGATATGTATCCATAGAGACTCCTTCCTTGTAGATAGGTCTCCATCCTCAATGACCATGCTAAATAATTATTCCTATCCAACTTATCAATGAAAGAAGGGAAACCACTCCCATTTTACCTCAATTTGCTTTGATACCACTGTTGGAAGAGATGGATGGATACCTCAAGGAACTGAGGTGGTATTGCTACGACCTGCTTTGTACCTACCCTAAATCACTTCAGAGTTTGATAGTAGGCTCTTTTAGCTTGCAAGTGACACAAAAAAGTACCTATGTACTTTGGAGTTGATTCTTCAAACAATTGAATCAAAATAGAGTACTTCACAAATAGCTAGTATCATAAGACTTGCTATTTTGGTCCACACACCTGTTGGTTCTTTTGCTCAGTTCTCAGAGTATAGTTGCAATTGATAAAATTCCTTTTGAGGGGATTTAATTAGCTTAGATGGCTAGTGATTACAAGTGGAATCATCTAAAACAATATACTATGCTCTGAGAAATCAATTTAGCAATCCAAAGCTTACCCCTGATATTTTAGGGACTGAATAGTAGATGACCAGTGAGCAGTTCGATGGTGATTTCTCCCAAATGGCTGAAGCAAATACCTTGAAATTTTGATAGCATAAAATAGGCTTAATTTTGGTTCCAACAAGCTATAGATCACTAAAACTGGTTTAGAAAGCACGGAGATATGATCAAACAAAGTTCACTATTCTGAGCACTCATAACAAAGAAGTAGATAGAGATGATCAATGAAGTATATGTATTATGACACATGCATATACAAGATCATTGGAGTTGTAATGATGCCCAATGATAGTGGAATGAGTAGACTATTATGTAAGCTACTCGAATCCTACAAATGACCAATGGAAGAGCTCTCAATGAGGCACACAGCCGTGACTTTTTTACCTCCTTTTATAAGTATTTTTCCTCCAAGTTTGAATTTGAATACAAACTTGGTTCCACCTAAAAGTGATTCCTCCAATTGAGGAGATATTCTCTCATGACAAACTTGTAGATCATTCTTCTCCTAACTCCATGAGAGTTTTGCTTTTACAATATTCTCTCAAGGTTGAAACCTTTTACAATGGTGAATGATCAAAAGAGTTACAAGCTATGGTTCATATGATCCATCAAGTACTTCCACATATAATCCTTCAAGCTAAGCCAAATGTGAAGGCTTGTATATCTGCACAACGAGTCATGAAGATTAGCAAATACTTCTTTGCTTCCAACTGAGTATGCCACATCTGGGAGGTCCATCAGGAATCGAAGGCATGAACATAGAGTTCTACGGACTCTTGATAATTGAGATGCAGGGAATTGTTCTTGTTTTGTGCATAGAAGTATCTTACCTAGCATGTGCATCTCTAAATCAGGAAGAGGCTGCTAAATGCTTCATAGAAGGAAGCTAATGAAGTCAACATGCAATGTTCTAGAGGTCACAAAGGCTCTTGTAATTGAGATGGAATAGCCATTCCTCCCATGCAGTGTTGAGCCCGTGGGCTTGAAGAAAAAAAACTGGATCTCAAAAAGATTTTGATATGGGGAGCAAGACGCATTGTTATCTGGCAAGCATGTGACTTTGACTATTCTAGAATGCAAGCATGCAAGCCCTAAAAGAGGAAGGTTATGAGAGCTCGTTGAAAAAAAATTCTAGGAAAGGAAGAACCCCATGTTGTTTCGCCAACCATGGGAGGTCATTGCCTTAGTTTCGTTGGTGCTATGAAGACATTGATATCTTTTGATATAAAAGATGGAGGGTTCATAATGAATGACTGGTATTTTGCAACTTTAACCTAAACAATGGGATCAAGGCTTTGGAGACTGGAGATGGATTGCTGGCATCTAATGGATTCATCACACCAATCAGATACTCTTTGAAGAGCATTGAAGAACTTGTCCTTTGTGGATTTGATCATCATAGCAATCAGATACTCTTTAATGTTTCTTGTCATCTAAAAGGGAAATTGTGGATCTTTGCATGGTTAGTTTTTAGAGAAATATCTCTGCAAAGGGTTTTGAAGATTTGGCTCTCAATAATAGATGTTTGACTTCATTCATGATTGAGTTTGGGAGTACAGTAGATGTAAATCAAGCTGTTCATACAGTGGCAAAAAATTGTCCACTGTTGAAAGAACCATTGCTCTTCATACAGAATGTGACATGATAATGTAATTGTTGTCTTTGCGCAAGAAGGAGAGGTCACATAACCATTTTAGTTTCCCTTGACAACAGAGAGAAGAGATGATGCATTTCAACCTCTAGCATTACCTACAACAAGCATTCTTAGACAAAAGCAGGGAAAGCAGATATTCCTCTTCAACAAGGAGCATAAGAGCAAATTACAAAATAATTATACAACAAGCATTCTTAGACAAGAGTAGGGAAAGCAAATATTCTTCTTCAACAAGGAGCATACGAGCAAATTACAGAATAATTGTTCTGCTGATCTTGCAAAATGCCATAAGCCCAAGAATAAATTAGTTATTATTGCTCATAGTGAAGGAAGCATACGTAAAGAAGGACTTGAGTCATTATTGTGTATTGCTACCGCATATGGAAATGTGTCTGATGATGAATCAGGAGTTTCAACAAAACATGTAAGCAAAATCATAGAGGGTTTCTCCTATAGTATTATGGAAATAAACTATATAACCGCATCTTGTTGTTCTATCTCAAAGGAAAAATATGCCAATCTAAACCTGGCAATGTTACGCACAACACCAGTAGTGTCTTGCAATGCTTCAAACCAAAACCAAAGAGAGGCAAGCTCGAAGCTAGACTTTCCTCATGATAGTGTGATGTTAAATAGAGGTAAGGAAATCTCAGTTCTGAAAGACTCTTGTAGTGATCACATGCCAGAAGAAAGAGGGAACATAGACTTAGGCCCAATAGTACCTTATAAGCATCTTATTTTGAGAAGAAAAGGAAGCAACAACTCAAAACTAGTGGCACCTATAAAGGAGGAGCCTATTTGTGCACACGATTGTGGAGAACAACATAAAACATATATTTTGGATGAGCATGAATTATTCCCCATCTTAGTGTCAAACCCCATGAGCAATGAAAGTGTGCCACCTACTTTCTGCTACATAAAGAGCAATATAACATTCCAAAATGCATACGTAAATTTTGCATTGGCCAAAATTTGAGAAGAGGATTGCTCTGTAGAATGCATTGGTAACTGCGTAGAGAGTTATCCTCCATGTCACTATGCCAGACAAACCAGTGGAGAGTTCGCATACAACCTAGATGGTCGTTTGCATCAATCACTTTTACAAGAGGCAATTGAAGATGAGCACAATACAAAGTTATCATCTTCTTGAAACAAGTAGGACTATAAGGGTTTATGTTTGTTGAGTTTTGGTGATTGCAAAGGAGCCTTGGATCGAATACTTCTGAGATTTGTACGTATAGGTCCTGCTTTAACGCAGGTTGAAATACTTGGGTCTGGTGGATTCTCCAGCTAGAGTGATGTTGACGACCAACAAGATATTTATAGTCTATCAGATCTAGACACATGTTGATGCTCGATGGTTGATAGACACCCTTCATGAGCACATAAATCAACCCGTAGAGAAATGGTGAACATGAGCACACTTCATCCTCAAGGTCTGCCTTCAAAAACTTGGATCAGGTCGAATAAATTTGGCCAGTCGCTCAACATTGCTTTGTGCATACAACTGTTATCAATGTTTGTATCAGTGATAACTTTGTGATTTCTCTAAGAGAGTTATGGGATCCTGGCCGTGTTCCTGATATTTTTGCACATCCTAAATTTGAGAAAGTTATTGCACTAGGCATAGTTTTTTCTCTTGAGCTAAGGCACAAAAGAGCGAATTTACATGTACAAAGATCTTGGCATATCCTAAATTCCAGTATATATTGAAAAATTTAGTATTGTGTTTCCTTGAGATCCCTTGCATGTAATGAAGACATGCTGGAAGGTGCATTAGGCTAGGTGGCATGCAGAAATGAAGTTTGCATATTTATTGCTAAGTTCATGATAGTTAAATCAAGAAGCTTGGGTTTGCTAAAGAGCACTAGAAGCATGTGAGGATCATGGTAAGAAGACTCTGGTAACTGTGGCAAGTAGAGCTCAATAGGTTGTCATTGTTTTCCCTAATAATGCATTGATGCTCGTTCCGTGGAATTCTAGTGAGCTGTGTAAGAGATCAATATTGAGTTCCAAATCCCTAAGGTGCAGACCAAACAAACTACCATGTGCACAAACGATATGTCTCGAGCACGGAGATGACCTCACATTTATTATGATGCTCCATTTCTTGGGTAGTAGTTTTCATTTGTGTTGTGCTTAGTATAATTTAAGAATAAATCTCGAATCTTGTATTAGCATAGCGAAGCTTATAAAAAATGAGGTATTAGAATCTTTGGATTTGATTTTGCCAACTGAGCAAAAAGAACAAGTGACCATGGGCATGCAAGGGTTGGTTATGTAAATGGGTAAATGAGGAAGTGTGTGAGCGAAAGTGTGTGAAAATCTGAATCTCTGAATCTGTGTCTGAGTGGGGACGTGTTTGACAATGAGTTGTTGTGGGTTCATGTAAGACCATCTGAGTGAGAGAAACTATGATTATTTGAATGAGTTAGTGAATAAATGAGATATTATGAGTGTGTCTCTCAGAGTTTGGATATCTGAGTAATTGAGGTATTGTGTTTGACGGGGTGTGTCTAGGCATATGTGTGTGTGGGTGAGAGGTGTATGAGTAAGAGTGTGTGTGTGGAACTATGATTGTATGACTAAAAGCTAGTGAATGAGTAAGTTGGAGCATGTAAGTGAGTATGTCTAATAGAATGTGTGTGTCTGATTGTCTGCATGTTTGAAGGTGTGGTTGTGCTGGTGTTTATATGTGTAAGCTGAAGTGTGAACGTGTGCATCTATGTGTGTTCGTGTATGCTTCAGCATTTGAGTGATTTTGTGTTGGAAAACATGTGCGAGAGTTTGTTTTGGCTGTGGAGCATGCTTGTGTGGACTGAATGTGAGAGTGAGGGATTAAGGGTTTGAGAGAAAAAAAAAAAACAAAAGAGAGAGTGATTGTCGGAAAGGGTTTGGGAGCGAGAGGCATATGTGAGGAAGTGTGTAGGCTACCATGAATGAGCAAGTGCAGGGAAGAGAAAGTGTAAGAGTGGAAGTCCAGTGGGTTAGTACACGAGTGAGAGTGGCTGATCGTCTGCCTTCCTAAATAAGCATGCCTAAAGGTTTGCTTGTTTGATTTCTTGAGTGTTTTCATGTTGTGCTTAAGGGTGTACGTCTTCGGGAAGTGCATTTATGAGATGGTATGGTTTGGTGAATATTGTGTCAATGAATCTATGCCATTAGGTGAAAGTGTGTTCACATGAGGGTGTGAGAGTAAGTGTTTGGGTGAGTTTTTGGTGGAATGTTTCTATGACAGTTATGCTTTTTCTTGCTTCTACCCTACTAATAGGATAGGCACAATGCTACCCAACACCCTCAAGCTAACAGACATGAGTTCGTTAGTGATCCCTGATCACTTAACGTAGCAACATGTTGATTGGTTCCAACATAGGGGATTGCTATAGTATGCACAAATTTCATGGCATACTATCCCCAACCATCCCATGATCAATTCCCTCGTGCAGCAATGACAGGGACAACTCAATGTAGCTCATGACCAACTCGCTCTCATCAAATTTTGTATTAGAGAATCGACTCGTTTGGCGATCGGCCCAGCATACATTGCAACTCAATTGCATGTTAGTTAGCAAGGCATTATTGCACCATCAAAGTTAGCCTCGATAGTAGAGATGGAGCACATGTTTGGGATCATGCATGTTCATGGGAATACAAGTATGCTAGACTCTCGGACATGAATCTGTGGAAGTTTGGATTGTGTGTGGATACATTGGTAGTTTTTGTGTAGACAAAGCCTTATGGTGTTTCTCAAACACTATATTCATTACTGAAGGATGTTCAAGGAGTAGAAGGCCATATGAATTATGTTGATATTGTTTTTAGAAGGATAAAGAAAGAAGTGCACCGATTGTGAAAACCTGCTCACAAACCTCAAAACTAGATACAAAGCTTGGTGTGCTTTTGGCTTTGCTCGTACCTGTAGCTCCTTTTCCTAGATTGCACCAATTCATTTTGGTTTATGATGAAGCTTTCCTTCAGGTACGTAAGAAATAGAATAAGAGAGCAATACCAGACTTGTTGGACCCTTGGAATGTGGAGAAGCGAGCTCGGGTCCATATTGTTCAAGAAGCTATTTGCCACGTGAAAGAGGAATGACAATGAAGAATGCAAGAGCAAATGGAGGAGGAGCTCCGATAATGGTAGGAGGAGGAGGTTGTCCCAGCCATTGAAGCCTAAAAACAACAACAAACAACAATGGAGGAGGCTACCCATTGACAACAACAAGTTCAACAACAACAACAACAACAACAACGACAACAATAGATGACATGCAACGGTCTAGAAGGGAAACCTTAGCAAGAACCTACAAAAAGCCATGGACTTGGTGGGTAGCAACAATAAAAACAAAGGCAACAACAACAACATAGGCATTGTGAAGGGCAAGGTCAAACTAGACTAGACAATCAGTTAGAATAGTAGTCCGCGATAGGTGGTCAACTTGTTAATCCTCCTCCAAACTTGTAGCAAGATCAAGATTCTCAGCCTTCGACATCATGGGAAACTGAAACCAATCAATTCTTGTAGTCAGGGCCTTCCAATTCAATTTGTTTCCTTGTATTCAGTAAGAGAAATCCTGATATGTGGAGGAATCAAGCAGCTAAAGTCTAGTTACATGCCATAAGTTGTTCTTCAATTATTTATCCTTGGTATTTTAAGGATTATCAAGTACAAGCTAGCACAATTGCAGATGCTACCTATTTGCTAGTGTTATGTTCTATTTAGATGGGGAATGAGCAAAGTGTTCAATTATCAGCTCAATCTCAATTAGAGCAGTTACACGCTGAGTTACTGCTTTACAAGCAAGAAAATGTGAAGTTGCATGATGCATTAGCCGGAAGGGCCAAATGTTCTACTAAAGAAGTCAAATCTTTGAAAAATAAGATTAATGCTCTCAAGATACATATAGAGGAAGTTATTGAGGATCGTCAGGAAGTTACTGAGAAATTGGCAACAATTAAAGAAGACCTTCAATATGTTTGTGCACATAGGTATGATTTGCAAAATCAAGCTGCTAGCTTGCTCATGAAACAAAATTTTGCAAACAATCAGATTGTCTCTTTATGTCAGAGTCTCCACGTTGCTATGGCTAAGGTGGATGAGATTAAAGATTTATAAGTTCAAGTACATTAGGCTAATCAAGTAAATATTCATCATCTTCAAATGTTCATCTATAAAGAGATAAAAATTTCTTCATTATTACATAATAAAGAAGAATTGAATAAACAGCTTGCATCAAACTAGAGAGGTGCAATGAGTTTAGTTAGGGAATGAGGAAGAATAGGCAACTATGCACAAATTTTTTTAAAAGCTTAAGGCTGATTTTTCAAAAGCTAAAGGTGAAGCCACTACCTTGACTACCCAACTTCATCAGAATCCAAATAAAGATGTATATCAGGAAATTATTGATTTCGGATTTTCTAGTCTCCGTGAGATTTTTGGTGAATTCCTTTATGACTTAGGTAGAATCCATAATCCTTCGTCTGATACACATGAATCTTAGTATTTTGGGTTTGAATTCACCATATATGCTAGTGTTAGGCTACCATCAATGTGGATATTTTGTAATTTCATAATATTTTGTAATCTATATATTTTGTAAAAAGATCAATTAGACTTCCAATGAATTCAATTGACAGACCATGTGACAAGAATGTACCATTCATATGACTTTTGGAATCCCATAGAGAAGAGAGATCAAAGAGGAAGGATACAGAGTGGAGATAGAGAGTGAACCAGACTGATATCTAAAATGTGTATACATAGCGTTGTAATTCTACAAATCATAATATAGGAACTTGTTTGATGCCATTACCTTGTATTGCTATTAATTTTGTATTCTATCTTGTTGTATTAGACTATACTGAGTGTTAGGAATGTACTGTGTTTGGGAATAAAGACGCACTAGAAATTATCCGATAACCCCCATTCCCCAAACCTATTATTTGTCTGTAGAAGTATCTTATAGATTCGAGTGCAACCAAAAAATTGTAATAATGATATTTTCTTTAATTTACACTCACCCAAATGGATATCAAAGCTCCAAGGTGTTGAGGGATGTGTTGCATGTGCCAACCATCACCAAGAACTTAGTTTCACTAGGTGAAATTGTTGAAAGAGGTTATAAGGTGAGGATCAATGATCAAGGATGTTTTTTTGAAGACCCCATGTAGGTAGAAAAGCTCATAGCAAAAGGAAATAAAAAAGGAAGACTCCTCACCATGGACGTAAAACCATCATCCCCTCACATTGTCTACTTGTCAATTGGAAATGAACAGAATGCAAAGATCAACTTGTGGCATAAATGAATTGCCCACATGAACTTACAAAGGATGAAGGGCATGCAAAGGAAGGGCTCGATGAGTGGTCTACCTAATCTTACATCTTAGAATATGCAACATTTGTGACATGTTTGTCAATTAGTTAAAAAAACCACATTTCCATTCAAGAAGGGAGCACATGTGAGCTATGATGTGTTGAATCCCATACATGCAGATGTATGGGAACCTACAAGAGAGCCATCCATTGGAGGTAATAGATATTTTTTCACGTTAAAGAGACATGCAAATGGGAGCATCTCTAGGTATAAAGCGAGGTTGGTTGCCAAAGGTTTTGCTCAAATGTATTGCATAAGTTTTGAGGAAACATTCAATCTAGTAGCTAAGATGCCTAGTATAAGGAGTTTGATTGCAGGTTTAGCCTCAAAGGGTTGGAAGATGTATTAGTTGGATGTGAAGAATGCTTTCGTAAATGGAGAGCTTGAGGAGGCAATCTTCATGGATCAACCCCAAGGCTTTGAACAGGAGAGGCTTGCAGATCATGTATGTAGGCTTAACAAAGCTCTTTATGGATGCAAGCAATCCCTAAGGGCTTGGAACCAAAGACTTGTGGGCTACTTGATAAAATGTGGATATATATTAGCAAAAAAAATGAACCCAGTATAGGCCTTTTAGATTGAGGAGTGACTAGTGATGGACCAATCAGAAGAGGGTCATGACCATTGTCTATGCACTATAAAATACTAGCTTGAAGGGAGGAGAGGGGATCTCCCTTATTTAATGAGCTTCCTCTAGAGAGAGAAGGAATCTCGTAACTTGGCTAGGCCCAAAAATTAAAATTTTCTAAAAAGTTAAAAACTCATCATAACACTTGAGAATGGACAGTTCATTATTTTTTAGGGTTAAAAGTACTCTTTTTGACCCCAAATCTGAAATCCATGCATGTTTTGAGCTGAAAAAAATGACTTTTTTTCAAAAAAACTAAAAAAAGAGTTATTTTCCTCCTAAACCTCACATTTTCATCCCTAGGTCCCAAAAAGTCATCTTTTTCACTACTTTCTCTTGTTGATACATTTAGGTAGTGATGTGTGTGAACACACTACGACCACTGAGGCACTTTTTTCCCTCTTTAGGAGGTCTTTTTCCCCCGGCTTGTATATATGCCTATTTCCCTAACGGGTTACTTATCTTTGTACATTTTAGTGGTAATACATTCAATATTGTGTGTTGTGTTCCAAGCTTCTTCTTCTTCTCTGTGCTGTTTGTGTGCTTCCATAGACCTCAAACTCCAACAATTGGTGTCAGAGTAGGTCATCACTTCATCTTGGGCATCATCAACTCCTCTCTGGTCACAATCTCAAAATTGCACGAGATTTGGTGTGCATACTCAAGGTGATTAGGAGATCAAAAGAGCTTCATCTATGGTGCCAAAATCGTCATCTGAGCTCCTTTTGGCCATCAAACACACTATCACAGTGCTTGTGTAGGCTATTTCATCTTTTTGTGCCAAAGATACATATAGGTTTTGGTTCGTCAATATAAGTGTCTTAAAGTCTGCTACAAGTTTAGCAAAACTCGATAGGGGGTATTTTGTTTAACTTTTTGAGATACAATCAATTTTTTGCATCAGGGTATTTTAGTCGGTGGCCATGGATGAAAGTAGTGATGTATTTTGTATGTTGTTTGTTGAGGATAAGTTGGATGGTACAAATTATCCATTATGGGCTTATATGATGCATCATGTATTGGTCGCAAAAGGATTGTGTAACATTGTGTAGAGTGTTGAAAAATGTCCTATTACACCTACAAATATAGGTATTGAAGCTAATGCCAATGGCATTTAAGATGTTGATATTCTTCAGATTCGTGTTTGTGCTACAGTTCTTGTTGCACCTACTGTAGAGAAAATTCATAAGGATGGCAGATATGCTCAGGCACATGCATTGATAGCCTTGTCTGTCAAACATGCCATTATTCCTCACATTCACTCTTGTAGAACAACTAAGGATGCTTGGGATACACTTACCACTTTGTACTAAGCAAGGAATTAGGCTCATGTTGCTTACCTCTGAAAATACTTGGAGAGTGAGCACATGAATGAAGGTGATTCAATAGACAATTTTCTGACAAAGATCAAAGATTTGAAAGAACAGTTGATTTTTGTTGATGAAGTCTTGCCTGACAGTTCACTTGTGCAGACTCTTCTAAATGGTCTTCCTGATTCATATTAGAGTTTTGCTTCTACTCTTTGTTTGATGAACAAAGGCATTCCAAATGCCTATAACATTTGAGGAGTTAGTCTCTGTTATGTTGCAAGAAGATCAATATAGGAAGAACATGTCCATTATGCTTGTTGTAGATCAAGCTTTCCTTGCTAGTCAGAAGGACAAAGGTAAATGGAGCTCTTCTACTAGTAAGCAGAAATCTGCTAATTTTGCACAATCGAAGAAGGAAGAAAAAGAAGAGAAGAAACAGAAAAGCAAAAACTATTTTGCAAGTATTGTAAAGCAAAAGATCATGTCATAAAGAAGTGTCCAAAACTGGCTACAAAAGAGGCAACGGTAAAAAAGGCTAGAATGGTTGTTGCAGAGGCTTCTAAACCGAAAACAGAGTTTGCTAATCTAATGTAGAATAAAGAATGGGTGTTTACTATTGTTTGCATTTTTGACCCATCCTCTCATTAATAGTGCATGTCTGCAATAGACTCAGATGTTTGGTACTTTGATAGTGGGGCAACCAAACATATTACCTCGTAGCATAGTTTCTTCACTTCACTCGAGCCTACCCTATAGGGAATACTATCACATGCACCAAAACTCCTCTTATCCTGTCATGGGAGTTGGTAAGATCATTTTGACTACTATTGATGGTAGTTGTTTCACATTGTTGGATGCTTTATTTGTGCCATGGATCAAGAAGAATCTATTATTAGTTTCAACTTTAGCCAAGATTGTCTTGGTTGTGAAATTTCTTGATGATAGATTTACACTTCATGATCTCTCAAATGGCGATGTGATTATTGCTTCTAGCATTTTATGTCGTGGGCTATATAATCTCATGAAGTATGAAAAATCTGTGGATGATTCAGCATGTGCAGTACATGATTCTTACGCTATGTCAGATGCAAAGCTTTGGAATGCACGCTTTGGTCATCTAAATTTTTCTACTTTGCTATGCTTGCAACAATCTAAAATGGTGTCCTCTTTGCCCAAACTTGAGACATCTGATAAACATGTATGTGAACGTTGCATTTTAGGAAAAATATAGCATTCCTCCTTCCCAAAAGATGGTTCAACTCGAGCTACTCAAAAATTGCAGCTTGTTCATAGTGATGTCTGTGGTCCAATGCAGGCACCTTCTTTTGGGAACTATCTTTACTTCATGACTTTCATTGATGGTTTTTCTAGGCATGCATGTGTATATCCACTGAAAGCAAAGTGTGAAGTGTTTATGTGCTTCAAACAGTTTTTGGTTTTGGCTGAAAATTTGTGAGCATGTAAAATGGGCACCCTATGTTGTGATCGAGGAGGGGAATATATGTCTTCTCAATTTAATGCATTTCTAGATGAATGTGGGATAAAACATCACTGTATAGTGTTTTATACACCTCAACAGATTGGAGTTGCTAAACAAAAGAACAGATCACTCATGGAGATGGCAAGGTGTATGGTCAAGAGTTAGGCTTTACCACATAATTTATGGCTTGAGGTTGTTATGTGTGCAACATATGTACTTAACAGGTGTCCCACGAAAGCACTACACTCTATCACTCCATATGAGGCTTGGCGTGAACAACATCACATAAATTTGGATTATAAAGTAGTGAAATGTATTTTTGTTGGATACAGTTCTGAAAGTAAAGGTTATCGTCTCTATCATCCATAGACTAAACACATTCTAGTTAGTCTTGATGTTGTTTTTGTGGAAGATGCTATTCAACCATTACTTTCATGTACTAAGGAGACATCTATTAGCTCCAACGACATGTATGATACCTTGCTGCCTCTTTCTATAGGTGGATAGTCTAGTGTTGGTACTAATGAGGTGACTTCTCAACCTTTGCAGGTTTCATGTGATGATGTAGATCATTCCATTTCTGATATTGATTTTCATGATGCACTTGTTGATGAGAGAGTTGATATTAAGGATGCAAAAACTATGCCAAAATGGCTGGTGCAAACTTTACGTGATAGCAAATTAGATGCACCTCTGTCATATCATAATCGGTGTTGGAGTTAGATGTCTGCAGAAGCACACAAACAACACAAGGAAGAAGAAGAAGCTTGGAGCACAACACACAATACTGAATATATTACTAGAGAATGTACAAAGATAAGTAGGACATTAGAGCAATAGGCGTATATACAAGCTGGGGAAAAGAAACCTCCTAAAGAGGGAAAAAAGTACCCCGGTGATCCTAGAGTGTTCACACACATCACTACCTAAATATATCAACGAATCCCCCATGGGAGTGATGCGGTGAACAAGTAGCTGACACTCATGTATAAGGAAGTGCCAAGCTATGTGGAAATCACTCCACAAAAGGAAGTAAGCCCAAAGTTTTGCAGAAAGCTTCAAACTTCTCCCTAGATAGAGCCTTTGTGAAAAGGTCTGCAATGTTCTCCTACATGGGCACATATGCCAAGCTGATCTCCCAAGCAGAGAACCTCTCCCTAACATAATGATAATGCACCTCAATGTGCTTAGTGCAAGCATGGAACACAGGCTTCCTCACAACTGCTAATGCACTCTGACCGTCAGTGAAGATGGTGGTGGCAAAAGACTGACCAACACCCAAATCAGCCATAAGGTGTCTGAGCCACACACACTCAACAGTTGCTGTGAAAGCTGCCCTATACTCAGCCTCACATCCGGAAGTGGCCACAGTAGGATGCTTCTTGCTCAACCAAGATATACATGAGCTACCAAACATGAAGCAAAAGCCACTAGTGGACACACGAGTGTCATAGCAACCACCCTAGTCTGAGTTAGAAAAAGCATGCAATATGGCAGTAGTGATCCCCCTTGGGAAAAACAACCCAAGTAGCCGACTACCACTCAAGTACCCAAAGATGCGCTTAACCACCTGCCAATGCTTGACACCTGGGAAATGCATAAACTTGCTTATCTGTGAGATAGCAAACTGAATATTTGGCCGAGTAATGCATAAGTAAATCAAGCATCCAACAGCCTGTTGATAGAGAACAACATCAAATGCATCTCCAACATCTTGAAGACTCAATCGTAAACCTGTCTCCATAGGAGTGGCAATAGGCTTACAGTCTTCAAGGCTGAAATGCTCTAATAATGTGTCAATATATTTTGTTTGACACAACGCCATTCCACCATCAATGTGCATAAATTGAATGCCCAAATAGTGATGCAAATGCCCCAAATTAGACATCTCAAATGAGGCATGTAAATCAGCCTTAAAATCATCAATATGCATCTCATGAGGACCGATGAGTAGCATGTCATCAATATAAACCACAATGATGAGAAGTACATCATTTGCATGCTTAACATATAATGTGCTTTCAATTGGACTGCTCTCAAAACCATGTGCAATCAGATAGGCATGTGTCTTTTCATAACAAGCACATGGTGTTTGCTTTAAGCCATATAATGCTTTCTTTAACTTGCACACCTCGTTCTATGCCCTTTCTGCACGATACCACGGGCTAAGAAACATACAATTCTTCATGGAAGTCACCATTCAGAAATGCTATTTTGATATGCAACTGATGTACATTCCAACCATGATGAGCTGCAAGTGCACAAATGCTATGAATAGTAGTCATTTGACAAGTAGGTGCAAAGGGCTTATCAAAATCAATGCCTCTTTCCTCCGCATAACCCTTTGCAACAAGCCTAGCCTTATACCTGTCAACTATATCATCATGCTTACGCTTCAGCTTGTATACCCACTTAGTCCCAATGGCCTTCTTGCTAGGAGGCAAGTCACATAAAGACCAAGTACCATTCTTCATTATATCATCATATTCAGATTCCATAACAGCCATCCAATTTTTTGAATTTTGTGCTTCATGAAAGGAAACAGGCTCATTCTCATCAAAGAGTCTAGATGTAGCCACATCATAGCAATCTGATGCAAAAGAGGCACTACGAGAGCCTGAACGAGTACGATATGACAGAGGTGCATCTAATTTGCTATCACACAAAGTTTGCACCAGCCATTTCGGCATAGGCTTTCAAAATTGTACCCAACAAAAATACATTTTACTACTTTATCATCCAATTTTCTGTGATGTTGTTCAGGCACTAATGCAGAAGAAGCCAAACAACCAAAAACACACAGATGATCAACAGATGGCTTGCAATTATGCTAAGCCTCATATGGCATGATAGACTACAACAATTTAGTGGGATACCTGTTAAGTACATATGCTGCACACATGACAGCCTCAAGCTAGAAACTATGTGGTAAAGCCTGACTCTTGACCATACACCTTGACATCTCCATGAGTGACCTATTCTTTTGTTCAACAACTCCATTCTGTTGAGGTGTATATGGCACTATACAACCGTGTTTTATCCCACATTCAGCCACAAATGCATTAAAATCAGAAGATATATATTGCCCTCCCCCCTCAATTAGAATCGAGGGTGCCCATTTTACATGCTGATAGATTTTCACCCAAAACCAAAAACTGTTTGAAGCACATGAACACTTCGGACTTTGCCTTCAATGGATATACCCATTATGCCTAGAAAAATCATCGATGAAAGTCATGAAGTAAAGATAATTTCCAAAAGAAGGTGTCTGCATAGGACCATATACATCACTATGTACAAGCTGCAATGTTTTAGTAGCCCGAACTAAACCATCTTTTGGAAAGGAGGAATGCTGCATTTTGCCCAAAATACAGCCTTCACAAACATGTTTTTTGGGTGCCTCAAGTTTGGGCAAAGAGGACACCATTTCAGATTTCTACAGGCGTAGCAAACTAGCAAAATTCAGATGTAGAAAGCATGCATGACAAAGCTTTGCATCTGACATTGCCTGAGAATCATGTACTGTACATGCCAAATCATTTACAGATCTTTCATAGTCATTGAGATGATATAGCCCATGACATAAAATGCCACAAGCAATAATCATGTCACCATTTGACAGATCATGAACTGTACATTTGTCATCAACAAATTTCACAACCAAGCCAATCTTGGCTAATGTAGAAACTAATAACAAATTTTTCTTGATCCTTGGCACAAACAAAGCATCTAACAAAGTGAAAGAACTACGATGAATAGTAGTCAAAATGATCTTACCAACTCCCATAACAGGATAAGAGGAGTTGTTGGCACATGTAACAGTATTCTCTATACGGGTAGGCTTGAGTGAAGAGAAGAAACTAAGCTGTGAGGTAATATGTTTGGTCGCCCCACTCTCAAAGTACCAAACATCTGAGTCTACTGTAGACATGCACTCCTCATGAGAAGATAGGTGAAAACTGCAAGAAGAAGTAAACACCCATTCTTCTTCCTATAGAAGATTAGCAGACTCTGTTTTTGGTGTAGAGGCTTCTGCAACAACCATTCCAGCCTCTTCCTGCTTTGCCTCTTTAACAGCCACTTTTGGACAGTTCTTTATGATATGATCATTTCCTTTATAGTACTTGCAAAACGATTTCTGCTTTTCTGATTTCTTTTCATCTTTGTCTTCCCTCTTCGGTTGTGCAGAATTAGCAAATTTTTGCTTACTAGTTGAAGAGCTCCATTTTCCTTTGCCCTTCTGACTAGCGAGGATAGCTTAATCTGCAACACACATAATGGAGCTGTTCTGCATGGACTAATCTTCCTGCAATAGAACAAAGACTAAATCCTCAAATAACAAGGCATTTAGATTAACTTTCATCATCAATCGAAGTGTAGAAGCAAAACTCTGATATGAATTAGCAAGACCATTCAGAACAGTCTGCACACGGGAGCTATCTAGTATAACCTCATTAGCAGAAATCAACTGTTTCTTCAAGTCTTTGATCTTTGTTAGAAAACTATCCATAGAATCACCTTCATTCATGTGCTCACTCTCCAACTGTTTTTGGAGCTAAGCAACCCCAACCTCATTCCTAGATTGGGACAATGTGGTAAGTGTATCCCAAGCATCCTTAGCTATTCTACAAGAGCGAATGTGAGGAATAATGGCACGTTTGACAGACAAAGATATCAATGCATGTGCTTGGGCATCTCTACCATCCCAAGGAATTCGCTCTGTAGTAGGTACAGTAGAAACTGCAGCACAAACAAGAATAATATGCAAAATATCATCATCTTCAACACCTTCTACATCAGCTTTAGTACCTGCAATTGTAACAATTGTTGGTGTGATAGGACATTTGTCAACACCCTACACAATGTTCCATAGTCCATTTGCAACCAATACATGTTGCATCATATAAGCCCACAACAGGTAGTTGGTACCATCCAACTTACCTTGAAGAGCCAACATACGAAATACATCACTACTTTTAGCCATGGTCGATGACTAAAATACCTTGATGCAGAAAATTGACTGTATCTCAAAAAGTTGAACGGAATTTCCCATACGAGTTCTGCTAAACCTATAGCAGACTTCGAGACAATAAAATAGGTATATACCTTTGGCACAAAAAGATGAAATAGCCTGCACAAACGCTATGATAGTGCCATTCGAGGGCCCAAACAAGTTCAGATCACTATTCCAGCACCATAAAGTGAAGCAGTTTTGATCTTTGAAACACCCTGAGTATGCTGACCAAATTTCGTGCAAATATGAGACTACAACCGGAGAGGTGCAGCCGATGCCCTAGATGAGGCCAGGACCTGCTTTGATACCAATTGTTGGAGTTAGATGTCTGCGGAAGCACACAAATAGTACAAGGAAGAAGAAGAAGCTATGGTTGTCTCTTGTCTCTGTGATGAGAATGAGCCTGTTTTGTTTAATGAAGCACTAAATTTTGAAAATTGGATGGTTGTTATGCAATTAGAATATGATGCTATCATGAAAAATCATACCTAGTCTTTATGTGACTTGCCTCCTATCAAGAAAGCCATTGGCACTAAGTGGGTATACAAGCTGAAGCATAAGCGTAATGGAATAGTTCATAGGTATAAGGCTAGGCTTGTTGCAAAGGGATATGTGCAAGAAAGAGGCATTGATTTTGATGAGACCTTTGAACCTACATGTCGAATGACTATTGTTCATAACGTTTGTGCACTTGCACCTCATCATGGTTGAAATGTACATCAGTTGGACATTAAAAATGCATTTTTGAATGGTCACTTATGTGAAGAAGTGTATGTTTTTCAGCCCCATGGCTTTGTGCAAAAAGGGCATGAAAACCAAGTGTGCAGGTTGAAAAAGGCATTATATGGTTTGAAGTAAGCACCACATGCTTGGTATGAAAAGATACATGCCTATTTTATTGCACATGGTTTTGAAAACAATCCAATAGAGAGCACCTTATATGTTAAGCGTGCGAATGATGTGCTTCTGATTATTGTTGTGTATGTTGATGACATGCTGCTCACTCGTCCTCATGAAAAGCATATTGCTGATTTTAAGTCTGATTTGCATGCCTCATTTGAGATGTTTGATTTGGGGCATTTGCATCATTATGCATTCAATTTATGCAAGTTGATGGCAAAATAGCTTTGTGTCAAACGAAATATATTGACACATTATTGTGGTATTTTGGCCTTGAAGACTGCAAACCTATTGCCACTCCTATGGAGACAGGTTTATGATTGAGTCTTCATGATGTTGAAGATGCATTTGATGTTGTTCTCTATCAACAGGTTGTTGGATGCTTGATTTACTTATGCATTAATCGTTCATATATTCAGTTTCCTATCTCACATATGAGCAAGTTTATACATTATCCAGGTGTCAAGCATTGGTAGGCATTCAAACACATCTTTCGCTACTTGAGTGGTACCTTGCTATTTGGATTGTTTTATCCCAATGGGGGATCACTACCACCAGATTTACATGCTTTTTCTAACTCTAACTAGGTTGGTTGCTATGACACTTGTGTGTCCACGAGTGGCTTTTGCTTCATGCTTGGTAGCTCATGTATATCTTGGTTGAGCAAGAAGCAACCTACTGTGGCCACTTCCAATTGTGAGGCTGAGTATAGGGAAGCTTTCATAGCAACTATTGAGTGTGTGTGGCTCAGATGCCTTATGGTTGATTTGGAAGTTGGTCAGTCTTCTGCCACCACCATCTTCATTGATAGTCAAAGTGCACTAATAGTTGTGAGGAACCCTATGTTCCATGCTCGCACTAAGCACATTGAGGTGCATTATCATTATGTCAAAGAGAGGTTCTCTATTGGAGAGATCAACTTAGCATATGTGCTCACACAGGAGAAAGTTGCAGACCTTTTCCTGAAGGCTTTGCCTAGGGAGAAGTTTGAAGCTTTTCGCAACACTTTGGGCTTACTTCCTTTTGTGGACTGATTCCACATAGCTTGGAACTTCCTTATACATGATTGCCAACTCCTTGTTCATGAGATCACTCTCTAGGGGGGATTTGTTGATATATTTAGGTAGTGATGTGTGTGAACACACTAGGACCATCGGGGCACTTTTGTCCCTCTTGAGGAGGTTTTTTTCCCCTGGCTTGTATATATGCCTATTGCACTAATGGGTTACTTATCTTTGTACATTCCAGTGGTAATACATTCAGTATTGTGTGTTGTGCTCCAAGCTTCTTCTTCTTCCTTGTGTTGTTCGCGTGTTTGTGTAGACCTCAAACTCCAACATCTTTCTGTAGCACACCATTGAAGCTCTTGTTTCTACATTCCAACCTATCTGCATCTCCTATCTCCAACAAGTTTTGTAGCTTGAAGATCTTCAACTTCAATGGCAACATCTAAAGCTTCTAGGTGACTAAAAGATGAAGTCCTCACATTAAGATGTCACAATATCAAAGCTATAGATGGACAATGGCTATCGCATGAGTAATCCAAAGGTGCATGGGTGTACATGCAACCCTCTAGAGTTGGGCCTTATCAAGTTAGGGATTGTGGGAACTTAGATCTTCATTGGAAGAGAAAGCTACTTAGCTTCAAGATGCACAAAGACAATGGGATGGCTGCTATTGTACAACATGTTTTTACAATGGAAACTATGAAGCTCAAAAACTTTAGTAGAATGAGATTCTATGAATTGTAAGTATTAATGTACAATATTGTATGTTTTATAGTGTTGAATCTCTTTGAAATTCACAAAAGTGTATAGATCTGTAAGTTTGCATTAGCCTTTTCCCATCCATCGTTTTGTATATTTATTTCAAGGATTCTCATTCCAAGAGATTTACACCATGTTTATGTGTAAAGATATCACATATGAGCAAGTTGAAGTTATTCTTGGTGAAAATTGGGGTTTGATAGAAGGAATTGCAAAAGGTGATAAATATCTTTGTAAAATAGGTGGAACAGGTATAGGATTTTGATATTTGAAACAACGTACTTCAGTGTATATTAGATTCCACTATGATCATTGGATGTGCAAACTTGGCCAATGGATATCATTTCAAAGTTTAGAGATATCTTTACATTCATTTGAAATAAAGCTTAAATTGCTCAACAATGAAATGGAAACTATTTTAGTGAATCATCATTGGACCTTGGCTAATCTTAGAGAACACTTGGTGATTATGGGCTTTGAGGGACTAACTCAATCCAAATTCAAAATACAAGGACATAAGGTGAGAAATGTTTTGTGCTTTTGTATAAGTGATCTTTTCGTTATTGCTTATTTTAGTTTTATAACTTCAATTTCTTATGAGTTGATTACATGTGGGAAGAATATTGGAATACAAAATCAATGTCCTTGTAGATTGGAGTAAAGATGGAACTGAAATCTCATTGTCATAGTTCTTTTGCAACTTGATGATGTCATTTTTTGGGTCCTAGTCATTCTACCTCATGGTTTTTGCACTTGCAAGGAACTTGTAAAAATTAGGATAAATAATACATGTTAGATATTGTATATACCTTCTTATTGGCAATGGTAATTTTTTAACTTTTGGAATGTCAAAATTCTATCACTACTTTGAAATGTGGTTGGTCATGTTCTTTTTTGTTATGTTATGTTTAAACATTTGCTTTGATACAAAAATCTTCATATCATTTGGTGTTCTATGCATTATTTTGTCGTGAAAGACTCATTATTTTAACTTCCACTATTTTATTATGTACTTTTAAAAGTGGACCTAGTCACTTTAAAAACTTGAAACTACTATAAAAATGGGTTTTATGTGCTCATTTCTCACATTTGCACTCACAAAGAGCTAGAGAATCTTGCAAGGCAATAGAATACTATGCCCACATGCAATGGCTGCTTCCCCTTCCACTCCCATCAAATCTCCTCGAGATCTTTTCATGGGGTTTTTGGATAATACAAACTACAAAGGTCGTATAGATTTGTACGACCCAGTCTGTAGAGTCTCTAATCTTGAAGGGACACTAACCATGAACTCTGATGTGCTCGAGGATATTACTAATTTTTTGGAATTCTATATCTTATGATACCCCATAGATATTCCAGCATATGAGTGTAAATAGGTCCCTTGTGAACTACATTTTTACATCCATAAAGGAGATTAGGCTTTGCAAAGCATCTAAAGCATTTCATGGTTATTTCTTAGGATGCAGGGCACTTGTTAGATGACATAGTGCCATTTGGAAGCCGTCGGATGGCATATTGTAATTTCCTACATTGTAATTCCTATTTTTCGTATTCCGCACGAACCGAAAGGTCGCTGCGAAGAGTTGTATCACTTTATCAACTAATGAAAGGACACTCCGGTGATGGCGCAGAGTATCGCCAGACTGTCTGTCTGGGCGATTGCGGTTGTGGAGTTGCCGTAGCGCAGTTTCTTCAATTCTGAGTATTATCGTTCTGGTCCTTGTTTAATTACATTAAGTTGTGATTAACACCGTAAGATTAAGTGTGATAATAAGTCTGTATAATGGAAGAGAATAACTTTTGCATTACGTACGGTGAAGGGTATTAATCTGAGTAAGACAGTCAGTCGGTGAAAGAAGTAAATAGAATTCTGCGTTAGTGATTCGTGATAAGCAGAGTTGTGAGCGTTACCATATTGCAACTTGGAATAATTAACTGGGAAAATCAAGTTACAGGGCCTCTGATTTATCAGACCCCTACCACTCCCAAGAACCTGAGATAGACCTTTAAATGCCTGTACTATAAAAGAGCATTTTAACAGTGGCGCCGTCTGTGGGAAGGTGGCAATAGATTGTTGCAAATTGGTTGTGGCAAAGTGGCCAAAGAAAGTGAATCAACAGTAAGGTGGAACAATACGCAAGTGGTGAAGAGGTGATATATGCCGGTTACTCAGTCCGGCGAGTCGTACCCGAAATATAGAAGCGACCAACACCCCTGGGCGGTACCGAATCTGTTAGGGTCACCCCCAGGAGGCAGAAGGGTAGGCTCATTAAGCCCAGTAATCGAAGGATCGGGGCCAGTTAGGAGCGATTTCGGTATCATTCCGGTGACACATGAGGAAATTCTGGTAAATTTCGGTGAAATTTTGGTGTAGGCTGCCGAAGGCACAGTAACTTCGGAGTATACAGGAACGCAGTGTGCGGTTGACCCAACACCGTCGGGTTAGGATTCGAATCTTTCGAAGGATAAAGTTGTGTTGCCTAGAGAGATCATTGTTGGTGAAAGAATACTCTGTTTTGGGGAAAGTTCGACAAATTCCGGTGACAGTTCGGTTCCAGTTGCAGGGAATTTACAGTTTTCCGGTGAAGGTGTGATACTTCCTGGTGAATCTTCATTTCGGACACCACTGTTCGGGGTAAATTTGTCTACCTGGGATATCCAAGCTGAGGATAGGCTCTTCGATTTGGAAATCCGTAGGCGATTGAACACTATTTTCACGTCAAAAGGTGAGCAATCTTACCATACAGACTCCGAAGGACCGAAAACACCTCCCCAGAACTCAGGAGACAACCACAATACCACTACTAGCACCATGAGTGGTCAACAACAACATCAGTAGCAGTAGCAACAACAGCAGCAACAACAACAGCTACTTCCACTTCGTCCGGTCTCAACAGGGGTAACTTACACCAAGTTCAATGGATTTCCAGGTGACGATCCTGATGCCCATGTACGCACCTTTGAAATAAGTTATGTAGTGCTAAACCATCCACCCGATCCGGCATACAAGGCCATCGTCTTCCAGTCAACATTAGTTAATGAAGCAGCAAGGTGGCTCACACAATACGATTTCAACCACTTCATTACCTATGAGGCAGTAAGGGATGCGTTTCTGCAGAGGTTCCGGCTGAAGAAGAACCCTACCCAAATTTTCGATTACTTGCAGAACAATAGACAGAAGCCGCACCAAACCGTTCAGGAGTACACAACATTATTTAGAACTCATCTCAGACAATTACCTCCGGCACATGCTAATCTGCCGGATGATGTGATAACCCAATGGTTTATTAACGGTTTAATTCCTCAATTAAGGCAAATTATGATCATCCACTGTGTGGGTGCTATGACACTAGATGCTGTCATCGCGATGGCCCTGCAACTCGAACATAAGGTTGGAGGATTCACTAAAGATTTGGATTGGCTCAAGGCTACCAAGAACGTTACAGAGGACCCGGCTAAACAAATGTATTGTACTAGATGCAAAACTCTGGGACACACTAGTGCCACCTATGCCCTGAACCAGATGTATTGCGCTATCTGCAATACCACCGGACATTCCACCAAAAATTGTGTGTATAATGCCAAGGTGTAGGGACGAGCAGCGGTAAACGCTATTATCCAAGAACTAGGGCAGCCGGCCACCCACTATGTACCACCTCAGATGCGAAACAACCAACCGCAAGGATACCGAAATTACTGGGGACAACGAAATAACAACTTCAATACAAACCGATGGCAACAAGGCCCAGCAGCAGAAGGTACGTCTCTGCCGCCACCTCGATGTCACTTTTGCAGTGAGCTTGGTCACATTCAGAGATACTGCAAGGATGCAGCCGAATATGATAAAAGAAAGAAAGAGCGTCAAGACCCGATGACCAATATGCTCTATATCTCACCCGTGGAATCACAAGCGGTAGTGGTCTAGACCACATCCGGTAAGCAGCTGCAACCAACCACTAAGGTGTTTGAACCGGGTATTCGTGAGCAGCAACGTATGTATACAAAGGCTAGCCAATGGACCGTTGAAGAACCAACCGTGTTACCCGACCCAATTTCGGTGACACAGGTCCCCTTGCCGCAGGTGCGGCCGAATGAATTAAACACTAACCCGAAAATAGTGGCATCGACTTTAGACTCGACGAAAAGTACGCTGCAAGCAGATCAGGTATGGGAATTTTTATCGAATGCATCTATTACTCTCCCTCTGGGACAGTTACTTGCATTAGTGCCCGGAGTTCGACAACAATTTCAACAACAGATTAGTCCTGGATCTCCCAGTACTCCGGCCACATCAATGATCCAACCGGATAATGACTCTACGGTGGATCATTCGGTCCCCTTAATTACGGTATGGTACAAAAATCACAAGATTACTCAAGTATTAATTGATGGTGGGTGCGGTGTAAACATAGCGACTGCAGCTCTTTGTAAAAAGTTGGGGTGGACGCAAATCAAGCCTGTGCAATTCTTTGTCAGAATGGCAGACCAGTCCCGAGTCCATCCGGTGGGACTCGTATGGAATATCCCAATCACTTTGCAGGGCACCATGTTTAAGATGACTTTTGTCGTCTTAGAACTACCGGAGTCCAGTCTTGACTATAATCTTCTTTTTGGTCGACCCTGGTTAAAACGGGCTAAGGTCATATAGGATTGGTCCGCACAGGAATTGACTTTTAAGGATAACCACCGTAAATACATTGTCAAATTGGATGCCATTCAGCCTTGTGAAATTCATGCCAGACCTTATGTAGCAAAGCCGGTCCACATGCTGGATGGCTTATCCTACGACAAAGAAGAAGTATTTTTGAAGAACAATAAAGATTTGATCTTCTTAGGGATTGTAGATCTGCAATCTGTAGCAGACAACTAGAGTCCGGCATCCTGTATGGTTGTCCCTGTGACCGGAGATGAAGAAGCAGATGAAAATGCTGCTATAGATGGAGCTACTCTGTAGCAACTTTTACAGTCAGCGGACGATTCGGTGAAACCTCGGCAATTCTATGTTCCAGAAGATCAGTTAGTCACCTACAATTTAGGGGATGAAATTAACCCGCGACCGGTTAAGATCAAGGCCGGATTGGCCGAGGCATTTCAAGCAGATTTGATCCGACTACTGCGTGAGTATTCTGATGTTTTTGCATGGGACTATCGTGATATGAAAGGTCTGGATTCTCGAATCTATCAGCATCGGGTCGTGCCCAAACTTGAGGCGAAGCCCATTAAACAATCCAGCTACCGGATGAATCCTAACTATGTAGCGCAGGTCAAGGCAGAACTCGATCGGTTACTACGGGTCGGATTCATCGTACCAATCGAACACGCGGAATGGATATCTCTGATTGTGATTGTTCCAAAGAAGAATAAATAGCTCCGAATCTGTGTGGATTATCGAAAATTGAATGCGACCACGGTACCAAATCCATTTCCGCTTCCGTTTCTCGACACAATGCTTGAGAGAGTGGCCGTACATGAAATGTACTCCTTTTTGGACGGGTACAATGGTTATAACCAAGTACGAATGGCCGAACAAGACATACCAAAAACAACGTTTATTACGAATTGGGGTGTTTATGCTTGCACGGTTATGTGGTTTGGATTAAGGAATGCTCCTAGCACCTTTCAACGTTGTATGCAGGAAATCTTCTCACCCTACCTCACTTCATTTATGCAAGTCTATTTAGATGACTTCTCTTTATTCGGCAAGATTGTAGCACACTTGTATCATTTACGGTGTTGCTTTGAGAAATGCCGTGAATACCGACTCTCCCTGAACCCGACGAAATCAGTATTTGCGGTTTCCTGTGGTAAACTCCTTGGACATATTATATCTACACAAGGCATACAAGTTGATCCAGACAAAGTTGCGGAAATATTGGAAGCACCCGTGTCTACCACGCCGAAAGAAGTGATGCGGTTCCTGGGTCAAATCCGGTGGCATGGTCGACATCTACGGTGGCTTGCCCATTTAGCAACGCCACTTAATCGGCTAATGAAGAGTACTCCACAACAGTTCTAGTGGACTCGGAAATGTCAAACTGCATTCGAGCGACTAAAAGAATTATTGTCGTAGGCTCCAATTCTACAACCTCCGGATTGGGAATGCCCCTTTCATGTTTTTGTAGATGCTTCAGATATTGCCATTAGCAGTGTTTTAATGCAGCAAACAGATAAATGGTTCTGGCCAATCTACTATGCAAGTCGAAGGCTCGCTCCTGCAGAAAGGAATTACTCAGTGACCAAACGCGAATGTCTCGGATTGGTGTATTCAGTGAAGAAATTCCGACATTATCAGCTAGGCCGAAAATTTACCTTTCATGTGGATCATGCTGTGCTGGTGTATCTGGTCCGGCAAGAGCATCTAGGTGGTCGCTTGGCCCGATGGATTTTGCTATTACAAGAATTCGATTACGACGTGATTCATCGACCGGGCACAGCACATGCATTAGCAGATTTTCTTTCTCCACTAGATTTTGGTGAAGCTCCGGTGGGTGTTGATGACACCACACTAGCAATTTATGCTACTGAGTTCGAATGTGATGAACCTGCAGAACTTGCTGTGCCACCTACCTACTATGATACGTTATTAAGTTTCCTAACCGATGGATGTCTCCCTACTCATACTCCTCCTGCGATGTGCCAGAAAATTGCAGTATAAAGTCGTAGATTCTGGTTGATTATCGGACAGTTGTACTATATGGATCATTCTGGTGCTTTGCTGCGTTGTATTCCCCCACATGAAGTTAACTCGGTTATTGCTCTGGCACATTCAATACCCTCCGGTGGACATTTTGCAGCAGATCTTATGCACCGAAAAATTCTGCACAGTGGGCTTTGGTGGCCTACCATGTATAAGGATGTAACTCAGTTTGTGCAGCAGTGTGACAATTGTCAACGCACTGGACAACCCTTACAACATCACTTTTTCCCTCTCGAACGTGTATGACCTTTGGAACCTTTCCAGAAGTGGGGTCTTGATTTTATTGGACCAATTACCCCACCTGCGACTCTCAACAACAATTGTTACATCCTGACTTGCACAGATTATGCTACCAGATGGGCCGAAGCGTGGGCCTTACGGTCCGCTATAGCGGTTTCGGTGGCAAAATGCCTGATGAAGGACGTATTCCCACGTTATGGACTACCTTTGGAACTTGTCATTGACCAAGGAACACACTTTGCTAATAATTTAATGCGAGTGCTCACACACACTTTCCAGATTATGCATAAATTTAGTTCACCTTATTATCCTCGTGCTAATGGCTTAGCTGAGAGTACAAACGAAACGTTGTTGACTATGCTTCGTAAGCTGATTGTGGAATCACCAGAAAGATGGGATCAGTTACTACCTGCAGTATTATGGGCATACCGGACTACATACAAAGTAGCAACCGGACTGACTCCTTTCAAGCTTGCTTTTGGGCTGGAAGCAATTGCACCAATGGAACTTGTAGTACCCAGCTTATGCGTGGCCATCACTCAGAAACTGTTACCAGAGGACTCTTTGTCATTTCGGTTGGACACACTCAGAGACTTGGATGAACATCATTGGGAAAGTTTTCTGACTCTTCAAGAAGTTCAGTTGCAGCAAACACGTACCCATAATCGCTTTCTTAAAAATCCAGTTTTTACGGTGGGACAGCTTGTGTTATTTTATAATGCTAAATCAAATCGTGCGGCTGGAAAATTCAAATTACAGTGGTTTGGCCCTTACCGGATTAGTGAACAAGTGGGCCTAGCTACTTTTCAGTTGACTACCTTGACCGGAATTCCTCTTCCTAAAGTAATCAATGGTTCAAAGTTGCGGCGTATCAGCAAGCGCCTGACCCTCATTGACGTGTTCTTCGTTTTTCCACGTGGCATTTACCTTTCTTCTATTTTTGCATTGTGATTGATAGTCGTCTGTAAATATCCTCATTTTGATATCTAATTATGATCAAAAGCCGCCCTGTGTCATCGATTCTGCACATGCATGCACGCCCTAATTATGATGATTCAGGTTTGTCGATCGCCTCCCGTTGTCGAGTATCTACTTAATCTTCTTCTTTTCGTTATTAATTACTATTGTGTTTGTGTGCTCTGTGCATTGTGATTTCTGTGTTTACTGTGCATTTGTGTTTTTGTGCTCTTGTGTACGCATCATGGAAGCGTTAGCCAATTTCGCTGCCTTCTGTGACGGACTCCCTCATGATGTGGGTGAGTTCTTGCATGTCCGTGGGTTGTCCAATTTCGCTGAATTCCCTTGGCATTCATTGGAATGTCACCCGTTTTACGCCCAGGTTATTGTTTTCATCGCTGCTACACCTACTACGGAGCAACGATGGCCGATTACATGTTTACCATCTCGAGTAGTCATCACCTTAGAGTCCTTTGTTGCAGCGTTCCGACTCTCTCTGGCAGGACAAGAGAATGGTCCTCTTCTTCCGATAGCCACTATGATAGAATTATTCCCAAGGTACTCCTTGAATGAGTACGCCATTCTCTGTCATCCAGATCCTGAACGGACCGCCCTACAATTCTTAGTGGCCATCTTGAATTTCCAGAAACGCACTTACGGAATTTCACGGCCGTTCTATTCGATGATTGACATGGCTTCTTGGGAGCCTGTTAATTTTGCTTCATTTTATTTCAGGCGCACTCACCATGAGTGCGTGACAGTTATTAAGCATGTTAACAAGGGAGACCTTCCGCGTTCTCCCCTTCCACACATTCTTACTTTTCTGTTTTCGGCCCTCCAAGCAGCGCAACCACCGCCAAATGCTCCAATTTTGTTCCATGAGGAATCTGTCCAAGTGCTCGAAGATACAAAAGATGAAGATGAAGACCTTTTCCAGCTCCTCCACCGAAAACGCAGACGGATAAGCCCATCTGATGCAAAACGTTTGCAGGGCCCAATCTTGTGTTTCTATGGCAGGCTTTTTTTGGCTATTCTTGGCCATTTCAAGCATGTTAAGCACAAAATACATACCCCATGTACATGAAATATATGCTTAACTTGATAAATAGTGTGGAACAATAAGATACTCGTGCAATGACATAGAGACACTTTTAGATACTTAGGAGACATAGACTCAAAACATGTAGACTAAGAGACAAACACTTTGGAGAACAAATTTAATAAGAAAAAGATCATATTAATCATTTGGGATATACAAAAAGTTCTCTCAACAAGAGAGTTTACAAACATTAAGGGTTATTCCTCCTAATCCTTCTAGCTAGCTACACATCTCTAGGTTGTATTGTCACTCTCTTTGCATGGATAGCACACAATCTAGAGTCTTCCAACATTCATATTAGATATGCCTCTACAACTTCTTGGAGTGCCTCAATGGCTATCCCTTGAATATGTAGAGTTTCATCTAGAAGAGTGGCTTGTGGTTTGATGCTTCTTGTTGGGTGTCATCTATGCTAGGCATTGAATACCTTGCACATGGGTAGGGTAGATGACATGATCCTTTTTAGGAGTCTGCTTTATGAGTGCCATTGTCTTAGGATCTAAAGTGCTAAAATGAATAAGGGTTCCTTTATCTATAGCCTTTCACTTAAGATTTAGCCTGTTCACATTTAAATGGACAAAAATTATTTTAAAAACATTAAAATAATATTAAAAAAACATTTAAAAACTAACATTAATAATAATAAATTTAGCATGATATGAAAGAATTGAAAAATATTTTGATGAGAAACGAATTAAAAAAACCTTGAAAATTTTTTTGATAAGAAATAATGTATTGTGGGAGTTGGGAAACTATTTCCAAGTACAACCCTCACGAACTCTTTATGCATGACATTGGGCATGATGTAGTGATCATGATGATGACATCCACTTCTCTATTGCAATATCATGTTGTATCTTTCTTGAAGTTTTTTTAATTCATGACTCACATGCTCGTTCCATTGCATATTTTGTAAAGAATGGCATACGGAAAAGCGAATTCAGTATTTCTTCTAAATAGTTTGATTGCAATAGACCACCCCCATGATAGGTGTTCTTAAAGTCTCCTATAATGTGAATTCTCCATTCCTTGTGTACTAAAAATCTCTAGTGATCCATATCAATTCATAAAATATGCTTCATGTGAAAAAAGAATATGCTATAATCTGGTCAATAAGATATACACTTCGTATTTTAAATCATTTTAAAACATGTAAGCAAAACTTATTATGTAATGTGCAATGTTGTTTTCTCCCCACAATAGGATGAATGATTTTGTAAAATCCTTCAAAGTAACTTGGAATAATTCTCATTGTGAAGCATTAGTAGAAACCAAACCCATCAAATGTAACAATTTATCTAAGGATGACCGAACCTTCTTTCACTTATTAATGAGATCAACCTGACTGTCATTGTTTGTCATAATCAAACAGAGGTCTTTCCAAAGCTCCCATTTCCCATCATCTCGACTATTCACATCTCTTTAAAAGAAACATCTTTCCTTCTTCCCAATTGAAACTTGTTGTAAAATCTCTTAAGACTTACCATACTTCTTAACAACTAAAGATACATGGCCACCATGACAACCAATACAATTCAAAAGATCTTCTATTTTTTAGATTGCTATTGTAGGTCTCTCTAGTGGTTTCATTGCAAATGCATATTCAACATGGAGCTTCAAAAGCCTATCAAAGATCCTCATGAATGTGTGTAAAGTACAAAAGTGAACATTGACCAATGGAAATGGAATAATGGGATTCCAATCATTAGTTTTTTTTCCACAACTGTGTTCTTCTAACATTAGAAACCTCAAAAGAGATATCTCTCATTCCCTACTATTCCATGAGATTTTTTCGTCAATTTCTTCAAGGTCATCAACTCTCATCAATTCCCTTGCAGGTTTAGACTATTTCTTAGATCCTTTGTAACCTTGTGTACAATATGGGTAAGGATAGAGAGAAGATGCTCCTTGTTTACAATATAACATGCATTTTATACTCTTAAGGTCTCCACCCATATGCCGTTCTACCTCAAAATCACCTATATCATCTACAAAAATCTTTTGCCCATGTATTTGAGATGAAATCACTTTTATAATCCATGGAGTCCTACTAAAAATTTACAAAATAATATTTTTTGTTTCTTTGGGAACTTTTGTAGCACCCAACGGCTAGATATCTCCCTCTGATTAGACATTGCAAGTAAAATGGGAAGTGGATCCTAAAGTTTTATCACCCATTGCATGGTTCATAACTTCATTCATTATCATCACACTCAACCTTTCCAATCGCTGATCCTTTATAATTTGCCACTCATCAAGCTTTAGTATGAACTTTAATTTAACATTACAATCTGCAAAAAAGAGGAAACATTACCTAATTTAACACTTGAATGTAATGAAACTTCAACACCATATAAAATGTAATAGTGGTACCTTTGATTGTTGAACTATAAAAGTGAACCATTGCTTGTTGAAGCTTCTAAAGATCCACAAATATATTGTTGAATTTAGTGTAAGTAAATCTTTGTGTAGATAGGATCTTTCATTGCTTCTTGGAGATATTTGGATGATAAACAAAGGTAGGCATAGTGTCTTCTATGAATAAATATTGTCCAACAGTCAAGCCACATCCTCATTAGAAATTTGTTTCTTGCTAGAAACTTTATATAGGCATGGAAATATACTTTGAGAAATACCTTGTTCTTGTAAGGCTTGTCTCAAAAGTTTGTACATTGCACTATACCCATTTCTACTAATGCCCACTTTGTCACATATTGCCTGCATATCTTGCACTTTGATAAGGTTTTTTAACTTCTCTGAGAACTTAGCTTGAATAACAACTCTAATGCACTTTCCTATGGGTGTGTCTATAGCAGAAGTGATTTCTTTACTGTTTATACAATTATTCATCAACTTGAACTAGTCTTGTGTTGTTGATGAAGCACTTATGTCTTGAATAAATGACCTACACAAAAAAGGCATATTTATGCAACAAGGTGAGTGTTTGTTTTACTTTTATATGTTTTAATGAAGCTTTGAAATTGAATCTTTCTATCTCATGGATGTTAAAGAAACAAACTACAATGGCTCTCTCCTCGACTAAAGTTGAGTATACAGTCTTAGCACAAGTCTCATGTGAGCTTATTTGCTGCTTAAGCAGTACCTATTTTTTGTGACAACATAAGTAGCATATCCTTGGCTCAAAATCCGGTATTCCATGCAAGGTGCAAGCATATAGAAGTGTATTAACACTTTATTAGAGAGAATATCATGTCAAAGGATGTAAAGATGGAACATGCCAATACAAAGAACCAATATGTAGATATTTTACCAAAGCTTTGGAAGGAGTAAAGCTACAACACCAATGCATGCATTGGGATGAAGGACCAAGGCATTGAGACCTGAGGGGAAGTGTTGAAAATCAAGTCTCAAACATACAAAAGGACTCATCCACAAGTTTTGAAAGTAGAACAAGAAAAAAAGAGGAAACAAAGTCATGCAATCAAGGTAGAAGCTCTAACAAATTCAATAAAATTCAAATATCATCAATTGCCCACCAAAAATTGCACCTACACCATTTGGATGGTGATTAGCTAGATTGTAGGGAAAGTAAAAGCTCTATATAAGCACCATTTTCGTTTTGTTTTTTGTGTTCTACAAGCTCCATGAATTTCCTACTTAGTTTAGTGAAGTCTTAAACTCCAGCAAGCAACCCCCTTGCTTGCGTATCTCATTTTTTCATGTTTCTCCTCTCTATCTAGAGGGATAGGTAGGATTTCACAATTATGTTTATACCAAATTGCATAGCATTGTTTGCTATCTCATTTTACTCATTTTTATTTATTTCAAGCTGCATTTGGTCTCTCATACAGTTCCCCAAAGTTTGCCAAATTTTCAAGTTCTTTTACTAAGTGAGTTGTGAGAAATTCACAAGTGTGTGAAGCTACATCTTTGCACATAAGCAGAGAGTAATGCCAAAAAGATAGCTTACCTTGGGTTGGATAGTTCTCCTAGATGGGACATTGCTTTGGCATAATGCAAGATTCGATTGATAGTTGTCAAAGTCTATTTTAAGTCTACAAAGTTTCATTTTAAGTCTCTATACAAGTAGAGAGAAAACTCTAGAATAGTGAGCATATATCATTGTTTGTGGGCCGAGTGGAGAGCATCCATCTTTCATTGTTGCATTGGGGTGTTAGATGTTGATACATTTAGACACACTAAGACTGTTGGGGCACTTTTTTCCCTCTTTAGGACGTTTTTTTCCCCCTGGCTTGTATATATGCCTATTGCCCTAACGGCTCACTTATCTTTGTATATTCTAGTGGTAATACATTCAGTATTGTGTGTTGTGCACCAAGCTTCATTTTCTTCCTTCTACTATTCACGTGCTTTCGTAGACCTCAAACTCCAACAATTGGTATCAGAGCAAGTTTTTGTGTCATCTAGGGCATTGTCTCCAGTCACAATCTCAAAATCACGATATGAGCTCATTTTGGCCTCCGAATACACTATCATATTGCTTATGCACGCTATTTTGTCTTTTTGTGCCAAAGGTATATATAAGTTTTGGTTTGCCAGTATAAGCACCTCAAAGTCTGCTATAGGTTTGGCAGAACTCGATAGGGTACTTCTATTAAACATTTTCAGATACAATCATTTTTCTATATCAAGGTATTTTAGGCAGTGGCCATGGCTCAAAGGAGTCATGTATTTTGTATGTTGGTTGCTGAGGATAAGTTGGATGGTACGAATTACCCATTGTGGCTTATATGATGTGCCATGTATTGGTCACAAAAGGACTATGAAATATTGTGCAAGGTGTTGAAAAATGTCCTATTACACCTACACATATAGGTATTGAAGCTGATGTAGATAGCATCAAAGATGATGATATTCTACAGATTCTTGTTCATGCTGCAATTCTTGTTGCACCTACTATAGAGCAAATTCATTGGGATGGCAGAAATGCTCAAGCACATGCATTGATATCCTTGTCTGTCAAACATGCCATTAATATTCCTCACATTCTCTCTTGTAGAACAACTAAGGATGCTTGGGATACACTTACCACATTGTACTAGACTAGGATGAGGCTCGTGTTGCTTACCTTTGAAAACAATTGGAGAGTGAGAATATGAATAAAGGTGGTTCTATGGACAGTTTTCTAACAAATCAAAGATTTGAAGGAACAATTAATTTTTGTTGATGAAGTCTTGCCTAACAGTTCACTTGTGAAGACTATTCTAAATGGTCTTCCCGATTCATACCAGAGTTTTGTTTCTACTCTTCCTTTGATGATGAAAGGCAATCCAAATGCCTTAATATTTGAGGAGTTAGTCTTTGTTTAGTTGTAGGGAGATCACTCTAGGCATAACAAGTCCATTATGCATGTTGCAGATCAAGCTTTCCTCGCTAGTCAGAAGGGTAAAAGTAAATGGAGTTCTTCTACTACTAAGCAAAAATCTGCTAATTTTGCACAATCAAAGAAGGATGACAGAGATCAGAAGAAAACTAAAAAATAGAAATTGTTTTTCAAAAAAATGTAAAGGAAATGATCATATCATTAAGACATATCAAAAATAGTCTACTAAAGAGGCAAAGAAGAAAGAGGCTGGAATGGTTGTTGTAGAGGCCTCTACACCAAAAATAGAGTCTGCTAATCTTATGCAGAATGAAGAATGGGCATTTACTACTGTTTGCAGTGTTGAACCATATTCTCATGAGTAGTGGATGTCTGCAATAGACTTAGATGTTTGGTACTTTGATAGTAGGGCAACCAAACATATTACCTCACAGTGGAGTTTCTTCACTTCACTTGAGCCGACCCCTATAGGGAATACTGTCACATGCACCAACAACTCCTCTTATTCTGTTGTGGGAGTTGCTAAGATCATTCTGACTTCTATTGATGGTTGTTTTTTTACATTGTCAGATGCTTTATTTGTGCTAGGGATCAAGAGAAATATGTTATGAGTTTCTACATTAGCGAAGATTGGCTTGGTTGTGAAATTTGTTGATGAGAGATGTACAAATCATGATCTATCAAATGGCGAGCATTTTATGTCATAGGCTATATAAGCTCATAGACTATGAAAAATCTCTGAATGATTCAGCATGTGCAATACATGATTCCTAGGCTATGTCAGATGCAAAGCTTTGGCATGCACACCTTGGTCATCTGAATTTTGCTAGATTGCTACGCCTACAAAAATCTGAAATGGTGTCCTCTCTCCCTAAACTTGAGGCAACTAGTAAACATGTATCTAAAGGGTGTATTTTGGGCAAAATGCAGCACTCCTCCTTCCAAAAAGATGGTTCACTTTGAGCTCCTAACAAATTGTAGCTTATTCATGGTGATATATGTGGTCCTATGCAGACACCCTCTTTTTGGAACTATCTTTACTTTGTGAATTTCATTGATGTTTTTTGCATGCATGCATGGGTATATCCATTGAAAGCAAAGTCCAAAGTGTTTATGTGCTTCAAACACTTTTTGGTTTTGGCTGAAAATCCGTCAGCATGTAAAATGGGCACCCTCCATTCTAATCAAGGGGGAGAATATATGTCTTCTCACTTTAATGCATTTCTCGCTCAACGTGGGATAAAAGATGAGTGTACAGTGCATATACACCCTGAATGGCAAAGGAGATCACTCATGGAGATGGCGAGGTGTATGGTCAAGAGCTAGGCTTTACCACATAGTTTCTGGCTTGAGGCTGTTATGTGTGTAGCATATGTACTTAACAGGTGTCCCACTAAAGAATTTCACTTTATCACTCCATATGAGGCTTGGCATGGTCGCAAGCCATCTATTGCTCATTTGCATGTTTTTGGTTGTTTAGCATATGGAACAACAATGCAAAAAGTTAGATGCTAAAGCAATGAAATGTATTTTTGTTGGGTACATTTTTGAAAGCAAAGGCTATTGTCTATATCATCCATAGTCTGAATGCATTTTTGTTAGCCATGATGTTGTTTTTGTGGAAGATGCTATTCAGCCATTACTATCATGTACTAAGGAGACATGAGTTAGCTCCAAAGACGTGTATGACACTTTGCTGCCTCTTTTTTCATGTGGACAATCTAGTGTTGTTCCTAATGAGGCAACTTCTCAACCTTTACAGGTTTCATGCAATGATGCATATCATTCTATTTTTTATGCAGATTTACATGATGCACTTGTTGATGAGAGAGCTGATGTTGAGGAGGCGAAAATTGTGCCAAAATGGTTGGTGGAGACTTTGCATGACAACAAATTATATGCACCTCTATAATATTGTACTCGTTGAAAATCTCATAGTGCTTCTTTTGCATCAGATTACTATGTTGTGGCTACCTCTAGTCTCTATGATGAGAATGAGTGAAATGTATTTTTGTTGGGTATAGTTCTGGAAGAAAAGATTATCATCTGTATCATCAACAAAAAAAATGCATTTTGGTTAGCCATGATGTTGTTTTTATGGAAGATGCTATTCAACCATTACTTTCGTGTACTAATTTCGATGGAGGTTAACATAATATTTGCATCTTATGTTAAGAATTCAGGTACATATTCTCTTTATGGACATAGATATTACTTGGAGTTTATGGAGGTAGTGGCATCCATATCAGGAGGACTCCTATTCAGCATATCTAAAGGGAAATTAGTACATGCATGCTACATGCACTACATCTTCGAAGAATTGGCATTGGGCCAAGGAGATAGTTCACCTTTGGGTGGACATGGAGGAGGGGTCTTAGACATGGTCAATGCTCCACCCTCATGAAAGACTTGGCATCGAGCCAAGAAGGTAGTTCACCTTTGGGTGAACATTGAGTGGGGGTGTTAGATATGATTAATGCCTCACCCTTATGTAGCACCACCATTGCTCCATGGCACTCTAGTTTGTAAGGCCCCTATTATGAGGAGAATCATGTGAGAGTGTTGAACATTTGTAGATCCTTGATGTTGAGGTTAGATGAGGTCTAGAGCAGACCGTAGAAGGATAATTACAAAGGTTGCTTCTAAGGCATTGGATTTGGGATTGATCCTATGTCACAATCAACCAAAATCAAGGGCTAGAAATAAAAGTAGCTTCCTTAACTGGCGAAGGGTTTATTTGATGTGCGTCATTTGATTTGGACTCCATCCTAAGTATCGATTAAGCAAGATCAAGGGCAAAAAATAAATGCTTGTTGATCCTACTTTTATGCCATTGGATTTGAATCATAAATCAATGGTGGAGATAAGTTTTGACATGCATCAAGCTACCATGACCCTAGAACATGGGTAGGTAGACTTAGGCTTGGAGGACCTTATAAGGATGTCCCCTCCTCATGTAGGATCATAGTTTGTGGTGTTTGGACCCATTAGGGTGTCCATCTCAGTACCGATTGTGTTGCCCTATATCCCTTTACCTTATAGGGAGTGCATGGGTGGATGAATCATCTGCTTCTTCTGTAGTGTTTGAGCTTTCTTGTATTAGAGTTTCGAGTATGATTTGAATTGAGTTGAGTTCATGTTATATTCATCTGGAGTCCACTCTCCATTATAACCACATCTCTTATGTTATTCCCATGAGTAGCTATATCTATCTTTCTCTCTAACCTTAAGCCTATATTGTTGGAAATTAGGTAGGCCCACAGATTCCAGGATCTATAAACACAGACAGGATCTTCCAACATTGACAGACATTAGCATACATCACTTAATCATACAATGATGAGACAAAGATAGAGAGAGATTAGACAACATGTACAAAGTGTTACGTAAGCCACTACTTACTCACACCATCATATATACAAATGTCAATTTACAATGTGGGAGTCAAAACCTCAACTACTCTATGTGAATAGAAATAGATGGAAGATTGTATGTACCAAAATTTACAAGAATATTCAGATGTAGGGACAGAAATCTGAATATGTATGAGATGTAAGACCTGATAGGTTGTAGAAGAGTGAATATGAGTGATTGAAAGAGGAAAGATCAGTTTGAAACTCATATTTAGCAAACCCTAATCTGAATTTAGGCTATGGAAGACTGTTGGAAATTAGGTAGGCCCATAACTAGATTCCACAAGTTCCATAGGTCCAGGACCTACAACATAGATTGCAGTATCTTCCAATATTGACAAACATGAATATACAATACTTAATCATACAATGATGAGATAAAGATAGAGAGAGATTAGACAACATGTTCAAAGTGTTACATAAGCCACTACTTACTCACACCATCATATATACAAATGTCAATTTACAATGTGGAATTCAAAACTCAACCACTCTATGTGAACACAAATAGATGGAAGAGTGTATGTACAGAATTTACAAGAATATTCAGATGTAGGGACAAAAATCTGAATTTGTATGAGATGTATGACTTGATAAGTTGTAGAAGAGTGAGTATGAGTGACATAAAGAGGAAAGATCAGCTTGAAACTAATATTCAACAAACCCTAATCTGAATTAAGCTATGGAAGGCCCTAAATGAGATGTGTGTGTGATAGATCACATACTTATGGAATCAGCATATAATGCTAACATGTTGCTGATAGAAATCCTCATACTCATGTGGAAACACCTTCTCTAACATCATGTATGTATTGATTCTCCTTTATGGATGCCACTGCCTCCATGTATGCCGAATAGGACTCCTCTAGATATGGATGCCACTGCGTCCATAAGCTCCAAGTAGTACCTGTGTGCATAAAGAGAATATGTACCTGAATAGTTAACAGAAGATGCAATCTTATGTTAAGTTCCATTCAATGTCTTTGAAGTACTTTATAATATTCATGTAGAAGACAATCTTCAAATACATAATGTAGATGGATGATCCAAACCACCAAGTTATTGATAGGTAAGTCTTCTCCATAAGTAAAAGCGTGAGCACACTCTTCTCCAAGAAAAACTTCATGGAAGCTCTTCATGAGCTTCAATAGCTCCTCCATAGCTACCCATATGTGCACCATGCCTGCCCCATGTGTGCTACAGCACAACCATCGCAAAAGACCAACAAGTGTGGCATTGGACTATTGCAAAAATGAACTATTGACAAGATTTCTCACACGTTTGATCACATGTTCAATGATTTCTTTACATTTTTATCAAATGAGGTAAAAACCCTAAATCAATAGAAAACTAGGGTTAGGGTTTTCTTCCAAATCTGATCTCTGATGACTAAATGTCATATTCCATTAGGAAGCTCGCATCAAAGGCTCATAAAAATTTTACCAAATTTTGTGCCAAAAATGATTAAGTACCAAAATTAGGGTTTTTTTCCTCATGGGATTTTGGACTCATGCGAAATTGATTACCTACAATCCCTTGTGCAATGTCATAGTGGTAGAAACTGAACTGGATATGCAACTTCATTCATCGGTAAGCTAATATAAACTTCAAACTTGTCCTTTTGAATTGGCATTAAAACTTTATCTTTAAAAGTCTTCTTCAAAACTGAATTTGAACTTCTTCCAGAAAAGGATGGATTGCTATCAAAATAAAGCTAATCATTGTCTTTTAATATTTTGATCATTGCTTTATTTTTATTGCTAAAACTTGCTTTTGATAAGTTTTTTCTTTAATTTAATCACCTGATGAATGACTTGAACATATTTTTATGACCTATAAGCTGAGAGCCCTTAAATGAGGTAAAAACCCTAAATCAATAGAAAATTAGGGTTAGGGTTTTCTCCCAAACCTGATCTCTGATGATTGAATGTCGTATACCATTAGATAGCTCTCATCAAGCTCTACAAGATAGAATCATAAAAAATTTATCCAAATTTTGTGCCAAAAATGACTAAGTACCAAAATTAGGGTTTTTTCCCTAATAGGGATTTGGACTAATGTGACATTGATTTCCAACAATCCCCCCTTCAATGTCATATTGGTACAAACTGAGCTAGGTATGTAACTTCATTCTTCTGCAAACTGACATAAACTTCAAACTTGTCCTCCATAATTGACCTTCAAACTTTATCTTCAAGTTTGTTCTTCAAAACTGAATTTGAACTTCTTCAAACTTCAAAAATCTGAATTTGCTGAATATGAACCATAATATGTGAGAAAATAAACTAGATATCCAATAGTGTTAGCATACATTAAGCAATCACTGTTTGATAACATATGTAGCATGAATTGACTCTGAATCTACTATCTCCTTAAATAAGTCTTCTCAAACCTGTAAGCATACACTAGGATCCACATATTTGCATTTACCTTAAGAAATTTTTCTCAGCATACTTCTATTGTGTCATGTAAATACACTAAACAGAATGAGGAACCGAATCCTAGGACTTGTGACTAACAACTCACAACTAAGTGTATTATGAACACTAGCTAGTTCATCTCTGACTGTACTCAACTATCATGAGTCTCAACAAAATTTCATATTTACATTGTCATCTTGTCTTCATCCTTGTTCTATCTATTTGTCATTCATACCTCTTTCCTTCAAAGTTTGGTATAATCATATATGTGCGCACTTTATAAGTAACATACGTCTCTGAAATATCAAGATTCTCTACAATAGAACTCTAGGACTTTCTCCCGAACAGGAACACCCAACAAGAACTTTCTCCATACATTCTCCTTCTTCCTTTGGGAACATAAAGAGAAACTGACAAAGGAAATATAGGATCTCACTTCACTCTTGGTACTTGCCAACAATGCTCATGCGCACTAGCACTGTTGCATGAAATGGGTGGACCAAAAGGACATGGAAATTTTGTTAGTTGTGGAAATGATCAAGAGAATGGGGGGAAGGGAGTGGCCTTGTAAGGAACTTGAGATGAGAGAATCAAGACAAGCAAAGACATGACATCAGCAGGACCAACAATGCCTTTCCAATGGATTCACATAAAGAAATTACTACACTTAGGGTTCGTCCTCGAAAATGGGCACCGACCTGCTCAGAGCAAGCACCAAGTCCAAGCTAGGTATTTCCTAAGGGAAGGGAACTTGGATGTTATTGAAGGAATGGTAAGCTCGTGCATACACAAATGTCAATGTGAGAAGCCTAGTGAGTAACAAGACATGCAGCCCGTTTTCTTCCAATTCCAACCCTTTATGTAGCTTTGTCCTCCAAGTGCACACATTGACCACCACTTCATACCATGATGGCTGGTGACTTCAAGGCTCCTCGAGACCCACGTGTATATAGCCAAATGAAAACAACTACATGTGGAATGCATATCTAAGAGTGCGGGCATCTATATGCCTCGCTATGTGCATGACTAATGTTATATCTTATGCTGTGATTTTCCTAATAAAAAATTCCGTTCTTTTTCCCAGTTTTTGGTAACTTTAGTTCTTTATAGATGAAGAATGATATGTTGCAGTTTGGTTTATTCGCCACCTCTGAATTATCTATTTCAATGATACATGATATCTCATTGTTGTGAGCTTTCTGATACTTTCAGAAAGAGCGTGACGTGGGTGTGATGTTGTGGTGCTCAACAAATACTGTGACTTTCTCAGGCATTTTACGACGAAAGCTTGTCGGATGCATTTACGGTCGCCATATTAATGCTTTCGGAGAGCGGAGAGCTACAGAGAATGCAAGATACATGGAAACTGAGCAACTTCCAATGCCCTTCTCGCATTCACACGACGCAGATCAACTTCACAAACTCTCAGGGTCTGTTTGTTTTGCTAGGGTCGGCCTTGGTTTTGGTAATACTCTACTTCATGGTGAGGGACGACATCCTTCCCTATTCGAAACGTGCATATGAGCGATTGAGAAGACGTGACTAACTTAGCGAAAATGAGGATCCAAGCGCCCATCCATCATCAAGGCGACCTGCTTCAGCGACTGGACATGATCTTTTGCCGTTTGATATGCACTAAACTCCATGTAAAATATGATCCGTGTATGATAGATTTAATGACTCGTACCTGCTTGCTCGATCCATGTTTGAACTTTGAATTTGAAGCTACTACCTGTTCAGGCTGTTCTCATCCAGAATATATTCTATGTATGTATGTATGCTTGTAGATATAAACAGATTGAGGACCTTCGCATCATGGCTCATTGTACCATGCAAGAATGATAGTCAATTTCCGAGCTGTGGAAAAGAAGACACACAAATTAAAGGCTGACGAGAGAGAGAGAGACAGAGAGAGAGGGAGGGAGGGAGGGAGGGAGAGAGAGGGAGAGGGGGGGAGAGAGAGAGAGAGAGAGAGAGAGAGAGTAGGCATGAGAGAGAGAGAGTAGGTGTGAGAGAAAGAGAGAGAGTAGGTGTGAGAGGGAGAGTGTGTAAGAGTGTGAAGGTGTGTTGGTGAGAGGGAGAGATGGACTGTGGACATGTGTATGTGTGTTGGAGGAGATGGTGGATAGTCTTCAGAGATGAAGTGGTATTGCTACAACTTGCTTCACACCAGCCAAGAACATGTGATGGAGAGTGTAGTGGACCTCTTTAGCTTGCTAATGATCACAAATAATCACCTTTGTGTTTTGGAACATGATCCACTAATCAATGGATCAAAACATATGAGTAGAAATTTGATCCAAGATCATAGACTTGCTATTTTAGTCTCTACATATGTTCAGTATGATGCACAATGCTCTCAACCTCCTAGCAATTAGGAAAATTTCTTTTGGTGATATCTAATTAACTTAGATAGCTACCAGTCATGAGGGATTTCAATAAAAAAAATGAACTACACACTGAGTATGATGTTTAACAAATCATAGGACTTTCTCGAGATTTTTGGGATGCATTAGTCAACAGACCAGAGAGTAATGAAGTGCATAAATCTCACGATTCAGAGAAGCAATAACCATGAAACTTTGTAGCTATAAACTAGATAGTATGTTGAAACTATAATGCTTTAAAACACATGAAATGATCAGCCATGCACTGAGAACAAGCTCTGAGAATATCATTGTTATGAAGTAGTCATAGGAGAGAAGTGAACTAGATATATAATCAAAATAAATGTACTAGATCACATAGAAATATAATGTCATTGGCAATAATCTATTGCACAATGTGAGGGTAGTGATTGAGCTATGAAGTGAGCTCTCAAATCACATAGGGTCCCTCTCTATTGCTCTCCACAACTGGGGCATACTATGCATGTCTTTTGAACTACTTTTATAGTTGAATTTGGAGCCAAGCTTTGAATTCAAATTTGAAATGCTTACCTAGAAGTGAGTCCTAATATATAGGATGTATTCTCTCATCAATCATTTACCAAATAACCAGATTTGATGCTTCCTAAATCCACATGGAAGTAAGACATTTTTACAAAGGTAAAAGGTAATTGATTTTACAAGGGATTGATCATATATGACTATGTGAGATATATGCTAGTTATCCAAGTATGTGGGCTTGGATTCTCTTGCACCAACAGCTCCCCTCAAGCCTAACATCCTTGGTCTTCATTCCTTCTTGATCTCCTATAAACCAATCATCAATTTGAACCTGCTCATCTTAGTTCCATCTAAAGATTTTGTGAGTATATCTGCACATTGCAAATGAGTTGATAAATAGGAAAATTGAATGTCCTTTCTAAACAATTTTTCCCTAACATAATAATACTGCACTTCAATGTGCTTAGTCCTTGCATGATATATAGGATTAGCAGCCAAATGAAGTGAACTAGTGTTGTTTTCAAAAATCATTGGAGTGTAGGAGTGTAACCCCAAATGTGTGTAGAGTTGCTTGAGCCACATAGCCTCTTGTGTTGCATTTGCTAAGCCTCCGTATTCTACCTCTCTAGATGACAATGCCACATTTGGTTGCTTCTTTGATGACCATGATATTAGCTTTGAGCCTGCAAAAGAAAAGTAACTTGAGGTGCTTCTCCTATCATCCTTCGAGCTAGCCCAATCTACATCATAAGACATCTTTATGTCCAAATCACAAGTGAATGGGTAAAATAGCCCTTCATTTATAGTACCCTTTAGATACTTAAAAATCCTCTTGGTAGCTTCCATGTGAGGCTTTCTTGGTGCATGCATAAATTGCCTTAACGTACTTACTCCATAAGCAATGTCCCCTCTTGTTAGGGTTGCATAGTTGAGACTCCCAACAAGTTTTTGGTAACCAGTAATATCCTCAAGAAGTTCTCCCTCATGAGACCTAAGCTTATGATTGAGTTCCATGGGTGTACCTGCAATTTTGGTGTTCTCCATCTTGAATTTTATCAACATATCATGAACATACTTCCTTTGAGTAATATATACACCAGAATCTGTATACACAAGTTCTAGGCCAAGAGAGTATGTTAACAAACCAAGATCACAGATTTTAAATTCTTCCATCATTTGAGCTTTAACCTGCTGGATGCCATTAGCATCATTCCCTATAATGATAATGTCATCCACATAGACACATAAATAAATAACTTCTGAGTTGGTCTTCTTTATGAATAAAGAAGAATCTGCTTTACTAACAACAAATTCTTGATCCTGCAAATAAGTAACAAGCCTATGGTTCCAAGCTCTAGGAGCTTGGTTTAGGCCACAGAGTGCCTTCCTTATCTTGCATACATAACTTGGTTTGTCTTTATCTTCGTACCCTGGTGGTTGAGCCATGTACACTTCTTCTGATCTCCATCCATTTAAGAATGCATTCTTAACATCTAACTGATATAGGTTCCAATTTTTTGAAGCAACAACACTTACCAAAACCCTAATTATTGGCATCTTAGCCACATGTGAAAAAGTTCCTTCATAATCCACTCCATGAGTTTGAGCAAACCCCTTTGCTACTAGCGTTGCCTTGTACCTGCTTATAAAACCATCTGAGTTCTTCTTGATTTTATATATCCACCTGGATCCTATTACCTTCATAATTGGCTTCTTGGGAACCAAATGCCAAGTATTGTTTTCTTACGTGCTTGAACCTCTTCTTGCATGGCTTCTCTCCATTCCTTCTTCTCATTTTCTTCTTCAAATGAAGAAGGTTCTTCTATCGTAGAATCTTTAGTGATGTACACAGGATGCTTGGTGACTAGTGATGTGTCATAGCCATACCTTATTGGTTTTTAACTCTCCCTTTGAGATCTTCTGAGTGCTTGGTTGGAGGACTCTAGAATTTCTTCTAATTGCTTGAACTTGGGCTTGCCTTTTGACTTCCAAGCATTGAAGTCAATCTGCTCTTCATCCTCTGAATAGACATCTTTTGGTCCTTGTTGGTCTACTTGAGTGAGAGTTGGAATCGTCTTCAAACCATGAATTATTTTCATAAGGTAACTTGATCTTCCTCCAATCATCTTCAAACCATGAATTATTTTCATAAAAAACTACATCCCTACTAATTGTAAACCCTTTATTAGTGGGATTGTACAACCTATAACCCTTTTGATTTTGATCATAGCCAATGAAAATACACTTTTCAGCTTTTGGATCAAGCTTCCCTCTAATTTGTGAGGTTATATGTGCATAAGCAATGCACCCAAAGATTTTACAATGGTCCAATGAGGGTCTTCTACCATTCCATGCTTCATATGGTGTCATTCCATCAAAGGATTTGGATGGGATCCTATTAACCAAGTATGTGGCTGTGGAAACAACTATTGCCCATAGGTAATTGGGTAATTTCTTCTCATTCAACATTGACCTTGCAGCTTCTACTATCAATTTGTTCCTCCTCTCTACTACTCCATTTAGTTCAGGAGTATATCTTGTTGTGATTTCTCTCTTTATACCTCTGTCCTGTAGATTTGAATCACATTCATGTGAAAAATACTCACCACCTCCATCATATCTGATCCTCTTCAAGCTTCTACCTGTCTGGTTCCCAACCAATGCCAAATACTTTTTGAAACATGTAAATACTTCATCCTTATGATTCATGAAGTAAAGGATTGTCCATCTACTGTAATCATCTATAAATGAAACATAGTACCTTGAACCTGAGATTGATGGCTCTCTACTAGGACCTCACACATCAGTGTGCACAAGCTCAAAGTACTCTTCATACATGTACCCTTTTCTGTTGAATGGTTGCATGTGAGCTTTGCCAAATTGGCATGCTCCACATTTGTATATCATGTTTTGCTTGGACACGCTTGTATTTGATGAAAAATATGAGGAGATTACTTCCCAAGTCTCTTGGGAGGTCTTCCAATTCCTAATGTGAGGCAATAAGGAATAAGATATTAAGTTAAGTAGATAAGACGTAACAAGAGCATCATTTCTGCACCATGTAGTCAGCCTTTCTTGTTCTCCCCTTGTAAGTTGATGTTTACTCTTGAATGTTGGCATCTCTTCATCTCCTGAGATGTATCCATATAGAATTCTTCCTTGGAGGTAGGCTTGCATCCTTAGTGACCATGGTGGATAGTTGCTTCTGTCCAATTTGTCAATGAATGATGGAAATCCATCTCCCATCTTGCTTGTTGTTGCTCTGATACCAATGTTGGAGGAGATGGTGGATAGTCTTCAGGGATGAAGTGGTATTGCTACAATCTGATTCACACCAACCAAGAACAAGTGGTGGAGAGTGTAGTGGGCCTCTTTAACTTGCTAATGATCACAAATAATCACCTATGTGTTTTGGAACATGATCCACTAATCAATGGATCAAAACAGATGAGTAGAAAATTGATCCAAGGTTATAGACTTGCTATTTTAGTCTCTACATATATTGAGTATAATGCACAATGCTCTCAGCCTGCTAGAAATTAGCAAAATTCCTTTTGGTGATATCTAATTAGCTTAGATAGCTACCAATCATGAGTGATTTCAATAAAAAAATGAACTACACACTGAGTATGATGTTTAGCAAATCATAGGACTTTCTCCACATTTTCAGGATGCATCAGTCAACAGATCACAGAGTAATGAAGTGAATACATCTCACGATTCAGAGAAGCAATAACCATGAAACTTTGGAGCTATAAATTAGACAGTATGCTGAAAATATAATGCTTTAAAACACATCAAATGATCAACCATGCACTGAGAATAAGCTCTGAAAAGATCACTATTCTCAAGTAGTCATAGTAGAGAATTGAACTAAATATATAATCAAAATAAATATATTAGACCACATAAAAGTACACTGTCATTGGCAATAATCTATTGCACAATGTGAAGCAGTGATTGAGCTATGAAGTGGGCTCTCAAATCACATAAGGTTCCTCTCTATTGCTCTCCACAATCGGGGCATAGCATGCGTGTATTTTGAGCTGCTTTTATAGTTGAGTTTGGAGCCAAGCTTTGAACTTAAATTTGAAATGCTTACCTAAAAGTGAGTCCTAAACTATAGGATATATTCTCACATCAATCATTTACCAAATAACCCGAGATTTGATGCTTTTTGACTCCACGTGGAAGTAAGGAATTTTTACAAAGGTAAAATGTAATTGGGTTTACAAGGGATTGATCATATATGAATATATGAGATATATGCTAGTTATCCAAGTATGTGGGCTTGGATTCTCTTGAACCAATAGAATGTGTGTGTGTGTGAGAGAGAGAGAGGAAGAGAGGATGTGAGCATGTGTGTGTAGGAGAAGAAGAGAGGATGTGTGTGTGCATGTGTATGTATGTATAAGAGAGAGAGAAAGAGAGGAAGGGAGTGGAAGTGTGAGGATTAGTATCTGTGTGTGTGTGTGTGTGTTTGATGGAGGAGTGGAAATGAGTGTGTGGGTGAATGAGGGAGATAGGAGATGAGTGTGCATGTGTGAGGGAGAGAGCATAAACACTTAGTTTATGGTTCAAATCCAAAGATTTACTTGCAAGTTTTCTGTTCTCCATTCTAAACTTGAGAATTAGGTCTTGAATGTATCTTCTCTAAGTTAGATACATCCCTATAAGCATCCTTTGGAAACTAATCTTGCCTTGTATGTATTGATTCGAATCAACACTGTACTTAGAAAAGTGTTTTTGAGTCTTTATATAGAATCTTGAGGATATGAGCACACCTTTTCTTAATGAATTTGAATTTGAAATTAGGCAAGTTTGGTAGTTTTGATTGATTGGAATATTTTCTTGCAATCTAAAAAAAGAGAGAGTTTTATTCATATCTACTTCTTGATTCAGTGATTGAGAAATCAATCTCAACCCTTCTAAATCATGGTTTTTAGGGATTTTACTCTTTCCTTTTATAAAGGTAAATACCTTGAACCTTACAAGAAATGATCATAAGTGGTCAACCAATTAATACAAAGAAATAATATGCACATAAGTGCTATTCTTCAAGGTACATATATGGCACCATCCAAATGATGGATTTGATGTAGATCATATCCACCTCAAGCATAATGCAAGCTTGATGTTCCAATAGAAGGAAGTACCTCCCAGTCTAACTTTATAGGTAGAGATAGAAGCTCAAGAGGAAGAGGTGGTAGAAAAAGCAAGGGGGGATCTCAAGGCTCCTTGCCTTGTGACATATGTGGATTAACAAACCGCATCATAGAGCATTGTTTCAAGAACCCACAAAACGAAAGAGGAAGAGGATAAAACTTCAATCCTAAGAGGATTAACTCCTACTCATGAAAATAACTATGAAAGGAGGTATATCAGATAAGCACATGTTCAATATTGACTCTAGATGCTCAAATATGTTGTAGGGAATAGAGCATTATTTTTTAACTTGGAAGATCCAAAGAATAAGTATGAGTTCAAAATAGGAGTTGATACAAGGAACTATATGGAGAAGATTGGAAAAGTAAAGAACTCCAATGGTAATATGAATCTATTGAGTAGAGTTCTCTATGTACCTAGTATTACGAAGAATGTGATAAGTATAGGTCAGATTGTGGAGGAAGGTTCATAGGGGATGTTCGTAAAGCATGGATCCTATGTCGAGGATCCATATCAAGGTTTCAAGTAGATAGCCAAAGGATAAAGAGTAGGTAGATTTTTCACTTTTAGACTCCAAGTCACTAGGAACATAGCACAATTCAATTATGGTACTCAAACCCTATAAGAGTTAGAGGCTTGGCATAAAGGATTGGCTCAGATTGGAGAGAGAACCTGAAAGAAAATTAGTAGAGATCAAAGTGTGCTTGGACTACCTAACATCTCAAAGAAACATATGATTTACAAGTGTAGTGCTTGCCAATTTGAGAAATCTCACAAGCAACTATTCACAAAGAACAGGTACATACATGCAGATATTCTTGAGCTAGTCCACATTGATGTTTGGGGACCAAGCAAAGAGCCATTCATCTGAAGTTTAAGGTATTATGTGTTTTTCATAGATGGTTGTAGAAGATGGACCATATTTTATTTCATTAAGCATAAGGATGAAGTATCTTCATGTTTCAAGGAGTATCTAGATCTTGTGGAAAATTAAGATCTATTAATTATTTCTACTAATTTTACAAGGAATAAAATAGAAGTAATAAAATCTCAAGTAATGACTCAAATATTGAGTCAAAGTAATTTTTTTTTTCTTAAAGCAAGTTAGTATGATAAAGATACCAAGTTACATGTAAAGACCTTAATACATGAAATGGACACTTATGGGTAAGAAAATCAAAAGAAAGCATCTTCTAGCATATAGATGTTTAGAAAAGTAGTAAAGTTGCTTAGAAAGAAACATTATGGCATGCTATAACTATGAAAGATGGGATCCCTAAGGGTGTTAGAAAACCTCAAAATTAGCCAAAGCATGCCCAAGTTTACACTCTTCCAAAGAAAAGTATTAAAATTAAAAGAATTTTTAGTTCCAAGTTTATAGCTTAGAGCTATACTTATAATAATTAAGTTTGTGGAAGATAAATAATAAATTTGCCTATCCTTGAAGGGATTTATTGAAGGTGAAATCCCAAAGCATTAGTGGATGCTAAGACTTAAGTAGCAGAGAGATTCCTACAAAATCTTGCACATAGCTACTTAAAGCTTCAATGAGAGAGGATGTCATGGACAAAGGGAACCATCCTAAACCTCAGATTCCATGTGAACCCTGTATCTCATGATTGGTTCAGAATTAGGAGAAACCAATGCTTCCATTGCATCTAGAACGTGCCAGAACCCTAAGATCAACTCTCTACTTGCCTGATTCGGATATCCAGAGCTCATGTTTCGAATGGATGACATCATCGATGATATCATCAATTCGTAACTGCCTTTCATGAACCACCCTTGAAAACCTATATAAGGAGGGGTTGGCCACATTCATAATCAGGCTTGCCAATACCAGTCTTGGTAGCTCAAGGAGTCGTGACCACCAAGTAAGTACTCTCCAAGTTCCAGTTCCTGTTCTTGTCTTGTTCCTTGTTCCAGTCCTCTCTAGTCTTGTATCCTCGACATCTAGTCTTGTCCTCTTGTAATCTCGTAGTACAAGATCTTGTCAAGTTCTTTCTTTTATCTAGTCCATCTCCCAAAGGGGAGTTCTTGTAATCCATAGATCTTGTTCCATATTTACGATCCCGAGTTGTGGGACTTCTCTAGCTGAGTTATCTACACCTACGGTTCCGGGTTGTGGGACTTCTCGTATCAGCTACATATTCCTGTGTTATTTTCCATATGTGGGTATTCTTGTAGTCAGAAGTATATTTCAGAAATCTTATCTATTGTAGTCAGAGAGCACAATCTAGTGCTCCCCTGACATTTTGGCAAGACTAGCTTTCATCCAAGACCAGCCATCATGGAGAATGCTTATGAACAGATTGTAGCATCACTTCAGAGTCTCCAACAACAAGTCAAAGACCTAACTCATCGACAAACACAAATCAAGATGGGACATCCAGGGCATGTAGGTGCACTCCTCCAAGAATTACAAGAACGAATCGGAAGTCTTCAAACAAATCAAGGGAGTATGCAAGTAAATCAATGACCTAGTAGATCCTTCATGAGGGAACCTAAGATCTGCATGCCAAAAAAGTTTGATGATGATCGCACAAAGTTCCGGAGATTCTTGCAACAAGTCAAATTGTACATCCGTATGCAGCCTGATAGATACCCTGATGATGCATCCAAGGTTGGTTTTATTGGAACCTTGCTCTACGGTCAAGCATTATCACGGTTCACCCCAATCTTGGAGAAGGATATGGCCGTACTTCATTATTATGAGGGTTTTCTTAGAGAGCTCATCACCACATTTGGAGATGTAGACACGAGTCGAGTGGAAGAAACAACACTTCAAAAGCTACGTCAAGGTAACTGCCCTGCCTCTACCTATGCATCACAATTTAGGCAGTTGATATGTGACCTAACTTTGCACGAAGATTATTTCATAAGCCAATTTAGATGGGGCTTAAGGGATGATGTGAAGGGCCTTCTACTCGCGATGCCAAAGGTGAAGACATTGAATGAATACATCAACCAAGGCATTCAATGTGATAACCTCCTTTTTGAGAGGAAACAAGAAAAAGAAGTAGAAGGAAGACCTCCCCAATGGAAACCTTTCCAGCCTACTCCTAGAGATGAGTCTATGCTCGAACCTATGCAGATAGATGTAACTAGTTTCCAGCCTCTAACACCACAAGAGAAACAAAGAAGGAGGGATAACAAGTTATGTCTATATTGTGGAAACCCTGGCCACATTGCAGTTAATTGTCCCAACAAGAGAACGAGCTCCAAAGTCGTAGCCACCCTTGTAGAGCAGGGAAACGAGGAAGTCCAGTTGTAAAAGAGACCATACAGCTGGACCATGATATAAGAAATGGTCTCATAATTCCATCCACACCCGTAGAAACATGTCTTGCCCTTGTCAAGTTAATCATGTCTAAGAAGACCCTTTCCCTTATAGCTCTGGTAGATTCAGGAGCGTCCTCATGTTTCATTGATGAAGGAATCGTTAACAAACATGGAATTCCAGTACTTCGGAAGAATAGACCAATAGTAGCTGAAGTAGTAGATGGACGACCTCTAGCATCGGGGAATATAACCATGGAAACCATACCACTAAGAGTACACCTTGGTGACCATGATTCACACATATGTTTCAATGTAATATCGAATCCAATAAATATGGTTAACATCGGGATGCCGTGGTTAAGGAAACATAATCTAGAAATCAATTGGGAGAATAATAAAATCACCCCTCGAGATATCCAGAAGAACCCAACATATGTCGGAGCCAAAGCCTTCATACAGGCAGTAAGCAAGGAACCGACATATATGATCTATGCCATACCAGCTCAAGAATCCAAGAAAGATGATCCAGTGCAGCTACCCAATCAGTACAAAGGCTTTGAAGATGTTTTTGAAAAGAAGAATGCAAACATCCTTCCAGAGCATAGATCCTATGATTGTGCCATAGAACTTCAAGAGGGAGCACAACCGCCCTTTGGACCAATCTACAGACTATCCTCAGAGGAACTTATAGTACTATGCAAGAACATTGATGAGAATCTGGCGAAGGGGTTTATCAAACACTCAAAGTCTCTAGCAAGAGCTCCTATTTTATTTGTAAAGAAGAAGGATGGGAATCTCCGGATGTGTGTAGACTATCGTGGATTGAATAAAGTCACTATAAAGAACAGATACCCTCTACCAGTGATATCCGAGCTCTTGGAACGACTTGGAAAAGAAAAATTCTTCACAAAGATTGACCTTCGAGGAGCTTACAACCTTGTTAGGATTAGAGAAGGAGACGAATGGAAGACAATATTTCGGACAAGGTATGGCCATTTTGAATATGTAGTTATGCCATTTGGTCTCACAAATGATCCAGTTGTCTTCCAACATATGATGAATGATATCTTTCGAGAATATTTAGATGATTTTGTTGTAATATACCTTGATGATATCTTGATATTTTCCAAAAATCCAGAGGATCATGAATGTCATGTAAAGATAGTCCTAGAGAAACTAAGAGAAAAAGGATTATATGCAAAATTGGAGGTGCTATTTCCATAAGACAAAAGTGGAATTTTTAGGGTACATTGTATCAGATAAAGGATTTTTTTATGGATCCTAAGAAGATTGAGACAATCCTTGATTGACAACCACCTTCATGTGTTCGAGATGTACAATGTTTTTTGGGGTTTGCCAATTTCTACAGGATATTCATCAGAGATTACTCCAAGATAGTGAAACCTCTTACCAAGCTTACAAGGAACTCCAAATTTTCATGGATCGAAGAAGCAGAAAAGGCCTTTCAGACCTTGAGATCAGCATTTACTACCGCTCCAATTCTAGTTCATCCTGATTCCAGTAAGCCCTTCTTACTTCAGACAGATGCATCAGACTTTGGTCTAGGGGCCACTCTTTCCCAATATGGAGATGATGGACGCCTACATCTAGTTGCATATCATTCAAGGAAGTTTTCCCCTCCAAAAATTAATTATGAAATTCATGATAAAGAACTTCTTGCCATAGTAGACACGTTTGATACATGGCGTCACCATCTAGAAGGAGCAGCTCATAAAGTCACTGTGTATTCAGATCACAAGAACCTAGAGTATTTTATGACCATCGGGATTCTCAATAGAAGGCAATCTCAATGGAGTAACTTTTTATCCAGATTCGACTTTGTCATCACATACCATCCAGGACGTCAACAATGTCAGTCAGATGCCCTATCCAGAAGATCTTACCATGCACCAAAGAAGGGTGAAGAGGCCTTTGATCAACAAGAGAGTGTATAACTCAAGCCTGAGCATCTCCAAGTAGCAGTTATCTCTTCAAGCCATCATGAAGATTCAGCCTTGAATCAGTTGATTCGTGAGAATCTACCACAGGATGAATTGTTTTGTAATGTTAAGCAAAAAGCTCAAGAAGAAAAATTCCAAGAAGTAAACAAATTTTAGGAAAAGGATGGGCTACTACTGTATAAGAACTTATTGTATGTCCCTCCAGGAAAGCCTAGGATCCAAGTACTTGAACAATGCCATGACAACCTTGCAGCAGAACATTTTGGAGTGAATAAAACTATAGAACTCATATCAAGGGACTTTTGGTGGCCTAAGATGTGGAAGGAAGTCAAAGAATACATTCGAACCTGTGATACTTGCAATAGATCTAAGGTACCCCGACATAAACCTCATGGCCTCTTGCAACCTCTACCTATTCAAGAAAGGCCATGGGCTTCATTGTCTATGGATTTCATCAGAGATCTACCAAAGTCAGATAAGTATGATGCCATTCTTGTTATTATGGATAGATTTACAAAGATGGCACACTTCATTCCAACTACCAAGGCAATCACAGGTGCAACCACTGCTAGACTTTTTCTCAGGTATATATTTAGGCTTCATGGATTGCTTGATGACATTGTTAGTGATCGAGGTCCACAGTTCATATCCAACTTTTGAAATAGTCTTTGCAAGCTCCTTGGTGTTCAAGTTAAACTATCTACAGCAAATCATCCACAGACTGATGGACAAACAAAACGGGTGAATCAAGTCGTGGAGCAATATCTCCGTTGCACTAGCAACTATCATCAAAATGATTGGCTTGAGCTTTTACCCTTTGTAGAGTTTGCTTATAACAATAGTGTTCATGCATCTACCAAGCAGACTCCCTTCTTTGCAAATTATGGACAACATCCAAGGATGGATATACAACTCTCAAATAATGTCAAGAACCCAGCTGCTAGAGACAAGGCCCAGTACCTGATGGACATTCACAAAGAACTCAAGGAAGAGATCCATAAAGCTCAAGAACAATATAAGTACTATGCAGATCAACATCGTGTCCAGAATCCATTGTATCAAATTGGGGATAAAGTATGGTTACTCAGAAACAATTTGCAAACCTCAAGACCTTGTGCAAAGTAATATCATCAAAGATTTGGTCCATTTACCATCTTGGCCAAGATTAGTCTAGTCACCTTCAAGCTCCAGCTACCAAGTACTATGAGAATACATCCAGTTTTCCATGTATCCATGTTGGAACCATATCAAATTTCACCATTGAGGGGGGAGCGACCTAGTCCTTCACCACCTATCGAGATTGATGATCATGAAGAATTTGATGTCGAGCATATCCAAGATTCCAGAATATCCCGAGGAAGATTGGAATACCTTATTCATTGGAAAGGTTATGACATCAGTGATCGTACTTGGGAACCTGCAGAAAACCTTCGGAAAGCACCAATCAAGGTTCAAGAATTCCATAAGAAAAATCCAATGAAGCCAAGACCAGATAACATGACCGCTCCTCGTGAAACTTATCACTTGAGGGGGAGGTGATATCATGGACAAAGGAAACCATCCTAAACCTTAGATTCCATGTGAACCCTGTATCTCATGATTGGTTCAGAATTAGGAGAAACCAATGCTTCCACTGCATCCCGAACATGCCAAAACCCTAAGATCGACTGTCTACTTGCCTGATTCGGATATCCAGAGCTCATGTTTTGAATGGATGACATCATCGATGACATCATCAATTCATAACCGCCTTTCATGAACCGCCCTTGAAAACCTATATAAGGAGGGGTTGGCCACATTCATAATCAGTCTTGCCAATACTAGTCTTGGGAGCTCAAGGAGTTGTGAGTAGATGGATAGGTATGTGCTTGAAGATGAAGAGGTGTTGCAAAATCCTTGATCTACACCAGCCAAATGAACTCCAGGAATATATGGTGGGCCCTTTTAGCTTGCTAATGGATGTATTAGACACCCTATGTACCTTGGAAGATCACTCTCAAAAAGATAGATCAAAACAGATAAGTTGGAGTTAGCTCAGAGCTGAAAACTTGCTATTCTTGGTTCATACACATGTCCAGTGTTTTACAAAATTCTCTGAGCAGAGCAACAATTAGCTTAATTCCTCTTGGGGAAGTCTAGGTAACTTAAAGAGCTAACTTTCAAGAGTAATCTCATCAAAAATAATGAACCACACACTGAGAATGAGTTTTAACAAGTGATGACATCATCCCAATTTTCACGGGCTGCTACAAAAATAGACCAGTGAGTAGAAACATCAACATAAATCAAAATGTAGAAATTCAATGATTATGAAAATTTGTATGGTGATACTAGACAGTAAGCGGAATCCAACACGTTTTAAATCACTAAATTTGGATAAGTAACCACTGAGAAATGGCTCTGCGAAGATGAGTGAAAAAGTCGGGTACCTAACAGAGAAGTGAAGATGAACAGACCCTGTTGACTTCAAATGAACATAACTGAAGATTACAACATCCAAATGACATGAAAATTTGTGAGCATATAGTAGACGTATAGAGCTAACTTTACCAAGTTAAATCACTGAAAATGATGCACCAAGGTCAGAGAAAACATCTCTGCAAGCTGACTGAGAAAACTGAGAGAAATGGCAGTGAGTAGTACACTTCACAAGAACATGGAAAGATGAACTCAAATAATCATGAAAATGAAAGTATATTGCTTGTACAATACAATGACTTACTGATACATATGTGTGCCTTGTAATCACACCTTGATATGGCATAAAGCTCAGCTCTTGGAGGTCTTCACATAGGTCTCTCTAACCACGACTAAAACTGCCATCTATTTATAGTTGAGTTTGGGAGGCTAACTTCCCTCAATCACTCTCCAATCAATCAATGATTGATTTGATTCTCTACCTACCACAAATCACAAATTCGTGGCTCCTCTTTCCATTCTTGATCATGTGGACTCAACCACTTAAGATTCTCTTACTTTTACATTAAGTAAACTCTTCAAAAGTTACAAGAGGTAGTTCACAAGTGAACTTTACATAGTCTTTTTTTTAAAGCTTCTTCTAAGACTTTGTGAGACTCAAGCCAATACTTAAGCTTGTCATAGACTTTCTCCAACAGCTCCCCCTCAAGCCAAGTATGCTTGAGGTCTTCAATCTTCCAAGATTACCTGCAAACCAATCATAGCCTTGAATTTGCAAAGCTTTGTACCATCCAATGCTTTGGTTAGAATATCTGCACATTGTTGATGAGTGGACACATATGATATTTGAATCTCTTTGCTTAGAACCTTCTCTCGTACATAGTGATAATGAACTTCAATATGTTTAGTCCTTGCATGAAAAATAGGATTAGCAGCCAAATGAATAGAACTCATATTGTCACCAAAAATAGTTGGAGTTCCAAACTCCAATCCAAGATCTTTGAATAATATCTTCATCCACATAGCTTCTTGTGTAGCTATGGCAAGACCTCTATATTCAGCTTCAGTAGAAGAGAGAGCAACTGTGGGTTGCTTCTTGGATGACCATGAAATAAGCTTTGAACCTGCAAAGGTAAGATAACCTAAAGTGCTCCTTCTATCTTCCTTGGAGCCAGCCCAATCTGCATCAGAAAATAGCTTCAAACCTAAATCAGATACATAAGGATAATAAAGTCCTTCATTTATGGTTCCTTTGAGATACTTGAGAATCCTTTTGGCAGCATCCATATGTGGTTTCCTTGGTGTGTGCATAAATTGACTTAGCACACTCACATTGTAACATATATCTACTCTTGTCAATGTGGCATAGTTGAGACTACCCACTAGACTTTGATATGATGTGATGTCCTCTATGAGTTCACCTTCATGTGAGCTCAATTTGTGATTGACCTCCATTGGAGTACCTGCAATCTTACAATCTTGCATCTTGAATTTTGCCAACATGTCCTTAATGTACTTCCTTTGAGTGAGAAACAAACCATGATCTTTGTAGACAACTTCCAAACCTAGGAAGTAGGTAAGTGAACCCAAATCACTTATCTTGAACTCTTCTCTCATCTGATCTTTGATCTTCTTCATACCATCTGCATCATTTCCTGTCAATATAATATCATCTACATATACACATAGGTAGATGACCTCGGAACTACTCTTTTTAATAAAGAGTGAAGGATCTGCCTTGCTTGGTTGAAAGCCTTTGTCTTGCAAGAATGAAACAAGCCTGAAATTCCATGCTGTTGGAGCTTGCGTGAGACCATACAATGCTTTGTTAAGTTTACACACATAATCAGGATAAACTTGATTCTCAAAACCAGGTGGTTGTGCCATATATACCTCTTCTGTTATCCAACCATTCAAGAATGCATTCTTTACATCTAGTTGAAGTATCTTCCAATTCTTGGAAGAGGCAATACTAAGCAAAATCCTAATAGTAGGCATCTTTGCCACAGGAGAGAAGGTCTCCTCATAATCAATTCCCTGAGTTTGTGCAAAGCCTTTTGCTACAAGCCTTGCCTTATACCTGTTAATGGAACCATCAGAATTCTTCTTGAGTTTATAGACCCATCTTGAGCCTATTACCTTCATGGATGAAGTCTTGGGCACCAAATCCCAAGTGTTGTTTTCCTCAAGTGCTTCAATCTCTTCCTTCATTGCATGCTTCCATTCTGTTTTTGCTTTGGCCTCTTCAAATCATGATGGCTCCTCTTGGTTTATGTCCTGTGCTATGTAGATAGAATGTTTAGTTACTAATGAGGTGTCAAACCCATACCTTTCTGGTTTTTTCTATTCCCTCATAGATCTTCTTAGGCCATGATGTGATGATTCTTCCTCATGTCCAAGTTCCTGCAATTTCGCTTTACCTTTAGACTTCCATGCTTTGATCTTTTCCATGTGAGATTCTTCATCATCCTCTGAGGTGTCTTGTTCTTCAATCTTTGATTGTTCTCCACCAAGCTTTGGAAAATCTTCTTCAAGATCATATGGTAAATTGATCTTCCTGCATGAATCTTCATACCATGAATTGTTCTCATCAAAAACTACATCTCTGCTTACCAAGAATCCTTTGTTGGTAGGGTTGTATAACCTGTAGCCCTTTTGATTGTTGTCATATCCAATAAATACACACCTTTCTGCCTTTGGATCCATCTTGCCTCTAACCTGTGAAGGAACATGAGCAAAAGCAATACATCCAAAAATTTTACAATGATCTAAGCTTGGTCTTCTTCCATTCCAAGCCTCATATGGAGTCATCCCATCAAGGGATTTTGAAGGCAACCTGTTAATCAAGTAAGTGTCTGTAGATACAGCCTCAGCCCATAAGTAATTAGGTAAATTCTTTTCATTTAACATAGACCTTGCAGCTTCAACAATTGTCCTATTCCTCCTTTCTGCCACTCCATTTTGCTCAGGAGTGTACCTTGTAGTTACCTCTCTTTTGATTCCTCTTTCTTGAAGAAAAGAATCAAACTCATGGGAGAAGTATTCTCCCCCTCCATCTGACCTTAGCCTTTTTAGTAATTTACCTGTTTGATTCTCCACAAGAGCCAAATATCTTTTGAAACATGAAAAAACTTCATCTTTGTGTTTCATAAAGAATAGGATAGTCCATCTGCTGCAATCATCAATAAAGCAAACATAATACCTTGATCCAGATATTGAAGCTTCCTTGCTAGGTCCCCATACATCTGTATGAACCAACTCCAAGAGATCTCCATGCATATAACCTTTCTTCATGAATGGTAACCTGTGAGACTTTCCAAATTGACATGCACTACACTTATAAATCATATGTTGTTTTGACAAATTAGGAAGTCCAAGTACACTTTGGTCCCTACAGATTTGCTTTAATGACCTTTCACCAATATGTGCTAACCTTTTGTGCCATACTTCCAATTCTGTGAGTGTCTGACTACCATAATTAAAGAGAGCAATGTTTCTAGTGTCCTGTAATTCAAATGTGAACAATCTACCTGTCTTTTCACCTTTTGCAATTCTTCTAAATCCTTGACTTGGATCTTCAACAAATGCTCATGCTTTTGTGAACCTTACTTGCAACCCTTTCTCTACTATCTGCCCAACACTTATCAAATTCTTTGTAATGGTAGGGACATAGAGTACCTTACTGAGTAGGTTGATGTTTCCATCAGGTGCTTTGACATTGCCTATTTTCTCCACAAGATGTTTTGTATCATCTCCTGTTTGTACCTCATGCTTATTCCTTGGATCTTCTAAATCTGATAGGAGTGCCACATTTCCTGCCACATGATTTGAACAACCTGAATCTATGTAGAAAACATGCTCATCAGATTTACCTTGTGGCATAGCCATGTTCATGATCAATAATGAATCCTCTTTGTTTGAGTCTTCTGTGTAGTTATTGTAGTCTCTCCTTCCTTTGTAGCCTCCTTGATAGTTTGAATGATTGTAGTTGTTGTAGTTGCCATGGTAGTTGTTGAACCTTCCTCTTGAGTATCCATAACTTCCTCTATTGTATCCTCTGCCTCTTTGATTCCTGGAATTCCTAAAGCAATTTTCAGTTGTATGATTAGTTAGTCCACAAATAGAACATGAGTTGGAGTCTTGGGATCTCCCCCTGCCTTGTCTAGCTCCTCTTCCTCTACCTCTGCCATGTCTTCCTCTACCTGCATAGTTAGCTTGATATGTACCTGCTTCATCATCCACTTTATTTGCCTTTCCTTTGTTATCTTTAGACTTGCTTTTATCCGTGTATAAAGTTGAAGATTGATTACCTTTAGAGCTTTCTCCATTTTTGATAAGCTTTGCCTCTTGAGTAAGTAGTTGTCCAATGAGAGTGTTGAAATCAGGTACATGCATGTCCATGTACAAATCCATAGCTGTGGTGAATGCTTCCCACTTGTCATCTGCCTTCAAGCCATTGATGACCTGCCTTACAATTTGCTCTTCATCTATTACCTCTCCAATGCTTCCCAATTGATCCGCTATGTCCTTGAGCTTTGTGACAAAATCAGTCACATTTTGTTTGGGAGCCTTCTTGAGAGTTGTGAAATCCAGCCATAGTTGATGCTTCCTAGCTTTAGTACTTGAAGAAAAGAAAGCTTCAAGTGCATCCCACACTTCCTGAGATGTCTTACAACTTCTAATGTGAGGCAACAAAAAATCTGAGATAGAGTTGAGGAGATAAGACCTTGCAAATGCATCCTTGGAGCACCATGTGCTCAATCTTTCTTGCTCTTCTTGTGTTGGTTGACTTTTGTTCCTAAAACTTGGCATAACTTCATCTCCAGCCACATAACCATATAAACTTCTACCTTGGAGATAAGCTTCCATTCTTAATGACCAAGCTGAGTAATTACCTCCATCCAATATGTCAATTGATGAAGGAAATCCATCTGCCATGTTGTCCAACCTTGCTCTGATACCACTGTGAAGAGATGGATAGGTATGTGCTTGAAGATGAAGAGGTGTTGCAAAATCCTTGATCTACACCAGCCAAATGAACTCCAGGAATATATGGTGGGCCCTTTTAGCTTTCCAATGGATGTATTATACACCCTATGTACCTTGGAAGATCACTCTCAAAAAGATAGATCAAAACAGATAAGTTGGAGTTAGCTTAGAGGTGAAAACTTGCTATTCTTGGTTCATACACCTGTCCAGTGTTTTACAAAATTCTCTGAGCACAGCACCAATTAGCTTAATTCCTCTTGGGGAAGTCTAGGTAACTTAAAGAGCTAACTTTCAAGAGTAATCTCATAAAAAATAATGAACCACACACTGAGAATGAGTTTTAACAAGTGATGACATCATCCCGATTTTCACGGGCTGCTACAAAAATAGACTAGTGAGTAGAAAAATCAACATAACTCAAAATGTAGAAATCCAATGATTATGAACATTTGTATGGTTATATTAGACAGTAAGCGGAATCCAACAAGCTTTAAATCACTGAATTTGGATAAGTAACCACTGAGAAATGGCTCTGACAAGATGAGTGAAAAAGTCGGGTACCTGACAGAGAAGTGAAGATGAACAGACCCTGTTGACTTCAAATGCACATAACTGAAGATTGCAACATCAAAATGACATGAAAATTTGTGAGCATATAGTAGACGTATAGAGCTAACTTTACCAAGTTAAATCACTGAAAATGATGCACCAAGGTCAGAGAAAACATCTCTGCAAGCTGACTGAGAAAACTGAGAGAAATGGCAGTGAGTAGTACACTTCACAAGAACATGGAAAGATGAACTCAAATAATCTTGAAAATGAAAGTATATTGCTTGTACAATACAATGACTTACTGATACATATGTGTGCCTTGTAATCACACCTTGATATGGCATAAAGCTCAGCTCTTGGAGGTCTTCACATAGGTCTCTCTAACCACGACTAAAACTGCCATCTATTTATAGTTGAGTTTGGGAGGCTAACTTCCCTCAATCACTCTCCAATCAATCAATGATTGATTTGATTCTCTACCTACCACAAATCACGAATTCGTGGCTCCTCTTTCCATTCTTGATCATGTGGACTCAACCACTTAAGATTCTCTTACTTTTACATTAAGTAAACTCTTCAAAAGTTACAAGAGGTAGTTCACAAGTGAACTTTACATAGTCTTTTTTTTTAAGCTTCTTCTAACACTTTGTGAGACTCAAGCCAATACTTAGGCTTGTCATAGACTTGCTCCAACAGGAGTCATGACCACCAAGTAAGTAATCTCCAAGTTCCAGTTCCTGTTCTTGTCTTGTTCCTTCTTCCAGTCGTGTCTAGTCTTGTATCCTGGACATCTGGTCTTGTCCTCTTGTAATCTCGTAGTATGAGATCTTGTCGAGTTCTTTCTTTTATCTAGTCCATCTCCTAAAGGGGAGTTCTTGTAATCCAGAGATCTTGTTCCATATTTAGGATCCGGGGTTGTGGGATCTTCTATATCATCTCTAGCTGAGTTATCTACACCTACGGTCCCGGGTTGTCGGACTTCTCGTATCAGCTACATATTCCTGTGCTATTTTCCCTACGTGGGTATTCTTGTAATTAGAAATAGATTTTAGAAATCTTGTCTATTGTAGTTAGAGAGCACAATCTAGTGCTCCTTTGAACGTGAATATAGGGAAAATCATGTAACTTGGAACAATACTGGTTTTCTATTGAAAACTTTGAAGATGAAAGATGGATATTTACTCCCATGAAATGTTTTCAAAGCATAAGATGATCATGAAATGATCTTGTGATTGAAGTACTTGAAACCTAGAAAAGATCAGATCGAGGTAATTCATTAACTACAAATCTATTTTAGAGAATTTGAGTAAGGAGGTACTCTATGTTGGACTTTAGGATAAGTATCACCCACACATCAATGTGAATATAAAGCACAGTGGTATGGGACACTAGATTTTATATTCACGTTGATGTAGGAAAGATGGTGTGGGACATCGGACCATGACGTGGTAGGTAACATTTAATCTTAGGATGGCCCTTGAAGTGATACTGAATTGCCAAAATGATTGAAACTTCAAAGGTGAAGTTGAAGTTCCAAGGTGGCCAATAGCATGACCCAAAAAACCACTTCAAGAACCAAAAAAATAGAAGATCATAAAGTAATTAGATTCTAGGATCTTCATTCAAGTATGACAAGCATGCTCTTACTTGAATTGTGAACACTTCAAGGTAAAGTGTTCATTTTAGAGTGCAAAACTTTTTTGACAAAAGAGAAATTTTAAACAATCCTTTCAATCAAGTTTAGTTAGATTAAGTTAATTACATTCCAAGTAAGGTATCTCAAGAGATTATTTAAAGGCTACATTAACTTAGTCATAGATGAAGCATTATTGTTTTGAGTAAAGATGAAATGTCATCATTGGAAGCCTAGTGGATTTACACACCTATAAAGCTTGGGATTCTGGATGTCCCCTCTCAATATGCTTTGGAATGTGTTTCTCCCTTTCATTGTGTTAAACGCGCGTTTGCCGTCAGAACGCGTTTAAACTCTATTCGGGTTCTTGGGAGTGGAAGGGGTCTCAATAATCAGAGGCCCTATACTTGATTTTCCCAAATCAACTCACTCACATGACCTTCTGTTCAAAACAACTTTGCTAATCCAACTTTCTAACAAACTTTGGCTCGTTCCTTTATAGAATTACTATTCGTATTCCAATCAATACATCTCAGTACACAACACAGGGATAAACATTACCGTAACACAGACTTACAGTAAACAATTTATAGAACAGCGATTCAATACTTAAATTACTGCAACACTATCATAGCACAGTCCTTACCGCACAGGTGCAACAAGCAAACAGAGACAGAAAAGACACAGTATGACTCAGAGTTCTCCAAAACAACACAACGTAACTCCACAGACGTATCACCCAGACAGACAGTCTGGCGATCTTCTGGTCGTCACCGAAAGTGTCCCTTCATTAATTCATAAATGGTTACATCTCTTTGCAATGACTTCCTAGTTCGTGCGGAATATGAAAAGGAAAAAGAATTTACAATTGCCAATCCGGCGGCTTACACTGGCACGCACAGTGGACTTGAACCCGCAGGTATACAAAATTCTATGGTTCATCTATTATACCCTGTAGATACATTTTTCTAGCTAACTTAAAAGTTCTGGCAATTTTCTTTTTTAATGAATCTAACATCTGTTTCAGGATTTTGGGTTCTACTAGGTGAGCATCAGTTCTTACTGAACTGGTTGCAATTACCTGGCTCATCAAAATTTCTGCCTGTGTTTGCAGAAAGGCTTCCTGTAAGTAAAAATCATTTGATAAAGCTCCATCCCGGTCTACTTTCATGTCTGCAATCTGTTTATCAACTCTAGATATTCGTTCTACTTGAGCACCCAGTTGATTCTCTCTTCTTTCCAACTCTTGATTCTGAAATTGTATAGTCCAGTAGTAAGCATCTCTTTCTCGTCTTATGCATGGTATCTCCTTCTGTAGTTGAGCGACCAGCATCATCTGGCTTTTAAGAGCAGCACTTGATTCATATAGGTTTGCAGTTGCAAATTCTAGCTCCGTATTGGTTTGCTTTAGTAATACCTTCATTTCTTATCCTTTCTATACTACTTCATCCAATTGTGCTCTAGTTTCTTCTAACAAATTTCCTAGTGCTATGTGGGCATCCTCTTTATCTTAAACTAGCTGCCGTAACTGAAGAATTTCGGCATCAGCAGCGCATAATAAATCATCTTTTTCTTTGACTTCAGCCAATGCAGCATCTCGTTGGCTGATTATTGTTTCCTGTTCGTCCAGTCTGGCCTGGAGCTATTGAATCTGGAAGTGCAGATTATGATTTTCTGCCTTCACCGCATCTACCTCTTCCTGTAACGGAGTAATATCGGCCTCAAGGGTATCAACCTTATGTTGTAAGTCCTGACGAATATTCTCTGTAATCAATCTGAGTTGCACTGGAAGTTGTTGGGAAAACTGGACTAGCATACGGCCCATTGATTCTAATTCGGTAAACATGGGGATTGGATGAATGTGCTGGGATGAAGAGGCGGATAAAAGGTGATGCGAGGATGGGGGAGAGTAATTTAGTGAAGAGGATGAAGTGGCAGGCTCTTCAATTGGCTTCACGGGTATAATGGGGTCGACCGGAGGAATGTGTGGAGAAGTGGTTTGCAGATTATTGGTTGCTTCGGTGAATTGTTGCGTAGTCACTTCAGGTTGAGCAACTGCAGACTCTACTACCATAACCAATTCCTGAAAAAGTTATGTAATAATTACCTGCGTATCTTCTTGCACCTCTTGTTTGGACTGTTGCTGAGATTCGTCCTTAGAAGATGTGATTTTAGAATCAGCAGAAACACTTTGATCGTGTTGCTGGTTTGGAGATGATTGAGCTGATGAATCATGGTGCATTGATGTAGCTGTGTCGTGGAAAGTCTCTTCTTCATGTCCTTCTTCTTCATTGTTGTGTGCTTTATTTCCATCAGCAAATCCGTGCACTTGACTATCAGACGAACTTATTCTCATGCGTTTTCGGCGGAGGAGCTGGAAGATTTCTTCGTCATCTTCTTCGTCGTCTTCTAGTATTTGAGCAGATTCCTCATGATCTAAAATTGGACCTCGTGGAGGCGGTTGTGCTGCTTGGATGGTCGGAAACAGAAAACTAAGTATGTGCGGAAGACGTGATTGCGGCAAATCTCCTTTGTTAACCTGTTTAATAACCGAAACGCATTCACGGTCAATGCACCGGAAAAAATAGGAAGCAAAATTGATAGGCTCTCGAGAAGCCATATCAATTACCGAGTAGAATGGGCGAGATATCCCATAGGTTCGTTTTTGTAAGTTCAGGATGGCTACTAGAAACTGTAAGGTTGTTCTTTCAGGTTCAGGGCGACAGAGTATGGCATACTCATTTGAAGAGTGTCTGGGAAACAATTGATTCATCGTAGCGATTGGAAGGTTGGGTCCATTCTCTCGTCCTTGCGGAGAGAGTTGGAAAGCATCAGCAAATGACTGTAAAGTGACTACAGTACGAGATGGTAAAGAGGTAATTGGCCAACTCTGCTCCATAGCAGGTGTGACAGCAATGGCGGCAATAATCTGGGCGTAAAATGGGTGACATTCCACTGAATGCCAAGACAATTCAGCGAAATTAGACAACCCACGGACACGCAAGAATTCACTCACGTCTGGAGGAATTCCATCACAAAAGATAGCAAAGTTTGCTAGAGCTTCCATGATCACACTCGAGAAGCACGAATACACAGGGCTTACAGAAAGCACAAATCACACAAAACACACAGACACAATAGTTACTAACAGCGGAAAGCAAAAGATTAAGTAGATACTTGGTAACGGGAGGCGATCAAAAATGCTAATCATCGCGCCATGTTGAGATGATCACCTTCATAACTACGGTGTGCATGCATGAGCAGAATCAATAACAAAAGGCGGCTATTATTCATGGCAATGTAGCAAAACGAGGAGTTTATGGTATTTTAAGCACTTAACATGCAAAACTAAAAAAGAAAAGAAAAGAAAAGAGAAAAAATATGCGGGCAACCGTAGAAGACTTCAGTCCGAATCACGCGCTTGATGATATGGCCACAACTTTGAACCATTTATCACTTTTGGAAGAGGAATTTCGGTCAAAGTAGTCAACCGGAAAGTAGCTGGGCCCACTTGTTCAGTAATCCGGTAAGGACCAAACCATCGTAACTTGAATTTTCCAGCAGAATGATTTGATTTTGCATTATAAAACAACACAAGTTGTCCTACCGTAAAAACTGGAGTTTTAAGATACCGATCATGTGTACGAGCTTGCCGCAACTGCACTTCTTGAAGACTCAGAAAACTTTCCCAGCGATGCTCATCTAATTCTCTGAGGGTGTCCAACCGAAATCGTAAAGATTCTTCAGGTAAAAATTTCTGAGAGATGGTCACATGTAAGCTTGGTACTACAAGTTCCATTGGTGCAATTGCCTCCATTCCATATGCAAGCTTGAAAGGAGTCAGTCCGGTGGCAACTTTGTAAGTAGTCCGGTATGCCCATAATACTGCAGGTAGTAACTGATCCCATCTTTCTGGTAATTCCACAATCAATTTTTGAAGCATAGTCAACAACGTTTTGTTTGTACTTTCAGCTAAGCCATTAGCACGAGGATAATACGGTGTACTGAATTTATGCAGAATCTGAAAAAGTGTGTGTTAACACTCGTATTAAATTGTTGATAAAGTGCGTTCCTTGATCTGTTACAAGTTCCAAAGGTAATCCATATCGTGGGAATACATCTTGCATTAGACATTTTGCCACCGAAACAGTTGTGGCGGACCGTAAAGTCCAAGCTTCTGCCCATCTGGTAGCATAATCTGTGCATGTCAGAATATATCTGTTGTTGCTAAGGATTGCTGGAGGTGTGATTGGTCCAATAAAGTCAAGACCCCATTTCTGAAAAGGTTCTAAAGGTAAGACAAGCTGCAGAGGAAAGAAATGGTGTTGTAAAGGCTGTCGAGATCACTGACAATTGTCACATTGCTGCACAAATTGAGATACATCTCTGTACATAGTAGGCCACGAGAGCCCACTTTGCAGAATTTTTCGGTGCATTAAATCTGCTGCAAAATGTCCACTGGAGGGTATGGAATGTGCCAGAGCAATTACTGAGTTTACTTCATGTGGAGGAATACAACGAAGTAAAACCCCAGTGTGATCCATATAATATAACTCTCCGGCAATCAACCCGAATCTACGACTATAAATTGCAATTTTTTGGCGCATTGTAGGGGAAGTTTGAGGAGGAAGACATCCATCAGTAAGAAAGGTTAATAATTGATCATAGTAAGTAGGTGTCACAGGAGGTTGTGCAGCTTCATTACTAGTCATTTCAGTAACATAAATTGCTGGTGTGGTGTCATCAACACCGACCGGAGCTTCACCGAAATCTAACCGAGAGAGAAAATCTGCTAATGCATGTGCAGTGCCGGGTCAATGAATTACTTCATAATCGAATTCTTGTAACAATAAAACCCAACATGCCAAGCGGCCACCTAAATGCTGCTGCCGAACCAGATATACCAGCGTAGCATGATCTACATGAAAGATGAATTTTCGGCCTAGTAAATAATGTCGGAATTTCTTTACAGAATACACTAAACTAAGACATTCTCTTTCAGCGACTGAATAATTCTTTTCAGCAGGAGCAAGCCTTCGACTTGCATAATAAACAGACCTAAACCACTTATCAGTTTGTTGCATTAAAACACTTCGAATGGCTATATCTGATGCGTCTACAAAAACATGAAATGGGCATTCCCAATCAGGAGGTTGTAGAATTGGAACCTGCGTTAATAATCCTTTTAGACGATCAAATGCAGTTTGACATTCCAGTGTCCAATCAAACTGTCAAGGAGTACTAGTGATTAGCCGATTTAGGGGTATTGCCAAATGGGCAAGCCACCGTAAATGTCGACCATGCCACCTGACTTGACCCATGAATCGCATGACTTCTTTCGGTGTAGTAGGCATAGGTGCTTCTAACACGGCTGCAATTATGTCTAGATCAACTTGTATGCCCTATGCAGATACAATGTGGCTAATGAGTTTACCACAAGAAACCGCAGTGACAGATTTGGTGGGGTTCAAACAGAGTCGGTATTCTCGACGTTTTTCAAAGCAACACCGTAAATGATACAGGTGTGCAACCATCTTACCGAATAAAGAGAAATCATCTAGATATACTTGCATAAAAGAAGTAAGATAGGGTGAGAAGATTTCCTGCATACATCGCTGAAAGGTACTACGAGCATTTCTTAATCCAAACCACATGATTGTGCAAGCAAAAACACCCGAATTCGTAATAAACACTGTTTTTGGTATATCTTGCTCAGCCATTCGGACCTGGTTATAACCACTATAACCATCAAGAAATGAATACATTTCATGCCCAGCCACTCTGTCCAGCATGGTGTCAAGAAATGGCAGAGGAAATGGATCAGGTACGGTAGCTGCATTTAATTTTCGGTAATCGACACATATTCAGAGCTGCTTGTTTTTCTTTGGTACGATTACAATAGGGGAGATCCACTCAGCCTGATCAATGGGTACAATGAATCCTACCTTTAATAGGCGATCAAGTTCTGCTTTGACCTGTGCTGCATAGTTAGGGTTCATACGATAGCTGGGTTGTTTAATCGGCTTGGCTTCTGGTTTGAGCATTACCCTATGTTGATAGATGCGAGGGTCCAGACCTTTCATATCACGATAATCCCATGCAAAAACATCAGAGAATTCACGAATAAGTTGGATCCAATCTGCTTGAAATACTTCAAACAATCCTTCCTTTATCTTGATAGGTTGCGGATTTACTTCATCTCCCAAATTATAGGTGATTTACTGATCTTGGGGAACATAGAATTGACGAGGTTTGCCTGGATTTTCACCTGACTGTAAAAGATGTTGTAGAACGGCTTCTTCCATGGCAACAGTATCTTGTGTCTCCACTTGATCGGTCACAGGCACCACCGTACAGGCTGCCGGACTCCATTTATCTACAATAGATTGCAAATCTACAATACCTAAGGAAATCAGATCTTCATTGTTCTTCAAAAATGCTTCTTCTTCATCGTCAGATAAGCCATCCAACATGTGGACAGGCTCTGCTACATATGGTCTGGCATGTAATTCACAAGGCTGAATAGCATCCAATTTGACAACATATTTACGATGATTGTCCTTGAAAGTAAGTTCCTGTGCTGACCAATCCTGTATAACCTTAACCTGTTTCAACCAGGGTCGGCCAAAAAGAATCTTATAATCGAGACTGGACTCCGGTAATTCTAAGACAACAAAGGTCATCTTAAACTTTGTACCCTGCAAAGTTATCGGGACATTTCGTACGAGTCCGACTGGATGAACTCGAGATTGATCTCCCATCCTAACGAAAAATTGAACAGGCTCGATTTGCGTCCATCCCAACTTTTTACAACGTGCTGCAGTGGCTATATTTACACGAGACCCACCATTGTTGGCGAAAACTTCAGCTCTAATACCACTGGTGCGGAATTACTTTCGCCCTGAAGGTGGGTTTCGCGACAAGGCTTGAGCTCTGTCAGGCCTGCGGAAATTGTCGCGCCACCATAATAGAGTGCTAAACTAGAGTGATTCAGAACACCTCTGTAATCAACAGTAGCTCAGCCTAATTAACGTCGCCTTAACTGTGTTATCCTGCGACACAGGTTCCACCGGAACTTCACCAGACTATCACTGAACTGACACCGAAATCGTACCGAAACTTCACCGAAATGAACTTCTAATTTGGTTATAATTACTTCAAGTGAACATACAAGAAGTAAGAGAATGATTCGTGAGCTTTCTCCACTTAATGAACTCTTCTGAAGTTTTAAGAAACTTCACAGTTCTGAAGTGCTACTTTCCGGTTAGACTTTGTGCTGCATGCACATCTCCTTTCTACCGGAAACTAGGATCAGCTTGAAATAGAGACGTCTAGCTACAAGATGAGCTATCTCTCATACACAGCTTCGAACCCTGCTATGAGTTATACTTTGTTGTTCTACCGGAAAAACTTGTTTTCTGAGAAACTGTAACTGACGGAAAAATTACTGAAATATGTTTACTGAGTAAACTGTTATTCACCGAAACATGCGTTTACAGGAAAGGTACTGAAGCACGTTTAGTAACGAGTCGTGACAGTTAACGATAAACGAAACTTCCTATCGTAACACGAAATTGATTCAGACCCTTCACAAGTAAGGATTACGCACAGACGTCCACATGAACATGTGTTTTCAATTAGAGAAGATGTGTACAAGTAAGCTTGGCCTTTTCTTGCTCAAGTTACAGAAACTCTCCTACAATGAGTAGTTTCTTATTACCATCTCTCTCAGATGAAAAAGACCCGTCACTTCAGGCTTGTGTTATTCATCTGTACATACGCGATCTCTGGCGTCTTCTTTTACATACGCGATCTATGGCGTCTTCTATCTATGACTCTGCGTCTCTGCGCATCTGCTATATCTCGTCTCTATTCTTTTACATACATACTCCCGCTCTGTCTCTCTTATCATCTGTATATTCTCCAAATCTTGTTGTATATATATACACTTTCTTGTGGTGCTCCTCTGTGCTGTCACTCTTCAATTCACGTTATGCGCGCCTCACGCGCCCGCCGCGGTTAATTGCTCTGTTATGCGCACACCGTACACTAACTTCGCATACTGTACACCTGTGCACAGATTTTCCGGAAGATTCTGTTTCTCTCTTTGTTTGTTGTGTCAAATTCGTGAGTGCTTCCTTAACAGCTCCCCCTCAATCACTAATTTGACCTCTTCCGGTCTTTCATATATCTTCCTTTCTTTTATTCCTGCCATCTCTTTGAATCTGTTTGTCTTTGTTCCATCCAAGCTTTTAGTCAAAATGTCTGCAATCTGATCTTTCGTAGGAGTATAGACAATTTCTATCTCTTTCTCCATTACTTTTTCCCTTAGGAAATGATACTGAATCTCTATGTGTTTTTTTCTTGCATGAAACACAGGATTCGCTGCAAGATACAGCGAGCTCATATTATCTCCATGTATGATCGGTATACTTTGATCTATACCCATGCTTTTAAGTAAAGTCTGCATCCATATTACTTCTTTCGCTGCTTCTACCAGTCCTTTGTATTCTGCTTCTGTTGTCGATAAGGCTACTGTGTGTTGCTTCTTCGAACACCAGCTTACCAGCTTATCTCCTAGGTATATCATATACCCATGTGTCGATCTTCTGTCATCTTGACTTCCTGCCCAATCTGAGTCACTATATGCTCTGAGCTTTATATCTGACGTGAAGGGATAATATAATCCTTCCTTTATAGTTCTTTTGATATATCTGAGAACTCTTTGTCCTGCAACCCAATGTTGATCTGTCGGACAATGCATAAACTGTGAAAAAATTCCCACCGGATAACTGAGATCCGGTCTTGTTAGCGTAGCGTAAATTAAGCTTCCTACTAACGATTGATATTTCTTCATATCTTTAAACTCTGTTCCATCATATTTGCTAAGTTTATGATTTACTTCAAGCGGTGTTATAGCTTCTCTGCAATTCTCCATGTTGAACTTCTTCAGTAAGTTCAGGAGATACCTTTCTTGCGTAACATATACACCATGATCTGTATATGTGATTTCCATTCCTAGAAAGTATGATAACTTTCCCAGGTCACTGATCTTGAATTCCTTTTCTAACAGTTTCTTTACCTCTGTGATTCCTGCATCTGAGGTTCCTGTAATTATTATGTCATCTACATAGGTACAAATGTAGATCATTCCTTCTTCTGTCCTTTTGATGAGTAGACTTGCATCTGCCTTCGAACTTTGCTATCCAAGTTCATTGAGATACTTCACAAGTCTGTAGTTCCAAGCTCTTGGAGCTTGCTTCAGTCCATAAAGTGCTTTCCTTAACCTGCAAACAAAATTCGGGTATCTGGAACTTGTAAATCCTTCCGGTTGTTCCATATAGACTTCATCTGATATATATCCATTCAGGAATGCATTCTTTATATCTAGCTGACTTAGCTTCCATCCTTTTGATGCTGCTATGGCAATCACTGTTCTTATGGTTGACATCTTTGCCACCGGACTGAATGTCTCGTCATAGTCTATGCCATGCGTCTGAGCATAGCCCTTAATAACCAGTCTCGCTTTATGTCTGGCTATCCTTCCATCTGCAAGTTTCTTTATTTTGAACACCCATTTATTTCCGATCACTTTCTTACCGTTCGGTTTAGGAACAAGCTCCCATGTCTTGTTCTCTTCCAGTTCGGTGAATTCTTCTTCCATTGCTTCTTGCCATTGCTTCTTGCCTTTGGCTTCATCATAGCTCTGAGGCTCATCCTCATCTTTAACCATATATGCATAATCTTGTTGAGTTATATATGATGTATCATACGAGTATCTTTCCGGTTGTCTTCTTACTCTGTTTGACCTTCTTAGTTCATATTCTTCGTGTGTATCTGAGTACACGTCTTCATCTTCGTTCCTTATATTTGATCCGGTCCTAGACGTACTTGCCTCTTCATCTTTGTTTACCTGTACAATTGATTTTCCTTTCTCTCTTCTTTTTATCTCTTCTTCAAATTCTTCAGCTGTATGACTCTGATCTGTATACCAGCTTTTCTATTCATCAAACGTTACATCTCTGGAAACAGTAAATTGTTTGGTTAGAGGACTCCATAACCTGTAACCCATCTGCTTTTCATCATATACGACGAACACATATTTCTCTGCTTTTGGTTCAAGCTTATGTCTGAGTTGAGACGGTACATAAGCATATGCTACCGATCCAAACACTTTGCAGTGATCAAGTGTTGGCTTCTTTCCCCACCAAGCTTCATAAGGGGTCATTCCTTCTAAGGCTGTACATGGTAATCTGTTTACCAAGTATGTCGCTGTGTTTACAGCTTCAGCCCAAAGATAATCAGGACAATTCTTTTCTTTCAGCATAGCTCGTGCAAACTCTACTAGAGTTCGGTTTCTCCTTTCTGCTACACCGTTTTGTTGTGGTGTATACCTGCAGGTTATTTCTCTCTTAATACCTGCGTTCCAAAGATAGTCATTGAATTCTCGGGAGAAGTATTCTCCCCCTCCATCAGACCTTAGTCTTTTAAGTTTTCGTCCTGTGAGTCTTTCAGCATATGCATGAAAATGCCTGAAGGCTCCAAACACTTCGGACTTTTCCTTTGAAACATAAAGAGTTATCCATCTTGTTGCATCATCAATGAATAAGACATAGTACCTTGATCCGCTGATTGATCCTTCTTTTGTTGGTCCCCATACATCTGTATGTATGAGTTCTAGCACATCATCATGTTTGAATCCTTTCTTCTGGAAAGGTAACCTGTGGGCTTTTCCCATCTGACAAGCTTCGCATTTGTGAATCATATGTTGGTTCTGTACGTTCGGTAATCCCAGTAAAGACCCATTCGCTATCATAGTTTTGATTCCTTTTTCATTGAAATGTCCTAGTCTCTTGTGCCAGAGGTCAAGTTCTGTAATCATCTTTTCATCATGTGTGAGCAAGGCTTGGCCAATGTTCCCCTGTACTCTTAAAGTAAAGAGTCTGCCTTCTTTCTTGCCAAAGACGATCTGGTTGTATCCGTTCTTGGGATCTTCTACAAATACTCCTTTATTTGTAAATCTGACCTGAAAACCTTTTTCGACTATCTGTCCTACACTGATCAGATTTTTCGGTATGGTTGGAACATACAGAACATTGGTTAGCAAATCTGCTCCACTTTTGCATTTTACTTTTCCAATTGAATGTACACTATGTCTCGTATTATCACCTGTTTGAACAGTGTGACTAGAACTACCCTTTTCTAGTTCTGACATCAGCTCTATGTTTCCTGACAAATGATTAGAGCATCCAGAATCAATGTAAAATACCTTTAGGTCTTCATTATCTGATGTGCTGATAGAGTTCATCATCAACGATGTATGACTTCCATTCTGCGTGTCGTTTGCGTAGTTGTTGTAGGTGGTGTTGTAGGATTGATTCTGTCCCCAACTTCTTATACCACCTCTGCCATAGCCTCCTCTTTGGCTTTGTCTTCCTCTTTGGAAGTTACTCTGATTTCTACCGCTTCTGCCTCTGCTATTACTGTTCTGATTTTGATTTGATCCTTGTTGGTTGTGCCAACAATCATGCGCCAGATGATTGCTCAACCCACAAATCCAACAGGCTTTCTTATTAGTATTCTGGCTACTTCTTCCTCTTGCTCTTCCTCTGCCAGTGCCTTTCCCTCTTGCGTAATAGGCCTGAGAGCTCGATTCTTCTTCATCTTTTGACTTGCCTTTGTCTTTCTTCTTGTTCTTCATGTACATTGCAGAGCTATGTCCTTTGTCTGCGTCTCCTTTCAGGTCTTGCTCATATGTGAGCATCAGTCCAAGCAACTGATTTAAATCTGGTACAAAGTGATTTAAAGAAAGTTCAGTTGAGAGTACGAAAGGTTTCCACCTTTCATCTCCTCTCAACCCTGTGAGCAGTTGTGCTATCAATCTATGATTTTCTACATCTTCATTTATGGATCCCAGACTATCTGCTAGATCCTTCATTTTAGTGACATAGTCACTAATGCTTTGACTCGGCTTCTTTTTTAACATTGTGAACTCTGACCATAGGCTGGCCTTCCTAGCTTTCGTAGTGTTTTGGAAGTGATCTTCCAATGCGCTCCATATGTCCTCTGCTTTCTCCAGACCTCTAATGTGCGGTAGTAGATGATCTGAGACAGTATTGTAGATGTAGGCTCTTGCCGTTGCATCTTTCTTCTGCCACAGCTTCAAGGCTTCTAACTCTTCCTTTTCTGGTTGGCTATCATCTTCGAATATCGGCTTCTTTTCTTCTCCGGTCACGTACATCATTAAGTCCTTACTCATAAGTAAGGCTTCCATGCGCATTACCCATGCGGGATAATTGTCTCTATCCAGTTTATCAATTTGGACGTGATCTGCCATGACAGGTAACACTCTGCTCTTATACCAATTCTTGGGAAACTAACCTGCTCTGATACCAAATGTTGGCGAAAACTTCAGCTCTAATACCACTGGTGCGGAATTACTTTCGCCCTGAAGGTGGGTTTCGCGACAAGGCTTGAGCTCTGTCAGGCCTACGGAAATTGTCGCGCCACCATAATAGAGTGCTAAACTAGAGTGATTCAGAACACCTCTGTAATCAACAGTAGCTCAGCCTAATTAACGTCGCCTTAACTGTGTTATCCTGCGACACAGGTTCCACCGGAACTTCACCAGACTATCACTGAACTGACACCAAAATCGTACCGGAACTTCACCGAAATGAACTTCTAATTTGGTTATAATTACTTCAAGTGAACATAGAAGAAGTAAGAGAATGATTCGTGAGCTTTCTCCACTTAATGAACTCTTTTGAAGTTTTAAGAAACTTCACAGTTCTGAAGTGCTACTTTCCGGTTAGACTTTGTACTGCATGCACATCTCCTTTCTACCGGAAACTAGGATCAGCTTGAAATAGAGACGTCTAGCTACAAGATGAGCTATCTCTCATACACAGCTTCGAACCCTGCTACGAGTTATACTTCGTTGTTCTACCGGAAAAACTTGTTTTCTGAGAAACTGTAACTGACCGAAAAATTACTGAAATATGTTTACTGAGTAAACTGTTATTCACCGAAACATGCGTTTACAAGAAAGGTACTGAAGCACGTTTAGTAACGAGTCGTGACAGTTAACGATAAACGAAACTTCCTATCGTAACACGAAATTGCTTCAGACCCTTCACAAGTAAGGATTACGCACAGACGTCCACATGAACATGTGTTTTCAATTAGAGAAGATGTGTACAAGTAAGCTTGGCCTTTTCTTGCTCAAGTTACAGAAACTCTCCTACAATGAGTAGTTTCTTATTACCATCTCTCTCAGATGAAAAAGACCCGTCACTTCAGGCTTGTGTTATTCATCTGTACATACGTGATCTCTGGCGTCTTCTTTTACATACGCGATCTATGGCGTCTTCTATCTATGACTCTGAGTCTCTGCGCATCTGCTATATCTCGTCTCTATTCTTGCACATACATACTCCCGCTCTCTCTCTCTTATCATCTGTATATTCTCCAAATCTTGCTGTATATATATACACTTTCCTGTGGCGCTCCTCTGTGCTGTCACTCTTCAATTCACGTTATGCGCGCCTCACGCGCCCGCCGCGGTTAATTGCTCTGTTATGCGCACACCATACACTAACTTCGCATACTGTACACCTGTGCACAGATTTTTCGGAAGATTCTGTTTCTCTCTTTGTTTGTTGTGTCAAATTCGTGAGTGCTTCCTTAACAACCATCAATTAGTACTTGAGTAATTTTGTGATTTTTGTACCATACCGTAATCAAGGGGACCGAATGATCCACTGTAGAATCAGTTTCCGGTTGTACCGTTGTTGTCGCTGGAATGCAGGAAGATCCAGGACTGAGCTGTTGCTGGAATTGCTGCCGAACTCCCAATACTAGTGCAAGTAACTGTCCAAGAGGGAGAGTAATGGATGCCTTAGATAAAATTTCCCATGCCTGATCTGTTTGAATTGTACTTTTCACCGATTCTGAAGATGATGCGCCTGTTACAGGGGTAGAATCTTGTTCCTACGATCTTCTTTTGGCAGCGGAACTTGGGTTACTGGAATGGGATCTGGAAATTGTAGGCTCTTTGGTGGTCCATTGACTAGCTTTGTCATACATTCTCTGTTGTTCATGGATGCCAGGTTCAAATACTTCTGCTGCTGGTTGTAACTACTTACCAGATCTTGTTTGAATCACTGCGGCCTGAGTTTCTATTGGTGAAATATATACCATATTGGTCATAGGGTTCTGACGCTCTTTCTTCCTTTGATCATATTCAGCTGCATCTTTACAGAATCTACGTATGTGGCCTAACTCACCACAAAAATGACAGCGAGGGGGTGCCAAAGAATTATTTTCCTGTGATGTTCCTGTCTGCCATCGATTTGTATTGTAATTTGTATTCCCCTGTCCTCGATAATTTATGTATCCTTGTTGCTGATTATTTCTCATCTGAGGTGGTACATAATGAGTGGCCGGCTGCCCAGGTTCTTGTATAATAGCATTTACGGTTGCTGGTCCCTGCACTTTGGCGTTATATGCACAGTTTTCGGTGGAATGTCCGGTTGTATTGCAGATAGCACAATACATCTGATTAAGGGCACATGTGACACTGGTATGCCCTGGATTCTTGCACTTAGTGCAGTACATTTGTCTAGCCGGATCCTCTGCAACACTTTTACTGGCTTTTAACCACTCCAAATCTTCGGTAAAGCCTCCAACCTTATGCTCCAGCTGCAAAGCCATTGCAATAACCGCATCTAATGTCATAGCTCCCACACAACGGATGATCATAATCTGTCTAAGTTGCGGAGTCAAACCATTAATAAACCACTGAGTGATGACATCATCCGGTAAATTAGCATGTGCTGGCGGTAGTTTTCTCAAATGAGTTCTAAATAGGGTGGCATATTCCTGAACTGTTTGATTCAACTTCTGTCCGTTGTTCTGCAGGTAATCGAAAATTTCGGCAAGATTCTTCTTCAGCCGGAATCTCTGCAAAAACGCATCCCTTACCGCTTCATAGGTGCCGAAATGGTTGATATCATATTCTGTAAGCCACCTGGCGGCTTCATTAACTAGTGTTGACTGGAATACTATGGCCTTGTATGCCGGATCGGGTGGATGATTAAGTACTGCATAACTAATTTCAAAGGTACGTACATGAGCATCAGGATCATCACCTCGAAATCCACTGAATTTTGTGTAGGTGACTCCTGTTGGAACCGAACGAGGTGGAAGTAGTTGTTGCTGCTGCTGTTGTTGTTGTTGTTGTTGTTGCCCACTCATGGTGCTACCGGCAGTACTGTTACTATTTCCTGAGTGCTGAGGATATGGTTCCGGTTCTTTGGAGTCTGTATGATTAGACTGCTCTCCTTCCGGTTCGAAAATAGTGCTCAACCTCTTACGAATTTCTAATTCGAATAGCTTACCCTCTTCTACGGTATCAAACATAGGCAAACTTGCTCCGAACAGTGGTGTTCGGAATGAAGATTCACCGTGACTTATAACACTGTCATCGGAAAATTGTAAATTTTCTGCAACCAGGACCGAACTACCATCAAAATTAGTGGAACTTTCCCCAATCCAGGGTATTCTTTCACCTTCAATGACCTCTCTGGACAACACACCTCTATCCGTAGAGAGATTTGAATCTTGACCAGACGGTGTCGGATCAACTGCACTCTGAGTCTTTGTGGACTCCGAAGTTACTGTATCTTCTATAGACTGCACCAAGATTTCATCAAAATTTACCAGAATTGCAGTATGTTCCACCGGAACGCTATCGGAATCACTACTAATATGCTTCGCTTCTTCGATGACCAGACCTAATCGATCTGTGCTTCTTCCTCCTGGGGGTGTCCTTCGCAAATTTGGTACCACCCAAGGCTGTTTGTACTTCGGATGCCGAGTAACCGGCATATATCACTTTTGCTACACTTGCGTACTACTCTATCTTACTGTCGATTCACAATCTATGGTTACCTTCCCACAATCACTTTGCAACACTTTGTTGCCACATTCCCACAACTAATTTGCAACATTCTGGTGCCACTTTCCCACAACTAATTTGCAACATTCTGGTGCCACTTTCCCACAAACGGCGCCAATGTTAAATGCGCGTTTGCCGTCAGAACGCGTTTAAACTCTATTCGGGTTCTTGGGAGTGGAAGGGGTCTGAATAATCAGAGGCCCTATACTTGATTTTCCCAAATCAACTCACTCACATGACCTTCCGTTCAAAACAACTCTGCTAATCCAACTTTCTAACAAACTCTGGCTCGTTCCTTTACAGAATTACTATTCGTATTCCAATCAATACATCTCAGTACACAACATAGGGATAAACATTACCGTAACAGAGACTTACAGTAAACAATTTACAGAACAACGATTCAATACTTAAATTACTGCAACACTATCATAGCACAGTCCTTACCGCACAGGTGCAACAAGCAAACAAAGACAAAAAAGACACAGTATGACTCAGAGTTCTCCAAAACAACACAACGTAACTCCACACACGTATCGCCTAGACAGACAGTCTGGCGATCTTCTGGTCGTCACCGAAAGTGTCCCTTCATTAATTTATAAATGGTTACATCTCTTCGCTTAGACTTCTCAGTTCGTGCGGAATATGAAAAGGAAAAAGAATTTACAATTGCCAATCCGGCGGCTTACAATTGGAATCAATGTGCCATGGAGGTTGTTTCTTTCCTTCTTTGGGGGCCATTTTAATGCAAATAAGACCTTTTTCTTTAGTATGGGTGATGCATTGGCTACCTCTCTCCTAGGGCTCTAGGACCACCCATCAGGTGACCCCTCACCCTTAGGGCATGTGGGGTTGTCACTCTTGCACAATGGCAAGTACCAACGTGAGGAGATCCACCTCATAATTGTCAATCTGTGGAGACATGAGGACTAGTATGAAGACTGTGAGTAAGTCATGGCACAAGTGCGTGAGTGAGAAGCACACAAGCATGCACACACATATGCACACGTGCACACAAGGTAAGAACAAAGAGAGGAACAATGGAGTTCTTTGTAATGCACAAAAGTCTCCTACACAAGCTCAAATCTCTAATAAGCCAACCTCAAAAATGAGCTCTCTAGCTCTTTTTAGAGTTTTCTACTAGCTTTGACATTGTCTAGACCTAGTGTACCGCCTAGTTAAAAATTAGGTTGCAAGGCTTATTTAAGGCCTCAAACGAAGTCTAAAAATTATGAAAATTGGTATGCAAGTACTTCTACTAGTCCTCAAGCTTGAGAAATCCTTGGATTGGACAAAATGGAGTGTATTCTACCAAAGACAGGATTTACAATGTATGTGTAGTGATGAAAATCACTTTTAATGGAAATAAAGTTATGAAAAGAATGATTGGGCCTCTTCTATGCCAGATTGTACTTGAGAGTCCTATCTCTTCCTTGCTTGTAGGCCAACAATCCCCCTCTCTAGTGTTTGTCACCCCTGACCGACCTCTGTTCTGTAGGGTGGTCAATATAATACTAGATGACATTAGTGGCCGAGTCATGTTCACCTAGCCTTAACCCTCTTGCCGAATTCGCTTGCAAGGCATCCCAATCGATGGCATCTGGGATATTTGGTTGCAGTGTGGTGTAGTACTCTGAGTTCATGGCTTGTTCACATGCAAATAGATGGAGCAGGTGTGTGGACTTAGGTGTGATCACCTCCGAGTGATATTCCCAGAATCCTATTCTGAACATGTCTTCGAAGGACAGTTTATAACCTGCAAAGAGGTACTTGATTCATGCATGCCAAGCATAGGCAACTCGAATGCTTGGGGTGGTGGTCATGTCATAGACTAGGTCATAGTTGCCATTGGTGAAGCTCGGTAGAGCCACTTGGGGTGCTTTTGTATTACAGAAGGTCTTGAGGACAACTTGCATCATATCTAGAATTTTCAACATCATTTGTGCTGCGACATTTGGCATGGGCTTCAGCCGAGGGATCCAGTGTCAGATTGTTTCCATCATGTAAGCTATTGATGGTGGTCCTTGCGGTGGCACTATGTATGGATAGTTGAGTCATTCCTTACACTGTGCATTGTTTTGCACTTTAATATTGAATGATTTCCACGATCTGCATTGTGGGACTCTACCGTAGAATGGATTATAAATTATATGTAGAGGTGCATGGTTCCATGTATGCAGCATTTCAGGGTATGCTTCTAAAAGCTTTTACTGCCATATTGATTAATAGATCTTGCCTTTCTGTGCTTCTAGGGGGAGGTCCTCGGGTTGAAATTGGGTTGCGAAGGAGGGGATCTTCCCCGTGACTCTCTGTATTTCTGCATTGTAATCTGCAAGAATGACATAGTAGGGATGATATTGAAGTTTTGACGATGTGATGAGACATCTGGGTGCCAAGTTTTTGAAATAACTGGATTGCAACACCATTTCTTCTAGCAAGTAGATGCCTAGGTTAACAACAAACAAGCGTTGTTATACCTATGGTGGTGATCATATGGAAAATGTATGTCCCAATGTAACACAACCTCAAGCCAACCCTAGTGGCCAATACTGTACAATTGAGAGATGATATACGAATCACACCACCCAAGACTGCCCATACAACAAACAAGTAGTGCGATAGAACTATCTGCAAGCATACCCCCAACCAGGTAGGTATCAAGGTCAATACAATGCTGAATCTTATTACTATAGGCCTACACAAAACTATCCTTATCAGGCTCAACCGAGACCTCAACCTGTTTTAGCTCAGTAGCCATCCCCACCAGCTAATGTCATCTTAGTCAAATATGTTGCGGCAAAAGAAAACCTCAATAGGGCTTTAGTGCCTTTTTCACCCTTGATCACTGAAAGTGACCTTTAATTCTAACAGTTTTGATTCAACCCATCTAGATAGTCCACCCACATATTAAAGAGAGGCACCAGAACATCTAGAAACATATCAATACGATAGTCAATCTTTGGAATCAATTGGGAGCTCGACTATGCTAATATCATGTATACAAACCCTTATCCGCTGCCCCAATCAAGACAATAGAGACCACAGTCCCTAGAGGACCATGCTTTAGGTGCCAAGGAGATTATTTCATTAAGGATTTTCCACATCCTCCGATACCACGATAGTCACAATACTATAACATACAAAGTTTTTGTGCTGAGTGTGGTAAAGAGCATGTCTGATTGTTTGAAGAACCCTCCTAATGCCTCAAAAGTAACACCCATTAATGTGATAGGTATTGTGCATAGCTCAGATGGATCCAATCCTAAAGACGTGCCTATTCAAGCTATAATAAGAGCCTAGGCACTCTTATGGAATCAACAGCTTAATCCTAAAAAAATAACTTGAACTAGTGAAGTTGGAGAGTCTAGTAATAAAAAGACAAAATCATGGAAAGATTCCAGAGAAAGGATTAAGAGGAAGTGGAGTAAAAAGATAACTGAGTTGGAAGGAAGTCTCAAGGAATCTAGAGCCAAAATCCTAGAATTGACTTCACGAGAATCTAATCGGGAGAACCTAGCTGAGCGATCACGTTCAGTTCTAATTGAACCCATGCCTGAAAACCTAGACATGATGTTTTGTGCATATTAGGCAATATTAAAAGAAGGACCCCCAGGTGGCTGAAATGAATAAGAACTATCCAAGGGAAGATTTAGAAATTGAGAGGCCTAAGCTTTGCATGAAGATGGTAGAATTAGCACAAGCTATGTTCAAAGCCTCTCGTTATATTAATTGAAACAACATGGCAAAACCCAAATTACACTTTCAAGGACTACTCGAGAGGTTAGAATAGTTGATCAATAGCAATGAGAAAACGAATCTACATAGGAACCCTCTTGTTCTTGAGGCACAAGAAAGGAATGCACCATCCCTATCTCAAGTGCCAAATACAGAGGCTGAAGACAACCTTTCTTCCATACATAAGTATTCACACAAATTTCTAAGAGAAATCCAAGAAGAGAAATGGAGAAAAGAGCAAGAAACCCATCCTCCTATTCAAGAAATAGATGACTTGCAGGAGCAATTTCCCCAAGACATCCCCTCTATCTATGATAATGTAGAGGAAGATCAATTGAGTGAACAAATAGATTTTGAATCCAATTCTTTGCAAGAATTACCTCAGTTCATAGAACCTTGGGAAGCAAATTCTATTAGCATGAGAGCACCCACGATACTAGTAAGGAATGAAGAATCAGTAATCCCTAGAAACATGGAAGTAATCAAGAATACCAAAGTATAGTGCCATCTCACTGTAGAAGAGTTGTTAAAGATTAAACCAGAATTGTGGAAGCACATAGCAAACCAATTCCTTGCTATTGCTTCCTCCCATATAGGATCACACAAGAAGGTACCAAAGATACCTGTAGAAAGAATTGGAGATGTGAGCGAGGGAGAGGAAGGTAACACTTATCTTCTAATAACCCATAAGCGCTACACTACCAAAGCTATTCTAGATTCAGGAGCCGAAGTAGCCATTGCTACCACTACCTTATGGAAACGTTGGGGTAAGCGAGCACTAAGACCCACGAGGATGAAGCTACAAATGGCTCACGGACGTATAGAAAAACCATTGGGATTACTACAAGGCATATCTCTCACCACTTGTGGTGTGGAGTTTGAACATACTTTTGCCATTTGTGATTTTGGGAGAAATCATGCTTATGAGATGATTTTAGGAAGACCATTCGTGCATCAGTTGCAAATCGTACAAGATTGGGGAACTAATTCTTTGTACTTGCAACATTTAGGAGTGACTACTAAATTCAATCTTAAAGACTATTCCCATCTAGATGTACCCACAATACAATGGAACACCATCCATAAGACACAAGAAGGAACAATGTTCGTACACTCATTAGAATCAAAATCCTCATGGTTGCACAAGGATACTCATCTATGGATGTGTAAGGTAGCAAAACAAGAGGAATAGCGATTAGAATCCAGGACCTTAGGCTTAGAACGACATCCACAAACCCTTCAAGACCCAGCCTATGCACCTATAGTATTTCCAGACGATGAATTCGAGCCTCATGGTTGGGTAGAAATCTTAATGATGATGGATATAACGGTAAATGAAGAATAGTGGTCCCCTCATTGTGATGAGGATGGATACAAAATTTACATTTTTATGATTGAACATATCGAGGAAGACTTTATCCTAGAAGAATGCACGGAAGAGATCCAAGAACCAGATGAGAGTAGTGAAAAGGATCTAGAATCCATCATCATGGAACCCTTCTGTTCCACAGAAGAGGAATATCTTTATTTTGTAGAAGTCAAAACCTCTGAAGAGGAAAAGGGAAGTTAAATGGAACAACATGAGTCACTCACAAAAGATACAAAAAGTAAGCAAAAAAAGAGAAAGAAATCACCCAAGATAGAAGAAGAAGAACCACTCATGAAAGTACCAGAGAATTTCAAGAAGTATGAAATAGAAGATAGAAGAATCATGGTACGAATGCCTTAAAGGAAAGCTCGAGAGAAAACCAAAACAATCATAGTTACCATAGAAGAACGAGAAGAAAAATGTACATACATAGGGAATGATTTGGCTACTAAAGAAGAAGAAGAGTTAATTGCTCTATTGTGTGAATATAGGGATGTGTTCGCTTGGAGTTACAAAGATTTGAAAGGAGTAGATCCATATATGTGCTCTAATAGAATCCCTATGACTCCAGATGCCAAACCTACGAAAGAGAAACCATACACATAAAATGATAACTATGCTGCCAAGATAAAAGAAGAAATACATCGTTTGATAGAAGCACGATTCATTTACAAAATTGAGCATACCGAATGGGTATCACCCATTGTGGTTGTGCCCAAGAAGAATGGGAAATTGCACATGTGTATTAACCTTAGAAGAGTTAATGCCACCATGATTAGGGACAATTATCCTCCTCGAATATGAGGCAACCTCTCATATCCGAGAATCAAGGCAAGTATTCGGCAAATGTCTCGAATATCAAGTTTGTCTGAACCCAAAAAAGTGTGTGTTCATGGTCAGACAAGGCAAAATTCTAGGACACATTGTGTCAAAGAACAAAATTTCTATAGAGGAACAAAAGGTGAAAGCAATTGCAGACCTACCTAGGCCAAAGAATGTAAAAGAGGTATAGGCTCTCATGGGTCATTGTGGTTATTACAGACGGTTCATACATATGTATGCTATCATAGCCAAGCCTCTGTACTCTCTTTTGACCAAGTTTGAATGGACGGATGAATGTGAAAATTCATTCAATGAACTTAAACGACGATTGTGCTCAACACCAATATTAACAACCCCAGATTGAAGCAAGCCATTCCATGTACATGTGGATGCATCCAACTATGCCATAGGATGTGTGTTGGCCCAACCTGCAAATGATGACAATATAGATCTCCCTATAGCTTACGCAAGCAGACAATTGAATGCAACAGAAAGAAATTACACCACTACAGAACGCGAAGGATTAGGAATGATCTACGCAGTAAAGAAATTCAAGCATTATTTGTTGGCAAATAAGTTCAAGTTCTTCACGGATCATCAAGCATTATTGTACTTAGTCAATAATCCTTGTAATACTGGACGACTGATACGATGGTTTCTATTGGTCATGGAGTATGACTTTGAGGTAGTAATCAAGAAGGGAAAGACACACCTTAGAGCTGAACACCTCTCAAGATTAACTTGGAGAGAAGCTCCTCAAGGAATAGCGAATGAATTACCCGACACATACTTGTTTAACCTTGAAATAGTACCAGAATAGACTAAGCCTATTGTCCCTATTCTCACATATGGACCCAAGAATCCAAGGATTAGGATCAATGAAGGAGAAATCACCAGGTCACAAAGATATCAAATAATATCAGGAAGTATATATAAACATGATAATCAAAAGATTCTTGCTTGTTGTTTAGGCGAATCCGAATATGTGAATTGGTTGCAATTAGCACATGTAGGTGCATTAAAGCAACATCATTCAAAACATCGTACATTGCAGATTCTACATAGACTAGTAATATATTGGCCTTCTATTTGAATCAGATGTCTACAAGTTGTTTAGACAATGCCCTATCTGTTGTGAAAAACCACCCATAGAACATGCCATGTTATATCATATGTCTCTCACACTAGAATGGAGTGAGCATTTAGTGACATACTTGAGGATGAACACATTCCCTAAAGGAATGACTTTAGCAAGACAACAAAGTCTAGAGCAGGAAGCTCAAGACTATTCACTCATTGGTGACAATCTATACAAATGAGGACGAGGCGGATATGTAAGACTATGTGTTCATGAGAGTGATTATTTGAGCGTATTGGAGACTGCACACCAAGGTGTTGCAAGAGGTCATTTTGGCCCCGATAGGGTAATCAAAGCTATATTGTTTGCAGGATTATGGTGGTCCACTCTTCACATGGATGCACTTACCTATGTTAAGAGATGTGATCTATGCCAAAGAACTCAATTTCCTACTGGCAGAGATGAAATGCCACTAAAACCCATGATTGGAGGATGTGCATTTTCCAAGTGGTGCATAGACTTTGTCGGAGCTATTAACCCCCTCTGCAAAAGGTACTCATGGGGAATACATCATTGTTGCAACAGATTATATTACCAAATGGGTAGAGGCCAAGGCCACAAAAGAGAATGATGCACACATGATTGCAAAATTCTTATTTGAAAATGTCTTTACAAGATATGGATTGCTATAGAGCTAGTGAGCGACCAAGGAACTCACTTTCTAAACCAATTCATTGAATATTTGTTACAGGATTTTATGATGATTCACAAGAAATCTGCACCATATCATCCTCAGGTGAATGGTCAAGCAAAAAACACTAACACGATCCTTTGTAATGTATTGACGAAACTCATAAACAACCAGATTGGGCCAAACAGTTACACCACGCTGTTTGGGCATATCAAGTGGCCTACAAGGCCGTACTCAATGCAACTCCCTTTCACATGGTTTTTGGCCAAAATGTTGTGCTCCCTTTGGACTTTTTGATACCCACCCTTAAGGTTGCACAAGAACATCAGTGGAACGGCCATGAAATATCATGATGAATAATGGATTTGGAATGATTAGGCGAAACCAGGCTGAAAGTAGCGACAGGTATATATGCAGCAAAGAAGCGACAAAAAGCCTATTTCAATGCACATGTGAAAGAAAAAGGCTTAAAGAAAGGAGATTTAGTCCTCGTATATACATTGAAAAAACATGCACGAAAATGAGAAAAGCGAGGTTATGGACCTATGATCATTAACAAATGTTTGACAAGTGAAGCGGTACAATTAGCCACCCTAGAAGGAGAGATAATGCCTAATTACATTAGTGGCTGTAGATTCAAGCTATATCGGGAACCTCTTACTGAGGATATGCTTAGACGACTCACATTGGCAAAGACCTAAGGAGGAAGAAAAGAGAATATGTGTGGAAGTTCAGGCAATAGCTATAGAATGCATTAAGCGCATGAGGCTAAGAAGAGAAGGACTAGGGAGAGAACATTATAACCATCCGGAAACACCACCCAGATATCACATGGCCATGTGTCAAGCAAAGTCAATTGCTCATCCTAGCATAGTGGATAGGAGACCATTCATTACTGTCATGATAGAATGCAGCAACACTCGCCATGAGCTTAGGGTTTTAAATGATTCAGGTGCTGTGACTAGTGCGATTAGATGGTCGCACTATAAGGACTCAAGGATACAAATGCGACCAATCGAGGCATACCTCATAGGGATAGGAGGCATGGAAACCCATTGCATGGGCAAGGTGCACATTCCTATCCTCATACACGAAGTGACCATGACAGTGAAGCTCCTAGTGTGCCATGATGATGACCTGATAGAACCCCTAATCCTTGGCCAAGATTGGCTATACGATCACTCACTAAATCTTAGACAAGGCTCCTTCAAGATTAGAACCTTAGACCAACAACGAGTGATATCGCTTGACTTCCCTAACTACACTCCGCTTGAGGTATGTAACCCTAGACCATATGAATTGCATGCGAAGGAGGACCGAAAGATCTTTGTCTAGATAAGTCACATTACGTCTACACCAACCCATGTGGGCTTGGCGATGGGCAGTTGCCATTTAGAAGAATGTCAACAAATTTTCCCTTGGTCTTCGTGCAAATTAAAAGGGGTCACCATCCAATAGCTGGGACAAATGGTGACCATCAGCAGTCACGTGGGTTACATCAGCAGTCAGGTGGACTACATCAGTGGTCAAATGGGCACTATAGCCCTCGGTGTCACCTCTCCACACTTATTGTGGACTAGCCTAGATCTATGGTACAGAATGCCTCAATTTCTAATGGGCAAGTTTTGCAAGTGTTGGCCCTCCCTTCTTTTCCAAAGCATAGTGTCAACCCGACCTCTCACCCTCAACCACAAAGGAGTCAACCACGACTGAGAACCCAAATCGATGACCCTACCAGGCGATGCAAAGAAGGTAGCCATATCAACATCCCAAAGCAAGCAACACGAGACAAGTATGGGTGCCAAAAGGATAGAAAGCACGATAGTTTTCAACAATGCAGAAAACGATAAGAAGAACTTAAGGCAGGCGGACGTGTCACGGGTGAAGGCTAAGACACTTTTGAACTCCCCACACCCGCATGGATGAAGTCAGTCGAAGAACTTGGAAAGACCCACTGAGCATGGGTGGAGGCACAATTACATGCCATGGCTATGATAGAGGAACGCATTTTACAATCACCTTACTTTTCTCCCTTGGCCCCTCAAAGGTATATCTCAGTCCATGAGCTTCAATACAAACCGTATTTCATGCTAATGGCAGAATATCAAGTGGCGATTGAAAAGGAGACGGGCAAGAAACCATCACATGCCACTCAGTTTGAGCTTGATGGCTTGCCACCAGAAGCACAAAAAGGTCAAATCTTTCAACCAAATTGGCACTAGGAGTTGCTACAAAAATATCTAGAGATGATGCATACATGGGTCAAGGCAACCCACGTTGGAGACCTATGCTAAGATGCCGCTCCTGGACGGCATTCACAATCAAAGTTCATAATAATAAGCATTGCCATGACTAGATTAATTATCCTTATTTCACTCCACCCTATGGACCCCCCCACAATCAGATACATGATGGCCATGATTCACCACTGGCTCCCCCGCTTACACCCCATGGATGATGTTGCAACACATATGACTGTCAGAATATTTGACATGATCTAGACAGTATTTAAGATCTTCCGACATGTCAAAGCACCACATGTTAACACCTCGGGATTTGAGCATGGTAACCAAGACCTGGCATATGATATGAGCACGAAGCCATCGCCCGAGGTGTGTTATGCTTAGCACTACCAAATCAAGTATTTATCGGCCTGTTATAAGATGACATTTGAAGAGATTTTTACAACCAGATTTTGGGAGTACCACTCCGAGGTTTTCATATGCAAGCCAACACATCTCCTTCAATTAGTTGCTTGTGAACAACTGGTGTGCTCCACACACTAAAGACTTCTACCTCCCAATGAACCTCAACCCATAGACTGGGGAAAACTTGAAGCTGATCTCGACACAAGGTATTCGCATCGCGGAGCACACCCTCACTCACGATCTCTTAGAGAACTATATCACGCAGGCCCCGCAATAAGGATCTGTCTAGGACGATAGACGTGAGAGGGAGGGGGGTGTTGGCAGTAGCCAATGGCACAAAGACACAAGTGACTTCAATTGAACATATCTCAGCGTTGTGAACTCAAAATTGTTGGTGCAAATGTTCAAGCCTACACATTTGGCTTAGCATGGAAGACATTGTGTGGAACTAGCAGTAGATGATTCATGTGAACTATAGCTTGTAACTACTTGATCATTTACCATTGTAAAACATTAGCTCTTAGGAGAATCTTGTAAAAGCTTATAACTCATGCAATTAGGAAGAATATTAGCTACAAACTCAAGTTGCGGGAATATCTCCTAAATCATTGGAGTCACGTTTTGATTGGATCCAAAGTTTTAATTCAAAATTCAAACTTAGAAGTAACACATATAAAAGACCCTCGAATATCTCGCGGTGATGTGCCTCACTAAGAGCTCACTCTTTGATCACTTGTAGAACTTGAGTAGTTCACACTCTAGCTCACTCAACTCATCATTATTGAGCATCACTACAATGCCAATGACTCTATGCAATTATGTTCTATAACACATATAGCTCATTGCACATCTCTATCTACTTCTCTGCTATGAATACTCAAAATAGTCAAATTTTCATGGTCATATCTCATTGAATACTCAACCATTTTACATAATCTTTAACTTCTTGGAACTAGATTGAAATCTACTTTGTGCTATAAAAATTGCAAGGCATTTGGTTCAAGCATCAGGGAGAAATCGCCTTTGAAGTGCTCACTAGTCATCTACTCATTATTCCCTAAAATATCGGGGGTAAGATGTGATTTGCTAAAGTTATTTCTCAGAGCATAGTTGATCATTTTAAATGATTCCACTTGCAATCATTAGCTATCTATGCCAATTGAATTTCCCCAAAAGTAATTTTACCAAGTGTTATTGTGTTGTGAGCTTTGAGTAAAAAAACCAGCTAGTGTACGGACTAAAATAGCAAGTTTTCAATACTAGTTATTCTTGAACTAGTCTGTTTTGGATTAATTGTTTCAAGTATCAATTCCAAATTACATAGGTACTTTCTTGGTGTCATTTGCAAGCTAAAAGGGCCTACTTTAAAACTCTAAAGTTCATTAGGGTTGGTACAAAGCAGGTTTTAGTAGTACCACCTCACTTCCTTGAGGTATCCATCCATCTCTTCCATCAGTGGTATCATAGCAAGTTGAGGTAAAATGGGAGATGCTTTCCCTTCTTTCATTGAAAAATTGGAGAGGAATAAATATCAAGCATGGTATTTGAGGATGAAGACCTATCTACAAGGAAGAAGTCTCTATGGATACATATCAGGAGATGAGGAGATGCCCACATTTAGAAGCAAAGATCAACTTACAAGAGAGGAGCAAGAAAGACTCAACTCATGGTGTGCCAAAGATGCTTTAGCTAGGTCATATCTACTTAGCTCTATCTCTGAATTCCTTTTTCCTCATATTAGGAATTGCAAAGGAAAACTTCCCAAGAGACTTGGGACACTCTATCTTCATACTTTTCTTCCAATACAAGAGCTAGGAAAAATCAATTGTGGATGGAGTTTACTAATCAAAAGAAGCAACCTAAGCAAAATGTTTCAGAGTATGTGACCAAGGTGAAGGATGTGGCTGATCCGTTGGAAATCATAGGAGAGGAGATTGAAGAGGAGCAAATAGTGAGACAGATAATCAATGGCATGAATGCAAATGATAAGTGGGAATCCTTCATAACTGCAATGGATGTTTATATGGATATGCAAATCCCTGATCTAACCACTCTCATGGAGTAACTCTTCACCCATGAGGCCAAGCTCAACAAAAATGATGAACCATCAAGAGGTAACAATTATTCTGTCCTCTATACAGATAAAGGAAATTCTAAGGATAAAGGAAAGAGCAATAAGTTTGAAGATGAAGGTGCTACTTGTTGGGAGAGATGGATGAATACCTCAAGAAATGAGGTTTGTACTACCGAACCCTGCTTAGTACTTTCCCTTTCTTACTTTAGAGTTTTGTTGTAGGCTGTGTTAGCTTGCAAATGAAATAAATAAAGTACCCATGTACTTTGGAGATGATGCTTCAAACAATTTAATCAAAATAGGTAACTTGTAACTAGCTTGTGAACAAAAAAACTTGCTCTTTTGGTCTTGATACTTGCTAACATTTTTGCTCAGTACTCACAGTACAGTCGCAATCAGGAAAGTTGTTTTTGGGTCAATAAAATTAGCTTTGAGAGCTAATGATTCCAAGTGAAATCACTTAAAATGAGAAAGTACACATTGAGCAATCAATTTAGCAACTGAAGCCTTACCCCCAACTTTTTAGGAAATGTGCAGAGAATGACCAATGACCACTTCGACACAGATTTCTCCAACTTTGACTGAATAAAATCCCTTCAAACTTTTATAGCTTGAAGTAGACTTTGAGCTTGTTCTAAAAAGCTATAGATCATGGAAAATGGATAACAACTCACTGTGAAATGGTCATCACACGTTCACTGTTCTGAGTAGACATAGCAGAGAAGGAGATGAACATGATCAATAGTGTAATGTATTATGTAACAATTTTATACATGATCATTGGCATGAATATGATGCCCAATGATGGTGAGTGTAAGCCTCTAAACTTCAACAAGTGATCTACAATATGCTCAATAATGGAGGCTCTACTAGCCGTGAGATTACAAGTCTCTTTTATAGAGAAATTCTTCAAATTTGAATTTGAAATTCTAATGATCTTCCACCTAAACATTCTTCCTCTGAATAAGGATATATTCTCTCATGAGAAGTAGTTCTTTATTATCCTAACTCCATGAGTTTAGTGGCGTTACAAGATTCCTCCAAATCAAATGGCTTTTATAACAGTTAATGGTAAAAAATCATAGGCAAGGGTTCATGTGGTCCGTCAAATGTTTGCACATAGCTTCTTCAATGCCTAGCCAAGTGAGAAGGCTTGGCATTTGCACCAATAGCTCCCCCTCAAGCCAAACATCTTGGCTTGGTCTTCTTCATGAATTCTCTTGAATGTACTCCAATCCAATCATAGCTTTAAACCTGCAAACTTTAGTACCATCAAGTGTTTTGGTCAATAAATATGCACATTGCATATGTAAGGCCGCCAGAATATTATCAAGTAGATTAATTGTAATTAGGAAAAGATGCACACTAAAAGGGTGTTGCGCAAAACGTTGTAACATTTTTTTTATTAATGGAGCAGTGAGTGGAAGAGAACGACAGACGCGTCAACAGACTGTTCTGTCTGGGTGATTGACTGAAGTTTGATTATGTTACAAGTTTATCAAATTATGGTGTTGCCTATATTGTTAAGGTTCAGTATTGAAGTCACTAAGGTACGATGTTAATATCTAATTGCATTAATGGTGAAGGACAAGTATAATAGTATTGTTAAGTTAACAATAGAAGTTGTTATGCATTGAAAAGTGGTAGTTAGATCTGTTGTAACTGTTAGAAGATAATGAAGTGACTGGGGAAAATACAAAAAGGGCCTTTGTATTACAGACCCCTGGCCATCCCAAGAACCCACATACAGATCTCTTAACAAAGTAGATTAACTATTAGATTAACACTGGCACTGGCCATGGGGCATGGAGCAGCCAGGCGACAAATAGATTAGGATTTGAGAAAGAATCCTATGATATATGCTTGTAACACGTTCCGGAGAATCATACTCGAAGTACAGAAGGGATCAACATCCCTAGAAAGTTCCTAGTGCATTGGGAACACCTCCCGGTGGTAGTGGTGACGGACAATCATCCGAAGGAAAGAAAGAAATATGGGCTAGTGGGATGCCACCTTAGCATTTCCTGGTGCAAGGATTATAGGGTATACCAGAAGTGAAACCAACACCATCTGCAGAAAGTAAGGTTGGGGAAGTAATCGCAAGTTTCAGTGACAGTCTGGAAAATTCCGGTAGCAGTTTGTAGAATTTTGGTGGCAATTCGGATAATTCTGGGATCGGTTTGCATAATTTTGGTGATAGCTCTACTTTGGGTTCTAATTTTGAGGAAACTAGTGTATTATTGGATGAAAGTTTTGGTGAAAAGTTGACTTCAAAAGTCAACTGCGAGGAATGGCAGTTGGGTGTAGGTGTGCATGATCAACTTAACAATATCAGATTACCGGAGAACGTGCAAGACGACGAGAGGACACAACAACAATTAGGCATAATTGGTTCAAATCATTCGGTAGTGATACTTCCTCTTGATTTAGACAACATGAGTGGTTCGCAACAACAACAACACCAACAACAACAGCAACAACAACACCATCAGCAGCAACAACAACCACAACCACAACAACAACAACAGCAACAACAACAACAACAGTAGCAGCAAGCCATACCACCACGACCGGTACCCACTGGAGTTATGTATACAAAATTTGGAGGATTTCCTGGTGATGATCTTGATGCCCATGTGCGAACTTTTGAAATCAATTATGCTGTACTCAACTATCCAGCAGATCCGGCATATAAGGCTATAGTGTTCCAATATACTCTGGTTAATGAGGATTCCCAGTAGTTAACTGAATATGACATTAATCATTATGTTCAATATGATGATGTTAAGGATGCCTTCTTACAACCCTTTTGATTGAAGAAAAATGTGGCTGAGATCTTTGACTATTTGCAAAACAATAGATAGAAACCACATCAGAAGGTGTAGGAGTATGCAACTTTATTTCGTACTCATCTACGGCAACTGCCACCGGTGCATGCTAACTTACTAGATGACGTGATTACCGAGTGGTTTATTATTGGATCAAACCTGCAACTCAAACAAGTGATTATTATATGATGTGGGTGGTATGACCTTGGATGCAGTAATAGCCATGGAATTGCAGTTGGAACATAAAGTGGGCGGGTTCGCTGAAGATCTAGACTAGTTGAAGGCATCCAAGGGTAGGAGCGAGGATCCATTGAAACAGGTGTACTGCACAAAATGTAAGAACCCAGGACACACTACTTCTGCATGTGCACTAAACCAATTATACTGCGCTGTATTACGGTGAGTCATTCTATCGAAATATGTCCATATAATGCCAAAGTACATACCAGACCAACCGTAAATGCTATAATACAGGAGCAGGGACAACAGGCTACACATTATGTACCACAGGATTTGAGGAATACTTCTTACCAAAGTTATAAAACCTACAGGGGACCGTGAGCAAACAACTTTGGCCACACCTGGTGGAACTCCGGTCAATCGAGGGAAGGCATATCTCTTCCACCACCAAGATGCCATTTCTGTGGTGATTGGACATATCCACAGATATTGCAAAGAGGCATCCGAGTATGATAAACAAAGAAAAGAACGACAACATCCAATGGCAAACATGGTATATATTTTTGCAATAGATACACAAATGGCAACAATTCAAACATGGTCCGACAAGAAATTACAACCGACTACTGAGATTTTTGAGCCTGGCGTTTGAGAGCAACACAAATTTTTTACCAAAGCTAGTACATGGGTCAGTCAAGAACCAACTATTTTCCCCCATCTAGTATCTGTGGTCCAGTAGACAATACCGAATCTACAGCCGAAAGAACCAAGTCCGGTGGAAGTGTCACCGAAGAGTCCATCCAATTTGGTATCAGGTACGTCGGATTTTGACCCTATGTGGAATATTCTATCACATGCATCTATTACAATACCGTTGGGGAAATTGTTGCCTTGGTTCCGGGTGTACGACAACAATTCCAACAAAAAATTAGTCTAGGATCTTTGTGTGCACCTGCTATGGAAAATATCAGTCTAGAAATTGATTCTATGGTGGACCATGCTATTCGTTTAATTATGGTATGGTATAAGAACCATAAAATTACTCAAGTGTTAATTGATGGAGGCTTCGGTGTGAATATTGCTACAGCCACCATTTGTAAATGGTTAGAATGGACTTAGATTGAGCCTGTTCCATTTTTTGTGAGAATGGCAGATCAATCTAGGGTCCATCCAGTGGGTTAAGTACGTGATATACCCATTACTCTTCAGGGAGCAGTGTTCAAAATGACTTTTGTTGTCCTAGAATTACCGGACTCAAGTCTGGATTACAGCTTACTATTCGAGAGGCCTTGGTTGAAACAAGCCAAAGTGTTGTAGGACTGGTCTACACACGAACTTATTTTCAAAAGTCATCATCGGAAATATGTAGTACCCTTGGACGAGATGAAGCCTTGCGACCTTCATGCTCGACCTTATGTAGCCAAACGTGTGCATATGCTAGATGGACTTTCAGATGATGAAGAAGAAGCTTTTTTGAATGCTAACCAGGATGTGCTAGCCTTGGGTACAGTTGATTTACAATCAGTTGCAGATAATTGGAATCTGACCATTTGTACGGTAGTTCCGGTTTCCAAAGAAGTGGGCCCAGTGCTGGATCAAGTTTTGAATGCCCAAAATTTGCACCAATTATTCCAGATAGCTGAGGATATATCCATGCCTTGACAGTTTTATGTACGGAAAGATCAGCTCATCACCTGCAATTTAGGAAATGAGGGTACACCGCGACCGGTGAAGCTTAAGGCTGGGTTACCGAAAACTTTTCAAAATGATCTACTACAATTGTTGATAGAGTTTCAAGCTGTATTTGCATGGGGTTATCGAGATATGAAAGGGTTGGAACCTTGCCTCTATCAACACCGTGTGATGCTAAAGCCGGATGCGCATCCAATCAAACAACCCAGTTATCGCATGAACCTCAATTATGCTGCTCAAGTGAAAGCAGAATTGGATCATTTGCTGAAAGTAGGTTTCATCGTCCCCATTGAGCATGCAGAATGGATTTCGCCTATTGTCATTGTCGCCTTTCCACTTTCCTTTTTGGATATGATGCTCGATGATGTTGCCGAACGAGAAATGTATTCCTTTTTGGATGGTTATAGTGTCTATAATCAGGTGCGCATGGCTGAAATGGATATACCAAAAATTACGTTTATTAGAAACTGGGGCATATATGCGTGTACGGTAATGTGGTTTGGTCTTCACAATGCTCTAGTGCCTTCCAATGCTGTATGCAAGAATTTTTTTCCCCTACCTAACCACCTTTATGCAGGTGTATCTAGATGATTATTCATTATCTAGTGACGCATCGGCACACCTCTGTCACTTACGGTGCTGCTTCTCTAAGTGTAGAGAGTTTTGTTTGTGCTTAAATCCCAACAAGTCGGTCTTTTTGGTTTTGTGTGGCAAGTTGCTTGGTCATGGTCATATTATTTCACAGCAAGGCATTCAAGTGGACCCAAATAAAGTGCAAGCCGTGTTGAAGGCTCCTTCCCCTATGATACCAAAAGAAGTTATGCGATTCCTTGGACAAATACGCTGGCATGGACGGCATCTTTGGTGGCTCACACATTTATCTATACCCCTGAATCAGTTGATTACTAGCAATCCTCGACAATTCATGTGGACTAAGGAGTGCCAAATTGCCTTTGATCGACTAAAAAATACTTTTAACACAGGCTCCTATACTGCAAGCACCAAACTGGCAGCTTCTATTCCATGTTTTTGTGGATGCATCGGACAGTGCAATCGGTAGTGTGCTCATGCAACAATAGGATAAGTGGTTCCACCCTTTTTATTATGCTAGTCGACGATTAGCTACTGCTGAACGGAATTATTCTGTCACTAAGCGTGAATGTTTGGGTTTGGTTTATTCGGTGAAGAAATTCTGACATTATTTACTGGGATGACCATTTACCTTTATGTGGACCATGCAGCTTTGGTTTATCTTGTCCGCCTGCAACATTTAGGGGGCCAATTAGCCATATGGGTGCTATTGTTACAAGAATTTGATTATGAGGTTGTACATCATCCGCGGTGAGCACATGTGCTGGCTCATTTCTTATCTAGGCTTGGTTTTGGTGAACTTCTCGGTGGAATTGATGATACTACCCCTGCTATCTATGTGATTGATTCGGTCTAGGATGATTGTCAGGAGCTCCTGGTGACACCTTCGAATTATGATACTCTTATGATCTTTCTCATGAGCGGAAGCTCCACAACTAATACTTCTACTTCTGCTTGTCGTAAACTCGCAATGTATAGTCGACGGTTTTGGATCATTGTAGGCCAGCTATACTACATGGATCCATCTGGTGCACTTTTACATTGTATCCCTCCCCATGAAGTTCCTTTGATCATTGGCATGGCCCATTCTACTCCTTTCAGTGGTCATTTCGCAATAGATCTTACGTACTAGAAAGTTCTACACAACGACTTATGGTGGCCCACTATGCAGCGTGACATTGCTGTTTATGTCAAACAGTGTGATGCTTGCCAATGATCGAGGGCAGCCTTTACAATGGCATCATTTTCCACTGCAGCCTATCCTCCCCCTTGAGCTGTTTCAAAAGTTGGGTTTGGATTTTATTGGTCCCATTACACCTCCAGCTACGATTACTAATCATTGGTATATACTGAATTGTACTAATTATGCTACTCAGTGGGTTGAAGCTTAAGCTTTATGGTCCACAAGTGCGTCAGTGGTTGTCAAAGGTTTGATGACTGATGTATTTCCTCGTTTCGACCTTCCCTTAGAGATTGTTTTTTATCAAGGCACACATTTTGTTAATTCCTTAATGCAAATGCTTATCCGAACCCTGAAGATTGTTCATCAATTTAGCTCACCATATTATCCTCATGCCAATGGACTTGCTGAAAGTACCAATAAAACCCTTCTTAACATGATAAGGAAACGAGTTCTGGAATGTCCGGAGCGTTGGGATCAGTTCCTTCCTTCGTTTTTATGGGCTTACCGTACTACTTACAAAGTGGCTACAGGAAATATGCCTTTCAAATTGGCATATGGGCTAGAGGCCATTGCACCCATGGAGTTGGTGGTACCTAGCCTAAGGGTGTTTCTGAATCATAAGCTATTATCGAAAGAGTCCTTTCCTTTCCGGTTGGATGTGTTGCGGTGCTTGGATGAACAACGCCTGGAAAGTTTGCTGATGCTACAAGAAGTGCAACTACGACAAGCTAAGACACATGATCCGTTTCTCTGCACTCCTGTTTTTACCAAAGGACAATTAGTTTTATTTTATAATGCTAAGTCTAATCATTCAGCGAGCAAGTTCAAACTTCCGTGGTTTGGTCCTTACCATATTGAAGATCAGGTTGGACCCGCTACTTTTCGGTTATCCACTTTAATTGGTACGCTTCTTTCTAAATCCATAAATGGGTCGAAACTTCATCCGTATTATTACATGCCTTCCTCATCTTAATTACGTATTGGTATTTTTATTCTTCATCTGGTTTATGTGGCTGTTGTCACCTGACTACTATTTCCATTACACACGTTCCACTTGACCGACTGACCGTAAATCTCCCGTTTTATTACATAACCATGATTAGTTGCTGCATGAAATTTTTGAGATTTAGTTAATGTGTGAATGTCATCATTATGCATGCATGTTCCCAACCACTGGTGATGATTTCGTTTTCTTCTCGCGCTTCCCTTTGGTGTTTTTACTTAATCACGTTCTTCTCCCTCTTTCTCGCTATTGTGTTTTTGTGCTCCATGTGTTCTTTGCTATCTTCTGCATTCATGTTTTTTTGCTCATCATGGAAGCTTTAGCAAATATCACTACTTTCCATGTTGGCCTCACTCCTGAATTGAGCGAGTTTTTGTGCACACGTGGGCTTTTAGCATTCATCGAATTGCCACGGCATTCGGTTGAATGTCATCCATTTTTTGCTCAGATCATCTCTGCTATAGCCGACATTCCCTAGATAGAGATGTGTTGGCCGATAACCTATCTCAACCCATGCATTGTAGTGACCTTGAATACCCTAGCCAAGGGATTCCATCTCCCTCAAGAAGGTAGTGTCGACGTGCCCCTCTTGCCTATGACGGCCATGAAGAAGCTCTTCCCGCGTCGGTCATCTAATGAATTTGACATTCTCTATCACCCTGAACTGAAGCGCTCAACCCTACAATTCCTGATGGATGCACTCAACCTACAAAAACGCACCTATGGTATTTCCCATCCATTTTATTCTATGATCGATGCCGCTACACGTAAAGCAATTAATTGGGCTTTCTTTTTCTTCCGGTGTATTCATCGGGAATGTCACGTGATCTCCCAACAGCTTACGAAGGGTGACATTCCTCGAACTCGACTCCCCCATCTTCTTTCCTTCCTTCTTCCAGCAATCCACCCTGTACAACCTCCTCCAATGAATACCCTCCTGTTACATGAAGAATCTACACAGGTTATGGAGGTTGAAGACAACGATGATCTCTTGTAGTTCTTTCGGAGAAAGCATCGGAAACTGAGCCCCTCGTAGAGTGAAGCATACAAATCATCAACCGTTAATCTGCAGGACACCAACTCTTTTGTGCCTATCCTCTCTATCCCACCATCTCCTAAGGATCAAGCTATTGCAGACATGGTTATGGAAGTTGTTCAACCCGTAGATACGGTTGTTCAGTTGCAGTCCCACTCTCATGAGCAAGCACCCGACAAAGTCACGGAGGTTGTGAAACTCGCGGAGCCTCCCGATTACTCTCCCCCTTCTTCTTCCACAATCGTTTTGGCTAATCCCTCTCAACCCATATCTACCTCCATCGTCCCTGACTCCTTTGCCCAACTACCTCAAATTGGGAATTACCTTATCCACCTCTCCAAGCAACTCCGTCACCAATTACAAGATACCCATCAGTCCCTGTGTATGGAGTACCATTCGAAGGTAGATTTACTCAAAGTTGATACTGCATCCCTCTAGGAAGAGGTCTTAGCCACAAAAGTCGATGCAAGCTTATTGCAAGAGCAGCTCCAAACCTTATATGGCCAATTGATAGAGAAAGATGCCATCATCACAGATCGCGATGATGAGATCAATCAACTTAAACAAGGATGCTCTACAGGCTTTGAGTACTCTTTTAGATACAACGCGAAGTAAATTCATTACGGTAGAGTAGAATTGTCAAGTGCTAGCCGAGAAAGCCTTACAAGCAGAAGTGGAGCTGAAGAAAGTCACTGAAAAACTCTTCCAGAAAAGCAGGTCACTGGAAGAGGAAATAGGTTGGACCTTCAAACTTAAGAAAGATGTCGAAGCTATCCAGAAGGAAAGGCAAGACTTCTTCAAAACCATGTAGTTTTAGTCCCAAGAGCTAGAACGTTGAGAGAAGCACCTCGATATTCAACAGGAGCACCTATCACATATCGATGTAGAGATTGAAGAAGCAAATTTACGCCGAGATGCTGCACTGGCAAATGACTTCTACCTCCAAGAAGCATTTTTGCATAATCAAGCTAAAGTTTTGTTACCTCAAGTTATAGCTTCAAGCTCTATGCGGACCGATGCACACCTTATCGAACCGAAGATTTTGCAAGAGATGCTAGAATCCTTAAAACAGAAAATTTCCTACAAATTAGGTAGAACATGTACATACAAGGAATCATTGATGATTCTTAATCTTGTAATTTTCCCGGCTATGTTCGAGTCACCATGCGTGCCCATGTAAGGCCATTGGAATATTATCCAGTAGATTAATTGTAATTAGGAAAAGATGCACACTAAAAGGGGGTCACACAAAATGTTGTAACGTTTTTTCTGATTAATAGAGCAGTGAGTGGAAGAGAACGACGGATGTGTCGTCAGACTGTTCTGTCTCGAGGATCGACTGAAGTTTGATTTTTTTATGAGTTTATCAAATTATGGCGTCTTGTGTATTGTTAAGGTTTAGTATTGAAGTCATTTAGGTACGGTGTTAACATTTTATTGCATTATTGGTGAAGGACAAGTATAACAATAATGTTAAGTGAACACTTGAAGTTGTTGTACATTGAAAAGTGGTAGTTAGATATGTTGTAGCTGTCAAAAGATAATGAAGTGACTAGGGAAAATACATAAAGGGCCTCTATATTACAGACCCCTCACCATCCCAAGAACCCACATACAAATCTATTAGCAAAGTAGATTAACTATAAGATTAACACATAACAGTGGACACATATGCGAGTTGAATTTCCTTGCTCAATAGCTTCTCTCTCACATAGTGGTAGTGAACTTCTATATTCTTGGTTCTTGCATGATAGATAGGATTTGCTGCAAGATGTAAAGAACTAGTATTGTCACCAAAAATCATTGGTGAGTTAGAATGTAGTCCCAAATCTGAATATAGCAATCTAATTCATATGGCTTCTTGTGTAGCATTGGTGAATCCCCTGTATTCAGCCTTTGTTGAAGATAAAGTTACAGTAGGTTGCTTCTTGGAACACCATGAAATGGGCTTATGACCTACGAAAGAGAGATAACCAGAGGTACTCCTCCTGACATCCTTACATCGTGCCCAATCTGCATTTGAGTATAGCTTGATGTCTAAATCTGGTGTGTATGGAAAGTATAAACCATGGTTTTGAGTAGCCTTGAGATACTTCAAAATCCTTTTGGCAACTTCCAAGTGAGGTGCTCTAGGTTTGTGCATGAATTTACTTAAGACACTTACTCCATAAGGAATATCAATCCTTGTCAAAGTTGCATAGTTTAGACTTCCAACTATGCTTTGATATCCTTCAATGTTTTTAAGCAAATCACCTTCAATGAGCACTCAATTTTTGGTTTACTTCCATAGGAGTGCTAGCCATCTTGGCATTCTCCAAGTGGAACTTCTTCAACATGTCCTACACATACTTCCTTTGAGTAATATAAATTTCAAAATTTGTGTAGACCAATTCAAGTCCAATAAAATACTTTAGTAACCCTAGATCACTGATTTTGAACTCCTGCATCATTAGGTTCTCGATTTGTTTGATGCCATTGGCATCACACCTGTAAGTATGATATCATCAACATACACACATAGATATATCACCTCTGGATTACTTCTCTTGACAAATAGAGAAGTATCTACCTTGCTCATCATGATTCCTTGATCTTGAAGATAGGTAGTTAACCTATGGTTCCATGCCCTATGTGCCTGCTTCAATCCATAAAGAGCTTTGTTTAGTTTGCACACATAATCTACCTTACTTGGGTCTTCATAGCCAGGAGGTTGAGCCACATAAACCTCCTCTGAAAGCGAGCCATTTAGGAAGGCATTTTTCACATCCAATTGGTACATATTCCAATTCCTTGATGCAACCACACCTACCAATACTCTGATGGTTGGAATTTTAGCGACAGTTGAGAATGTCTCTTCATAATCAACTACTTCAGTTTGTACAAAACCCTTAGCCACAAGCCTAGCTTTATACCTATTTATGGATCCATCTGAGTTTCTCTTGATTTTGTAAATCCATCCAGAACCAATTACCTTCATTGATTCCTTCTTTGGCACTAGCTCCCAAGTATCATTCTCCTTGAGTGCTTCTATTTCTTCATCCATAGCTTCCTTCCATTCTGGCTTGGTCTTTGCTTCTTCATAGGAAGTATATTCTTCAAATGATGAATCCTTAGCAAGATAAATGGAGTGCTTAGTATTTAAAGAAGTGTCATACCCATATCTGATTGGTTTCTTGCTTTTGCCTTTGTGATCTTCTTAGAGCTTGGTTGGATGATTCAGGTAAGTCTTCCAACCTCTTCATCTTGGCCTTGCCCTTTGATTTCCATGCCTTGAATTCTTCTTGGTTGATGATTTCCTCATCATGTGATTTGATGTCTTCAATTTGGCTTGAATCCTCCTTGGTGAGGCTTGGAAACTCCTCTTCCAAGTCATATGGCAACTTTACTTTCATGCATTCACTTTCAAACCAAGAATCATTCTCATCAAATACAACTTCTCTACTGACCATAAAATCCCTTATAAAACTTGTATCCTTTCTGATTTAAATCATATCCTATGAAGATGTAGTTCTCTACCTTAGGGTCTAGCTTACCTCTGATCTGAGATGGGATATGCACATAAGCAACACATCCAAAGATTCGGCAATGATCAAGTAATGGCCTCCTACCATGCCATGCTTCATATGGGGTCATCCCATCAAGTGATTGGATGGCAGCCTGTTAATAAGATAAGTGGAAGTAGATACACTCTCTGCCCACAAATAATTAGGTAGTATTTTTTCATTAAGCATTGATCTAGCTGTTTCCACAATCAACCTATTTCTCCTCCCTGCTACCCCATTTTACTCGAGGGTGTAGCTTGTTGTAATTTCCCTTTTGATTCCTCTATTCTGCAAGAATGCATCAAATTCATTGGAGAATTTCTCACCTCCTCCATGTGACCTTAATCTCTTTAGAATTGTTCCTGTTTGGTTTTCCACAAGTGCAAGATACTTCTTAAAGCCATTGAATACTTCATCTTTATGCTTCATAAAGTACAAGATAGTCCACCTACTAAAATCATCAATGAAAGACACATAATACCTTGAGCCTGAAATTGAAGGGTCCTTGCTTGGTCCCCACACATTTGTGTGGACAAGTTCCAAGTAATCTTCATGCATGTAGCCTTTCTTTGAGAAGGGTAACCTGTGTGATTTACCAAACTGAGATGCGCCACATTTATAGATCATGTGTTGCTTCGATACATTAGGTATCCTAAGCACACATTGATCTCTACTTATTTTCTTCAAGGTTCTCTCACCAATATGCCCTAATCTCTTATGCCAAATCTCAAGCTCTGACAATGTTTGATCCTTGTAATTATAAAGTGCAATATTCCTTGTATCTTCAAGTTCAAATGTAAATAATCTACCTATTTTTTCTCCATTAGCAATTCTCTTGAATCCATGTTGGGGATCCTCCACAAATGCTCCATATTTGTTGAACCTAATCTGTATGTAATTGTTGAAGTACTTTCTTGATTTGTAACTTCCTTGGTAGTGGTTGTTGTATTTATTGTTGTAGTTGTTGATGTAGCCTTGAGTATGATTGAATCTTCCTCTTGATTATGAGTAGCCACCTCTTTGATAACCTCTTCCTCTCTGATTCTTGTAGTTTCTATAACACTCATCTATAGTGTGATTAGAAAATCCACATATGTTTCATGGGGAAGGGTTGAAAGGTCTCCCCCTACCTTGCTTACATCCTCTGCCCCTTCCTCTTGAGTTCCTACCTCTTCCTGCATAGATAGCTTGAGAAGTAGTTCCTTCATCTTCAATCTTTTTGCATTTCTCTTTCTCTTTAGACTTTCCTTTATCTGTGTATAGGGCAGAAGAGTTATTACCTCTTGATGGTTCTCCATTTTTGTGGAGCTTGGCTTCATGGGTAAAAAGTTGTCCCATGAGTGTGGTAAGATCTGGAATCTACATGTCCATGTACAAGTCCATAGTAGTTGTGAAGGATTCCCATTTATCATCTACCTTGATGCAATTGATTACTTGCCTCACTATTTGCTCCTCCTCAATCTCCCTATGCTTGCCAATTGGTCAGCCACATCCTTGATTTTGGTCACATACTCTGAAACACTTTGCTTTGGTTGCTTCCTTTGAGTGGTGAACTCAATCCACAATTGCTTCTTTCTTGCTCTTGTATTAGAAGAAAAGTATGAAGACAATGTATTCTAAGTCTCTTGGGGTGTTTTAAAATTCCCAATGTGTGGAAGAAGGAAGTCAAAAATAGAGTTAAGTAAGTATGACCTTGCTAATGCATCTTTGGCACACCATGAGTTGAGTCTTTCAAGCTCCTCTCTTTTAGGCTGTCCTTTGCTTTTGAAAATGGGCATCTCCTCATCTCTTGATATGTATCCATAGAGACTTCTTCATTGTAAGTATGTCTTCATCCTCAAGGACCATCTTTGGTAGTTTTTCCTATCCAAATTATCAATAAAATAAGGGAAACCATTTCCCTTTCTACCTCAAATTGCTCTGATACCACTGTTGGGAGAGATGGATGATTACCTCAAGAACTGAGTTGGTACTGCAAAATCCTGCCTAGTACCTACCTTTTGTTACTTTAGAGTTGTGTTGTAGGCCCTCTTAGCTTGCAAATGACATAGATAAAGTACCCATGTACTTTTGAGATGATGCTTCAAACAATTTAATCAAAACAGGTAACTTACAACTAGCTTGTGACAAAAAAAAACTTGTTATTTTGGTCTTGACACCTGCTGACTCTTTTGCTTAGTAATCGCAAGGAACTAGTGTTATCACCAAAAATTATTGGTGAATGAGTGTGAAGTCCCAAACCTGAGTATAGCAACCTAATAAAAATAACTTCTTGTGTAGCATTTGCTAATCCCCTATATTCAACCTCTTTTGAAGATAGAGAAACAATTGGTTGCTTCTTAGAAGACCATGAGATGGGGTTATCACCTACAAAAGATAAATAGCCAAAAGTACTTCTTCTATCATCCTTACATCCTGCCCAATCTACATCTGAGTACAACTTTATGTCCAGGTTTGATGTGTATGGGAAGTAAGGACCTTGATTTTGAGTACCTTTGAGGTACTTCAAAACTCTTTTAGCAGCTTCCAAGTGAGGTGCTCTGGGTTTATGCATGAATTGGCTCAGAACACTTACTCCATAACATGCATCAATCCTTGTTAATGTTGCATAGTTTAGACTCCCAACTATGCTTTGATAACCTACAATGTCTTCAAGCAAATCACCTTCATGAGCACTGAATTTATGATTTACTTCCATAGGGGTGCTAGCTACTTTTGCATCCTCCAAGTGGAACTTCTTCAACATGTCTTGCACATATTTCCTTTGAGTGATGTAGATTTGAGAGTTAGTGTATACCAACTCAAGTCCGAGAAAGAATTTTAGTAACCCTAGGTGACTGATCTTAAACTCCTGCATCATCGCATTTTTTATTTGTTTGATGTCATTGGCATCACTACCTGTAAGAATGATGTCATCCACATATCACTTGTAAGTTACTCCTCTTGATAAACAAAGGAAAATATGCCTTGCTCATCATGAATCCTTGGTCTTGAAGATAGGTTGATAGCCTATGGTTCCATGCCCTAGGTGCATGCGTCAAACCATAAAGAGCTTTCTTTAATTTGCATACATGATTTACCTTGCTTGGATTGTCATAGCTAGGAGGTTGAGCCATGTACACCTATTCTGAAATCCACCCATTGAGAAAAGCATTTTTCACATCTAGTTGATACATATTCCGATTTCTGGATGCAGCTACACTTACGAATACTCTTATGGTTGGCATCTTATCCACTGGTGAAAAGGTTTCTTCATAGTCTATTCCATTGGTTTGTGCAAAACCCTTAGCCATAAGCCTCGCTTTGTACCTGTTTATGGATCCATCTAAGTTCCTTTTGGTTTTGAAATTTACCTAGAACCAACTACCTTCATCGATGCTTTCTTGGGTACTAACTCCCAAGTGTCATTCTCTTGGAGTGATTCTATTTCTTCATCCATAGCCTCCTTCCACTTTGCTTTGGTACTTGCTTCCTCATATGAAGAAGGTTCTTCAAGTGATGAATGCTTAGCAAGATAAATAGAATGCTTACTGACTAATGAAGTATCATACCCATATCTGATTGGCTTCTTACACTCAATTTGTGATCTCCTTAAGACTTAGTTGGAGGACTCAGGTATGTCCTCGAACCTCTTCCTCTTGACCTTGGCTTTTGATTTCCATGCTCTAAACTCTTCCAAGTTGATGGTGTACTCATCATCTGATTTGATGTCTTCAATTTTGATTGGCTCCTCCTTGGTGAGTCTTGGAAATTCCTCTTCCAAGTCATATGGCAATTTGAACTTCCTCAATTCACTTTCGAACCAAGAGTCATTCGCATCAAACACAAGATCTCTGCTAACCATAAATCCTTGTTGGATGGATTATAAAGCCTGTACCCCTTTTGATTTATATCATACCCTATGAAGATGCATATCTCTGCCTTAGGGTCTAACTTACCTCTGATTTGAGATGGAACATGCACATAAGCAACACATCCAAATATTATGAAATGTTCAAGTGATGGTCTCCTACCATTCCATGACTCACAAGGGGTCATCCCATCAAGGGACTTAGAAGGTAACCTCTTAATAAGATAAGTGGCAATAGAAATAGCCTCTTCCCACAACTAATTAGGCAACATCTTTTCATTTAGCATAGATCTAGGTGCTTCCACAATCAATCAATTCCTCCTCTCTGTTCCTCCTCTTCCACAATCAATCTGTTCTTCCTCTCTACTATTCCTCTCTTGCTTGATACATCTATCCTGCAAAAATGCATCAAACTCATTCGAGAAGTACTCAGCTCCTCCATCTGACCTTATCCTCTTTAAACTCTTTCTTGCTTGATTTTCCATAAGTGCAAATATCTTTTGACACAACTGAACACTTCATCCTTATGTTTCATGAAATATAAGATAGTCCACCTACTGAACTCATCAATAAATGACACATAGTACCTTGAGCCTGAAATTGAAGTGTTGGGGGATTCTTAGACAAGAAGGAGTTTGAGGGTTTGTAGGAGAAAAGGAAAAGACCAAGAGAGGAAATACTTCTTGGAAGCTTCTGCCGATTGATTACAGTAAGACAATTACAATGTTTGAAGCACAATACAAACCAATACTTCTGTGCACAATCCCATAGAGTGCTCAATGACAAAATACCAAATACCCCAAAGTCTTCTTGCCGCCAGCCTTTTCTGCACCAGACCTCCACCTGCTTCAAGCTTATCCTTTTGCACACCTTGCACCAAGCTTCCACTAAGGGGGAGGAATGAATACCTTCCGTCGGCACGCGCACAGTGCAAGGAGACCTTGAGATCCTTGGGGGACTAGCTTAGCACTCTCTGCACAATCCCTTAGTCACTCTCCATGCACTCCTTCAACTCCACTTCTCTGCATCGCACACTGGTGACTCTTGCACTTCCTTCTCTTGCTTCACGTAGACTATGCTTCTCTTGCTTACTCTAGAATTGGTCCAAGAATAGTCCTTGCCTTGATTTGAGTGTGTCGATCACGTACGCTCCTAACTGCAAGAGTATCTTGGTGCTCACTTTGATGTCCCAAGATTGTCTTCACAAGTGGCAGCCAACGACTCCCTGTTTTGTCCTGTAGTGACTTTAGACTAAAACAAAAAATTTTAATAAGAGTTCAAAAGTGCTTTGATCTGTGGTGCCAAAATTTTCATTTGAGCTCATTTCATCCTCCAAACGCACTATCGTAGCGCTTGCAAAGGCAATTTTATCTTTTCGTGCCAAACATATATACATGTTTTAGTTCTCCAATAAAAGCACCTTATACTCAGCTACTGGTTTAGGAGAGCTCCACAAGGTAGTTTTGTTCAACTTTTTGAGATACAATCATTCTTCTACATCATGGTATTTTAGTTAGTGGCCATGGTTGAAAGCAATGATGCATTCCATATGCTAGCTATTGAGGATAAGTGGATGGTACCAATTACCAATTATGGGAATATATGATGCATCATGTATTGTTCAAAAAAGGACTATGGAATATTGTGCAAGGTGTTGAAAAAGACCTACTGTGCATGCAAGTACAATTATTGAAGGTGATGCAGATGGCGTTGAAGATGATGATCTTCTAGTTCTTGTTCGTTATTTGGTTCTTGTTGCACCTAATGCATAGAAACTTTGTTGGGATGGTAGAGATGCTCAAAAAACTACATTGATAGCACTCTGTATCAAATGTGCCATTATCTCTCATATTCACTCTTGCAAAACAGTAAAGGATGCTTGGGATACACTTATCACTTTGTATTAGGCTAGAAATGAGGCTCGTGGTAGTTACCTCCAAAAATAGTTGGAGAGTGATCATATGAATGAAGGAGATTCTATGGACAATTGTTTTACAAAGAACAAAGATTTGAAGTAGCAATTGATTTTTGTTGATAAAGTTTTGCCAGACAGTTCACTTGTGCACACGATTTTGAATGGTATTCTAGATTCATATCAGACTGTTGCTTCTAATCTTTGTTTGATGATGAAAGGCAATCCAAATGCCTTAACATTTGAGGATTAGTCCCAATTTTGTTGCAAGAAGATCAGTCCAAGTAGAACATGTCCATCATATGTGTAGTAGATCAAGCTTTCTTAGCTAGTCAGACCGGCAAAGGTAAATTGAGCTCATCTACTAGTAAGCAAAAATTTGCTAATTTTGCATAGGAAAAACAAGAAGATAGAGATGATAAGAAAACAAAAACGTAGAAATTATTGCAGAGTCAAAGAAAAAAGATTCAAAGAAAAAAGAGACCAGAATGGTTGTTGTAGAGGCCTCGACACCTAAAATAGAGTCTGTTAATCTTGTGCAAAATGAAGAATGGAAGTTTACTACTGTTTGCACTTATGACCTATATTCTCACGAATAGCGTATGTATGTAGTTGACTCAGATGGTTGGTACTTTGAAAGTTGGGCGACCAAACATATTACCTTGCAATGCAGTTTCTTCACTTCACTTGAGCCTGTCTCTGGAAAGAGTACTTTCACATGCACTAACAACTCCTCTTATCCTATAATGGGAGTTGGTAAGATCATTCTGACTATTGTAGATGGTATTTTTTCACATTATCAGATGCTTTGTTTGTGCCAAGGAACAAGAAAAAGTTGTTATCAATCTCAACATTAGTCAAGATTTTCTTGGCTGTGAAATTTGTTGATGATAGATGTACAGTTCATGATTTGTCAAATGGTGATGTTATTATTGCTTCTAATATTTCATGTCGTGGGCTATATAAGATCATACATTATGCAAAACCTGCTAATGATTTAGCATGTGCAATTCAAGATTCTCAAGCTATGTCAGATGCAAAGCTTTGGCATGCATGCTTTGGTCATCTGAATTATGCTAGTTTGCTAAGCGTGCAAAAATCTAAAATGACGTCCTCTCTACCCAAACTTGAGGCGCCTTGTAAACATGTTTGTGAATGCTATAGATTGGGAAAAATGAAACGCTCCTCCTTCCCAAAAGATAGTTCATCTCGAGCTACTCAGATATTGCAGCTAGTTCAGAGTCATGTCTGTGGTCCTATGTAGATCCCCTCTTTTGGGAAATACCTTTACTTTGTGAATTCTATTGATGATTTTTCCAAGCATGCATGGGTGTATCCATTGAAAGCAAAGTCTGAAGTGTTTATGTGCTTCAAACAGCTTCTGGTTTTGGCTTAAAATTTGTCAGCATGTAAAATGGGCACCCTCCGTTCTGATCGAGGGGGGAATACATGTCTTTTGATTTTAATGATTTTTTGGTAAACATCAGTGTACAATGTCATATACACCAAAATGGAGTTTCTAAAAGGAAGAATAGGTCACTCATGGAAATGGCAAAGTGTATGGTCAAAAGTCAAGCTTTACCACATAGCTTCTAGCTTGAAGTTGTTATGTGTGCAACATATGTACTTAACAGGTGTCCCACCAAAGAATTGCAGTCTATCACTCCATATGAGGCTTGGCATGGTCGCAATCCATCTTTTTCTCATCTATGTGTCTTTGGTTGTCTTCCATATGTATTAGTGCCTGAACAACAACACATAAAATTAGATGATAAAATAAGTAAAATGTATTCTTTTTTGGGTATAGTTTTGAAAGCAAAGACTTATCTTCTGTATCATCCACATACAACACATTTTGGTTAGATGTGATGTTTTTTTGTGGAAGATTCAATTCAGCCATTTCTTTCATGTACTAAGTAGACATGAGCTAACTCCAAAGTCATGTATGACACTTTGCTACCTCTTTTTACAAGTGGATAGTCATGTGCTGGTCCAAATGAGGAACTTTCTTAGCCTTTATAGGTTTCACATGATGATGCAGATCATTCCATTTCTGATGCATATTTACATGATGTAGTTGTTAATAAGAGGGCTGGTATATAAGATGCAAAAACTATCCTTAAATGGGTGGGGAAAACTCTGCAAGATAGCAAATTAGATGCACCTTTGTCATATCATACTTATTTAGGCTCTCATAGTGCTTCTTTTGCATCACATTGCTATGTTATGGATCCCTCTAGTCTCTATGATGAGAATGAGCATGTTTGTTTTGATGAAGCACAAGATTCAAAAAATTGGATGGCTGTTATGCAATCAAAATATGATGCTATTATGAAGAATGGCACCTGGTCTTTATGTGATTTGACTTTTGGCAAAAAGGCCATTAGCACTAAAAGGGTATACAAGTTGAAATGTAAACCTGATGGAACAATTGATAGGTAAAAAGCTAAGCTTGTTTCAAAAGGTTATGATTGAGAAAGAGGCATTGATTTTGATGAGACCTTTGCACCCACATGTCGAATGACTACCGTTAGTAGCATCTGTGTGTTGATATATTTAGGTGGTGATGTGTGTGAACACACTAGGACCACTGGGGAACTTCCTTCCCTGTTTAGGAGGTTTTTTTTCCCTTGGCTTGTATATATGCCTATAGCCCTAACGGGTTACTGATCTGCATACATTCTAGTGGTACTACATTCAGTATTGTGTGTTGTGCTCCAAGCTTCTTCATCTTCCATTTTAGATTTCTACAGGTGTAGCGAACTAGCAAAACTCAGACGACCAAAGCATCCATGCCAAAGATTTGCATCTAATATAGTCTGACAATCATTTATTGCATATGTTGAATCATTCATAGATTTCTCATAGTCTATCATCTTATACAACCAAAAGCAATAATGACATCACCACTTGATAGATCATGAATTGTACATCTGTGATTAACAAAATTCACAATCAAGATGATCTAGGCTCCATCAGGGGGTAAGGCATTTTGCATAGCAGACTTAGGGGTACATACACTCTGATTGGACTTATGACCAGAGAACCTATGAGTCTCTAGTTTTACGAAAACTTGAGAACTAGATGTAGAGTGACTCTTCAGCTCTAATGTTGATTTAGCTTGAGAGAAATTAAGAAACACCAACTTTATGGTTGTTTACATGGTACTATACTTCACTAAAATAGAACACCGAATCTCCAAAGGAATGGGTAAGGGAAGGGGGATTTATGAATACAGTTGTCCTCATAAACATGCATTTATGTTCCTAATTAGTCTGCACTGCATATTCTTCAAAAACACTAACATTGTGTAATACTCAGAGACTTTGCACACACAAAAAAACTTTAGTGATAAAATGATTTCGGCAATAGAAAGTACTCATTGATTAATAAGATCATTATACATCATTGTGGAATACAGTTCAACTGCACATCAACAGTACAAAGCATCATCTGATATAATTTTTGGAATCTATCGCTCTATATCGTCTTCCTCTGAAGTTTGCTCTCTGCAACACACAACGTATCGGAATGAATTACTCCGTTCTTCTTCATAATCTTCACACCGTTCCATACTTAAGAATTTACAATAAAACACCAAAATTATATACTCCGAAAAATCTTGGAATCTTCGCATCAATAAATTCTTTTTTCTCATTACAAAGTAAATTTATAAGAAATTGTGGTCATCCACACCGGCTGCTAACACTGGCATGCATGATGGATCCAAACCCACTGATTACAAAATAAGGTATTTACATATCATTGTCATTATTCTGCATTTTTGGGAACATTATTCTTTCCATATCATACCGAAGCTCTTTGAACATCTCTTCTAAATTCTCCTCCACAAGTCTGATCTCTGCTTCAAAAAACTCCTTCGGATCTACTAACTGCTGACTTGCACTTTGACAACTAATTGTTCTTGCTTCTAACTCCGGTATCCTATTCTATAATTTCTCTAACATATTATCAAAAGCTAAAGTTACATTGGTTAGTTTATCTACATATTCTTCAATAAGTTTTTGCATTTCATCTAACTTTACTTTGGTTGTTAACTCCAAAACCGAGATATTTTTCTTTAAGTCTATGATTTTTGTCCCTTTACTTTTTGCTAATACATTCGCATAAGTAGAGTGCTTCTTCCATTCATTGATCTATCTTTCTAGCTTCGGAATGCCAGTGAATTGTGCAAAAATTGTATCATAACTTTCTTGGACAGTGCAGAGTTTTTCTTCAAGTGTCATAAATTCAGAATTTTGCACCACCAGTCTCTCTTCCACTTGTGCGATAGAGACACCTTGTTGTTTAATTTCTCCACTCTGCTCTTTGACCTTCATCTTTAGCCTTTGGACTTCTTGTTCATCCTTGTATGCTTTAGCTGCAAGCTCCTTATTAGTCTTCTTTAACTTCTATTATGACTTCTGAATTTGACCTACTTTTGCTTGAACTCGAGCTATGATCTTTGATTTTTCTTCAATGGTCACCTTAAGTGTGCTATTTTCTAGTACAGCTTCATTCAGCTCATCCATCATCTCCTCCTCAATTACACTATCTCTCGCTTCACTCTCTGCTCTAGATTTTTCTGTGTCGGCCCTGAGTTGGTTGATTTCTTCAATCATTCCCGCTTTATCCGCATCACACTGGTCTTTCTCCTGAAAAATGGCAGTGCACTTCATCATATCTTCTAAATTTGTTGCACTCTAGTGGATTCCTCTAGCTAGGTCTCTTAGTAGTTCCAGACAAGCTAGCTCATTGTTATGCATCAAGGGATAGATAAAATCACTACATTTCACTACGGGTAACTTTACTTTACGGTCACTCTATTTCCATCTTTCATTCAATCTATAGGAAGAAAATGTGTGTAAGACCAAAATTTAGCAAAATGTCTTTCCTGATCGGTCCCCTTGTTCATGTTATTGCGAGCATTTCTTCATCAGCTTTAGACTTCCTTCATCTTTCCTCTTCAGCCCAATGTTGTTTCTCTGCTTCTTCTTCTTCTTGTCTCTTCTATGCTGCCTCTTCCTCTCTTTGTGCTGCCCGTTCCTCTTAGCTTCTTCCTCTATAACTTTCCTCTTAACTTTTTTCCATTTATTCTCCTCCACTTGTTGCCTTCGGGACTGCTCTTCTTCATCTCTATCATTCACTATTTGGTCTTGGGAAGTTCCTTCTACTGGCTTCCACTCTGCACCTCTCTTCTTTAAAATATGAAGGAAAACCTTCATTGTGCATACTCTGTATTCTCGAGGTAAGAATAGTAGGCTTTTAGTAAATAACAAAGTAGATATTGTTGAGAGTTCCATGCTCCACCCTTTTGTCCAAAGCTAGAATCATTCTCATGCAAGCACATATATCCCACATGCAAGGGAATTCTCCCAAACTCCATATAAGCAAGGCCTCCCTTCACTCCACTCAAGTCATTCCACTCTAGCTCATTGCCAAGAGTGTGCTTCCACTCCTCATGGAGTCTCCATGCTCATAGAGAAATCTTTATAAGTTCATTTCCATTTTAATTCATTCATCATGTTTTGTTATCCTTTGTTCCTTCCTCCATAGCTTGTTAGATTTGTGCATGTGAGTAGAGTACGAGTAGTGCTTTGTTATTTCTACATGGTATCAAAACATAGGTATTGCATTGATAGTATTTCCTTTTGAGTTTTTCTTTTATTACCTTTATTAGCATGTTTTACTCTTAGTCCCTCCCATTTTGCATCTTTCCCAAGAAAAAGTACTTTTCAGCACTACTTTCATTCTTGAAGATGCATAATTTTAGTCCTTTCTATCATCATATTCATCATTTTCCATTTCTGATATGTACGTGCTTATGAGCACCAAGTCATAAGGAATAAAAGTGTTTTGAACACTAGTTTTATTGAATACATCACTGGATTAGCCCTTTCAAGCATAGCAAGAAGGTTTTGTTTCCATGCATGGATGCTTCCATTTTTGTGAGACTCTCTTCGTGGACTTGTGTTGGACTGAGGACACAGTGCTACTAATATAAAACAAATGCAACTTGCTGAAGACGTTGAAAAGAAAAGCAAGCTTCAGCCATATCCATGTCTTTGCCTATGTAGCTCCTTAGATCTAGCGAACAAGGAACATCTCTTGCACTATGCAAAAGGGAAAGAGATGCGCATGATGGAGCAAGGTGCAACGGTGCACCTGCTTAATGTTTGGCACCTGCAAGTGTTGAAGGTAGGAAATAGCCATGGTGCAGGCCTGTGAAGGATAAGCTTGCCGAGTAGCATGAAGGGCAACTGCATTCAACAGTGAGAGAGAAAGTGTGTGAAGATTTTTAGAGAAAGAATCAAGTATGTAAATGAGTTGTGCCCGCTGCCTCTTGAGCATTCCAAACGAACCCTCTCTACAAAGACATGACGTTGGCTATGGATGCTACTAAGCTGTCTTACCACAAGAATGTCAATGGGGTGAATGTTTTTGTTTCTGAGATAGAGTAATGTGGTTGAAGGACTGGTGGTCTAAGGTGAGATGCAACTCAAAACAAAGGAAAGTTGATGAGAAAGCATTTAGAGAGAGATGAATATTGTGAACAAGCCGCGCCAGAGAAAGAGAGAGAGAGAGAGAGAGAGAGAGAGAGAGAGAGAGAGAGAGAGAGAGAAAGAGAAATAGAGAGAGACTTAGTGATGTTACTCTGTGTGTATTTCTATTGTGCAAGGTGCCTTGGATCTGGGACACATCATCTGCAGCCTAGCGGAATGCATAAAGATTGCTACTGTTGCACTTTCATCTTCTCATCTTGTGACCAAAGTAACCCAAAGAAATCTCTTCAGCACTACCTGTTCAATGTGCACACAGTTGCTTCGAGGGGAACAGAGAAAGACATACTACACGCTGTGCTGATCACGCAAATCTCGAGCCAAAGGTAGCACTTGTTCGGTTGTATGAAGCTACAGATGCTTCTAGATTCAAAGAAATGAACACGCATGTGACATGTCAAGTTCATATACAGAGAACCTCCATCATATCTTCATTTAGTGATGATGCTCGACTGAGGAGTCAGGATGCACATTCCAAACCAGGGTCTTAGAATCTGGCTGCCGGAGTTGAATCCATTAACCTGCATCTTGCGTACATTAACGTGCATCTTGCATAAATGCCAATGGTGGTGGGCCTAACATTATGATTGCCACTTTTGAGTCCAACACTGTGTTAAGGACTCTTTTGGATCACTTAAAGAGTCTTCTCACCTCCTTCTTTAATTTCTAGAAAATAATTTATGCCCAATTAACTTGAGTTTTAGATGATTCCTTCATCAATGCAAACAATTTCTAGGATACTCTGTAGTGTTTTGCCTACAGATTTATAATCATTGTAATTAAAAGCAATCCCAACTTAATTGGATTATCATCCGAAAGTTGTGCAAACTGATATTCATCGGAGAAGGGCTTTCCTAACAATCTAGAGATTTCTACTACGTCCACTAACTCAGTACTGGCTATAATTCCCGTGCTAGCCACATGGAGTCTTTCTACAATTAAAGCTAGTGATAACTAAAAAGTGTACTGCCCTATCCGCAAGCTTATCTCCTAGATATTGATGTTGTTACCATTTGTCTATCATGCTATCTCTTTGGCAATATCCTTCATCTACGGATGAGGAAAAATACCCCTTGAATCTAGCAATGCACACTACAGGAGACCCTTGCACTCAAACCAATGTTTTTATTCCTATGACAGCATCTCCGGTATGTTCAAGAGATGGTAATAAGAGAAGGTGACTGCCATATCTCTATTGCCGCATCATCTATGACTATTGTAGACTGTTGTCAATCTACTGTTCACCTCGCTGGTTCTCCTTGCAACTTAGCCAAATAAGTGGGGTTAGGCTTGGTCCTCAGCCTTTTATGGCCTACATTCCTGTGTTGAGAACACCGGGTCTGCATCTTTATTACCCTAAATGGTATCTTAACTCTAGTGATTATGTACTTGTCACCACTCGCAAGATAAGAATTACACTATGAGATTCAAAATGTTATGCCCACCACCATTTTTTATTACATGTATGATTTTCTTGCATAGTAGTTGCTTTGTTGATTATTGCCGATTATTGCACAATCATGTATTTTTCAAGTTCCAAATATCAATTTTATTTATGTATATATATATATATATATATATATATATATATATATATATATATATATATATATATATATATATATATATATATATATATTGGAATTTACCCTCCGAAAGTCTGATAGGGCCATAGTTTAGACACACTGATGACCGTTGGTAATAGTTCACCTGCTAACATGGATAGTTTGAAGGAGCTAGGTCTACAAAACTTGTGAATTCAAAACAGACCAATCCACTGCAATTTTAACTTGCCCATTTTCCTCTTCATCTTAGAAAGAAAGTACAACACAAGATCATCAGGCTGATAACTCTTTGTTCATAGATTCTGATCATGCCATTTCTTTTGACAATTTTGAACCTCCTACAATAAGACAAAGTGATGGAATTGATGCTCATCTAACTGTCTCAACTGATCCATCTAGTAAGTGAATGAGTCTTCCAGAATCAGTCACTTCTAGATCGCAATTCAGAGACTTGGCACTGCAAATTCAAATGGAAGGATTGCCTCCTCTCCATAAAGCAATTTGAAAGGCATGCTTCCAAAGAAAACTTTATAGGATTTCCTATAGGCCTAGAGCACAGTAGGAAGAATAATTTCCCATCCTTAGAATCCAGCAGCATCTTTTGTATCATGTGGAGCAGGACCTTCTGGGTACTTTCGATCAATCCATTTGCTCATGGGTAATAGGGAGAACTAAATTTGTGCTTAATCTGATACTCTGAGGTTAGTTCTAAAGTTAATGATTCAAGAAATGAGTTCCCCTATCTGACACTAGTTCCAGTGGAAGGCCGTATCATGGAAAGAGTTTAGTCTAAAGTTTCTAGGCAACTGTTCGTGTTGTAGCCCATTTGGTTGTCCAAGCTTCTGCATGTCTGGTAGAATAGTCTATGCAAGTCAAAATATACAGGGCTCCTATTCTCGCAGCTGGTGGTTTGAGAAGAGCGATAAACTCTAGGCCCCATTATTGGAAGGGCTCCAATGGACAAATTGGCTATAGTGGAAAATGGTGACTATTGTGAGGTTTGCTAGATTGTTGATAGGGGTCACATTCTGTACTACTTGATGAACATCTACACACATGATCGGCCACCACAATTTGGCCTATTGGATTTTTCGGACCGTTATTAGATGACTGAAATGCCACCGACCTCACTTGCATCAGCTTCTAAGATGACTGCTTCCACCTCATGTGGAGGTACACAGTGTAACAAAATTCCAGTGGGACAATTGTCCCATACTAATCGTAAAATGGTGACTATGGAGTACTAATTTCTTTTGACTTGCAGATCGCAAATGACTGGACCAATTCCATTTTCCAAAAAGCATAACATTTCTTTGTACCAAGTGGAAGAAGGTTGAGGAGCATTCTCCATTTCGGCCACCGTAAAGACCTTCACATTTGGAAGAGCATCGTCGATACCCTCTAGTGGTTCTCCATGATTGATGTGAGATAGGAAATCTGCAATGGCATGGCTAGCATTGGGGTGATGAGCAATTTCATCCTCAAATTCTTGCAACAAGAGGACCCACCTGGAAAGTTGTCCAACCAAGTTTTTCCGCTTCACCAAATACAACAGGGCACTGTGATCTACATGGACGGTGAATGACCGCCCAACAAGTAATGGTGAAACTTCTTTATAGAGTAGATGAGACCTAGACATTCACGTTCCATGGTCAAATAATTTTGCTCTATTGTTGTTAGTCGTCTACTAGCATAATAGACAAGTACGTACCAGTTGTGGTTTGGGTTTTAGGGTGCTCAGTTTCTAGTATAACCTTAATCTTATGCCTTTCTCTAAAATAATGTGGCCCATTAATTTTCCACATTTAACTACAAATGTGGGTTTGTTAGGATTAAGACATAGATGTACCTTTCTACATGAATTAGAGCAAGCATGTAAGTGCTCCAAATGTGTAGCCATCTTGCCAAAAACTAAGAAGTCATCTAAAAAATTTCACATAAAAGATGTAAGGTCTAGAGCAAAGATTTGTTGCATACATTACTGGAAAGTGCTTGGCGTGTTTCGCAACCCAAACCCCATGATAGTACATGTGAATATTCCCCATTTCGTAATGAATGTCGTTCTAGGTATATCTTTCTCCACCAATCTCACTTGGTTGTAACCACTAAAACCATCAAGGAAGGATTACATTTGGCGACCTACTACCTCATCGAGCATACTGTCTAGAAATGGTAGTGGAAAAGGGTCGAGTATTCTGATTGCATTCAATTTTCTCTAATCCATGCAGATCCATAATTGTTTGTTCTTCTAAGGTACGATGATAATTGGAGAGACCCATTCTGGATTCTCTATGGGTACAATATATCCAACTTTGATTAATCTATCTAGCTCGTGCTTCACTTGCTCCACAAAGTTGGGATTCATCTTGTATAGTAGCTGCATGACTAGGGTAGCATGTGGTTTAAGTAAAATTCAGTGATGATATAACTTTGGATCAAGACCCTTCATATCAGCATATGTCCATGCAAACACATCTTTGTACTGTTGTAGGAGAGCAATTAGCACCATCTGGAATTCTGGAGCAAGCTCGGAACAGATTCGGATAGGCTTTGGGTCTTCCACATTACCGAGATTCACAACTTCTAATGAATCCTCTTCGACCCAGTTTTTCCAAGATCTATGGCATCTTTCATTAGGTTCATCCCAAAAGTAAATTATAATCTATATTCTGCCCTTTTAGTTCCAGTACTACAAATGTAATATTAAACATCACCTGAGAAATTCTGATGGGGATCTCTTTAATCAACCCCACTGGCTGCACTAGTGAGTGCTCTGCCATCTGGACCTCAGTACCTTATGATGGCTTTGTTTTTACACCAGACCGTGATTGTGGGAACTAGATAGTCGACTATTCTATCCGAGACATCTTTTACCATAGAGACTGTAGGTTCTAGACTCAGAGACAGCAAATATCTTTCCTATAAGTGCTTTTACAATTACTCCTAGAAAGCCACAATGAAATCCAATAAGGCCCCTAGTGATAATTTAATATGTGAATCTTGTAATACCTCACAAGAAGTATCATCCTTTGATACTTTGTGGATCAGAACTTAGCCCGAGGAAAATGTATGCTGGATTGCGAATGTTATTGCTGTTTTTACTTCTTCATCATGAAATAATTCCAAGTTAATGATAAAAAAAAAAAATTTTGTGGAGTGTATTAAGCCATTCTCTCAAAGAATAAAACCAGACAAAGTTTTCATAAATCCATAGATGGTTCTCCATACACTGAGGCACATTTCATCAATGGAAAAAAACCCTCACTCTTGAAGATTCTCAAGATCACACTTTAGATAGTACTCAATGATACGATGTCTTTTGGTACATGTTCACAATTCGAAGCATACTCATCAACAAAATGAGACTTGTCAAAAGCTGGGCATGCATGGATGGAAGACCTGAGACCCTAAACATGTGATGTTAAAATGTCAGTTGGGTCCATTTGTAAAACATAGTTACTTTTTACACAAGCTTATGATAAAGGATTTCTTCTCAAATCCAATGAAGGAACATCAGTTTCCCACTGTCTCTTTTAAGAACACAGCATGGAATCCAAGCTTATGATAAAGGATTTCTTCTCAAATCCAATGAAGGAACATCAATTTCCCACTATCTCTTTTATAGGTCTTGTGATTAGTAGCATGGAATAGCATAAGAAAACACATTTAGTAAATTGACACGTTCAATTTTGCACACATAAAGCCTCAGCTAAGTACTCGAACAGTTTCATCAGCATCCACAAAATGAATTCTGCTCTTGAGACAATCCTGTGAATCACTTTCTACTCTTGTAACAATGAGAAAGGGTATATAGTAATAGTCTGATTGAGCTGCCATCTTGCACACATAAGATCATTCTATCAATATTCCAGCTGCATACATGCAATATATCTATGTATCTAGAGTATGTGGCAACCTAGTTTCTAAGGGATTTAACCAATACTTGAAATACTCATATTTGAGATCATCCGAATCATCTCCTAGACCATGTGAATACTCAGATCACCACGTTGCATCATCATAGGTGCTGCATGTCTTTGCACATCCATAATATCTCCAGCAGTGAACACATTATGTTGTGTCATTGCCCAAATGCCTTCCCATCAGTTCATGTATCCCCACGAGAAAGATTGGATTATGAACTCTAACATTCATGAATGACCTTCTCATTATCTTGGATGGTTTAAGTTCACAACTTCTCTTTTTTGGGCCAAATGATGTTAGTATCCCATAGTGAGCCATTGGTTTTCTATGTGGTCCAACATCCTTTAAGAATGAGCTCTAGTTCTCAGATATGGCATGCACCTTCCCAATGTTGGTTTTGTTAGATGAGCAATCAATAACCTTCTTTTGGTGATCGATCAAGTCCACCCCATATCTCTTCACCACCTTTAGAAATCATGGACATGTTTGATTCCCAAGTCCATGTCCCTTGCATAATGTGTTGGAGATTTTGTAGACCAAAAGTTTTAGAATCCAAAACCCTGGGGGCTATTTCCGTGGCCACAATAACTTCTTTAGCTTCAACAAAAAAAAAAAACCAAAAACAAGCTTTGGGACACCCAATAGTAGTCTAGCAATATTCATGATAGCTTTGTGTGTTTAACACACCAATCAGGCCCACCTCCACTACCTATTTGTATAAGTGCCAAGAAAGAATGCTTAGAAAATACAAAACCTTGCCTCGGAGACAAGCAGCAACCCACTGCTAAAATGCATTGACTTAAGCTAACTGATCACTTCCATACAACAAACCTATAGAAAAACTCACATGCCTCTTGTCTTCTTCATCCCACTTGTATATGGGAGCTACAAATGGATCTTGAAAACATGTTGCTGCCACAGTTTTTAGAATAGGTTCCAAAGAGCCAAGTAAAGCACCATAAATTAGCAACTTGCCAAACTCTAGAGGAATAACTAATTTAGCAAGGGTCATTCCCAATCGTGTCAAATTCTCTTTCATGTCAATGGACCCTAAATCTTTTAGCAATAGAAGCAATATTTGCAGTTGCAGTAGCAATCATCTTTATTTGGAGAAATAATGCATGGAGAGGAACTCTCTACATTTCAAGAACATGATGTTCAAGGATAATGCAGAAAACCTGGCTAATATATATTCCACGAAAAAAATCCAGCTCTAACACATCCGGTCCTTCTTGCCCATAGCACCAGCTTGACATTTCCAATGCACATGTAATATGTTCATGTTCATTAAAGGATCATATTGCTTCTCCTTTACTATTCCATTGTCAACAACAAAAACAACATCATCAGTAGTAATGCTTGTCTCTCCAATATTTGTTGCCAAAATTGCCTCTTCTATCCCCATAGGTGCGCTTGCAAAAGCTACTCTTTGTTGTCGAGTAGACAATTGAGGCTCCAATGGAAAAATTATCATTTTTCTCCCAACCGACATTTTTTGAAGCCTTTCTTTTATCATGATAATACGATCCAATCTAGGTAAAACGCATAAGATTGAACCATCGGTATGAGAGTAATCCTAAACAATCCATCATATTACAATTTTCACAAGGTCTCTATCAACCTCTTCCTCATCTGTAATCCTTTAGCTTGGAAACTTTGGCACAATCAAGTTATATTGACCCATCAGATGTGGTAGATCATCCAAATGAAAAACCCTCTAGGAAGGATAACTCTAAAGGAGCTCCCATATGATGATAAGCAAGAAATCTGTTTCTAGGTCATTTTCATGAAATCCATCAATTATAATGTCTGATATCCCAGAAACACCATCTCTACTTTGAAGTCTTCTCAACAAGACGCTTATTGTGCAACATATTATGCTACCCAAGAGTTTAGGGGGGACACTCCTTGGCCTGATTGAATAACCAACACTCCTTCCAAATGGTTCACCTCTTTCCCATGTAGCACACTCAGCAACATTAATAGCAACAACCCTCCTTGGTAGTGTAAAAACAATATGAACCTTAGTCCCTCTCCCATTGAGCCCATAGTTTTCATGCACAAATTACCAGACCTGAGTTGTCTTGCTAGTCTATTCCTCCACTATGGATTATTACTTGGCTTTGAGCTATCATGTCCACAATCTTTTGCCGATACCTCCATAATGGTAATGATTGATGGGCTTGCCTTTTGTAGAGTTCCAAGATTCTCCAAGAACACTGCTTGTGCCCACATGCACTAAATCTTCACCAAAATACATTTGGCTAGCCTGTACAAGTGAGTTCTTGAACTTTGTTGCTATGGGTTTTGTTTCCATCATCAGGATCTTCATTGGTCACTCTAACTTCCACATAGTGTCCTTTTGTTTTGAGAAATATAGCTTGATCAAAGTCGGATTCCGTTGCCTCTTCACTAGTACTTGTCAGAGAATTGTAGCTGCCCCCTTCATTTTTTTCTATAGAACTGCCTAATCTTAGGAATCTTCCACAATGGAGTACCCATTGCAACACATAAATGTGCACCAAGTGAGTTGATCTCAGCTATCCACTTTGTGAGTGTCCATTCCAAATGCAAAGGTGGGTTAAGCTCCAACAAATAAAATTTCCTCGATCTCCATGCTGTAAAGATACTCGATAATTGTAGCCCCAACGTAGTTGACACACTTTGCAAGGCAGTGGGAACCTTTTCTAAAAGATGAAAGGTCTCAAAAGAAATGGTTATTGTACCTTGTTCAATATATTTTGATGCCTTCTTTGTATACTATAAGCACGACTATGCAAAGCTACTACATTTCCATATTGATCACCCAACAAGACGAGCTCCAGTAACAATTCCCGACACAAGAACAATAGGATGCTGAGCCTTAAGTCCTGAATTCTTGAGTATCATGCCAGGTGGATCACAAATCAATTATCTTTGCATGACCATATCTCAATAAGGTCTTATCCCTTTTCCATGATCTATAGCTTTTTGGAACCAGCCCAAAGTCTACTTCAAGCTATCAAAATTTGAAGCAATTTGATTCAGCCAATTGGGATAAATCTGCATCAAAGTGCTCTCTGGTCATTCTCTATGTAGCTCCTAAAAAATCAAGGGTAAGCTATTGAATGTGAAATTGATTGCTCAGTACATAGTGCATCATTTTAAGTGATTTAACTTCGAATCATTAGCTCTCTAAGCTAATTTGATTTCCCCAAAAGAAATTTTCCTAATTGCCATTGTAATGTGAGCACTAAGCAAAATATCCAACAGGTGTCAAGATCAAAATAGCAAGTTTTTGGTCACTAGCTATTTGCAAAGTTATCTATTTTGATCTAATTGTTTGAAGCATCATCTCCAAAGTAAATAGGCACTTATTTACTATCATTAGCAAGGTAAAGGGGCCTACTATCAAACTCTAAGGTGAAAGAGGGCAGGTACAAAGCAGGGATTAGCAGTACCAACTCATCCCCTTGTGGTATCCATCCATCCCTTCTAACAATTTCTTCGAATCTCATTTGACCTCTTCAATCATCACCTCATGATCTTGTCAACTTTCACCTCCACTTGATCTCTCCTCTAGTTAGCTCTCACCACCTTGTCTATCTAGCACTCTTTTTCCAAATCATCCATTTTCATTCACTAATTCGGAATTTAACAATCCTTACCGTGTTCATAATACACTAAGTTGTGAGTTGTCAGTCACAAGTCCTAGGATTCGGTTCCTGATTCTGTTTAGTAGAGAGCCAAGAACCCCTCGAGGAAAATTTGTCCTGCTTAGAATCATCACTCTAGAGTGGGTTCCCCAGGACAATAAGAGCATAGACTTGCTCTTAAATTGAGAGACAAACAAGGCCATCTGGAGGTATAATGTTGACCAGCCTATTGAAGTGGAAATGCTCACCATCTATGAATTCAAACCTTCAAATATATGTAGGGATGTAGTTTAGAGCTTAAGGGGCCATCTCAAAACAATGATACTTGTTGTGATGGTAACTCTTGCATCAAACATCTCTCCACATGTTGTCTAAACCTATGTCTTGCAAGTCTGACTGTTTCCTGAGGGTCTGTTTTAGGTTGTGAATCAACAAAGAAGTATCATGTTTGATTCCACTTTTTGAGAATTCCATAATGAATGACTCTAAGAAGTGACGAATATCCCTAAATTGCCTTTGTTGCAAAGGTTGGAACCAAGTTAAAGCTGTATTCTTTAACGTTAGTCCAAACGCATTGTATTGTGTGAACATGTTTTCTACTTGCTCTACGTGCAACACTTGCTTAAAGTCCGCAACATGGTCATAGGGATCTCCTGTCCCATCAAAGTAGTTTTTCATTGACTTTACTAATTGAGTGGGTCTTATTACCCTGGGATGTTCATGTGGTCTACGTAGAGGAAAAGCATCTCTACCACCTAGTTTTCTTGGTTCCCTTTGTCTTTCCAATCTATTAGTGTCCCTGGTTGGTCTATCTCTCCCTATGGGATGAGTGAAACTTACTTCTCGTTTCTCTTTGTTCTTCACTCTTTGAATGCCATGGGCTTAGGATGTCCCAGCACCCTGATGGCTAGTGTTTACATTTGTTCATGATGGAGGTAATACTAACTCACCTCTCCATGTGTAGAAAAGTCTTGCATGGTCCAACACTACAAATACTTGTTCTGAAGTATCATCCAGGTATACAACCTTTCCAAGTGTATCTCGGTCCTTGAATTTGTAAATCATGATGGAGCCTACCTCACTAGGTTGTTCCTTTTTGTACCTCCAAAATGCTTCATCAGTTTCCTTATTCAGGAACAATTCTATGCTTCTATTATCTTGAGGGATCCATTTCGGGTTTAATACTCTTATCAGTACATATTTCCCTCTAGTTGTCCTGGGTTCTTCTCCTAGTTGTTCTTTTCCTTGGGATCTTGCCTCCCTATCCGGACTTACTACACTGAACTCATTGGTATGATTTGGTTGAGCACTTATGATGTATATTGATCCTTCTTTGTCTATGTATGCGTCTCTCTCAAATTTCACCACTAGACATTCGCATCCGATGGGTTGATCAGGGTTGTGCAATTGCACCACTGATCTTCGCAAACCATCCTCATAGATGCGAGCACCTAGGTGGTTGGTTCGAACATATTCTAATTGGGTTCTGTACGGTCCTTCGGGTCTTTCCAAATATGCTACGTTCAACCCTCCTTTTGTTCTTTCCATGATAAAAGCCATTTCTGACTCATTGGTATCTAAGCCTAACTCGTAAGGATAACTATTCAACTCATGTGCCCACCAACATGCAGTAGTTCCCACACTTACTTATGATGATCTAAGGCTTCATCGGTCTGATTTTCCTATATGCTTGCCTGATCTAAGGTTCATGAATTTACTTCTTGAATCACTCTATACACACTCTAATCATCAATGTTTCTTTGTTCTTAACTGCTTGTTTCATTTTTAGTTCCTTCATATTCTTATCTTGTCTCTATGTATACGTTAGGAGTTGACTTTACGTTGTACTTTTGAGTTCTCGTTCTGTCATACTTAAATTCTTTTTTTTAGGTTTTTTGTATAGCATACTTTTATTTTATTCTTGGACTTGAAAAATTAAGTATCTTGGAATTGATGCATTCCTATCATCATTCTAATTTAATCCACAATGAGTGGGTAGTATTCTTTTGTTGAGGTACAAAAGGTGAAGTATTTTGATGCCGATGCACCACAGTGCGCTCTTCTTCTTGAGAGGTCCACGACGATATGCTCAGAGTAGAAAACCGAGCTCCTGAGGCTGCACATAGTACTTCGTACAGATGCTACAAAATACACAAAAAACATAGTACATAGAGGAGCACGAAGACAGACTTCTTAGGTCTTACAAATGCGGTCGACTTATAGTCTGTGACGGACCAAGCCACTATATGTTTTATTAAAGAACATATACAAGGAAGTGTCCGATGGCCATTTGGCCTTTCACATGGACACTAACAGTAAAATCTCCCACTAAAGGCCAACATGGCCAAAGTAACTATGGGAGAAAAAATAAAGAATGATAAAGAATACCTGAGTGAAAGTATACAAACTATACCTCCCACCTGATGGGCATGTTACACAATATACAAGTGACTGTGTAAGATTAAGAATCAAGTAACCCCCATCAAGTGACAACAATGTCAAAAGCTATCCTCTGGTAGAGCTTTAGTCAAAGCATCTGCAACATTATCTTGAGTGTGAATCTTCTCAAGAATAATGTGCTCAGTGGCTAAGCAATCTCTAACAAAGTGATACCTCACCTCAATGTGCTTCATCTTTGCATGATAGACCGGATTCTTAGCCAAAGAAATGGCATTCTGACTATCACTGAGCAAGCGAGGTACATGCTGAGGTGAACCCATATCACAAGCAAGACGGGAAAGCCACAATGCTTCCTTACATGCCTCACTTGTTGCAACATACTCTACGTCTGTTGTGGAAACAACTGTACATTCTTGAAGACGAGATCTCCAAGAGATAGCACCTCCAACAAAATGAAAAAATGTACCCTGATGTAGACTTACGATTGTCTACACAACTAGCATAATAAGAATCTGTGTAACCAATAATGGATGCTTTCCCTCTACCTAAGCATGGAAACTTGTCCTTAGTGCCACACTCAGATATCTCAAAATCATCTGGACCGCTTCCGAATGTTTCTTGCCACGATTAGACATATATCTGCTCACAACTCCCACTGCAAATGCAATGTCTAGTCTCGTAGCTACCATAGCATACATGAGACCACCAATAGCAGACTGATAGGGAATTTTGATCATGAATTCCTTTTCCTCATCTAATTTGGGGCAATCATCCTTACTCAATTTCACATATGTGGGTAAAGGTGTACTCAATGCCTTTCCATCCTCCATATTGAACCGGTGAAGTACTTTCAATATGTACTCACTTTGAGACAAGTATATGCATCTTTTACTCGTATCACGAGTAATGTGCATGCCAAGAATATGTTTGGCATCCCCCAAATCCTTCATATCAAATGTCTGATTCAATTTCTTTTTGAGAACTGATAAATCATAAGAGAACTTCCCAACAATCAACATATCATAGAAATAAAGTATCAAGCATATCAAGCTCCCATTTGAGCATCTCTTTGTGTAGAGACAATGATCCTCATTGCTTTGAGAATAGCCTTGAGATTTCATAAAAGTATCAAACTTTTGGTACCATTGTCTAGGGGACTGTTTAAGTCCATACAAGCTCTTCTTAAGCTTACAAACTAGAATTTCCTTGCCATGAACTACATAACCCTATGGTTGTTCCATATAGATCTCATCTATAAGATCTCCATGCAAGAAAGCAGTTTTCACATCCATTTGGACTAGCTCTAAGTCCTCCATTGCAACGAATCCAAGCAACATGTGCAGGCTATTCATCTTGACCACTAGAGAGAAGACTTCCTTGAAATCAACACCATGTTGTTGCTTAAAACCCTTTGCAACGAGTCGTGCTTTATACTTTGGAGAAGCACTATCTGATGTGAATTTCAGCTTATATACCCATTTACATGGTAAAGCTTTCTTGCCCTTTGGCAAAGTTACTAAATCCCAAGTACCATTCTTGTGAATAGAATCCAACTCACTCTCCATGGGATGCTCTCACTTGACATGATCCTCTGTCTGCATACGTTCTTTGTAGCAAGAAGGCTCATCGGCATCTGTTAGCATAACAAAATCTAAACCTGGAACATATCTATCAGGTGTATGTGAGACACGTGCAGAACGTCTCAATGTTTGCTGAACAAGAACATGTGCAGACTGATCTGAATGGACATTCTCTTGAACATCCCTATGTGCAGCATTTTTATGCATGCTAACCGGAGGACTAGTATCCTCAAATACCACTCTTCTCAGTTCAACCTCCTTAATGGGTTGTTTATGCATCTTAGACTCATTGAAAATGACATCACTACTTTTGATCACTGTCCATGTTTTAGGATCCCATAAGTGATATCCAAATTTTCCCTCTCGACCATATTAGGAAAATGCATTTCTTTGACTTATGATCCAACTTTTTTCTAAGATTCTTGGGTATATGAACATATGCTTCACACCCAAAAACTCGAAGATGATCATAATATGGTGGCTTTCCTCTCCACAACTCTTGTGCCACTTTTAGACCTTTGGTAGTACTAGGTGAAAGGTTAATCACATGAACTGCAGTCAATACTGCTTCTGCCCAAAAGCCTTGTGAGAGGTTTGCATAATGCAACATAGAGACTACTCTATCTTGAATAGTTATATTCATCGTCTTAGCTACATCATTTTGTATTGGGGTATAAGGAGCCATAAACTCTCTATGAATCCCTCTAGAGTGATAGAAAAGGCTGAGTTCATGTGAGGTATACTCACCCCCATTATCTGAATGTAAAGCCTTAAGCTTAGTTCCTTTTTCAGTCTCAATTGAAGCAAGACATTTTCAGAAAGTGGGTTGGTAAGAATCATGAACATTATATGCATCTCCACTCTCAGTGCCAACCATAGATTTTCTACGAATCTCCTCACTCAAGAGTGCTCCACATATGTCATCATAGACAAGTTTACCACCAGGTTCACTATTGCTAATATCTATGCAAAATGTATGATTCCCATGATGATGGCAGGGTGCATAACAACAATACTGCTTTCATTTCTTTATCCATATCCATTTTCTGAGCCTGTAACTAGGAGAATATAGCATCAAACTCATTTAGATGAGCAGCAACACTATCTGTGTCCTTCATGCGAAGGTCATATAATTTTCTCATCAGATACACTTTATTTGATGCCATCTCTTTTTTAGATGTATTGCATAACTTCTTCTAAAGCTCCTCTACACTTTCACAGTCTAATATTTGTGAAGAGATGGATAGGTATGTGCTTGAAGATGAAGAGGTGTTGCAAAATCCTTGATCTACACCAGCCAAATGAACTCCAGGAATATATGGTGGGCCCTTTTAGCTTGCCAATGGATGTATTAGACACCCTATGTACCTTGGAAGTGTTGGGGCTTCACTCACTAATTAGGCATGGATATATGAAGACATATGAAGAAAGAAAGAAGGGAAGGAGAAGTGAAGAAAAAAGCATACAGAAAATTAAGCCTAAGTGAAGGGACAATTTCACTATTGTAAATTAGTGCAAAATTAGAGTCTAGTTTTTATTTGATCTTCAGAACTTACGAGTTCAAGTCTAGGAGAATGTAAAGCATAGGTATATAAGTTAATTTGAGACAAAAAACATGTAGAGAGAACTCAATTTTGTAATCTGAGTGAGTAGAGAAAAGTCGTGTCTTTTCTGAGAGAGATGTTCAGGAAAAACTTCTGAGTCTGAGAGAGTTTTCCATGGCTATGAGCAAAATTAGGCTGAGCCAATTTGTACACATCTTCTCTAATATACAACATATGTTTGTGTAGAAGGATTAAGTCTAATTCCTCTTGTACATTGAGTTCTAAGTGATTTCACATGACTGTGTAAGTTAGTTGACAGTTACGATTTTCCTGGCGCACATTTACCTGAACTTCTTAAGGTCAGATCTCAAAGTATACTGTAAAGTTTTCAGTAAGTGATAGCTCATTTTAAAGCTGCTATCCTCAAATACATTTGGTCAAAAGATCTTTAAGAAACGGGACGCATACTCAGAGAAATCAGCTTAATAGTGAAGGTATGTCAAATCGATGAAGTCAATTTCCAGTTTTCAAACATAGTGAAAAGTTTGGAGCAAAATCAGAAGATTTTGAAGTTAGTACTTGAAAGTTTTGCTTGTTATGTGTTACTTAACATTAGCAAGAACTTCTCTTAGTAAATGATCAAAGGAATTTGCAAAGATCAAGCAAATACAGGTCAGATTGAAGGATTGAAGAAAAGGCGCAGATTTCTGTGAAGTGAAATTTTGATTCTCACTAAGTTCAGAGATGAAGACTCACATTAAGAGTTTTGCTAAGCTAGTGATGGTTATGGAGGTCTTCTAATACCACATTAGTTTAGTTCTTGTGGTGTTTCACACACCAACAAGTGGTATCAGAGCAGATAAGGTCCTCGAGGGTAAAGGGAGAGCAGATACAAGAAGAGTTGAAGAGTTCTTTATCAAAGAAGGTGGAAGCTGAGGTGTTCAAAAAACAAAAGTCATCAGAAGATTATTTCGAAGTTATTTCCAAGGGTAAAGGTCTACAAAAGGTATCATTCTTTGACTTTATACTTACAGGTTGAAGCAGAAGCAAGAATACTATGGCAGATCATGTGTCCATTGATAAATTGGACAGAGATAACTATCCTGCTTGGGTAATGAGGATGGAAGCCTTACTTATGAGTAAGGACCTAATGGTATATGTGATAGGTGAGGAAGAAAAGCCTAAATTTGAAGATGAGAGTCATCCAAGAAAGGAAGAGCTAGAAGCTTTGAAGCTATGGCAGAAGAGAGATGCAAGTGCAAGAGCTTATATATATAACACTATTACAGATCATTTGTTACCACATATCAGAGGTTTAGAAACAGCTGAAGACATTTGGAATGCTTTGGAGGATCACTTCCAAAACACTACTAAAGCTAGGAAGGCTAGCTTATGGTCAGAGTTCACCACATTCAAGAAAAAGAAAAATCAGAGCATTAGTGATTATGTCACTAAGATGAAGGACTTGGCAGATAGCCTTGGATCTATTGATGAGGATATTGAAGATCATAGGTTGATAGCACAATTACTTGCAGGGTTAAGAGGTGATGAAAGATGGAAGCCTTTTGTACTTTCAACAGAACTCTCATTAAATCATTATGTGCCAGAATTGAACCAATTACTTGGATTGATGCTCACATTTGAGCAAGACTTGAAGTCAGATGGAGACAAAGGACAAAGTTCTGCAATGTACATGAAGAACAAGAAGAAAGGAGATAAAGGTAAAGCAAAGGATGAAGAAGAGTCAACAACTCAAGCAAATTATGCGAGAGGAAGAGGTATTGGCAGAAGTAAAGGTCGAGGAAATGGAAGAGGTAGAGGTAATCAGAACAATAACAAGAAGACATGTTGGATTTGTGGATTGAGCAATCATCTAGCATATGATTGTTGGCATAATCAACAAGGATCAAGCCAAAATCAGAACAACAATGGCAAAGGAAGAGGTGGAAGGTTTCAGAATCAATTTCAAAGAGGAAGACAGAATTTAAGAGGAAGTTTTGGTAGAGGTGGTGGAAGAAATTGGAATCAGAATCAGTCTTACAATACCACATATTACAATTATGCAAATGATACACAGAATGACACTCATATAACATTGATGATGAATTCAATAAGTTCATCAGAGAAGGAGGATCTCAAGGTATTTTATATTGACTCTGGTTGTTCAAATCATTTGTCAGGTAATATAGAATTATTGTTAGAGTTGGAAGAAGGAAATTCAAGTCATACAGTACAAACAGGTGATAATACAAAACATAATGTGCATTCAATTGGAAAAGTGAAGTGCAGGAGTGGAGCTGATTTGTTAACAAATGTTTTGTATGTTCCAACAATACCAAAGAATCTGATTAGTGTTGGACAAATAGTGGAAAAAGGTTTCCAAGTCAGATTTACAAATGAAGGAGTATTTGTTGAAGATCCAAAGGATGCATACAATCCCATTGTTTGTGGTAAGAAGGAAGGTAGACTTTTTACTCTCAAAGTGCAAGGAAATGTTGGTCAAGCCCTAATCACACATGGTGATGAAGTAATTACAGAGTTAGATCTTTGGCATAAGAGATTGGGACACTTCAATGAAAGAGGAATCAAAACTATGGTGGAGAACCAATCTGTAATAGGGCTACCAAATGTGGAAAACCAACATGTGATATACAAGTGTGAAGCTTGTCAGATGGGAAAAGCACATAGACTACCATTTCAGAAGAAAGGTTTCAAGCATGATGGTTTGCTTGAACTCATACATACAGATGTATGGGGACCAACAAAAGGAGGATCAATAAATGGATTTAGGTATTATGTTTTGTTTATTGATGATGCTACAAGGTGGATAAACCCTTATGTTCTAAAAGAAAGATCAGAAGTATTTGGAGCCTTCAAACATTTTCATGCTTATGCAGAAAGAGTTACAGGTCAAAAACTCAAGAGGTTAAGGTCTGATGGAGGGGGAGAATACTTCTCCCAAGAGTTTAATGACTATCTTTGGAATGCAGGTATCAAGAGAGAGATAACTTGCAGGTATACACCTCAACATAATGGGGTGGCAGAAAGGAGAAATAGAACATTGGTTGAATTTGCAAGAGCAATGTTAAAAGAAAAGAATTGCCCTAATTATCTTTGGGTTGAGGCTGTAAATACAGCTACATACCTTGTGAATAGGCTACCATGTGGAGCTTTGAATGGTATGACCCCTTATGAAGCTTGGTGGGGTAAGAAACCAACACTTGACCATTGTAAAGTGTTTGGGTCAATTGCCTATGCTTATGTGCCATCACAAGTCAGACGTAAGCTTGAACCAAAGGCAGAAAAATATGTGTTTATTAGGTATGATGAAAAGCAAATGGGTTATAGGCTATGGAGTCCTTTAACTAAACATTTTATTGTTTCGAGAGATGTGACCTTTGATGAACAGAAGAGTTGGTATGCAGATAAAGATTGTGACCTTGAAACATTTGAAGAAGAGATAAGAAGGAGTGCAAGAGGTAAGTCACATATGCAAATAGATGGAGATGAAGAACATATGCAAACAAGCACATCAAGAGTTGGATCATATAGAAGAAATGAAGATGGACCAATATTTGATGAAGAAGTACATCCAGATATACATGAAGAGTGTGAACCAAGAAGATCAACTAGAATGAGGAAGCAAGCTACAAGGTATTCCTATGATACTTCTTACTTGACTCAGAAAAATTATGCTTACATAGTTAAGGAAGATGAAGAACCTCAAAGCTATGATGAAGCAAAGGGTAAGAGACAATGGGAAGTAGCAATGAAGGAAGAGTTTGATGCACTTGAAGAAAACAAAACTTGGGAACTTGTTCCAAAGCCTAATGGTAAGAAAGTGATTGGAAATAAATGGGTTTACAAAATTAAGAAGCATGCAGATGGAAGAATAGCCAGATACAAAGCTAGATTGGTGGTTAAAGGCTATGCTCAAACTTTTAGCATAGATTATGATGAGACATTCAGTCCTGTGGCAAAGATGTCAACTATAAGGACAATCATTGCCATTGCAGCATCAAAAGGATGGACATTGAGTCAATTGGACATTAAGAATGCATTTTTGAATGGATATATATCAGATGAGGTTTACATGGAGCAACCTCAAGGGTTTGCAGATCATAAGTTTCCAAATTATGTTTGCAGGTTAAGAAGAGCACTTTATGGTTTGAAGCAAGCTCCAAGAGCTTGGAATTATAGACTTGTAAAGTATCTTAATGATCTTGGATATCAAAGTTCAAAGGCAGATGCAAGTTTACTTATCAAAAGAACAGATGAAGGTATGATCTACATTTGTATTTATGTAGATGATATTATAATTACAGGTACCTCAAATGAAGGAATCAAGGAGGTGAAGAAGCTACTTGAGAAGGAATTCAAGATAAGTGATCTAGGAAAATTGTCATATTTTCTTGGAATGGAAATCACTTATGCAGAACATGGCATATATGTATCACAAGAAAGGTATCTTTTGAATCTTCTAAAGAAGTTTAACATGGAGAATTGCAGAGAGGCATCAACACCACTAGAGGTCAATCATAAACTCAGTAGATATGATGGTGCAGAGTTCAAAGACATGAGGAAGTATCAATCTTTAGTGGGAAGTTTAATTTATGCTACACTAACAAGGCCTGATCTTAGTTATGCAGTGGGTGTTCTTTCTCAATTCATGCATTGTCCAAAGGATCCACATTGGATTGCAGGTCAAAGAGTTCTTAGATACATCAAAGGAACTTTGAAAGAAGGATTGTATTATCCTTTTACATCAAATATAAGATTGAGAGCCTATAGTGATTCAGATTGGGCAGGAAGTCAGGATGATAGAAGATCTACTCATGGCTACATGATATACATTGGAGATAAGCTTGTGAGTTGGTGTTCAAAGAAACAACATACAGTGGCTTTATCATCAACAGAAGCTGAATACAAAGGACTTGTGGAAGCAGCAAAAGAAGTAATATGGATGCAGACATTGTTCAAAAGCTTGGGAATTGATCAAGAGAAAAGGTAATGGAGAAAGAGATTGAAGTGGTGTACACTTCTACAAAAGATCAGATTGCAGATATTATGACAAAAAGCTTGGATGGAGTGAAGACAAGTAGGTTCAAGGAGATGGCAGGAATAAAAGAGAAGAAGACTATATGAAGAAATCAAAGCATGCTAATTAGTGATTGAGGGGGAGTTGTTGGGGCTTCACTCACTAATTAGGCATGGATATATGAAGACATATGAAGAAAGAAAGAAGGGAAGGAGAAGTTAAGAAAAAAGCATACAGAAAATTAACCCTAAATGAAGGGACAATTTCACTATTGTAAATTAGTGCACAATTAGAGTCTAGTTTTTATTTGATCTTCAGAACTTACGAGTTCAAGTCTAGGAGAATGTAAACCATAGGTATATAAGTTAATTTGAGACAAAAAACATGTAGAGAGAACTCAATTTTGTAATCTGAGTGAGTAGAGAAAAGTGGTATCTTTTCTGAGAGAGATGTTCAGGAAAAACTTCTGAGTCTGAGAGAGTTTTCCATGGCTATGAGCAAAATTAGGCTGAGCCAATTTGTACACATCTTCTCTGATATACAGCATATGTTTGTGTAGAAGGATTAAGTCTAATTCCTCTTGTACATTGAGTTCTAAGTGATTTCACATGACTGTGTAAGTTAGTTGACAGTTACGATTTTCCTGGCGCACATTTACCTGAACTTCTTAAGGTCAGATCTCAAAGTATACTGTAAAGTTTTCAGTAAGTGATAGCTCATTTTAAAGCTACTATCCTCAACTACATTTGTTCAAAAGATCTTTAAGAAACGGGACGCATACTCAGAGAAATCAGCTTAATAGTGAAGGTATGTCAAATCGATGAAGTCAATTTCCAGTTTTCAAACATAGTGAAAAGTTTGGAGCAAAATCAGAAGATTTTGAAGTTAGTATTTGAAAGTTTTGCTTGTTATGTGTTACTACTTGTTATGTACATGTGCCAAGTGAATTGAGGCACAAGCTACAACCAAAGGCAGAAAAGTGTGTGTTTCTAGGATATTCAAATGATCATAAAGGTTACAGGTGCTTCAACCCAAACACAAAGGACATGAGGATATCAAGGGATGTAGCATTTGATGAGCTACTCCCTTGGTATAAGAAGTATGATTGTATGCAGGACTATGAAGAAGAAAAGCATGGACATGATGAAGAACAAATCGACCTAGAGCTAAGCGGCCCAAGGTGTTCCATCAATGAAGATAGTTCAAGCATGAACTCACCATGGAGGGGGAGATCTTCATCAAGCTATGAAGCACAATCAATCAACAAAGGCAAAGCAACATTGGTGGAGTTGGATGAAGAAGGTAATGAAGTTGAAGATGATGAAGGACACATGATGGAGAAAGAAGCCACGTCAAAGAAAGAGATCAAGTTCCCAAGGCAAAGGAGGTTTATTCCTCCAAAAGGTGAAGAAAGGAAGTCTTCTAGAGTTAAGTATCCAACTCAAAGGTTTAATTATGATTCATACATGGCAACACATTATGCATATATGAACAAAGTAGTAGAAGATCATGAGCCCGATTGCTATGAAGATGCAAGCAGGTACACCAAATGTAAAGAGGCAATGCAAGAAGAGATCGACGCACTTGAGGAAAATCAAACATGGACTCTAGTGCCCAAGAAGGAGAACATGAAGGTAATAGGTAATAAGTGGGTGTATAAAGTAAAGAGGAATTCAGATGGATCTATTTCTAGGTTCAAAGCAAGATTGGTGGCCAAGGGTTTTGCACAAACCTATGGAGTGGACTTTGAAGAGACATTCAGCCCCGTGGCAAAGATGAGCACCATTAGGACACTCATTGCAATGGCTGCTAGCAAAGGATGGAAGCTTTTCCAACTGGATATCAAGAATGCCTTTCTCAATGGAGACTTGGAAGAAGAGGTATACATGGAGCAACCACTAGGTTTTGTTCATAAAGAGTTTCCACATCATGTTTGTAGGTTGAAGAAGGCACTTTATGGCCTAAAGCAAGCTCCAAGGGCTTGGAACCAAAGATTGGTGGACTATTTGATCAAATGTGGTTACAATCAATGCAAGACGGATCCATCTCTCTTCATCAAACAAAGAGGAGAACTTGTAGTCTACATGTGTGTGTATGTAGATGATCTTATCATTACAGGTAATGATACAAAGGGCATTGAGGAGATCAAGGCAAAGCTTGGAAAGGAGTTTAGGATATCTGATCTTGGAGATCTTAGGTATTTTCTTGGCATTGAAGTTGTATACAAAGAAGAAGGTATTATGCTCATACAAAGGAAGTATATTCTAGACCTACTTGAGAGGTTTGGGATGCTCCATTGCAAGCCTATTTCAAATCCCATGGAAGTTAATGTAAAGCTAAGCTCCATTGATGGAGAGCCATTAGAGGATGTAACGTTTTATCGCTCTATTGTAGGCTCTTTCAATTATGCCACAATAACTAGGCCTGACATAGCATATGGAGTTGGAGTGTTATCACAATTTATGCATAGTCCAAGGACTACACACTTGCAAGCTGCAAGAAGAATGTTACGATATCTCAAGGCCACTATAAATGAAGGATTGTTCTATTCATTTGATGATGATATTCAGGTCAAAGCTTATTCTGATGCGGATTGGGCCGGTTCCAAGGAGGATAGAAGAAGTACAAGTGGCTACCTAGTCATGCTAGGTAGCAAGATCATCTCATGGATTTCAAAGAAGCAACCCACGGTGGCATTATCTTCCACCGAGGCTGAGTATAGAGCTTTGGCTCAAGTCACATGTGAGCTAATGTGAATTAAGAAGTTATTTATGGAGCTTAATTTGCAGGTTGACACATATCCAATTTTTTGTGACAATATGAGTAGCATTCATCTAGCATCGAATCCTCTCTATCATGCTAGAACCAAGCATATTGAAGTGCACTATCACTTCATAAGGGAAAAGGTGATATCGAAGGAAGTTTCAGTACATCATATTGGTACCAAGGACCAAGTTGCCGACATGTTTACAAAGGCTTTGGATGGAATGAAGATTTCAAAATTCAAGCAAAGCATCAACATGAAGGAGCTTGGATGAGGATGAAGAATTGAAGCTTGAGGGGGAGTGTTAAAAGTCAAGCTTCAAGCTACAAATTCATGGGCAATCTTTTATGGACATGTGGAGCAATCAAAGGAAGCCAAAAGCCACGCGATTCCATCAAGAAAAGTCACTCAACCACTCCCCAATTCATCTCAACTAAATCCTCCAAGTTAGGAGGCTGATTTGGAAAGGTAGTTCCTAGATTTTAGGGGCACACTTCTCACTATAAAAGGAGCATGTATCCCGACTTCTTTTGGGCCATCTTCTTGGAGTTTTAGCTCATGTAAAGTGAGCACTAAGTGCTGGAGTTGTGATAAGCAAGCCCCTTTGTTGGAACTCAAGGTCAAGCATAAAACATGGAAGCACATCAAAGAAGTGGACATAGAAGAAGAGGGAGCAAGTAGGGAGCTCCAAGAAGTGTATGTCAAATTTTCAGAAGAATCCCCTACAAAAATAGTGATTTTCATCACTAAAAAACATTGTAAATACCATTATCTATTATTTTAACTCCATTTTGTTCAAGCCGAGGAGTCCTCAAGCTTGAGGAGTATTAGAAGTACCATCATACCAATTTTCATAATTATTAGACTTCGTTTGAGCCCTCAAATAAGCCCTGGAACCTACTTTTTAACTAGGCCGGACACTAGGTCTGGACAGAGCCAAAACTAGTCAAAAAACTATAAAAAGAGCTAGAGAGCTCATTTTTGGGGTTAGCTTGATAGAGAATAGAGCTTTTGGAAGAGAACTCTTTTGCAATCGAAGCTTTCCATTGTTCCTCTCTTTGATCTTACCTTGTGCGCGTGTGTGTATGTGTGTGCATGTTTGTGTGCTTTCACTCACTCACTTGTGCCTTCACTTGCTTGTGGTCTTCATACCGGTCCTCACGTCTCCACGGATTGACAAGTAAAGGAGGTGGTGCTTACGCTTGAGCTACACCAAATTTTGGCACCGTTGCCGGGGAGAGAGCTTCGAGGATGAGTGTTGTGATGGTAAGATCGTAGATTTACGACATTGGAAGGTAAAAAAACTATCATTTCAGTTCATTTTCTGTTTTTTCTCTTCATCTTCATCATCATCATCATCTCCACCTTCTCCCATCTTCCTCTTCATAGAAATTTCGCGTTTGTTAGTGCATTTTACCCATTTTCATACCATTTTTCATGCATTATTGTGTGGGAAGGAGTTAGGAGGTGCAAGGGAGAGCAAGTGCTGTGTTTTTTTCATGATTTTTTGCTCATACGGAGCTCGCCATTGCCGGCGCTCAGAAATTTTAATTTCCCGCCAAAAATCACGATTCTGTGATGAAAATCGCAATTCTGTGAAAATTCAAAATTTTTTGAAAAATCACGATTTTCTGTTTTCCCGCTTAAAAGTTGGTTGAAAGAATCACGATTCTCTGGTCATTCTCAGCATCGCGATTCTGTGATTGTGCTCAAAATCGCGATTCTCACAAATCACGATTTTCAGCAAAAAAAAATGATTCTGTGAAAACACGATTCTCTGCTCAAAATCGCGATTCTCACCAATCACGATTTTCAACAAAAACACGATTTTTAGCAAAAACACGATTTTCAGCAAAAACACGATTTTCAGCCAAAAAAAACGATTCTGTGAAAACACGATTCTCTGCTCAAAATCGCAATTCTCACCAATAACGATTTTCAGCAAAAACACGATTTTTAGCAAAAACACGATTTTTAGCAAAAACACGATTTTTAGCAAAAACACGATTTTGTGAAAACGCGATTCTGTGGTTGTGCTCAAAATCGCGATTCTCACAAATCACGATTTTTAGCCAAACCACGATTCTGTGAAAACACGATTTTCTGTTGGCAATCGCGATTTTCATGTCAAAAACACGATTCTGAGAAAACACGATTCTGTGGTTGTGCTCAAAATCGCGATTCTCACAAATCACGATTTTCATCCAAAAACACGATGCTGTGAGAACACGATTCTCTAAAACACAATTTTGTGAATTACGATTCTCTGAGTCAACATCGCGATTTTCAAAAACGCGATTTTCTGTTGGCAATCGCGATTTTCATGTCAAAAACACGATTTTGAACAAACACGATTCTGTGGTTGTGCTCAAAATCGCGATTCTCACAAATCACGATTTTGAGCCAAAAACACGATTTTGTGAATCACGATTCTCTGAGACAACATCGCGATTTTCAAAAACACGATTTTGTGCTCAAACATCGCGATTTTCAAAAAACACGATTTTGTGCTCAACATCGCGATTTTCAAAAACACCATTTTGTGCTCAACATCGCGATTTTCAAAAACACGATTTTGTTCACAAAATCGCGATTCTCTTTGAAAGTTCACAAAATCGCGATTCTCTTGAAGTTCACAAAATCACGATTCTCTTGAAGTTCATAAAATCGTGATTCTCTTGATTTCACAAAATCGCGATTTTTCCCAAAAGGTCCTGTTTGCCTGTTTTGACCCTCAGGATCCTGATTTGACATAACTTTTTCATCCAAAGTCCATTTTTTGAGCTCTATATCTCGTTGGAAAGAATAACACGTTGATTTTCAGATAGGATAATTTGAATTTGACCTTCAAGTGGGACCTGGAACCCAAGGGGACTCCAAAGGATTTTTGAACCATACCAAGGGGAAATTTTGGACTCTTAGCCAAAGCTTATGAACTTGAGATCTGGTAGACACCTAGGCAAGGATAGACAAAGCATTAGATCTTCTCAGTCCAGTGTCAACCATACAGCTAAGTCTTGGGCACAACAACTAAGTGGTCATCCTTACGGATTAAGTTCAGACACAAGTGACTCAGAAATGTCTTTTAGCATGGGGAAACCTGCAGGTGGCTAAGGGACTGCTCATCTACAAACACCAGAAGGTCCCTATAAGACACACTGGGAATATATTCAGACCAACTGATTAGGTGCTTGCATCTATGAGGATGGCCTGAGGCGATCAGTGGTGCAACTCAAAAATCCAGATCAATTCTTTGGACTTGAACACCCGGTGGTCAAGTTCGAAGAGGGTTCATACATTGATAAGGAAGGAACCATGTATGTGGTTACCAACCAACGAGATAGGACCGATGAGTTTGAAAATACCATTCATGAGAATGAGATAGGAGACCTAGAACAAGGAAATGTAGGACAAGGACCCCAGACTCCTAGAGGCAAGTCAGTTTTGACCAGAGTGATCACTCCAGACTGGATCCCTCAAGACAACAAAAGCATAGAACTATTTTTGAATAGAGAAACAGAGGAAGCCTTTTGGAGATTCAAGCCAGATCAACCTAGCCAATTGGGCATAGTCATCATTTATGAATTCAAAGATCCTGAGATACCAGGAAAAGTTGTCTACCTGGATAACACATCAGAGAAGATATTCTTGGTAACAGAACATGATAGACATGCATATACTTGGAAGAATGAATTGATTTTCCCTCTACCAAGATCCAATGTTTCCCATGGCCTCCAAGGAGTAGGATCATCCCAAGCTCATGAGACCTAGAGAGAGAGAACTAGAGAGAGACCTGAGGTAAGTTTTGCACACACGATGGGCAAAAATAGAGCAGGATTGGAAAATGAAAGACCTGAAAGAGAGAGACATCAAGCACATAGGCAACAAAGAGATGAACATGATTTTTCATTGCCTAGACCCCGAGAGCACCCAAGAACCCTTAGACCCACTCAAGTGATCAAGGCAATGAAGAATTATTTTGACGGGTCAAGAGATCCTTATGATCATGTGGCCGAGTTCAAATAAGTGTTAAGAGCTGAACAGGTTGAGGATTTGTTCACCCAGTACGAGGCATTTGGTTTGACCCTTAAGGGCACTGCCTTAGCTTGGTTTCAACCACTGAGTAGTCGCAACTATCCCGATATAGGTCAACTACTAGATGAATTCATTGTAGAATTTTCCAAGAGTGGTATCAGGCATAACACTTCATCTTTGATCCAGAGCTTCAAGCAGACACCCCAAGAAACAGTGCGACTAGCAGGTAGAAGGTTTAGACAGTACCTAGAAAGATGCCCTGCTCCAGAGCTACCCACACCAGCCAAACAAGTAGCTTTGTTCTTAGATGGCTTACTGAGCACAAAGTTAAGATCATATGTGTACTTGAAAGAGCCTAGATCCATAGAAGAGTGTGTGCGGACGTGCATTGACATAGAAGATAACTTGGGTGAGGAGTTAGGATTGTCCGAACTCATTAAGGATTCTGATAGTTCTACTAGTCATACTTCGAAAATCTCCACGGAAATAGATGAGATAGCCGAGCAAGTTGCCAAGAAGCTAGGAGTTGAAAATAGACAAATACCAAGAGTTACCTCAATGAATCGATGTTATACCTGCGGAGGGGACCACATGGCTAACGGATGCCCATTGCACAACCAGAACATGAGAGAAAGGAATGCTCCATATTGCACTATTGAGAGAAAATATACGAACCACACGGCTCAAGATTGTCCCTATAATAGGCAGGCTGTTAAACAAAATTATCAACAACCTTACCAACCAGGTAGGTATCAAAACCAATACCAACAGCCATATTATAGACCACAACAGCAATATCAGGCACCATATAGGCCACAACCTGTCTTGGGAAACCAACCACCAGCTCCTGCCAACGTGATTCCAGTCAAATATGCTGTGCGAGAGGAAAATCCAAATAGAGCATTCGTGCCACTAACCCCATTGATACCAGATAATGACTCTCATGCTCATAGTTCAGACTACTCCCATGAAGGTAGTCCACATGCTTATTACACAGAATCACCTGAACATAGTGAGATTTACTCGTATCAATATGAGGCACCACCTATGGAGCAAAATTGGGAGCCAGAATACTCCAATGTCATGTACACAAATCCTAACCCTAGGCCCCAGTTGAGACAAATCAGACCACAAGCCCCTAGAGGATCTTGTTTCAGATGTCAAGGTGACCATTTCATTCGTGACTGTCCCCACCCACCATCTCCGAGTCAAGGACAGGCTATCACAATACAGGCTTTTTGTTCTGATTGTGGCAAAGACCATCTCCCCAGAGATTGTCCAAGAAACCCCTCTAGTGCACCCAAGATTACACCCATTAATGTGGTAGGCTTAGTGGCAGATTCAAGTTCAAGTAGTAGCAATGTGGTTCCTATACAAGTTGTCACTGGGGCACAAGCCTTAAAACAAGACAAACCAGCAGAACAATCAGAGTCGAGTGAATCAGGAGAGCCTAGTAAGAGGAAAACAAGAACATGGAAGGATACCAGAGAGAAGGCCAATCGCAAGTGGAATAAAAAGTTATCGGAACTAGAAGAAAGCTTAAAAGAAGCGAAAACAGAAATAGAAGACATTGCATCTCAAAGCCCCTCGCATGCCAAAACTCCATCCACTCCACCTCATCCCACCCCACCACCCATTGTAAATAGACTGCAACCAGGTTCGGTTCTTGCAGATCCAACCCTAGAAGGCTTGGACATGATGTTCAAGGCCTACCAGGCTCGACTTCAAGAAGGACCTACAGCTGCAAATCTAGAAAAGAGTTACCCTAGAGGAGATTTAGAGGTTGAACGGATGAAAATGTGCATGAAAATGGTAGAACAAGCTCAAGCCATACTTGAGACTAGTCAAAAGTTCAATCAGACAAACTCTGTCAAACCAAATTTGCATTCCCAAGGGTTACTAGAAAGATTAGAGCAATTGGTAAACAAACCACAAGTTTCTTTATCTCCCCAGGCTCAACCAGTTATTGAAAGAGGAAGCTCGCCACCAATGGGAGCTTATGTTCCTAATTCCACAGATGCTGGAATACCTCCTTCCATTCAACAGTACTCTCAAGAGTTCTTGCGGGAAATACAAGAAGAGAAATGGGCCAAGGAGAAGGGTAATTCCCCTCCTATTCCTGAGATTGATGATCTTCATGATCAATTTCCCCAAGACATTCCATCTATTTACGGAGATGAAGCAGAATAACAAGAAGATGAAAGATTAGATTTTGAATCTAATTCCCTAGAAGAACTGCCTCAATTTCTAGGCCCATGGGAATCTGAATCTCTCCAGATTAGAGCTCCCACAATACTGGTAAGAAATGAGGACTCAGTGGTTCCAAGGAACACTGATGTCGTGAAGAACACTAAGGTTCAGTGTCACCTCACTGTAGAAGAGCTGCTCAAAGCAAAACCTGAGCTATGGAATCATGTGAAGGATCAGGTTCCAGAACTTGAGTCCAATATGCCAAAAACAGGCTCTAAGCAAAAAGTACCAGAGATACCTCTAGACAAAATAGGGGACATGTGTGAGGGTGAAGAAGGTAATACTTATCTTCCAATCACCTACCAAGGTTACACAACCAAAGCAATCATAGATTCAGGTGCTGGTGTTGCTATTGCGACCACCTCCTTGTGGGAGCAATGGGGCAAGCCCACATTAAGACCAACTAGAATGAAGCTTCAAATGGCTGATGATCATTTTGAAAGACCTCTAGGATTGCTAGAAGGGATAACTCTAACCACTTGTGGTGTGGAGTTTGAACATACATTTGCTATATGTGACTTTGAGAAAAATAATGTCTATGAGATGATCCTAGGAAGACCCTTCCTATGACAATTGCAAATAGTACAGGATTGGGGAACTAACTCCTTGTACTTACAGCACTTAGGGGTCACCACCAAGGTCAATTTGAAGGATTACACCTTTAGAGATGTACCACCCCTACAGTGGAATTCTATCCACAAAGCGAAAGAAGATTCCATCTCTGTGCATTCTGAAAGTTCACCTGATCCATCATGGATGCATGAAGATACTCATTTGTGGATGTGCAAGGTCGCAGAGGAAGAGGAGAAATGTTTAACGGCAAGAGAAGAAGGAACTTCGCCAGGAGATAGACCAATTAAAGACCTAGCCTATACACCGATGATCTTTCCAGATGAGGAATTTGAGCCTCATGGCTGGCCAGAAACCTTAGCCACCATGGACATTGCTGTCAATGAAGAACAATGGACACCTCATTGTGATGAGGAGGGTTATGATATCTCAGTGTTCATGTGTCAGCCCTTGCTAGAAGAATGTGACCCTAGTGATGTCATAGAAGAAGAAGAGAATGACGATGATCTAGAGTCCATTGTGATGGATAGTTGCTTTAATTCAGAGCAGCACTATCTAGAAGATATAGGAGTATTCACCTAGAAAGAAGAAGAACCTCTCACAAGTATTAAAACGGGAAATTCAAATGATGGAAGTAAGACCAGTCAAAAGAAAAAGAAAAGAAAAGCAGTAAAACAAGAAGAGGAGGAATCATTGTTTGAAGTACCTGAAAACTTCAAGAAATATGAAGTTGATAACCACAAAATTTTGGTACGAATGCCTAAGAGAGAGGCCATCATAGGCGAATCATATGATAATAAAGAAAAGACCAAGAAAATTGTAGTGACCATTGAAGAGAACGAAGAGAGATGCACATATATAGGAGATGACCTAAGTGCAAGAGAAGAAATGAAGCTTGTAGCTCTATTAAGGGAATATAGGGATGTGTTTGCGTGGCACTATAGAGACTTGAAAGGGGTAGATCCAAGAATTTGCTCTCATACTATCCCCATGATTGCTGATGCCAAGCCCACCAAACAGAAGCCCTACACATATAATGACACCTATGCAGCCAAAATAAAAGAAGAAAATGATAGGTTGATTGAAGCTGGATTCATCTATGAGATTGAGCATATTGAATGGGTGTCCCCCATCGTAGTGGTGCCCAAGAAGAACGGGGAAGTTGCGAGTGTGTATTAACCTTAAAAATGTTAATGCCGCTACGATCAGAGATAGTTATCCACTTCCAATCATGGAACACCTATTGGAGCGTGTTGCAGGCAAGGAAGTTTATAGCTTCCTTGATGGATTTTCAGGTTACAATCAAGTAGCCATTGCCCCACAAGATCAACACAAAACAGCTTTTGCCACAGAGTGGGGAATCTTTGCATTCGTGTGATGCCATTTGGGCTCACCAATGCACCTGCAACGTTCCAGAGGCTCATGTGTCATGTCTTCAAAGAGTTCTTGCGAAAGAGCTTAGAAGTGTATGTGGATGATTTATGTGCTCATTCCCAAGAAAGAAGATTCCACATCCCTGAGCTCAGACAAATCTTCAACAAGTTTAGAGAATATCAAGCGTGTCTGAACCCAGAAAAGTGTGTGTTCATGGTGCGGCAAGGTAAAATCTTAGGTCATATTGTTTCTAAGAATGGAATCTCAACAGATGAAGATAAGGTACAAGCCATAGCGGAGCTACCAAGGCCAAGGAATGTTAAAGAGGTACAACCCTTTATGGGCCATTGTGGATATTACCGCAGGTTTATCCACATGTACGCAATCATAGCTAGACCCCTTTATGCCTTGTTGTCTAATTTTGAGTGGAACGACGAATGCGAGAATTCTTTCAATGAACTGAAGAAACGTTTGTGCACAGCACCAATACTGACCACTCCAGATTGGAGTAAGCCATTCCATGTCCATGTGGATGCCTCCAATCATGCCATCGGATGTGTGCTAGCACAACCCACAGGTGAAGGGAATTTAGATTCGCCCATAGCATATGCTAGTAGACAACTAAACCCAGCTGAAAGAAATTATACCACAACTGAGCGAGAGGGCTTAGGCATGGTATATGCTGTGAAGAAGTTTAGACACTATTTATTAGCCAACAAGTTCAAGTTTTTTATTGATCATCAAGATTTGTTATATTTGGTCAATAAACCTTGCAATACTGGACGCTTAGTAAGATGGTTCCTCTTACTAATGGAGTATGACTTTGAAGTTGTTGTCAGGAAAGGTAGAACCCACCTTCGGGCAGATCACCTTTCTCGCATCACTTCAGGAGAGTCACCGCAAGGAGTGTCTGACGAACAATCCGATGCTTATCTGTTCAATTTAGAAGTTGTTCCTAAATGGGAAAATAAGTTGGTACGAGTCCTAACCTTCGGCCCTGCAAATAAGAATGTGAAAACATCGCAAGAAGAAATTGTAAAATCACAAAAATATCACATATTGGTAGGAAGCATGTACAAACAAGACACTGAGGGCGTATGAGCTTGTTGTGTTGAGGACGATGAACATAGTAGTTGGTTGCAACACGCTCATGAAGGATTGCTAGGAAATCATTATTCTAAACAGCGCACATTACAAAATCTGAAACGTTTAGGAGTGTATTGGCCTAGCATGGACAAAGAAATACATGAGTGGATTAAGAATTTTCCAATGTGCAGAGAGAGACCACCAGTGGAGCATGCGACCCTTTATCAAGTGTCATTAATTCCAGATTGGAGTGCTCCATTGGTAGAGTTTATGAGGTTAGGAAGATTACCCAAAGAGGCCAGTCTAGCAAGAAGACGAAGCATGGAGCAAGAGGCTCAAGGCTATGCCTTAGTAGGAGACAACCTATACCGAAGAGGCAAAGATGGTTATTTAAGACTGTGCGTGCATGAATTAGACTATTTAAAGGTCTTAGAGACTGCACATAGTGGTGTTACAGGTGGACACTTCGGTCTTGATCGAGTAATCAAGACCATTCTATTCCCAGGACTTTGGTGGCCCACTCTTCATATGGATGCACATACCTATGTGAAGAAATGTGACACATGCCAACGTGCACAATATCCAGTTAGAAAAGATGAGATGCCTTTGAGGCCAATGATGGGAGGGCGTGCATTTTCGAAGTGGGGCATAGACTTCATAGGTCCTATTAACCCCCCAGCTAGAAACTCCCATGCAGAGTACATCATTGTAGCCACAGATTACCTTACAAAATGGGTAGAAGTCAAAGCCACAACAAAGAATGATGCTCAGACGATGGCTAAGTTCTTATTCGAGAATGTGTTCACGAGATATGGACTACCAATAGAGTTGGTGAGCGATAGAGGCACACACTTCTTGAATGAAGTCATTGAAAATCTTCTCCAAGAATTCTTGGTGATACATAAGAAGTCTGTCCCCTATCACCCACAAGCTAACGGACAAGCCAAGAGCACCAATAAGATCCTATGTAACGTATTGACAAAACTGGTAAATAATAAATGCTCTGATTGGGACAAACAACTTCATCATGCTATTTGGGCTTATCGAGTTGCCTACAAAACGGTACTCAACGCCACCCCATTTTAGATGGTCTTCGGACAGAATGCTGTGTTACCATTATATTTCTTAATCCTTGCCTTAAAAGTAGCACAAGAGTATGAGTGGAATGCGCATGAATTGTCCTCTAGGATCTTTGATCTCGAACGCTTAGGTGAGACGAGGCTACGAGCGGCAGCAGGTATCTACGCTGCAAAGAAGAGGCAAAAGGCATACTTTGATGCACACATCAAGGATAAGGGATTGAAAGAGGGAGATCTAGTGTTGGTTTACACACTAAAACAACATGCCCGTAAGTTGGAAAAAAGAGGATACGGACCCATGATCATTAATAGAATTTCCACTAGTTGTGCAGTTCAGTTGGCCACTCTAGAAGGAGATATCTTGCCAAACTATATTAGTGGTTGTAGAGTCAAGTTATATCAAGAACCTCTTACAGAGGACATGCTAATGAGACTCAACATTGCTAAAAAACGAAAAGAAGAAGAGTTAAGAGTGAGAGAAGAAGCACAGGCAGAGGCCACAGAGCGTATTAGGCGAAATAAGTTAAGGCGACTAGGCCTAGATGACAACTCAAAAGCCCCAAAATATCACATGGATATGTGCCAAAAATTAGGCATAGCGACTTCTCAAGTCATTGACCGAAGACCCTTTGTGACCATAGAGATAGGACAAGGGAAGGGTGCAAGGACTGTGAAAGCATTGATTGACTCAGGTGCAGCAAGTAGTGCAGTTAGACTTTCCTACTGCCAAGACTTGCAGTTGAACATCAATCCCATAGAAGCTTATCTCATAGGATTGGGAGGTGTGGAAACCCCTTGTTTGGGCAAGGTGGAACTTCCCATCTACCTGCAAGATGTTCCAATGAAAGTCAAAGTGCTAGTGTGTCAAGATGAGAACCTTACAGAACCACTTGTCTTAGGACAAGATTGGATTTATGACAATGCAGTCAACTTAAACCTAAGAAGTCAAACCCTTCAAGTTTGGGTACATGAACAATGCATTACATTAGAATTAGAGAACTGCATGCTCCCAGATCATGGCACCACACACTCTCTTAGCTCTTCTAAGACTAATCATATGGAAGAAGTTGTTGTATGTGTCAAAAGCTCTATGATGTAGAAGGAGTCCATTGTGGAAGAATAGGTTCGAAGGTGGGTGGATCTTTCTTCTTCTCCAAAGAATCAAGTAGCCACACTAGTCAGTCCACCACAGAGGCAAACACAACCGATCACGACAATTGCTACATCAAATAGAAAGACACCATTCGATAAGAAAGCAGTTCCGAGCATGACGCAGATCTGGGTACGCAAAGGAGAGAAACCACCAGCCTTGCCCCCACAGATCCCATCCAGGCAAGCCAACCAAGTCAGAAGACAAAGGAAGCAGCTCGGACAAGCTCAATCACAAGGTATCCCACCAGTTTGGGTGCCTAAGAAATTAGCTGCAGCCCAACAAGGGCGATTACAGATGTGGGTACCTAAGAAGCTCTTACATCTACAACAACCTATGTTCTCCCACATGCGAAAGGTCTCAACAAAGAAGCCAAAAAGAGAAGAGGGTAAGAACCACGTACAGAGATCGAAAGAAGATCAAATCAGCTCTTCAACAATAGTAGGAAGACGTGCAAAAAGGATATGGGTTTGGAAGCCAAAAGTACAAGTAGCCTCCATCGAACCAAAGCGCCAACCACACTGGATACCACAGTTCAGAACGCATCCAAAGAGGAAGACGCCTAAAGTAATCTCTACAGTGCCGAAGGCTGTTCTAAAATGGATCCCTATAAAGAGGAAGGATCAGTGGTCATCTCGAGATCCAATGGATACCTCCAACAAAGATGACACCAATATCTGCAAGTGATATCAGGCCTTGACGAGCGACAACCATGTGCTCCTTGCACAACCTTGTCTTTTGCACCATCCGGGTCGTGCATTTCTAAAGTATGCATTATATAGGGCCACATTACATGGCCGTGCATAGACACAACTGAGAGTCCCATGCACTAAAGAACATTGACACATGTAAACCACTTTTTGATACTAAACTTTGCCTTCTTGTTTTGTAACATTCCTCAAAAAAAAAAAAAAAAGAGAGGGAAAGAACTTGTTCCCAGGTTTCGCTCATGGAACATGAATGAGTCATGCTTAGTTCAAGATTGAATCATCGATTACTGGGCATGTATCAGTTTGGATAGAAGTGTGTCTTGGCTAGCAGATGATGTAATTGCTGCCTTATCTAGTAGATGTCAAGAACTTAGCATGAACATGGCATCCACACTTATGGTTTCCCCTTACCATGGTGGGAGTGAAGATCTTGAAGGTCCACAACTTGACTGATGCTTCACTACTGTATGTATGAGAGCATCCAAGGAGATATTTGCAAGAGTTTGTTTGGTACCCCGAAAATCCTTGTCTGTATACTAGATGAGCAGACTCCTGCTTATGGTAAACTAAAGAGAATATGTGAAACTATGCTTGGTGTAGTTACCCAATGTTGTTTGTCAAAGAATATAAAGAAATTCAATTCTCAGTATTTGGCAAACATTGCTTTGAAACGAGAAGATAGAACCAGGCACTCAAAAAACTTTTCGGTGGACCAGCAACATGGACATTCATCGACAATGTTCCATCACAAATGCCGGGTATACAACATGAAGAGATAGACATCAATCAACCCTTTACCACGGTAAGTATCTTTACTCTGGCAACACCATAACCATGATAGATTAGGAAACCTCTTCGTGAGCATACCCTTGAGCACTTAGCTCAAGAGCCGCAATTTTTGCACCATACTTCTTCCAATGCATTTTTCAAGTAAGCATGCGTAGGGCTACATTACAAGGCCGTGCACAAGGCACATACGTTTTTCCTCCCATTCACGAACACACTTACCCATCATTCATTATGGGTTATGAGTAGTTGGCATGACTGCTCTCAACATCATCTTTGGAAGAGCTAGCGGACTTCATGGGAACAACATCCATATCTCGAAAGCAAATTGAAGCTAGTAGTTGCTCCAAATTAATCTTGACAACCTCTTTTGAGCAACTTGCAGTTTTGAAAGCTCACAATCACACATTCTTGCTGGAATCCAAGGAACAAGCTCATACAAAGGATGGACACCACCTCTCAAAGCACTACATGGAACAACCCTTACAACAAGGGTCTGTCAGGGACGACAGACTCGAGAGCGGGGGGAGTGTTGGAACAAGAGGGAGCAAGTAGGGAGCTCCAAGAAGTGTATGTCAAATTTTCAGAAGAATCCCCTACAAAAATAGTGATTTTCATCACTAAAAACCATTGTAAATACCATTATCTATTTTTATAACTCCATTTTGTTCAAGCCGAGGAGTCCTCCAGCTTGAGGAGTATTAGAAGTACCATCGTACCAATTTTCATAATTTCTAGACTTCGTTTGAGCCCTCAAATAAGCCCTGGAACCTAATTTTTAACTAGGCCGGACACTAGGTCTGGACAGGGCCAAAACTAGTAAAAAAACTATAAAAAGAGCTAGAGAGCTCATTTTTGGGGTTAGCTTGATAGAGAATAGAGCTTTTGGAAGAGAACTCTTTTGCAATCGAAACTTTCCATTGTTCCTCTCTTTGATCTTACCTTGTGCGCGTGTGTGTATATGTGTGTGTATGTTTGTGTGCTTTCACTCACTCACTTGTGCCTTCACTTGCTCGTGGTCTTCATACTGGTCCTCACGTCTCCACGGATTCACAAGTGAAGGAGGTGGTGCTTACTCTTGAGCTACACCCTTTCTTAAGCTAGCCCCCTTGCTTGCTTGTTTGTTTTCTTTTAGTAGGCATATCTATGTGTGTGCGCAGGCAGTGTTGCAACTCTCTACCCCTGAGTTGTTAGCATTGGTTCTCCCTCATATTGTATCCATTTGATGTAATTCTTGTCTCATTGGATAGCTATTAGAGTCTATTTTATGTTCACAAATTCTCTGGAGCATTCTTTGTGTAATCTGGGAGCAACATTCATTTTAGTGAAGTTGTGTGATTGATATCTCTCTCTGTGTGTAGGCTCTGTTGGAAATATTTTGCTCTTTTTTGTAAGGGCTGGTTCTCCTTCTCTATTTATCTGTTTGCTATGATTTTGGTGTCATTGGGTAGCTATTAGAGTGCTTTAAAGTTGACTCAAGTTTGAGTTTCATTCTCTGTATAATCTCTGATAAAAGTTTGCTGGAGTGAAGTGAGGTCTTTGCTTGACTAGCAGTTGTGAGCATTCAACTATCTGATGTTGTAGACATTGTTTCTCTTTGTGTAAGCATCCATTTGAAGTAAAATTTGTCTTGTTGGAAAGCTCTTGGTGTCTACTAGAGGTCTGCAAAAGCTCACTGGAGTTCTTTGCATAAGCTTTGAGTAAGAGCACTTTTGGTGTGTAGAGGTCAAAGAAGGATACCTGTGGAGGTCATTCACGCTTCATCGTTGCTTAGGGGTTGAGATACTTCCCCCATCATTTCCCTGTCTTCAGACACCGCAAGAGTGTAGCTTAGTGGTAAGAGATTGCCATGGTTAAGCGAGCTCTGGGGGGAATAGTACTAGGATGGGTGACCTCCCGAGAACTACCGGGAACCTCTATCTTCCTTGATCGTTTAAGTCCTCCCTCGCGTGCAGCCAACGACGCCAATGGTGACTCTGATAAAAAGGTATGCCAAGGTCTATGCCTTGGTCGCCACCTTAGTCGTAAGCCTTGGAGGAAGCCTTGGGGGGTGCTCGCTTCGCTTGCACAAAAGGAGCAAAGATTTTTGCATCGAACTGCTCTGATACCAGTGAAGTATTTCAATGTTGATGCACCACAGTGCGCTCTCCTTCTTGAGAGCTCCACGATGATATGCTCGGAGTAGAAAACCGAGCTCTTGAGGCTGCACACAGTACTTTGTCCAGATGCTACAGAATACACAGAAAACGTAGTACACAGAGGAGCACGAAGAAATACTTCTTAGGTCTTACAGTTGCGGTCGAACTTACAGTCTATGACTGAACAAGCCACTATATGTTTTATTAAAGAACATATACAAAGAAGTGTCTGATGGCCATTTGGCCATACACATGGACAATAATGGTAACAAAAGGTGATAGTGGTGGTTGTTGTGTCGATGGGTGAGGAGAGTTCAAAGGAGTATGTGTTATATGGCTTGAATTTTGAGCTATGATACAATGTTTGGGTACCCAGATTTGCGTGGGTGTGGGTCGCTTCGTGAGGTACTTCTTGGCGATCCAAACCAGTTGAACATTCGTAATTGTAGAAGAAGGTCGAGGAGATATTCGATGTTGATTCTGCTTCTGTCTTAACTTCTTCTTATCGTTGTCTGCATTTTTGAGAATTGTCGGTGCTTTCTGTCCTTTTGGCACCCATACTTGTGTCGTTCTTCTTACTTTGGGATGCTGATATGGCTGCCTTCTTTGCGTCGCTTGGTATGGTCGTAAATTTGGGTTCCTCAGTCATGGTTGAGGGTGAGAGGTCGGGTTGAAACTATGCTTTGGAAAAGAAGGGAGGTCCAACACTTGCGAAACTTGCCCATTATGAAGTGAGGCATTATGTACCACATATCTAGTCGAGTCCACAGTAAGTGTGAAGGAGGGGACACCGAGGGCTATAGTTCCCATTTGACCATTTATGCAATCCACCTCACCGCTAATGTAATCCACCTGATTGTTGATGGTCCCCATTTGTCCTAGCTATTGGATGGGGACCCCTTTTAATTTGTAGGAAGACCAAACTAAAATCTGTCAATGTTCTTCTAAATGCCAACTGTCCATCGCCAAGCCCACATGGGTTGGTGTAGATGTAATGTGACTTATCTGGCCAAACATCCTCCGGTCTTCCTTTGCATGCAATTCATATGGTCTAGGGTTACATACCTCAAGCGGAATGCAGTTAGGGAAGTCAAGAAATATCACTCGTTGCTGGTCTAAGGTTCTAATCTGCAAGGAGACTTGTCTAAGATTTAGGTCCACTGAGTGATCGTATAGCCAATCTTGGCCAAGGATTAGGGGTTCCATCAGTCATCATCATGGCACACTAGGAGCTTCACTATCATGGTCACTTCATCTATGAGGATAGGAAGGTGCACCTCTCCCATGCAAGGGGTTTCCATGCCTCCTAGCCCTATGAGGTATGCCTCAATTGGTTGCATTTCTATCCTTGAGTCCCTATAATGGGACCATCTAATCGCACTAGTCGTAGCACGTGAATCAATTAAAGCCCTAAGCTCATGGCAAGTGTTGCCGCATTCTATCATGATGGTAATGAATGGTCTCCTATCCACTTTGCTAGGATGAGCAATTGACTTTGCTTGACACATGGCCATGGGATATCTAGGTGTTGTCTCGAGATGGTTATAATGTTCTCTCCCTAGTCCTTGTCTTCTTAGCCTCATGTGCTTAATGCATTCTATAGCTTCTACCTGAGCTTCCGCACATATTCTCTTTTCTTTCTCCTTAGGCTTCTTTGCCAATGTGAGTCATCTAAGCATATCCTTAGTAAGAGGTTCCTGATATAGCTTGACTCTATAGCCACTAATGTAATTAGGCATTATCTCTCCTTTTAGGGTGGTTAATTGTAGTGCTCCACTTGTTGAAAATCTATTAATGATCATAGGTCCATAACCTGGCTTTTCTAATTTGCGTGCATGTTGTTTCAATGTATATACGAGGACTAAATCTCCTTTGTTTAAGCCTTTTTCTTTCACATGTGCATCGAAATAGGCTTTTTGTCACTTGTTTGCTGCATATATACGTGCGGTTGCTTTCATCTTGGTTTCGCCTAATCATTCAAAATCCATTATTCTTGACGATCATTCATGGCCGGTCCGCTATTGTTCTTGTGCAACCTTAAGGGTGGGTATCAAAAAGTCCAAAGGGAGCACAGAATTTTGGCCAAAAACCATTTGAAAGGGATTTGCATTGAGTACGGACTTGTAGGCCACTCGATATGCCCAAACAGCATGGAGTAACTGTTTGTCCCAATCTGAATGTTTAATGTTTACGAGTTTGGTCAATACATTACAAAGGATCTTGTTAGTGCTTTTTGCTTGACCATTGGCGTGAGGATGATATGGTGTGTATTTCTTGTGAATCACCATAAAATCTTGTAACAAATATTCAATGACTTGGTTTAGAAAGTGAGTTCCTCCGTCGCTCACTAGCTCTATAGGCAAGCCATACATTGTAGAGACATTTTCAAATAAGAATTTTGAAGTCGTGTATGCATCATTCTTTTTTCTGGACTTCGCCTCTATCCATTTGGTAAGATAATCTGTTGCAACAATGATGTATTCTGCATGAGTGCCTTTTGTAGGAGGGTTAATGGGTCCTACAAAGTCTATGCCCTACTTGGAAAATGCACGTCCTCCCATCATGGGTTTTAGTGGAATTTCATCTCTACGAGTACGAAATTGAGTTCTTTGGCGCACATTTCATCTCTGAACATAGGTATGTGCATCCATCTGAAGAGAAGGCCACCATAATCCTACAAATAGTATAGCTTTGATTACCCTATCAGGGCCAAAATGACCTCCTGCAACACCTCGGTGTGTGTTGGGGGATTCTTGGACAAGAAGGAGTTTGAGGGTTTGTAGGAGAAAAGGAAAAGACAGAAGAGAAAATACACCCTAGAAGCCTCTGCCGATTGATTACACTAAGACAAATACAATGTTGAAGCACAATACAAGCCAATACTTCTGTGCAAAATCCCACAGAGTGCTCAATTACAAATTATCAAATACCCAAAGTCTTCTTGCTGCCGGCCTCCTCTGCACCAGACCTTCCACCTGCTTCAAGCTTACCCTTGTGCACACCTTGCACCAAGCTTCCACTAAGGGGGAGGAATGAATACCTTCTGTCGGCACGCGCACATTGAAAGGAGACCTTGAGATCCTTGGGGGACTAGCTTAGCACTCTCTGCACAATCCCTTAGTCACTCTCCATGCACTCCTTCACTTCCACTTCTCTGCATCGCACACTAGTGACTCTTGCACTTCTCTCTCTTGCTTCACTTAGACTATGCTTCCCTTGCTTACTCTAAGATTGTCCAAGAATAGTCCTTGCCTTGATTTGAGTGTGTCGATTCACGTACGCTCCTAAGTGCAAGAGTATCTTGGTGCTCACTTTGATGTCCCAAGATTGTCTTCACAAGTGGCAGCCAACGACTTATTTTGTCATGTAGTGACTTTAGAGTAAAACCAAAAATTTTAATTGGGGGGCCATACTTTCACTTTGCGTACGCTGCCGCTTTACATACCTTCACATTTTCCTTTTAACTCTTCAAATGTGCACATAATGGAGGGTTCACCTGAACCTTCCAAAATACTTTAAAAACACTTTGAACCTTAGGGAAATTAGAGAAATACCTCTGCAACGTGCAACCCACTTTCTCCAACTTACCCTTTGTGGACAATTAATTGTGCACTACCTGTGCACTTTGACACCTGCAGGTTAGCACTTTGACTTTGCACTAGTTGACTTTGATCTTGTTGAATTTAACTAGTTTGACTTTGATCTTTTAACTTTGATAATGGTTGACTTTGAGTACAGTTGACTTTGACCAATATGACTTTTATGGGCTCAACAATTGCCCACCACCTAATGTGCTCTCCGTCTCGGAGAGCCACAGCCAAAACTCTAAGCATAGAGGACACCAGGACTCTGGAGCTGCAAAACTTCAAAAGGACACACTTGAGCAGCCACCAAGACCATCAGGAGCAGCAGAGAACAAGCACTAGAGAAGAACCCAAAAGTGGAATGTATTGCAGGGAAAAGCAAAGGAGGAAGATGGGAGGGTAGAAAGGACGGGGGAGGAAGGGCTAATGGGGCTGAGACGGATAGGGTCGGGAGGGTTAAGGATGTGGCTGGGCAGATTGGTAAAGAGAGGGATTGGGAGAAGGATTATGGGCCAGGAGAGGGTTAAAATGATCAAACTGTAGTGCTATAGAGGGTGCATATGGAAAAACGTGTAACATATGGTGAGATGAGGTGAGAATAGACAATATGGACCATGTGTTTGAAGAAAAACATGTGATAAATGTGCTTAAAACATGTGGGGTTTGACCAAAAGTCAGAGAAAATGTGGGAATTTGGAAAAATAAAGCCAAAATGTGAGTCCAGAGGTGCTAAAAAACATGAAAATGACTCCAGATTTGAAAAAAATGGCCATCCGAAGCCCGATCCAAATCCAAAAGAGTTGAACCATATAAATTAAAAAATATATATAAATATAATATATATATATATATATATATATATATATATATATATATATATATATATATATATATATATATATATATATATATATATATATATATATATATATATATATTGAACGCCTGCACTTCCAAGTCTCAATAAATAACCTAAAGAAAACAAAAATAAAAAAATAAAAGTAATAATAAAAAAATAAAAAAGAAAATAAAAGAAAATAAGTAAAAAGAAAAAGATAATTTAAAAAAAATTGGGGGGGGGGGGGGGGGGCTGTCAGAACCGGGAGGGCGGGGCAGGGGGGGGGGGGGGGGGGATGTGTCAGAATGGGGGGCGGGGGGGGTGGGGAGGGGATTTTTTTTTTTAATTTGGGAAAAAACAAAATGCCTAGGGGGGCTTTTTTTTTAATAATAAATTATGCAAAAAACTGAAGAAAAATACATAAAAAATCCAAAAAAAAGGCAAAAAATCCAAAAAATCTTCAACAAATTTTGAAACAAATTTCCTACAGGTTTAGGCCAGTTTTTTCACTCAAACCCACAAAGAGCTTCCTTTATTCCTCCAATTGGGTAAGAAAAAGACACTTGAACAAGGAGAAAAATGCTAGAAAAAGTTTTAAAAAATGCTTGAAAAATTTCAAAAAAAATTCCTAAAAATTCCAAAAATTGTACCTTTGCAAAGTTGATGAAATGGCTACTGAATTTGTTAAAAACTCAAGAAACAAGCATGAAATGGATAAAGAAACCTACTAAAACTTAAGTAAAAATGACGAGAAAAGACTATGTACAACTTGGACAAATTTTGCAAGTTCTAGGTGATCCATAAATCTTCACTTTTGTTGATGATAGGCCTTGAGGCTTGTATTGCTGACTCAGAGAGACTCCTCCATAATCTCCAATTGTAGTGCACTTCATTGGTTTTGTCTTCTCATTGGGCACACTGATCATCTGATAGGGGTACCCTAAATCCTTCATTAGAACGTTATCTCCTCCAACAACTTTATGAATTAATCTGCAAAATTTTATTTTTGCTATTCTGGCTTCTTCATCCAATGGAACCCTCTGTTTCCAAAGACTGGTAGGTACACCTTCCACATTCTTGTAAAGCCCTGCACTTGCTATCATAAGAATTGACATAACAGATAATAGCCATACTAGTATCCATAAAAAAGTGGCCATTGGCATATGAATTGGAGTAGCATCATCACTACTGTATGTAAGGGCTTTGCTTTTCTTCTCTTTGCTATGGCCTTTGACTGAGACTATTTCAACCTGAGTGATTTCCTCTTTTTCTTCATATGCTTCTTCTCTACTTGAGTTTGGAAAAATTCCATAGCAGGAAGATGGGTTTTCTGCATGGAGCCAAGCCAACATGTTTTCATCTTCATATAAATCTGCTCCTTCAAATAGGTCTACTTCTGGGTTGTTCACCACTTCTTCTTCCATACAAATACCGATTGTCTGCATCATGCTAGTATTTCTTTGATTGTCTGGTCCATCTTCTAAAATTATCTGCTGTAACTCTTTTCCCTCTTGTTTTACCCACATTGTGTCCTTGCCCCAATCATGCAGCACATTGGCATGCCTTAACCAAGGTCTCCCAATTAACAGGGGGAAGCTTCCTTCTACCTGTGGCAGCCTTAAAACAACAAAGTCCAAGTTAAAGATGGTACCTTGTATCTTGACTGGAACTCCAGGGACCACTCCCATAGGCCTTACTATGCTTTGGTCTGCCATTGTTACAGTGAAGTTGGCAGGTCGGGAATGGTATAGTCCAATCTTTTTCATGGTATATTCAGGCATCAAGTTAATGCCAAAACCACCATCCACAATAACTCCTTGAAACTCATGACCTTTAATAGAGACTCTTAGCCGAGGGCTCTTGTAATCTGTGAGGGGTGCTTCCCCTACATTTTTATCTTTATGCATAACAACAGCCTTTGCCACTAAACTTGTTGTGGACATTTCATCAATTATCTGCAAGAGTTCTGACCTGAACTTCCCATCCATCTTTATTAAATAAAAAATACTAACCTCCTTTTTCATGGACTTGAGTAGTTTGGAGGCTTCTGATTCCTTAAGAGCCTGGGCTCCATTTGACTTATCAAACTCCTCATGAGCCCTGTTGAATGCATGTCCAATATCATCACTGGTACCTATGAAATTTTCTTTTTGCCTTGTGTCTGCACATGTGGTGGCTTTGTTCTCAGACACACCTTTGTCTTTGTTTAATCCCTTAATCACTGATTCTTGACCTATGTCCACTGGAGCCTTCCCCTTGCTTCTTGTCTGCACTGTAAAAGATTCAAGTTCTTCTAACTGCACCACCCTGGTAGATGGTGATGGCACCCTAGTTTGATCTACCCTTTGTTCTTTGCACACAGAAATCATTTGAATGTGGGGCCCAGATGAAGATGCCTGGTTCTTAGGACAACAATTAGTATAGTGGTCCCTGGCCTCTGGGCAGTTCCTGCAAGGAGGGGCGTTTTCTGGGAGAGTGCACCTACTTTGATAGTGCCCACATTCTCCACATTGGAAACAATTAATTGGCCTCCTAGGCCCATTTCCAAAATTATCCCTCTGTCTAGGGTTGTAATTGTTACCTTGATTCGGTGCAGCAGCCATCACATTTGCTCGTGGTAGGGGTCCTCCTTGTGTCCAGTATGTTGTTGCAGGCATTCCCCTTGATTCACATTCATGGGCCTCATGACCAACTTTCCTGCATAATTGGCAAGTCACACTTAACAGAGGACATTCACTTACTATATGCCCTTGCTTGCTGCACATGGAACACCAAAGTCCACTCTTCATGCCACCCCCTTTGAGTTCCTACAGCTCCTGTCGCAGCTAAGCCAATTCCTCTGCTTGGGCCTCCTCCTCCTTTTGGAGCTTTAGTGCTTCAATCTCCCTTCTCAACTGAGCAACAACATTCTCCTCCTCTTTGTAGGGCTTATTCCTTTTTAAGCCCTCCATCTCCTTCCTTAGCTGGATCACTGGATCCTCCATTTTTGTAGCATATGTTAGTTGAGAAGAAGCTGCTCCATACTGGTGCCTTATCTGCTCTAGGCGTGTAGCTGTGTTGATGAACTCCTCTATGGAGGCTGTAGAAAACACTAATTCCTTTATTTTGCATTGGGTGGCCACAGGTAGGGGCTTAGCTAACCATTTCTTAACAAAAAAAATCATGTGGTGGATCTGGCAATTTAGCCATTAGTGCTTTGGCCCTAGTCACAAACTCTGAGAACTTTTCTCCTGGACCCAATCTCAAGTTTTCTAGTTCTTCTATGATGATCTCCGCAGTGTTGCCCTGCTGAATTGGTTTTTAAATGCATCTTTCGTCAAATCCCAAGTTGTAAAATGGTTTTCAGCAAACTGCCTGAACCACTTATCTGCTAATCCTTCTAATGTGGCAGGGAAGAGAATCAAAAAGGCATCCTCCCTACCCATTAAGCCCCTAGTCTTACATAGTCCCAAAAACCTTCTAATGTGTTCATCCGGATCCTCCTGAGCTAGGCCTTTGAAAGAAGGAAATTTTATATTTAATCTTGAGAGTAAGGTTTCCAAGTCTACCTGTCCCGCCATGCTCTTTACTGATGAGGTTGAAGATAGTGGACTGGAGGATCTTCTAACAACCTTCCTTCTTGTTTGCTTGCAGGTGACCCTCAATGTTTGGGACCGGGTTGCGGTCATGAGCAGCTCATAGTCCACTTAATATGAGACACTTGATAAGAATATTTTCCTTTTGGTTAATGAAGTAGCACTATAGAACTGTCGACACTTGATCTCTTCTATACTTTGCACTTGGTTACTCCTAAGCTCAAATCTCCTTGGAATTCCCACCGGGCGTGCCAAATTTTGTTGGGGGATTCTTGGACAAGAAGGAGTTTGAGGGTTTGTAGGAGAAAAGGAAAAGACAAGAAGAGAAAATACACCCTAGAAGCCTCTGCCAATTGATTACACTAAGACAAATACAATGTTGAAGCACAATACAAGCCAATACTTCTGTGCAAAATCCCACAGAGTGCTCAATTAAAAATTACCAAATACCCAAAGTCTTCTTGCTGCCGGCCTCCTCTGCACGAGACCTCCACCTGCTTCAAGCTTACCCTTGTGCACACCTTGCACCAAGCTTCCACTAAGGGGGAGGAATGAATACCTTCTGTCGGCACGTGCACACTGCAAGGAGACCTTGAGATCCTTGGGGGACTAGCTTAGCACTCTCTGCACAATCCCTTAGTCACTCTCCATGCACTCCTTCACTTCCACTTCTCTGCATCGCACACTGGTGACTCTTGCACTTCTCTCTCTTGCTTCACTTAGACTATGCTTCCCTTGCTTACTCTAAGATTGTCCAAGAATAGTCCTTGCCTTGATTTGAGTGTGTCGATTCACGTACGCTCCTAACTGCAAGAGTATCTTGGTGCTCACTTTGATGTCCCAAGATTGTCTTCACAAGTGGCAGCCAACGACTCCCTGTTTTTTCCTGTAGTGACTTTAGACTAAAATCAAAAATTTTAACTGGGGGGCCATACATTCACTTTGCGTACGCTGCCGCTTCACATACCTTCACATTTTCCTTTTAACTCTTCACATGTGCACATAAGGGAGGGTTCACCTGAACCTTCCAAAATACTTTAAAAACACTTTGAACCATAGGGAAATTAGAGAAATACCTCTGCAACCTGCAACCCACTTTCTCCAATTTACCCTTTGTGGACAATTAATTGTGCACTACCTCTACACTTTGACACCTGCACCTTAGCACTTTGACTTTGCACCAGTTGACTTTGATCTTGTTGACTTTGACTAGTTTGACTTTGAACTTTTGACTTTGATAATGGTTGACTTTGATTGAAGTTGACTTTGACCAATATGACTTTTATGGGCTCAACAGTGTGCAATCTACAATATGCTCAAATAATCACTCTCATGAACACATTGTGTTAGGTATCCATCTCGTCCTCGTTTGTATAGATTGTCACCAATGAGTGAATAGTCTTGAGCTTCTTGCTCTAGGGTTCCTTGTCTTGCTAAAGTCATTCCTTGAGGAAATGTTTTCGTCCTCAAGTATGTCACTAAAGGTTCACTCCATTCCGGTGTGAGAGACATATGATATAATGTCACATGTTCTACGGGTGGTCTTTCACAACAGATAGGGCATTCTCTACAAAACTTATAGACATCTACTTCCATAGAAGGCCAATATACTTCTAGTCTATGCAGAGTCTACAATGTAGGATGTTTTGAATGATGTTGCTTTAATGCACCTACATGTGCTAATTGCAACCAGTTCGCATATTCAAATTCATCTATAAAACAAGCAAGAATCTTCAGATTATCCTGTTTATATATACTTCTTGTTAGTATATGATCAATGTCTACCCCTCATGTTTGTATGCAAATTTTGTAAGGCCCCCGTTATGAGGAGAAGCCAAGCGTGCATTACCCAATTGATGGGAATCCCAACTTGCATGTTGGATGAAGGTCATATTGGACCATGTAAGGTATTGTAAGGAAAGGGAGTTACCAGGGTCCCCAATTGGGGGGTCCGGGGCAGCGGGGAGCAGCCGCGGCTGAGGGGTCCAAGGGGGCCAGCAGGCCCCCTGGCTAGGGGGTCCTAGGGGGCTAGCAGGCCCCCTGGCTAGGGGGTCTTAGGGGGCCAGCAGGCCCCCTGGTGGGGGTCTGGGGGCAGCACCCCCAGCATGACAGTAAAGGGAATATTCCATAGAATATTCCTTATCAAAGTCAGAAATCATTTATATTTGTTAGGTCGGTTCAACCGGTCTAAGCCGTGTATGGAAATTACGCGGGTGGTGGCCGCCCACGCTCTACCGCCCATGTATAGCCGTCCACGGAAGGCCATCCATGATCCTATATATACATGACTTCTGCACTACCTAAGACATCGAATTGAGCCAGCATACCTCTACCTTGTATATCCCTATCTAGAGTTGTCTAGATCACCATTTAAACTCTACCTTGAGAGCACACGGGTGGACAACGCCATCATCTTTGTACTTGCTGTTAGTAGAAAATTGTTGAGAATCTCCTATATCTGTTATCTTCTCTGCTATTGCTCCTGCGTTATATTGCGTAACTATTGTCTTACATGGTATCAGAGCCGTAAGGTTCGAGTAGCTTGAGAAGTATCACTATTTTAGCCTACTAGCAGACTAGAATATCAGTAGATTATTCTAGTGATTACATGATGGCTTCATTGTTGGACACTGGTCTTGGTGCTTCAGCTAATGTTAATGCTGCACCTATTCGAATTCGCCCACCTGCATTCACTGAAGGGAAGCTGGATGGAACCAACTATACACTCTGGAAGTTCAAAATTTCTGCAATTTTGGACTCCTATGAGTTACTTGACACTGTCATGGGACCGATGGGATTGGATCCAGAGCCTATACCAGCTGAAGATCCAGAAAATTCAAGATTGATGATTTAGCCAGATCTAGATCCTCTACGAGCTTGGAAGAGGCAGAATGATGATGCATTATGTGCGATTGTCACTAGTGTAAGTGATTATGTGCTTGCTTTAGTTCAACATACTACTAAAGCACATGAGGCTTGGGGCATATTGTCTCATCAATATGAGACCAAGAATCACACTAGGATACAAAATTTAGAAAATCAGTTGGCAAATGAAAAGCATTCTAATTCTGAAAAGGCTGAAGATTTTATCAAACGGATATAACATCTTCAAGATCAATTGGCTGCAGTTGGTGTTGTTATAACACAAGAAAAGCTGGATCAAAGATGTGCACATGTTCTTCCAGCAAAGTATGATGGATTAGTAACAGCCCTTAACACTCAAGTAAGACCAACTCCCCTCACATTTGAAGAGTTTTGTGTTATGCTTTTAGAAGAAGAGATGCGGTTAAGGAATCGACAAAGTAAAAGTGGTGCTGCATTTTCAGCAAATGCAAAAGGTAAAGGCTCTTCTGATGTATCAAAGAAGAAGCCAAAGAAGAAAAAGTTCACAGGTAGTTGCTTCTATTGTGAAAAGAAAGGCCATGCCATTAAGGATTGCAGAAAGAAGCAAACTGATGAACAGAATGGGACTGTAAAATCATCATGGAAGAACAAAGAGTCTGCAAACAACACAGAGTTGGAACTTTGGGTAGCTATTGAAGAGGTATGTTCATCTGATCAAGCTCGTGTTGATGAACCATGGATTTTAGATAGTGGAGCTTCTCGCCATATGACTAGTAAAAAGGATTGGTATAGTTCCCTAGTGCCTCTGCGGGAATCCATCAATGTAGTGGTGGGAAATGACTCCAAGTGTCTAGCCGAAGGAACTGGAACCATCTCTTTTATCACTTCTCCAGGTGTTGAGAAAAACTTATCCAATGTTCTCTATGTACCTACACTTAAAAGAAATTTGCTGTCAGTTTTTGCAATAACAGATCGTGGACTCGAAGTTCACTTCAATAAGAGTGGTGCAGAAATCATGGATTTATTAGGTAATGTTGTAGGTAAAGGCATACAACAGGATAACTTGTATGAGTTAAGTGCTTTAACTGCTACAGAAGATAAAGATGTAAGCAGGTTATGGCACCAACGATTTGGGCATCTCGGATTTGCAGTTTTGAAGGAGATGCAAAGAACAGGGATGGTTGCTCATTTGCTTGCATTTTCAAAGTTGCACGAACCTTTTGAAGCTTGTATGATGGGCAAGCAACAACGAAAGGCATTTCCAAGAGAGACCAGCAATCGATCTCAAGCTCTTCTAGAGTTGGTACATGCTAATCTCTGCGGTAAAATTTCTTCACCTGCTTTAGGAGGATCTTTCTAATTTTTGATGTTAGTCGACGATTATAGTAGAAAGATGTGGGTTTATTTCATTCGAGAGAAGGCTAATGCTTTTGAAAAATTTAAAACGTGGCATAAGTATGTGGAAAATGAATCAGGAAGGAAACTGAAGAAATTCAAAACAGATAGAGGAGGTGAACTCTTGTCAACTGAATTCAATAATTACTGTAAGGAGCATGGTGTGAAAAGGCAACTTACCACAGCTCATACACCTCAACAAAATGGCGTTGTTGAGCGTAGGAACAGGACAGTAGTTGAAATGGCTCGTTGTATGTTAAAGGCTCAAGACATGCCTGATTCGTTCTGGGTAGACGCAGTCAATACAACAATCTAGATCCTCAATCGAAGCTACACAAAAGCACTAAAGGGGATGACTCCTCAAGAAGCATATTCTGGTGAAAAGCCTTCAGTTTTGCATTTCAGAATTTTTGGTTGTTTCTGTTATGCACATATTCCTGATTCAACAAGATTAAAGTTGGATTCCAAAAGCAAAAAGTGTGTCTTCCTAAGATATAGTGAAGAGTCTAAAGCATACAGGTTGTGGGATCCTGAGGCAAGGAAGATTTTTGTCGGCCGAGATGTGGTGTTTGATGAATGACCACACTTAGTAGAAGATAAAGGTAAATCTACTATCTCATCAAACGGAGAAATATCTCACCTTGTGCCTATCAAAAGACAGATTAAAGTTGAGGAGGAGGAAACATCTGATGAAGAAATTTCCTCAATAAAAAGCCAACCAGTTGTAGCTGTACAACGTAAGCCACTACCGAAGTGGGCACAACAGTGCTTTGATGATCACAATCCACATGTACATGTACCAAAGTCATCCTCGGATGGATTCTGAAGATCAAAGAGAATAGAGGAGCAAACAAGAGCCTCAAAACACATTGTTAATATGGCTCTAATGGCAGATATCATGGGCTCAATAAAGGAACCTAGCACCATTGAAGAAGGCCTTGATGATCCGAGTTGGAGAGCGGAAATGCAATCTTAGTATGATAGTATACTAAAAAATGATACATGGGATCTAGTCGACTTGCTGCCAAAGAAGAAGGTAATAGGTACTAAATGGATTTGGAAAGCTAAGTATAAAGCAAATGGAACATTAGAAAAGTATAAGGCAAGATTAGTTGCACAGGGTTTTTCACAGATCGAAGGATTTGATGTTCAAGAAACGTTTGCACCAACAGCATGCATGACAATTATTTGGATGGTACTTACAGTAGCTTCACAAAAGGCCTGGCCTATTTTCCAGATGGATGTCAAATCTGCATTTTTGAATGGTCACCTCAAGGAGGAGGTATATGTATCTCAACCACCAGGTTTTGAGGTGCCTAGTTCAGAAAATAAAGTTTGCAGGTTGAAGAAAGCTTTGTATGGACTTAAGCAAGCTCCACGAGCTTGGTACCAACAGATAGATAATTTTTTCAAAAACATGGGTTTTGAAAGAAGTACTTCTGATGCTAACTTGTATGTAACGAAAAGGGATAGCAAGCTAGTTTTTTTCATTGTATATGTAGATGATTTGATCATTACAGGAGATCATCAAGAACTCATCAATCAAACTCGGATCAGCTTGGGAACTCAGTTTGAAATGACAGACTTAGGTCTACTCCATTTTTGTCTAGGAATTGAAGTATGGCAAAGGAAGGATGGCATTTTCATCTCACAACAAAAATATGCCAAAGAAATTATCAAGGCATTTGGAATGATGGACTGCAAGCCAACTAGCATACCTATGGAGGTTAATGATAAGCTATCTATGGATGATAACATGCCTGATGTAGATGCTAAGAAGTATAGGAAGCTCGTTGGAAGTCTTATTTTTCTGTGCAACACTAGACCAGACATTTGCTATGCTATTGGAGTATTAAGCAGGTTTTCCAACAAACCTAAGAAGAGTCACTGGAATGTTGGAATCCGAATTCTAAGGTACATTGCACGAACCTTGGATTTTGGTATTTTGTATACCATAGGTGATACACTCCAAGGATATTGTGATTCAGATTGGGTTGGAGATTGTGATTCTAGAAAATCAATTTCTGGATATTGTTTCTCACTTGGATCAGGAATATTTTCTTGGGTAAGTAGAAAGCAACCAACTCTCCCACTCTCCTCCATTGAAGCAGAGTACAAAGCAGCTTGTTTTACTTCTTATGAGGCAGTCTGGTTAAGGAGAATTCTTGCAGATCTAGGCTTTCCATCAAATATGGCGACTATACTCAAGTATGATAATCAAAGTTGTATGGCTATTGCAAAGAACCTAGTATTTCATGCTCGCACCAAGCACATAGAAGTACAGTACCATTACATTCGTGAGCTAATTGAAGATGAAGTTGTGGAGCTAGAATATTGCCCAACAGAGGCAAATTGTGCTGACATATTCATTAAAGCACTTGGAAGAGAGTAGCTCAACAGACATCTTCAACAGATGTGCATATGACCAAAACATACTTGATTTTTCATCGGTAAACATTGAGGGGGGGTGTTAGTATATGATCAATGTCTACCCCTCATGATTGTATGCACATTTTGTAAGGCCCCCGTTATGAGGAGAAGCCAAGCATGCATAACCCAATTGATGGGAATCCCAACTTGCATGTTGGATGAAGGTCACATTGGACCATGTAAGGTATTGTAAGGAAAGGGAGTTACTAGGGTCCCCAATTGGGGGGTCCGGGGCAGCGGGGAGCAGCCTCGGCTGGGGGGTCCAAGGGGGCCAGCGGGCCCCCTGGCTAGGGGGTCCCAGGGGCCAGCAGGCCCCCTGATGGGGGTCCAGGGGAAGGACCCCCAGTGCGATCATAAAGAGAATATTCCATAGAATATTCCCTGTCAGAGTCAGAGATCATTTATATTTGTTAGCTCGATTCAACCGGTCTAAGCCGTGTATGGCAATTACGCGGGCGGTGGCCGCCCACGTGCTACCGTCCATGTATAGCCATCCATGGAAGGCCACCCATGATCGTATATATACATGACTTTTGCGCTACCTGAGACATCGAATTGAGCCAGCATACCTCTACCTTGTATCTCCCTATCTAGAGTTGTCTAGATCACCATTTAAGCTCTACCTTGAGAGCGCACGGGTGGACAACGCCATCATCTTTGTACTTGCTGTTAGTAGAAAATTGTTGAGAATCTCCTATATCTGTTATCTTCTCTGCTATTGCTCCTGTGTTATATTGCATAACTATTGTCTTACACTTCTTGCTATTATTTGATATCTTTCTGACTTAGTGATTTCTCCTTCTTTGATCCTAATCCTTGGATTCTTGGGTCCATATGTGAGAATAGGGACAATAGGCTTAGTCCATTCTTGTACTATTTCGAGGTTAAACAAGTATGTGTCGGGTAATTAATCCACTATTCCTTGAGGAGCTTCTCTCGAAGTTAATCTTGAGAGGTGGTCAGCTCCAAGGTGTGTCTTTCCCTTCCTAACTACTACCTCAAAGTCATACTCCATGAGCAATAGAAACCATCATATTAGTCATCCGGTATTACAAGGCTTATTGACTAAGTACATTAATGCTTGATGATCCGTTAAGAACTTGAACTTATTTGCCAACAAATAATGCCTGAATTTCTTTACTACGTAGATCATTCCTAATCATTCTCGTTGTGTAGTGGTGTAATATCTTTCTGCTACATTGAACTATCTGCTTGCATAAGCTATAAGGAGATATATATCGTCGTCATTTGCAGGTTGGGCCAACGCACATCTTATGGCATAGTTGGATGCATCCACATGCACATGGAATGGCTTGCTCCAATCCGGGGTTGTTAATATTGGTGTTGAGCACAAGCGTCGTTTAAGTTCATTGAATGAATTTTTACATTCATCCATCCATTCGAACTTGGTCAAAAGAGAGTACAAAGGCTTGGATATGATAGCATACATATGTATGAACCATGTGTAATAACCACAATAAACCCTGTACCTCTTTTATGTTCTTTGGCCTAGGTAGTTCTGCAATTACTTTCACCTTTTCTTCGTCCATAGAAATTCCATTCCTTGACACAATGTGTCCTAGAATTTTGCCTTGTCTGATCATGAACACACACTTGTTTAGGTTCAGACAAACTTGATATTCTCGACATTTGTCGAATACTTGCCTTAATTCTGAGATATGAGTTTGCCTCATATTCGAATGAGTACATATGTCATCGACATAAAGTTCCAAATTCTTGCATAAGAATTCCTTAAAAACATGACACATCAATCATTGGAAAGTGGCGGGTGCATTTGTTGGCCCAAATGGCATCACACAAAATGCAAATATGCCCCATTCTGTGGCAAAATCCGTCTTGTGCTGATCTTCTAGAGTAATGGCTACCTGATTATAGCCTGAAAAACCATCAAGGAAGCTATAAACTTCCTCGTGTGTAACTCTCTCCAATAAGTGTTCTATGATTGGAAGAGGATAATTGTCCCTAATCGTGGCGGCATTAACTTTCTTAAGGTTAATACATGCGCAATTTCTCATTCTTCTTGGGTGCAATTTCCCATTCTTCTTGGGGATACCCATTCGGTATGCTCAATTTTGTAAATGAATCTTGCTTCTATCAAACGATCAATTTCTCCTTTTATCTTAGTAGCATAGTTATCATTGTATGTGTATGGTTTGTTTTTCATAGGTTTGGCATCTAGAGTGATAGGGATTCTATGGGAGCATGTATATGGGTCTACCCCTTTCAAATCTTTGTAACTCCAAGCGAACACATCTCTATATTCACGCAATAGAGCAATTAACTCTTCTTCTTCTTCTTCAGTAGTCAAATCAGGCCCTATGTATGTACATTTTTCTTCTCCTTCTTCTATGGTAACTATGATTTTTTTGGTTTTCCTTGATTACCATATACTTATCCAATGTCAAATTTCCTTTTAGGCATTTGTACCATGATTCTTCTATCTTCTATTTCATACTTCTTGAAATTCTCCGATACTTTGATGAGTGGTTCTTCTTCTTCTTCCGTCTTGGGTGATTTCCTTGTCTTTTTTGCTTACTTTCTGTATCTACTGTGAGTGACTCATGTCGTTTCATTTGCCTTTCCTTTTCCTCTTCAGGGGTTTTGGATTCTACAAAATAAAGATATTCCTCTTCTGTAGAACAGAAGGGTTCCATGATGATGGATTCTAGATCCTCATCACTACTCTCGTCCGGTTCTTGGATCTCTTCTATGCATTTTTCTAGGATAAAGTCTTCCTTGATAGGTTCAATCATAAAAATGGAAATGTCATATCTGTCCTCATCAGAATGAGGGGTCCACTATTCTTCATTTACCACTATATCCATCATCACTAAGATTTCTACCCAATCATGAGGCTCAAATTCCTTGTCTGGAAATACTATAGGTGCATAGGTTGGGTATTGAAGGGTTTGTGGATGTCGTTCTGAGCCTAAGGTCCTGGCTTCTAATCATTCTTCCTCTTGTTTTGCTAGCTTACACATCCATAGATGAGTATCCTCGTGCAACCATGAGGGGTCTGATTCCAATGAGTGTACCGAATCTATTCCTTCTTATGTCTTATGGATGGTGTTCCATTGTATTGGGGGTACATCTCGATGGGAATAGTCTTTAAGATTGACTTTAGTAGTCACTCCTAAATGTTGCAAGTACAAAGAATTAGTTCCCCAATCTTGTACAATTTGCAATTGATGCATGAATGGTCTTCCTAAAATCATCTCGTAAGCATGATTTTTCCCAAATGACAAATGGCAAAAGTATGTTCAAACTCCACACCACAAGTGGTGAGAGATATGCCTTCTAGTAAGCCCAATGGTTTTTCTATATGTCCATCAGCCATTTGTAGCTTCATCTTGGTGGGTCTTAGTATTGGCTTACCCCAATGTTTCCATAAACCAGTGGTAGCAATGGCTACTCCGGCTCTTGAATCTAGAATAGCTTTGGTAGTGTAGCCCTTGTGGGTTATTGGAAGATAAGTGTTACCTTCCTCTCCGTCGCTCATATCTCCAATTCTTTCTTTAGGTATGTCTGGTACCTTCTTGTGTGATCCTATGTCGGAGGAAGCAATAGCAAGTTCACGAAATTGGTTTGCTATGTGCTTCCACAATTCTCATTTAATCCTTAACGACTCTTCTAGAGTGAGATGGCACTATACTTTGATTACTTCTGTGTTTCTAGGGATTATTGATTCTTCATTCCTCACTAGTATCGTGGGTGCTCTCATGCTAATAGACTTTGCTTCCCAAGGTCTTGTGAACTGAGGTAATTCTTGCAAAGAATTGGATTCAAAATCTCTTCGTTCACTCAATTGTTCTTCCTCTACATCATCATAGATTGAGGGGATGTCTTGGGGAAATTGCTCCTGCAAGTAATCTATTTCTTGAATAGGAGGATGGGTTTCTTGCTCTTTTCCCCATTTCTCTTCTTGGATTTCTCTTAGAAATTTGTGTGAATACTTATGTATGGAAGACAGGTAGTCTTCACTCTCTATATTTGGCACTTGAGACAGGGATGGTGCATTCCTTTCTTGTGTCTCAAGAATAAGAGGGTTCCTATGCAGATTCTTTTTTTCATTGCTATTGATCAAGTATTCTAACCTCTCTAGGAGTCCTTGAGAGTGTAATTCGGGTTTTTCCATGTTGAACCAATTAATATAACAAGAGCCTTCAAAAATAGCTTCTGCTAATTCTACCATCTTCATACAAAGTCTAATCCTCTCAATTTTTTAATCTGTCCTTGGATAGTTCTTATTCATTTCAGCTGCATGGGTTCCTTCTTTAAATCTTGTCTGATATGCACAAAACATCATGTCTAGGTTTTCAGGCATGGTTTCAGTTAGAACTGAACCTGATCTCTGAGCTAGGTTCTCCCGATTAGATTCTTGTGAAGTCAATTCTAGGATTTTGGCTCTAGATTCCTTTCGACTTCCTTCCAACTCAGTTATCTTTTTACTCCACTTCCTCTTAATCCTTTCTTTGGAATCTTTCCAAGATTTCATCTTTTTTATTACTAGACTCTCCAACTTCACTAGTTTTGGCTATTTTTTCAGGATTAAGCTGTTGATTCCGTAAGAGTGTCTCGGATCTTGTTATAGCTTGAATAGGCACGTACGTAGGGTTGGATCCATCTGAGCTATGCACAATACCTATCACATTAATGGGTGTTACTTTTGAGGCATTGGCACGGTTCTTGGAACAATCTTTGATGACATGCTCTTTACCACACTCAGCACAAAAACCTTGTATGTTATAGTATTGTGACTATCCCACTATCGGAGGATGTGGAAAATCCTTAATGAAATGATCTCCTTGGCACCTAGAGCATCGTCCTCTAGGGCCTTTGTTGGTGCAATTCACAAGCCTACACATTTCGCTTGTAGTCCACATATACATATATATATGAAGAAGCATGGGAATCAACGCTAGTGGTTAATCTACCATTTTTACTATTTGTTTGTAAACACCTACCAAGAAGAACTCGTGGAAAAGTTAGTATTTGATTGATGGAATATCTCCTATAATGAAGGATCACGTTTTTAGAGGAAGCCAAAATTTGAATCCAAATTCGAATTGGAAGTGCACAATTATAAAAACCTCTAGAAAAAAGTCATGGGTAGAAGAATCATCATCCCGAGCTGTTCATTGTACTTTTTGAGTGTGTGTGAGTCCTATACAATAGCCTACAACTTTCTCCACCATTAGGCAATGATCTTCATGTCTATGGCATTGTACAACATTGTGCATTAATACATTACAATCATATTGATCATCTATGATATCTCTCTGTTAGTCATATTTTATTGTCAACTTGCAATGAGCTTATCTCACTCATTTGTCCACCAAATTCAATGATCTAAGGCTTCTTGGAACCAGCTTCAAGTTCTCTATATGCTATCAGAATTTGAAGCAATTCTATTTAGAGGATTGAGAGAAATCAGCATCAAAGCAGTTACTGGTCTACATCTGCAACAGTCCTAAATAGTCGGGGGTAAAGATAATTTTGTTAAATTAATTTCTCTACACATGGTTGATCATTTTGAGTGATCCCACTTGGAATCATTAGCTTACTAAGCTAATTAGATAACCCAAGAAGGAATGTTTCCAATTCCTACTGTAGTGGTCATACTGAGCATTATAAGCAGCAGGTATATGATCCAAAATAGAAAGTTTTCTTGAGTTTGTCAATAGAGAACTAGTCTGTTTTGATCAAACATTTTCATATATCATTTCCAAAGTACATAGGCACCTTTATGGTGTCATTGGAAAGCTACAAGGGTCCACTTATCAATTATGAAGAATACAAGGGCTGGTACCAAGCAAGATTTGGCAGTACCTACTTATCTTCTTGAAGTATTCATTAGTGGTATTAGAGCAAAGTTAAGGTAAAATGGGAGATGGTTTTCCTTCATTCGTTAATAAATTGGATAGGAACAATTATCAAGCATGGTCTCTAAGGATGAAGACATATCTACAAGGAAGGAGCCTTTATGGATACATCTTAGGAGATGAGGAGATGCCCATATTCAGAAGCAAAGGACAACCAACAAGGGAAGAGCATGAAAGACTCAACACATGGTGTGCTAAGGATGCTTTGGCAAGGTCCTATTTACTCAACTCAATCTCTGACTTTCTGCTTCCTCATATTAGGAATTGTAAGACATCCCAAGAGACTTGGGAAACACTTTCTTCTTATTTCTCTTCCAACACAAGAGCTAGGAAGAATCAATTGTGGATTGAATTCACAACTCAAAGGAAGCAACCTAAGCAAGCTATTTCAGAGTATGTGACTAAAGTTAAAGATGTAGCAGATCAGTTGGCAAGCATAGGAGAAGAAATTGAAGAGGAGTAGATTTTAAGGCAAGTCATTAATGGTATTAAAGCATATGACAAATGGGAGAGCTTCACAACTACCATGGATCTATACATGGACATGCAGATTCCAGACCTTACCACTCTCATGGGGCAACTATTCACCCATGAGGCCAAACTCAACAAAAATGGAGACACATCAAGAGGTAATAGTTCTTTTGCCCTATACACTGATAAAAATAAGTATAAAGATAAAGGCAAGAACAAGAAAATAGAACAGGAAGGAACTACCTCCCAAGCCAACTATGCAGGGTGAGGTAGATCATCAAGAGGAGGCAATGTAGCTCTTCTCTCTGACCTTGAGTAACCCAAGGGTAAGCATCAAGTACAAACAGGTGATGATACCAAGCACTTAGTAATTAAAGTTGGAAATGTGAAGACCTCTAATGGGAACAAAAATCTATTGAGTAGGGTTTTATATGTACCAACCATTACCAAAAATTTGATGAGTGTTGGACAGATTGTGGAAAAAGGTTTGCAAGTTAGATTCAACCAATATGGAGCATTTTTGGAGGATCCCAAGCATGGGTTCAAGAGAATAGCTAAAGGAGAAAAATAAGGTAGACTTTTCACTTTTCAGCTAGAAGATACAAAGAATATTGCACTTTACAATTACAAAGATCAAACACTTTCAGAGCTTGAGATTTGGCATAAAAGATTAAGGCATGTAGGTGAAAGAACCTTGAAACAAATATGCAGGGACCAATGTGTGCTTGGGATACCTAATGTATCCAAGCAACATATGATCTACAAGTGTGGTGCTTGTGAGTTTGGAAAGTCTCACAGGTTACCATTCACAAGAAAAGGCTACATGCATGAGGACTACCTAGAGCTTGTCCATACAGATGTATGGGGACCAAGCAAAGACCCCTCAATCTCAGGATCAAGGTACTATGTATCTTTTATTGATGATTATACCAGGTGGACTGTACTGTACTTTATGAAGCACAAAGATGAAGTGTTCAATTGTTTTAAAAAATATCTTGCACTTGCTGGGAATCAGACAGGAAGAAACCTAAAGAGGCTAAGGTCAGATGGAGGAGGTGAGTACTTCTCCAATGATTTTGATGCATTCTTGCAAGACACAGAAATTAAGAGAGAAATCACCACAAGGTATTCTCCTGAACAGAATGGGGTAGCAGAAAGAAGAAATAGGTTGATTGTTGAAATAGCTAGATCAGTGTTAAATGAAAAAAAGTTACCTAATTACTTATGGGCAAAGAGTGTATCAACTGCCACTTACTTGGTAAACAGGTTGCCATCAAAATCTCTTGATGGGATGACTCCATATGAAGCATGGCATGGAAGGAGACCTTCACTTGATCATTGCAGGATCTTTGGATGTGTAGCATATGTGCATATCCCTTCTCAGATAAGAGGTAAATTAGAACCTAAGGCAGAAAAGTGTATATTCATAGGGTATGATCTAAATCAGAAAGGATACAGGTTCTACAATCCTTCAAACAAGGGATTCATGGTTAGCAGAGATGTTGTTTTTTATGAAAATGACTCATGGTATGATAGGAATGCAGGAAGCTAAAGCTACCTTATGACTTAGAAGATGATTTTCCAAGACTTACCAAGGAGGAGTCTACTCAAAGTGAAGATACAACCTCAAAAGATGAAGACATCATCAATCTTGAAGAGTAAAAAGCATGGAAGTCTAAAGGTAAACTCAAAATGAAGAAGTTAGAGGATATACCTGAATCCTCTAACCAAGCAATCGGAAGATCACAAAGGGAGGGCAAGAAACCAATCAGATATGGGTATGACACCTCTCTTGTTACTAAACACTCTGTTTATCTTGCTAAAGACTTATCAATTGAAGAACCAGCAACATTTTTACAGAAAGGGAGAATGGAAAGAAGCTATGGATGAGGAGATTGAAGCACACAAGGAAAATGAAACTTGGGATCTAGTACCAAAGAAGGAGTCCATGAAGGTAATTGGTTTGACGTGGATATATAAGATCAAAATAAATTTTGATGGGTCAATACGCAGGTACCAAAGAAGGAGTCCATGAAGGTAATTGGTTTGACGTGGATATATAAGATCAAAATAAATTTTGATGGGTCAATACGCAGGTACAAAGCAAGACTTGTGGCCAAGGGTTTTACACACCCAAGGCATTGACTATGAAGAAACATTCTCTCTTGTAGCCAAAATGCCAACCATCAGGGTATTGGTAAGTGTGGCTACATCCAAGAATTGGAACATATAACAGTTGGATGTAAAAAATGCATTTTAGAATGGATGGATTTCAGAGGAGGTATACATGTCACAACCTCTTGGCTATGAGGATCCAAACAAGGTAACATATGTATGCAAGTTGAATAAAGCTCTTTATGGATTGAAGTAGGCACCTAGGGCATGGAACCATAGGTTGACCACATATCTTCAGGACCAAGGTTGTATCATGAGCAAGGCAAATACTTCTCTATTCATCAAGAGAAGTAATTCAGAGGTAATATACCTATGTGTATATGTTGATGACATTATACTCACAGGTAATGATGCTAATGGAATCAAAAAAATCAAGAATCAGATGATGAAGGAGTTCAATATCAGTGATCTTGGATTACTAAAGTATTTTCTTGGACTTGAGTTAGTTTATACTAATTCTGGAATCTACATAACTCAGAGAAAGTATATACAGGATATGTTAAAGAAGTTCAAATTGCAGGATGCCAAAGTTGCAAGTACTCCAATGGAGGTAAATTTGAAATTAAGTGCACATGAAGGTGATGTACTTGATGACATTACAGGTTATCAAAGCATTGTGGGTAGCTTGAATTATGCAACCTTGACAAGGATAGATAGTGCTTATGGAGTTAGTGTGCTAAGTCAGTTGCACAAGTCTAGGGCACCTCAGTTGGAGACTGCCAAAAGGATATTAAAATACCTCAACGGTACTCAACATCATGGTTTGTATTTCCCTTACACTTCAGACTTGGATATAAAGATTTATTCAGATGTAGATTGGGCAAGATGCAAAGATGATAGAAGGAGCACTTCTATGTTACATAAGAACAAGCTCTAAAGTATTACTTTTTAGGTTTATGGAGTTTATTATTTGTGATAAATAACATGTGGAGGCGCTCACATCTCCAACGTTAGAGTAAAAGTAGATAAAAATAGATAAAAGTAAGAAGGAAAGGAGAGGTGTCTTTTTTAGACAAGGAAGGTGCTTTAGTTGATAGCCTCTCAATAAAAAGAGTGGTTCTCTTAGTGTAGGTGTCCAAATTGAGTGATTCTTGTTGCGTTGTGAAGCTTAAACCTTGTAATATATAATTAGATCAGGTTTTGTACAATTTGCAATGAGAACACTCCATGCAAGTAGGCCTTTTTGCATATTTTCTTTTTTGTGTCTATCCGGTGCCTCATCAGAGACATACCTCTCTTCAAACTTTCATATCTCAGTCTTTATGAAGTCTTTTTGAGCAATTTCACTTGGAGGACTTTCAATTGGCTCTCCTATTTTCTGTACATATCAAAATTTAGCATAGATCTTGAAGTTTTGTTGCTTTTGTACATCAGTTTTCAATTCAGACAGTTAGTCATACCTTGCTGTTGCAGGCCTTCTCTTACCTTGACTTCAAGCTATTTCTTTGGGAGCTGTACTACACCTTTTTTGATGTTTTTTGTTTCTAAAGCATGCTACTTAGAGTCTAGGTTCATGATATATGATTAGTTTTGTGAAATTATGCTAAAAACTATTTTGGTGGTCATTTTGCTACTTTGACCTATTTCTGTTTTTTTGAAAGTTTGGTGGAAAGTTTGTTTTTGAAGTTTGGAAATATTTGGTTGGTGTTTTGAAGATCTTGGGAGGTCTCATCATGTTTTTTTGTGTACTTTGATGTTTACAAGTTTGTAAACACAACATTGTGGTATGAGATCTTTTGTGTTTTTATCAAATCTTTCATACAACTTATTGAATTATCTTCTTTGTTTACAACAATTCAACATGGCATATTTAAGTGCATCGATTGAGAAGTTATTAGATGGGAGAAATTATCCCATGTGGAAATTTAGAATGGATTCTTATCTCATGTCTAAAGGTCTTTGGAGATTGATAACAGGTACAAAAGTGAAGCCGGTATTACCAAAAGCTCCTACACAAGCGGATCGAGCAAGAAGGAAAGAATGGATCGAAAGAGACAGAAGAGTTCTGTTTATTATATCACAAACAGTTTCAAATACTATGCTTGGGCATATAAGAGGTTTGAATACTAGTAGAGAGGCTTGGGAGTCTCTAGAAAGGTTATTTGCAACTACCAACAGAGCGAGGCAAACATAACTTATTGGTGAGCTGACAAGAGTTAAAAAGAAGCCATGACAATTAGTTAATGATTATGTTCTTGAGGTAAAATCTCTTATTGAAGCATTAGCCTCTATTAATGCATCTCCTAGTGAGGATATAAAGTTTAATAGCATGTTAAATGGCTTGAGAGAAGATGAAAGATGGAAGTCTTTCATTACATCTATCATGACTCGAGAGAATCTACCATCCTTTGAAGATTTACAAACACTCATGATGACTAAAGAAATCAACATAGAAGGTGGGAACTCTTATCATTCGCAAAGAGGTAGTCAAGGACAAGCTCTTTATACTTCATCAAATAGATCAAGAGGTAGAGGAAATTGGAGAGGAGGAGAAAGATTCAACACCAATGCAAGAGGAAGAGGAAGTGTTAGGCCGCCGGATTGTATTTTTCATAAATCGCACGCACGGAAAAGGCGTAGCGAATAGTTGTAACTTTTTATCTATTAATGAAAGGGCATTACGGTGTTCTTTGGAGAGAGACGGGTTCGCCAGACTGTCTGTCTAGGCGACCGTGCGGAGACACTGTGTTGCAGATTTGCAGATATTTTGAGTACTGTTATTCTATTCTTGTTGAATTGCGGTAGTTCATTCTTAACACAGTAACATTGTCTTAGCATTAATAAGTTTTTGCGATGTCGTAATTGTTAACTCGCGCAATACGTTACTGTGTAAGGATAATTGTAACCGAAAGGAATAGTAACTGTATAGTGAACGTTGTTGCCTTGGAAGTATAAGTACTGTTTAGTTGAAGGTTAATTTGGGAAAATTAAATAAAGGACCTCTACACTGTCAGACCCCTAACCATCCCCAAGAACACGAAAAGAGATTAAAAGCGACTTGACCGAAGTGCTTTTAACACTGGCACCGTCTGTGGGAAGATGGAAATAGATTGAGAATAATCAGTAAAGGTAGAGCAGTACGCAAGGCAAGCGGTGCAGAAGTGATATATGCCGGTTACTCGTTCCGGCGAGTCCTATCCAAAGAATAGGAGATATCAACATCCCTGGGTAGTTCCAAATCTATTAGGGACACCCCCTGGTGGTAGAAGTACAGGCCAGTTAAGTCTTGTTGCAGAAGGATCGGAGCTAGTTAGCAGTGATTCCGGTGCCAATTCGGTGACACATGATGAGATTTTGGTGAATTCCAGTGTGAACCCCGTACTTTGTGAAGAAGGTACAATGACTTGTAGGTGTACAGAGATGCAGTGCGCAGTTAGTCCAACACTATTTGGTCAGAATTCGACCATTTTTGGTGATAAAGTTGTGTTAACGAGTGAGACTGTTTTCGGTGAAAAGGTAACTTGGTGCGGTGAAAGTTCGATAAATTCCGGTGGAAGTTCGGTACCATTTGGTGGAACTTTGAAGTTTTCGGTGATAGTGCGGTACTACCTGGTGGATCCGTATAATGTTCACCACTCTTCGGGGCAAGCATACCTAATTTTGATACCAAAGCTAAGGACAAGCTATTTGATTTGGAGATAAGTAAGAGATTCAACGCCATTTTTGAACCAGTAGGTGAGCAGACTGATAATACAGATTCTGAAGGATAAGAGACACCTCCTCAACATATATAACACCAGTACTACTCACAATAGCACCATGAGTGGTTCACAGTCACAGCAGCAAACACCCCCACAGTTGCAACCACAGTTTTAGCAGCAGCAACAGTAGCAACCACAGCCAATCATTGCACTTCGACTAGTTCTGACTGGGGTGACATATACCAAATTTGGTGGATTTTTGAGGGATGATCCTGATGCGAGAGGAAGCCAAAATTTGAATTCAAATTCGAATTGGAAGTGCACACTTATAAAAACCTCTAGAAAAAGGTCGCTTGTAGAAGAATCATCATCCCGAGCTGTTTATTGTACTTTCTAAGTGTGTGTGAGGCCTATACAGTAGCCTACACCTTTCTCCACCATTAGGCAATGATCTTCATGCCTATGGCATTGCATTGTACAACATTGTGCATTAATACATTACAATCATATTGATAATCTATGATATCTCTATGTTATTCATATTTTACTATCAACTTGCAATGAGCATATCTCACTCATTTCTCCACCAAATTCAATGATCTAAGGTTTGTTGGAACTAGCTTCAAGTTCTCTATATGCTTCCAAAAGTTGAAGAAATTCTATTTAGAGGATTGGGAGAAATAAGCATCGAAGTAGTTACTAGTCTACATCTACAACAGTCATAAAAAGTCGAGGGTAAAGATAATTTTGTTAAATTGATTTCTCTGCACATGGTTGATCATTTTGAGTGATTCCACTTGGAATCATTAGCTTACTAAGCTAATTAGATAACCCCAGAAGGAATGTTTCCAATTACTACTGCACTGGTCATACTAAGCATTACAAGTAGCAGGTATATGATCCAAAATAGAAAGTTTTCTTGAGTTTGTCAATAGAGAACTAGTCTGTTTTGATCAAACATTTTCATATATCATTTCCAAAGTACATAGGCACTTTTATGGTGCCATTGGAAAGCTAAGAGGGTCCACTTATCAATTCTAAAGTATACAAGGGCTGGTACAAAGCAAGATTTGGTAGTACCTACTTATCTTCTTGAAGTATTCATCCATATTCCCAACACCCTTGTGGTCTCTGTTGTCTTGATTGGGGCAGCGCATTAGGCTTCGTATACATGGCATTAGCATAGTCAGGATCCCAATTGGGTTGCAAAGGTGGACTATCATATTGATATGTTTCCACATGTTCCAGTGACTCTGTGAAATATGCGGGTGGACTAACTACATGGGTTGAGTCAAAGCTGTTAGAATTAGAGTCACTTTCAGTGATCAGGGGTGAAGAAGTCACTAAAGCCCTAATGAGGTTTTCTTCTACCACAGCGTATTTAGCTGAGATGACATTAGCTGGTGGGGGTGGCCACTGAGCTAAAACAGGTTGAGGTCTCTGTTGAGCCTGATAAGGATAGTTCTATGAAGGCCTATAGTAATGAGGTTGAGGATTTTATTGACCTGGATACCTAACTGGTTGCGAGTATGCTTGCAGATAGTTTTGTCCCACTACTTGTTTGTTGTATGGGTATTCTTGGGTGGTGTGATTTGTATATCATCTCTCAATCATACATTATTGGCCACTAGGGTTGGCTTGAGGTTGTGTTACATTGGGACATACATTTTCCATATGCTCACCACCACAGATATAACAACGCTTGTTTATTGTTAACCTAGGCATCTGCTTGCTAGAAACTCCTAGTTTCTGGGCCACTTTGTTTGCTAGGTCCTCTATCAAGCTAGAAAGTTTTGAGGATGCTAGGGATGAACAATTTGAGTCCTTATAGACCTTTGAGAGTTCCAACTCGTATCCTAGGTTGTCTTGAATGTCTATACAAATTCTTACACATTGCTCTAGTGTTATGGGTTCCTTCAAATATACATAGGAGTGTAGTTTAGAACTTAAGAGGCCATCTAAAAACAATGACACTTGCTTGGCCTGTGAGGGTAACTCTTTCATCGGACATCTCTCCACATATTGTATAAACCTATGATTGCAAGTCTGACTATTTCCTAAGGGGTCTGTTTGAAGTTGTGAATCAACGAAGAAGTATTATGTTTGATTCCACTTTTAGAGAATTCTGTAGTGAATGACTCTAACAAGTGATGAATATCCCTAAAGTGCCTTTGTTGCAAAGATTGGAACCAAGTTAAAGCTGTCTATAACATTACTCCAAACGCATTGTATTGTGTGAACATGTCTTCTACTTGCTCTATGTGCAACACGCTTAAATTCATCAACATGGTCATAGGGATCTCCTGTCCCATCAAAGTAGTTTTTCATTTACTTTACTGATTGAGTGGGTATTAGTACCTTAGGATGTTCATGTGGTCTAGGTAGAGGAAAACCATCTCTACCACCTAGTATACTTGGTTCCCTTTGTCTTTCCAATCTTTCGGTGTTGCTGGTTGGTCTATCTCTCCCTAGGGATGAGTGAAACTTACTTTTAGTTTTTCTTTTTTCTTCACTTTTTGAATTCCATGGGCTGAGGTTGTCCCAGCACCCTGATGGCTAGTGTTTACATTTGTTCATGATGGAGGGAATACTAACTCGCCTCTCCATTTGTAGAAAAGTCTTGCATGGTCCAGCACTACAAATACTCATTAGTATCATCCAGGTATACAACCTTTCTAGGTTTATCTGGGTCCTTGAATTCGTAAATCATGATGGAGCCTACCTCACTAGGTTGTTCCATTGTGTACCTCCAAAACACTTTATCAGTTTCCTTATTCAGGACCAATTCTATGCTTCTATTATCCTGCGGGATCCATTCCGGGTTTAATACTCTTGTCAGTATAGATTTCCCTCTAGGTGTCTTGGGTTCTTCTCCTAGTGGTTCTTTTCCTTGGGATCTTGCTTCCGTATCAGGACTTACTACACCAAACTCATTGGTATGATTTGGTTGAGTACTTATGATGTTCATTGTTCCTTCTTTGTCTATGTATGCGTCTCTCTCGAATTTCACCACTGGACGTTCCAATCCCATGGGTTGATCAGGGTTGTGGAATTGAACCACTAATCTTCGCAAACCATCCTCATAGATGCGAGCACCTAGGTGGTTGGTTTGAACATATTCTAATTGGGTTGTATAGGGTCCTTCGGGTCTTTCCAAATATGCTACATTCAACCCTCCTTCTGGTATTTCCATGCTAAAAGCCATTTCTGACTCATTGGTATCTAAGCCCAACTCGTAAGGATAATTATTCAGTTGTTGTGCTCACGCATAGTAGTTCCTTCACTTACTTCTGGTGATCTAAGGCTTTGTCGGTCTGCCTTTCCTATATGCCTTCCTGATCTAAGGTTCATGAATTTACTTCCTGAATCACTCTATACACACTCTGATCGTCAATGTTTCTTTGTTCTTAATTTCTTGTTTCATTTTTAATTCCTCGAAATTCTTATCTTGTCTCTATGTATACATCAGGAGTCGAATTTCCGTTGTACTTTTGAGTTCTCGTTCTGTCAGACTTAAATTCTTTCTTTTAGGTTTTTCGTATAGCACACTTTTATTTTATTCTTTGACTTGATGCATTCCTATCATCGCTCTAACTTAATCCACAATGCTAAACGTTTAGCCTAAGCTAATAATTGATTGAGTCAGTTGAGTATTCTTCCAACCTTGAGTCAACTTCTTTGATTGCTTTGCTACCCAAGAAGTCCCACTTCCCAAGCTCTGTGTTCTTCATTTGCCTTGTTTTGATTGCCCTTGCATAGCTCTTGCTAGACCTGTCAAAATCCAATGTTTAGACCAATTCTTAAATTGATGATCAAGCACTTTGATATGTACACCTTAAAGGGTTCCTTTTCTTTTGGCCAAATTTCCCAAATGCCCCCTTGATTTCTTAGTCCCACAAATGGCTCAACCTCAAATTATCTAATGTAAATATCAACATCGGTCTGTCGCGATGGCCTAGTTGAACCGTCATGATGGTATGAAGGTACGAGGCATCACGATGGTAAAAAATGAGGTGTCGTGATGGTCTCTCTAGTGAGCAATCACGATGGCATGAGCCCCTCGTGATGGTCACGAGGCGCGATGGCTTGAGCCAATGACGATGGTCCGAACTTGAAGCATCGCAATAGCATACCTGATATCATTGTGATTGTCTAATTTGACATGTGGCAAATGAGTCATCACGATGGCGTGGGCCAATTTGGATGGCATGGGGTCGACGGGATCGTCCCGCTGGTCAATGACCATTGCGATGGTTCAAGTGAGCCATCACGATGGTGTGAGACCGTCGCGATGGTCCGGCTGAGCCATCATGATGGCGTGAGCCAATCGGGATGGTGTGACACAATTGCGATTGTGTGAGCCCATCGCGATGGTCCACCAAACTAATGATTTTGCCAATGCGTTTGTGGATTTGTGTGTGCACAAGGATTGCCTACACCGTGCTATACACACTTACCAAGAATTCCGATTTTCTCAGACCATCGCGATAGTCCAAGAGCTTCGGTAGATATGGAAGAAAATCTAAGTCTTTACCTGTTTGGAGCTCTCATACTGCTCTAGAGCACTGTTCCTGCAAGAAAACTAAAAAACACACATGCACAAGCAAGCACAGAAGCTCTCTCTGTCTCTCTCGCATGCACAAATGAGGGAAATGAGGTGGGTAGGTGGATATGGTGAAATTTCTAATTTTTTTGGAGTGGAAGAAGATGATGCGGTGGTGAAGGAGGAGTGTAGAGGAGATGAAAAATGCAGAAAACTACTTAAAAACAGCAACAAAAACTGAAATTTTTACCTTTCAATGCCACATCTTGCTATACTCTTACCATCATGCATTCCTCCTAGACTCGATCCCTAGCAACAGTGCCAAATTTGGTGTTGCTCTAGCACAATGGTAAGCACCATGTTAAGAAGCTCCACTTCCTTAATGTCAATCCATGGAAGAGATAGGAGTGATATGAAGATCATGAATGCAAAATGTAGTGAGAGTGAAGGTGAGAAGCATAGAGATGCACACACACATACACACACACAAGCAAGAGACAAGAAAGACACAATGGAAGGTTGAAAGTAGATTCTATTACTCATGAACACTCTTACAAGCTCAAAATAAATCTAAACTCTTCTCTACTCACACGAGCTCACACTATCTAACTCCAAAAATGAGCTCTCTAACTCCATTCATAGTTTTTTGACTAGCTTTGACCGGTTTCACATCTAATGTCTGACATAGTTAAAAAATAGGTTATAGGCACTATTTGAAGGTCTAAACGAGATCTAAAAATAGCAAAAATTGGTATGCTTGTTCTACCTAAGCTCTTCCAGCTTGAGGACTCCTCCACTTGCACAAAAGGGAGCATATAATTACAAAAATGTGTGCTTCTATGTTACATATGATACGAGAGTGATGCAAATCACTATTTGGGGTTTTGAGTATGTAATATAAAACATGTTTCTTTGGAAAAAATAAATTGCCTGGCTCTCCATGACTTTGTCATAATCCACCTTCACATGCTTCCTTGTCGTCTGTGCCTTTGGCTACTGCCCACAATAGCTTTCAAATAAAGTTGAAAATCGATTGGCATTGAAGTAGTGCAATGACTATTGAATATCCAAGTATCACATAGCGTGGATCTTAGAGAAATCTTGGAAACATCAACTAGACTTCTTGAGAGGACAACTTATTGTTAAGAATTGATGACCCAAAAAGACTTATGGGAACAATGAACATGATATACAAGCTAAAGAAGCAACTTTAGAGGACCCCAAAGTAACTTAGAGAGGTAAGGTGAGCTACAAACACACAATTTGTATTAGCCTAGGATACTGAAAGGGGATTTCACTTAGCCTTAGAAGACAAAAACGTTTTAGAAACACTATCATCGTACCTAAAAGTGGGCATGAACTTTTTAAATTTTCTAGATCAAGAAGTCCGTTGAAGTAAACATTTCCACATGAAACCTCAAGCACACACATATTGACCTCATCAAGTCTCCTAGGCATCTTTCAAATTACAAAACCCCCAACTCCCTAATCTTTGTACGTAGACACATTGGACAAGTAACCTAGATTACATTGAAATTAGCCTTAGGAAAAGAGAAAATTTGTATTGTGAACATAAAAAAGAATTAGGATGCGGGGATAAGTTGATTGCCTGCATTAATTCACTTTAGAGATGATATAAAGGGAAAACATGCGCACCATTTGAATGGTTCATGAGCATAGAAGAGCATTAAAAGGATCATCAACACACTTTGAACATTTGCAATGTTTGATTGATTTCTTTGTTTTTCCAAGAGCATTGCAATCATATTTCCATTGGCACGTCTCCTTGACATTTTGCATGTTCATCTTTGATTAAATAACAACATGCACACACCACATACCCCTCCTAAAAGTTTCAAGCGTTTATACATGCAAATGAGATCGGAAAAAATTGGGACAACCAAAATCTATCAAAATTCATATCTCTTTTGTAGGAAGTAGCTTCAAACGCTTTAGCCACACAAAGAATTCACATTGAGAAGCTAATCTTAGTTAGATTGGGACCATATGGTGGCTTTTGAGGATATGCACATGAACCCTTGGAATCCTAACAAAGCAAGATCATCGAGAAGAGACTAAATAAAATTATAGAATTTCAATGCCCATAGGATAGGAATCTTTCTAGATGGACTCAAATGATAAGTGGTTAGGCTTGAAACCCTAACTACTTAAGAGTTGATCCACAACCGATAGTGAAATTCTCCACCAACCACTATGGAGATAAGGAAGGGATTGTCTACTTTCTAACTTATAATCCTAAGCATACAAATGAGGAAGGAGAGATAGTAACCTTGGATGACATGAGTAATGATGAGATACCTAAGCTTTCAACCACACCACTAGAAGGAATGGAAGTAGTAGGCATGCGCATACTCAATTTTGTGCAAGCCAAACCTTTGTGGAAGATTTCCTACATGGAAAAGAGTACAAAAAAGAGGTACGGGAATAATAATGCAACTACTTTACCTAACAAAAGAGTGATACTCTATGTGTAACATAACCAATATGCTTCTACTCTTCTATCTGAAAAGAGAAAAGACGAGCAACTCATATTGGGAAATCACATAAAAATGAACACCTTTTGTAGGATCTAATTCTCAATCTACAATCAAAATCTTAGGACCTAAAGGACCCAATATGCAAATTGCCAAGCCCATGCCTATAGCAAGTACATACCCTTTTGATGCCCCATTGGATAATATTGATGAGGAAGTTAAGTCTAGATTTCTAGAGGAAGTGCAAATCCTTGGATAATATTGATGAGGAAGTACAAACCCTTAGAGGGATTCCAGGCAAGAGTGCCACTACAAGAGTAGTATGCTCATATAGCAACAAATTATGAACAAGTTGATCCTCAATTAGCACACCCTATGATTAGAATTCTAGATATAAGAAATTGCATTTGACCATCCCAAATGGCAAAGTGCATGAATAATTGTTATGATGAGTCAATCGATGTAGCGCTTCCTCAACCACAAGCTATCCCCAATCACAAGCTTCTGATCACTCAAGAATCATACAAGAGAGAAAAACAAAACTTGCACAAGAAAGAGAAAAATCCGATGCGAAAGAGTAGACAAGATATGACTAAGAGAAAGAGAAGTTCTCGTATTATAGATTTCAATCAATCAATACGATAAATTTTAAAAATAGCTTCTTGGCTGTTGTAGAATTTTGAATTAACTAATCAATGCCAATAATTGCATCACTTTGTTTCATTTGAATCACATGGAAACTCCCAAAGAAAACACCTATCAGAAAAAGTAAATTCAGGGTTTTCAATGTATGCTTTCTTATAGTGTAATCATCCATTGGCCATCTCCATAGGTCTTATTATCAATGTATTTATGGATATCCCTAAATTCTATAACAATTTGAAAGATAGCAAACAATTCGTACTAACCAAATCGATAGAAAATTTGATTCTCTGTGTAGAAATCATACCCAAAATCATAATTACAAAGGTCGTTGCAAAGGAACAATGCACCATGCAATGTAAAGTAGAGTTAGGGAACTTACCTCCATCATCTGCTTTCTCAATTGTTTCACCTTCCTCAATGATGTTTATCACCTTCCATTGTGCAATTCAAAAGATTGCCTTGTTTGGACATTCATATGTGTGATGCCCTTGCTCCCTACAATGAAAACAAAAAGTGAGTCTTTTTGCCTACTCAATAAAATCAGGGTCTTATTGCCAATGGATGGGTCGCCTCCTCCTTTGATTTTCCACCTCAGTAGGATTCTACCTTTGATTATTAGAAGAAGATTTCGTCTTTGAATTTTTCATGTTTTTTTGTGGCTGGTCTTTGTGGACTATGTCTCATTGCAATGAATCTAGCTCTATTGTCCTTTTGCATATTGAACTTATCCATCTTCTAAAAATTATCAGCCATCACAACAACATCCAAGAAATCAACACATCCAGATCCCTTAAGTTGATAACAAAGTTCCTCACGGAGCCCATCAATAAACTTGCTCTTTAGAGCATCACCAGTAACCTCCAATTCGTATTTGTGAAGGCTTAGAAACGTTTTTTTGTACTCATCAACAGATAAGCTATGCTTTTCACTCTCATGTTATAAAAAATTTTAGAAATCCATCTTGTCCTCCATATGGTAGTATGGAGAACAATAGTGTTTTTCTTGTTGCTCTCTTAATTCCTTTCATAGAACCAAACCAGAATGTGTCTAGGTCTACATATAGAACTTCCATCATAACTTTGCAATACCACACATGTGTAGGATCTTTTTCATTAGTCAATCTATCTAATCATATTTTTGGTTTTATCTAAGCCATAAATTTATTTGTGCATTTTATTTTAACATTCTCCTTTAACGTTAGGAGTGTAGGCTTTATATTTTTAAGAATTAGCCTTCATTTGACCTTATGAAACTTGACATAAATACATATATGATGAAGAGGTAAATAATGAGAAGTGAGTATGTGTCAAGCCTCACAATTGAAGCTTGCACAAGTTCCATAAATTGCAACATCTAGATCTTTTGCCACTCTTCTTCCCACCATGAAAATCATTTAATTTTGCCTTTTTGAAGACTTGATTGAGAGAAAACTCACCCTCCTCCATATCTTCGTAATTACATTTTTGTCTTACTCTAGGAACACTAGATGTTCATGCAACTTCATCCACTCCATTAGATTTCACATTTCCCAAACAACAAAGAATACATAGAGCATGGAAGTATTGAAAAATAATAAGGTAAAATTTACCTTAACTATAGACGAACGATTACCTATAAAACCACACCTATGACAAAAAATGTCCAAACATGTGGATCAAACTTCCTCTAATACTAAATGTTGAGAAATTAAGAATAAATCCGATAATTTGAGTGTGAAGGAAGTGCCAATTGATAGGATTAGGAGAACACAGTGAAGGAGGTTAGGGAAATGCAAACCTACCTATCTCATACAATGGGCACACTCCAAAATTAATATTAGAAAGTGAGGAAAAAGTAGCAATAGACACAAAATCCTTATGGGAAAAGTGGGGAAAATCTATATTGTGGCTCACTCATCCATAACTAAGATTGGTTGAGGGACATATAGAGCAAACCATTGGTTTCCTATAGAATGTGAATTGAATACGGATAGTTGTTTTCATGTCTATCTATATATTTGTGGCGCTCTTAAGAGTATTTAAAACAAAGGTAAAATGGATGATAATTTCTTGTCAGAATATGGATAGTTATTTGTTTAAAATGCTATTTTTTAATGTGGTATGAGAAACAAAACGATGAATTCTAGTGCCAAATAGACTTGGAAATACTTGGGAACCTTCACTCAAGCAGAGGTTTTGATTGTTTGACAAGATCTTACCTCAGACAAGGTCCTCTTCTTTGAGATAGGTGAGGAGGGACGGTTGATCAATTCTTCTTAGGAATCTGAGATCATTGCAGAGTGCACCTTTCAGTGGATTTGGGTGTTTCTCACTCGTGGTAGCAACTGACACATTGATCATGACTCGCCTTTAGACCCACCCCGATTGGCATCTCTAGGACTTAGAGGATCGACCATTATCTCGCCTTCAATGGTATCCAAGGGAGTGGCAGTGGCACGATCCTTTCTCCCTTCTAGAGGCCCGCACTATTCAGTTCTTTTGATACTCGGCTCGATTGGGGTGGTGGATCATTGAAGCACACCACCTAACCACGAAGTAATTCCTCTTGTCCTTTTGCATCGGATCTAGGGAGCCCAACAGTCTCTTTCGTTTACCATCTTTTAGTGGTTGGTGGCCCATAGGAGCATTGTTGTTTGCACTTGGCTGACTTATGGGTGCAGTCCTTTGGAGTGCATGGGTTATGACTTTCACTCGGAGTCTCAATGGCATTGCCTTTGAGACTGTTAGTTGGTGTAGCAGATTTGTTGGTGGGTCTTGCAGCTCCTTTCCTAGCATGAGGGCCCTCACACCATCACTTTGGGAGTGGTTTCTTGGGGCTTGCTTACTATCCCTACCCTCTACTATAAGCATGAGGGAGGTAGCATGATCCTCTTGGTTGAAGATGGGAGGGTTGACACCACTCAGGATCTCCACCCTCCTCTATGGAGTGGTGCAAATGACCCCTACTAGGAGTTGATCAATAGCCTTACCATGTGGCTTATCTGGCATGCTCATTGTGAACGTATTTTTGAGTGTTGCACGATTCCCCCAATTGAAATGATTTGGAACTTTTGGTCGGAGCTAATCCACACCTTGCAGGGGTAGTTAGATGATCTTTAGGGCAAATTTGATGGCACGTTTCAAAGGCGACTTGCCTTTCTTTAGATTTGGAAGAAGGGCTCCTTCTTTACCCTTCAAGCTTATACAATCCATTGGAGTTATTGACCATCTGCTTGGCTCCTCCCCCCCCCCCCCCCCACATTTCCTCTCTTAGGATCTAGTTTCATAGTAGTTCTTTTGATGAATTGTTGGAATGAGTTGTCCCCCTTGAACTCGCTTTTTGGATTGTAGCCCTATGGGCATTCTTTATTAACTAATGAAAGGATCTTTTTGTGGAAAAAAAAGAATAATAAAATAAAAATTGTAGCTTGCTCATAGTGATGTCTACGGTCCTATGCAGACACCTTCATTTGGGAACCACCTATACTTCATGACTTTCATTAATGAAATTTCCAAGCATGCATGGGTTAATCCATTGAAGAAAAGTGTAAATCGTTCATGTGCTTCAAACATTTCCTATTCAAAAATCTATCAGCATGTAAAATGGGCACCCTCCATTCTAATCGAGGGGGACCTCCATGTCTACTGAATTCAATGCATTTCAAGCTAAGAATGGGATAAACCATCCTTGTTATATGATGTTGTTAACACTTCAAGAGAATGGATTTACTAAAAGAAAGAACATGTCTCTCATGTAAATGGCAAGGTATTTAATCTACAGTTAAGCTTTACCACATAGGTTTTGGCTTGAGGTTTATGTGTGTAGCATATCTACTTAATAGGTATCCCAGAAAAGCATTGCAGTCTATCACTCCATTTGAGGCTTTGCATGATTGCAAACCATTTTTGCTCATCTATGTGTCTTTGGTTGTCTAGCATATGAGTTAGTTCCTAAACAACAATGTACAAGATTGGATGATGAAGCAATGAAATGCATTTTTTTTTATAGATTTGTGAAAGCAAAGGGTATCGTGTATATCATCGACATAATAAATGCATTTTGGTTAGTTGTGATGTTCTTGTTTTGGGAGGATGCAATCCAACCCTTACTTTCATGTACCAAGGAGACATCAACTAGCTTGAAGGATGTGCATGAGACTATCTTGCATCTTTTTAGAGGTGGATAGTCAAGTGGTGTTCCAAATGAGGCAAATTCTTAGCCTTTACAAGTTTCAAACGGTGATGGAAACCATTTCATTTCGGATGCAAATCTACATGATGCACGTTTTTATTAGAGGGCTAACAGAGAAAGCCTAAAGGGCTAGTGTAGACTTTGAGGGATGGCAATTTAGATGCACCTTTGTCATATAATAATCATCGAGGCTCTCATAGTGCTTGCTTTGCATCCGATTGTTATGCAATGGATGTCTCTAGTCTTTGTGATGAGAATAAGCTTACTTTCTTTTTTATCAAGCACAAAGTTCAAAAAAAATTGGATGGTTGCTATGCAAAATAGGGAAATTCAGATGATCAAAGCATGCATGCAAAAGCTTTGCATTGGAGATAGCCTAAGAATCTTGAATTGTACATGCCGAATCATTCACAAATTTTTCATAGTCTATGAGCTTATACAACCCATGATATAAACTGCTAAAATCAATAGTAACATCACCATTCAAAAGATCATAAACATTACATATATCATCAACAAATTTGATAACCAAGCCCATGTTGGCTAATGTTGAAATTGACAATAGATTTTTCTTGATCCCTAGCATATATAAAGCATGTGACAATGTGAAAGAATTATCATCAAGAGTAGTTAGAATGATCTTGCCAACTCCCATTATAGGATAAGAGGAGTTGTTAGCACATGTGACAGTATTCCATGTAGGGGCAAGCTCAAGTGAAGTGAATAAATTGCATTGCAATGTAATATATTTGGTTGCTCCACTATCAAAGTACCAAACATCTTACACCATTCTAGACATGCATCCCGAGCATCTTTTGTTGTCTTCTAGGAGCAAATATGAGCGATAAAAACACTTTTGGAAGACAAGGCTATCAATGCATGTGTAGGTGCATCTCTTCCATTCCACCGATTTGCTCTATACTAGGTGCAATAGAAATCTAAGCACGACCATGAGATTGGAAATTAGGTCTACGCAGGCACCTCTTTTCCTTTTTAGGAGGTTTTTCCCTAGCTTGTATATATGTTTATAACCCTAACGGGTCACTTATCTTTATTCACTCATTTTGTAATACAATCTGTATTATATTGTGCTCCAAGCTTCTTCTTCTTCCTCGTGTAGTTTGCATGCTTCAGTAGACCTTGAAGTTTGACAAAAAAATTAAGAAATTTTGAGTGTAAACATGCTTTATTGGACTTCACTAAGGAATTCAACCTGTGCACGTTGTATTCAAGACTACAAGCACTCAAATCAAACTACGTTGAACGTGGCACTCACAATCATATGATGAGAAGAAAAATAACCCATAAATCTCATAAGCAAAACGTCAATGCCCATAATAATAATGTGAGGGAAACATAACATTGAAATAGAGTCCCTGTAACATGGAGAATTACTCATGAGTCCTTAGTAAGAGGTGTGAACCACCTCTTAGTCTTTTAGAGTAGAGTACTCACTTGAGTGCTGTAATGTACTCCTGATGATTCCCCTCACTTTTGGAGGGGAAGGATTGACACGTTACCTGAGAAAACTTTCTCTCTCTCAGCTCTCTGAGCTCTGCGCGCGCACGGAGAATGATGTCTTGCATTTTCCACCCATCCGCCTCGTGCCCTGCTATTCTCTCTTAATGTGATCTATATTGAGTATGACCCATGGTCCCTCACATGAGTGCCACTTCGCACTCAAGTGAATATTCTTCTTTACAAAGCTAAGAGGTAGTTCACACCTCTTACAAAGGGCCATGAGTTATTCTCCACGTAACATTTCCTTCCCCTTAACTCCATTTTGTCCTCAAAATGGTATTGGAAGGTTTGGCAGAAAGAGAGAAATAATAGAACACCACTCCCACTATATCCTCATGTATAAAAATACATGGTCCTGTCTCTGTGTTGTTTCCCCATATCCTTCCCCTTAAGAAAACTCTTGGGAAGGTAATCTAAAACTGGGAAACCATCTCTGAAGGGTTCTAACCCGCTCCCATGTGGCACTATCTTCTGAACTATCTTTCCACTTTACTAGACACTCTTTATATAAGTGACTTCTCGCCCATTTCTCTCGAGTGTGTAGTATGCTCTCAGGCTCATGTGGAATAGATTGGTCAGAAATAGGCTCTACTACCTCACTATCTGGAATGAGGTTGTCAAATTCACCCAGCCTTTTCTTAAGCTGCCTAACATGAAAAACTGGATGGATCTGACTATTCTCTGGAAGTTAGAGCTGGTAAGCCATCTTTCCTATTCTCTTAAGTATTTGGAAAGGTCCACAATACCTAGGAGATAGTTTTGGACAAGGTCATGTCTTCATGGTTTCAGACCTAGATGGAACTCTAAGATAGACTTGCTCTCCTACCTCAAAGTTGATATCTCTCCTTTGAGGGTCAGCATAGGCTCTAGCTCTATCTTGAGCTCTCCTAATGCTGTCCTTAGCAAGTCTAAGCATATCGTTCATCTCTTCCAAGAAGTCCTTTGTAGCTTGAATCTTTTCATTCTGCAAGCCTACTGCATAAGGCCCGCTCTTGGATAAAACCCATACATAAGCATAAATGGACTATGCCCAGTGGAAGAGTGCTTGGCACTATTATATGAAAACTCTACTATAGGTAAGTACTCTTCCCAATTAGTTTGCCGTTCATTCACATATGCTCGAAGCATATCCTCTAGGATTTGCTTAACCCTTTCTGTTTGCCCATCCGACTGTGGATGCTCGGCCGTACTCATGCTAAGTTTCATATCCAACCTTTTGAAGACCGCTCTCCAAAAGTGGCTAGTAAACTTCCTATCCTGATCGGAAACTATGTCTAAAGGAAGACCATATAACCGGTATAGGTTCTCCACAAAAAGTCTAACCAGCTATGGTGTCTTCACTGTAGTATGTGTTGGAATAAACCTAGCCATTTTGGTTAACCTATCCAAAATTACCCAGACTGAGTCGTGCCCTCTCTGTGTCTTAGGTAATCCGACTATAAAGTCCATGGAGATACTCTCCCACTTCCCATGAGGAATATCCAATGGGTGGAGTAGTCCTCCAATCCTCAACCTCTCAGCTTTGTTGACCTGGCATTTGTTGCACCTAAGCACATACTCTAGGATGTCCTTATGAAGTCGAGGCCAATAAAACTTCCTCTTAACAAGATCATAAGTCTTGTTTACTCCTGGGTGTCCCACACTAGGTGTGTCATGACACTCATACAAAATATGCCGTCTCATCTCAATATCTCTAGGGACACACACCTTACCTTTATATAACAGATATCCATCATAGACAGTGTAATGTTTCCACTTGAATCCTTGTTGAGTACCCGTCGATACTGCATCCTCACTGGAAACCCGTATTTCACGATCCCCATTCTCTATGGCTTCCCAAATCTCAGAATATGTAGCATCAAACCTACATTTTCCTCTAAGGGACTCAAGTAGCTCACTAGTGATCTGAGTAAAACTTAGTCCATTAAGCATAAGCATGTGGCTAAGTGAATCAGCCACTACATTAAAATTTCCCTTCCTATACCTAAGCTCATAATCAAACTCTTGAAGGGTCTCTGCCCATCGGGCCTTACGACCTTTAAGGTATGTTTTATTAGAGATCCACTTAATGCTCTCTTGATCAAACATTATCGTAACTTTGGCACCATATAAATAATGATGCCACTTCTTCAAAGCATGGACAATTGCACACAACTCCTTCTCATAGATCAAGTAATTCTTCTGAGCCGATTCTAGTTTCTTACTCTCAAAAACTACTCGTCGACCATCCTGTACTAAAACCGCTCTTATGGCAAAGTCACTCGTGTCAGTCTCAACCACAAATGGTTTGTTGGCATCTGCTATGTGTAAAAGTGGAGCTGTAGCAATTGCTACTTTCAACTTCTCCATACTTTGCTTCTGTTGGTCTCCCCAATGAAAGGCTTTCCCTTTCCCTTTAAGCTGTTATGTCATCGGGACAACAATCTTGGCACAATTCTTAATGAATCTTTGATAGAAACCTGATAAACCTAGGAAGATCTGCAACTCTTCCAGGTTCCTTGGATGTGGCCATTCCATAATAGGCCTTACTTTTTTAGGATCCATCTGGATTCCATCCTGGGAGACTATATGTCCAAGGTATCTAACCTCTGTCTTGAAAAATTGACACTTTGATTCCTTAGCAAAGAGTGAATTTTCCCTTAGCACTTGAAATACCTTCCTCAAGTGTTCCAAGTGCTCCTCTTATGATGCACTATAGATCATAATTTCATCCAAAATGTCTACCACAAAGTGTCCTAGATAAGGCCGTAAAACACTATTCATGAGTTTCATGAAAGTGGCAGGAGCATTGGTGAGACCAAAAGGCATCACCAAAAACTCATAGTGCCCATATCTAGTCCTAAATGCAGTCTTAGGGACATCCTTTGCTGTAATCCTGATCTGATGATCTCCTGATCTAAGGTCAAGCTTGGTAAAATACCTAGCTTGATGTAACTGATCAAATAGATCTTCCAATCTAGGCATTGGAAACCTATTTTTGATAGTTACCTTATTAAGTGCTCTATAGTCTATGCATAGCCTCATAGAGTTGTCTTTCTTTTTAACTAGGAGCATTGGCGATGCCCAAGGTGAGTTACTAGGTTTAATGAAGCCCTTATCTAAATAGTCCTGCAACTGCCTCTCAACCTCCTCATGCTGAGAAACACTAAGCCTATAAGGTGGCCCACAAATAGGATTAGTGTTAGTAACAACCTCAATGGCATGGTCAATGTCCCCTCTCTCAGGTGGTAGCCCTCTAGGTAAGTCAGTGGGAAAAACATCTCTATACTCAAACATAAGATCCTTAAAACTTTTAACCACACACTCTTGCAAAAAAGTATAGTAGTAAGTCCTGTTCATATTTACATTCCTAGCATGAAAATATACATCATATGAGCTGTCTGTACAAAGCTCCATATCATGACTATACAATAAAAACATGTCATGTACATGCTGAGAATAACAAAGACTATACAACTCTAGTGATGAAATGAGAGATGCACTAGGTACATCTCTCTCTCCCTGAATACAAACTTTACTTCCATTCTTTTCAAATTTGAGTGTGTTGTTTTGATAGCTGCGTTTAAGTGTGTCCCCCAACCCCCATAGCCACTCTCTTCCTAAGACTAGATCTGTCCTCTCCATATTCATAATTTGGAAGTCCATATAATCTGTATAGTCCTGCATCTTGACTTCCAAATTGGATACCATAGTATCCCATATCCTCTTATCTTGCCCTTGCATCATAGATACAATGTATTTATGTGCACTAGGCTGCTGGGGAATCTTTAATTTCTTGACCAAAGCATAGTTTATAAAATTATGAGTAGTTGAGTCATCTATCATGACTCGCACCCTGGTCCCGTATACACTACCATGCAGTTTAACTAGGTCATGTGGTCCAAACTATGGTGACCACAATGACTGAGTCAAACAACAGGTGTGCTCTATATCCTCGTGCATCACCTCCACTCCCTTGCAGCTAGAGCTGCCGTGAATAGGAAGGGTCTGCACTAGGTGGACCGCCTTTTTTCCCTTTTTGGGGGCCTTACTAGACTCTGGTCCGTTTTTCTTTTCTTCCCCCTTCTTGAGTGGACAGTTCCACTGTGAATGGTTAGGAGATAGGCACCTAAAACACAGGTTCTCTCTTTTGGCCCTCTCAAATTGATCTGTGGATAATCTAGGCCCTTGTGATCTTTGCTTTTTAATAAAAACTTTGTTTTTCCCAAAAGGCAACTTCTTTTTAAATTTAGTCGTATTAAGAGGCTTGAGGGGTTGATCTATCTCCATAGGAGTGTTAGACGGCCGCCGAATAAGGAAAAATGTACTAGGACAGGCGTCTTAAATATAAAAGAACCTTTCGAGAAACGCGCAGGTAACTAAAGATTCGCGCACCCTTGTAAACAAAATCTTCTATATAAGGCAATGAGAAAAGAGTGGCCGAGAGCCCGTTTTGGAATTGTGAGCATACTGGTTGAATCTGTGTGTAGATGAGAAGATTGAGCTCGGTTCTGTTCTGTTCTTATCTGTCTATTTTCCTATTCTCCCTGTAGTGCAGAGTTACGATTCGGTAGTCTTGTGTTGTGAATCTGTTTGGTGATAGTTATATGCGGTTCTGGATTTTATTACGGAATAAGTGTTGTTTATCAGTCTTCTATTGACAAGGGACTGTGTAAGGCCGAAGCGCACTCTTTGCGTGTTAGCATTTTTTCTGTTAAGTAACCAGGTTCGATACAGTAGTCTGCATTCACTGTGGATTCCAATCCCAGGAAGGACTCGTATCGGTAAGGGTCTGTACGCAAATGGAAACAATGATAAGATTGTGACGAATCGACTGTTGGTAGGAACTTGTTGCTCGAGTTTGGCATACGGTAAGTTTGCATACCTTCAAGTATAGTTGTCGGTTGTGTTATCGTTCGGTATACCTCCCTGTCACGAAGAGGTGTATATTGAGTAGCATTCGGTTAATGAAGTTGAGTATTCTATTAGTTATAAGTCAGAACCGGACTACTTCTCTGTTACTATGGCAGGTCCAGTCCGGAAGTTCCAACGTCCCAGTACGCGGAACAGTTATCAGTGTTCAGAGTCAAGTACTGAGCTAAGACGCGATAGAGCATTTATGATTGTGTGAGAAGTTGGGAAAATAGTACAGGGCCTCTGTCTAACAGACCCCTACCACTCCCAAGGACCCACGTGGCTAAGAGTTAGGGTACTTTTAATTATCACGGTAGTAGTGATCAGATCAACCAGTTAACCTATACACGGAAGAATAGAGAGTTGGGTATGTCCAACATTCTAAAGTATTTGAAGTCCGGAATCAGAAGTCTGTAGCCTTCAACGGCTAACATTTGGCGCCGTCTGTGGGAAGGTGGCATTAGAGTGCCAGCTGTTTGTCAAAAGCAAACGTTCAGTTAACATTCGATTAACTAGCAATAGCAACAGACCCAGATTGTTGCAAACTGCTCAGATAGTGTTACTGCGCAATGATACATGCCGGTTCCTCGGTCTGGCGAAACATATCCTAAGAACCGTAAGGCTGAAGCAAGTAAAGCGCTAAAGATAGCCTTGAGAGAAGAAGGCATAACCCAATCTGACCCGGTGGTCAAGCAAATTGAGAACGTTACGATTGATTCCGGTCATATTCCGGTGGAACGATCAACGCCTTTGGTACATTCTGGTGCTACTTCGACCCAGCCTATCGAAGATATAGTAATTTCAGAATCTACCAAGACGCCGTTAGAAACCAATCTAGCAATTTTGAATAAAGACTTAGAGTTATATACGATCAGAAACACTTTAGGAAAGGAGATCGGTAAAAGCGGAAAAACACTGCATTCTGGCACAATTTCGGTTCATTTTGGTGATATTCCGGTGATAGAATCACCAACTGTAGGCCAAGGCTTCGCCTTTTTCGCGGAATCTTCAGCCCAACCAGCATGCTTGGAAGAAAGATTTCGGATATTGGATATCCAGAAGGAAGGAAAACTCTTCGAAGCAGAGGTCCGACGCATTCTAAGTAAAAACAGCACACCGGAAGGCACGCCATCCGGCGATAAAAGTTTCGATAGTTCAACTAATCAACCTCAAGATACAGAAGGAAGGCCTAATACACTCACAATGAATGGACAACAACAGCAACAACAGTTATGTCAACCAAGGCCGCCTCCAACAGGAGTAACATACACGAAATTCGGTGGATTCCCAGGAGATGATCCGGATGCTCACATACGCACTTTCGAGATAAGTTATGCAGTTCTTAACCATCCACCGGATTAGGCGTATAAGGCCGTCATTTTTCAATCCACACTGGTTAATGAAGCAGCTAGATGGCTTACGGAATACGATATTAATCATTTCGGTACCTATGACGCAGTACGAGACGCTTTTTTGCAACGATTCAGGCTAAAGAAGAATCCCGCCGAAATCTTTGATTATTTACAAAACAACCGACAAAAGGCTAATCAGACTGTCCAGGAGTATGCTACACTCTTTAGAGCACACTTGCGGCAGATACCACAGGCCCACGCTAACTTACCTGATGATGTCATCACTCAGTGGTTCATCAACGGCTTAACCCCACAACTGAAACAGATCATGATCATAAGATGTGTTGGAGCTATGACGTTGGATGCAGTCATTGCCATGGCTCTGCAACTGGAATCCAAGGTCGATGGATTTACAGAAGATCTAGAGTGGATAAAAACAAACAAAACTATGGCTGAAGACATAACCAGACAAGTATACTGCATCACATGCAAAAATTCAGGTCATACTAGTGCCAATTGTGCATTAAATCAAACGTTTTGCGCTATCTGCAACACTGCCGGACACACCACCGGAAACTGTGTTTACAACGCTAGAATACAGGGAACAGCAACGGTCAATGCAGTTATACAAGAACATGGACAGCCAGCGAATCACTATGTGCCTCCGCACTTGAGAAACAATCAACCGCAAGGATATCGAAACTACTCAGGATAGAGGAACAACAATTTTAATACAAACCGCTGGCAGAACGGACCACCACCGAAAAATCCCAATCTACCCCCACCACGCTGTCATTTTTGTGGCGAATTCGGACACATCAGGAGATTTTGCAAAGATGCAGCTGAGTATGATCAAAGGAAGAAGGAGCGACAAAACCCAATGGCCAACATGGTACAAATCACACCAGTAGAAACACAGACTGCTACAGTCCAGACCCGATCCGGTAAACAACTGCAGTTGGCAGCAGAAATATTCGAACCTGGGATACGAGAACAACATAGGATGTATGACAAGGCTAGTCACTGGACCGCAACTGAACCACCAGTGTTCCCAGAACCTATTCCGGTGACTCAGGCTTCGTCAACAAAGGAAGGAATGCAACAAAAGGAAGCAACAACGGATCCATCATCAACAGTAGGCATAACAGCAGATACTTCTGCATCAGAGGAGACCTCAAGTTCAAAGGAGCAGGACAACCAATCTCAACAGGCCTGGGAAATTTTATCCAAGGCATCTATCACCCTGCCTCTAGGCCAACTTCTGGCATTAGTACCTGGGATTCGACAACAGTTCCAGCAACAGTTCAGTCCGGTGCCTTCTTGTATTCCGGCAACAGCAGCAGTTCAACTGGAACCTGATTCTACCGTCGATCATTCGGTTCCCTTGATTACAGTATGGTACAAGAATCATAAAATTACGCAGGTATTGATTGATGGAGGATCTGGTGTGAACATTGCAACTGCAGCCTTATGCAAAAGGTTAGGATGGACCGAAATCGAACCAGTGCAATTTTTTGTTAGAATGGCAGATCAATCTAGAGTCCATCCCGTAAGACTTGTGCGGAATGTACCCATTACTTTACAAGGTACGAGCTTCAAAATGAACTTTGTTATACTAGATCTGCCGGAATCCACTTTGGATTACAACCTTCTTTTCGGTCGACCTTGGCTGAAGCATGCGAAGGTAATACGGGACTGGTCCGCACAAGAGCTTACGTTCAAAGATGCCAACCGTAGATATGTGGTAAAATTAGATGCTATACAACCTTGCGAACTTCACGCCAGACCATATTTTGCTGAACCAGTCCACATGTTAGATGGACTATCAGATGATGAGGAAGAGGAATTTCTGAAGAGTAACGCTGATTTAATGTCTGTAGGAACTGTTGATCTACAGTCTGTTATAGATAACTGGAACACTTCAGTTTGTACAATCGTACCTATCACCAAAAAAGTTAAGCATGAAGATACTGTCCCAACACATGACGATGAATTACAATCGCTGTTCAAGTCAACAGACGATACAGAGAAACCGCAACAGTTTTATGTCCCCGAAGACCAGTTGACCACGTACAATCTAGGAGATGAAGATCATCCACGACCTGTAAAGATAAGGCAAAACTTACCGGAATCATTTAAAGCTGACTTGATTCGACTTCTTCGCGAATTCTCAGACATCTTTGCATGGGATTACAAAGATATGAAGGGATTAGATCCGCGCATCTATCAGCATAAAGTTATGTTGAAGCCTGAAGCTAAACCGAACAAACAGCCTGGCTACCGGATGAATCCCAATTATGCATCACAGGTAAAAGCCGAACTTGATAGATTATTAAAAGTCGGATTCATCGTACCAATAGAACATGCTGAATGGATTTCACCAATTGTGATCGTGCCAAAGAAAAATAAGCAACTACGAATCTGTGTAGACTACCGGAAATTAAATGCAGCAACAGTACCAGATCCTTTCCCGATCCCCTTTCTGGATACAATGCTCGATAGGGTAGCAGGTCATGAAATGTATTCATTCTTAGACGGATACAGTGGTTACAATCAGGTTAGAATGGCCGAAGCAGATATACCAAAAACCGCATTCATTACCAATTGGGGTGTCTTTGCTTGTACAGTAATGTGTTTTGGATTAAGAAACACACCAAACACATTTCACAGATGTATGCAAGAGATATTTTCTCCTTATCTCACTTCATTTATGCAAGTATATCTCGACAATTTTTCAATTTTTGGTAAGATGATAGCACATCTGTTTCATTTACGGTGCTGCTTTCAAAAATGTAGAGAATATAGACTCTGTTTAAATCCAAACAAATCGGTGTTTGCGGTCTCATGTGGCAAGTTACTTGGCCACATTGTATCTGCACAAGGTATCCAAGTAGATCCAGATAAGATTTCGGCAGTATTAGAAGCTCCGGTGCCAGCTTCTCCAAAAGAAGTTATGCGCTTTATGGGCCAAGTACGGTGGCATGGAAGGCACTTACGGTGGCTTGCTCATCTGGCTATACCACCAAACAAGCTAATCAGCAAAACACCTCGACAATTTGAATGGACCCAGGAATGCCAGATAGCCTTTGATCGTTTAAAGCATTTATTAACACAAGTTCCTATCTTACAACCGCCGGATTGGGATCACCCATTTCATATATTTGTTGATGCTTCAGATATAGCAATAGGAAGTGTATTGATGCAGCAAATTGATAAATGGTTCAGACCAGTGTATTATGCAAGTCAAAGATTAGCACCTGCTGAAAAAAATTACTCTGTAACAGAAAGAGAAAGTCTAGGACTAGTATATTCGGTCAAAAAATTTAGACATTACTTGCTAGGCCGTAAATTCACATTTCATGTAGATCACGCTGCACTTGTCTATCTAGTTCGGCAGCAGCATCTAGGAGGTCGATTAGCGCGATGGGTCTTACTCTTGCAGGAATTTGATTACGAAGTCATTCACCGATCAGGCAGTTCACACGCTGTCGTGATGAAATCCCGCAGGGAGTGTGCACTGAGATTTTTTCAAAAGTTCATTGTTTTATGAGTTTTTGTGTGATGTTTTGACTGAAGAGGGTACATTTTGTACATATTTAGACCGAATTGATTGACTGTGCGATGCGAAAACATGTTTGAGATGTATGTTAGACCTGTGTGTAAACGAAACTGATATTAGACCCATGAAAACTTTAGGTTTGATCTTGGAAACAGACTGAAAATGAGGGTTTACCCCATGAAAAATGAACTTGAACCCTTGGAAACCCTTGGAGTTTAGGCCGAATTTGTAAATAAACCATTAAATTGACGAGCTTGAGATAACTGTGAGCAAAACGCTAAACTTCCCGACCCAAAAACCCTAGGTCGGACCCTTGAAATTGGCGGTTATCCTAGGTCAAACCCTAAAAACCCATTAAAATGTAAATATCAAGTGTGAAACGAAACCTTAGTTTATGGAAAAATTAAAATACCACCAAAATTAGAAAGTTAATTGAGGAGGTGGGAACATTCTAGAAGCAAGTCGAAGGGGAGGCTTATAAATAAGTGAAAAATCATTTGTTTCTTTCCCGCCCCGTGGATCTTGCTCGTGGATCGTCACCTCCAGGTATGCTCTTTGTTCATACTTGTTCATTCACGTTTTTCATGTTCTTGAGCATGCCTTCCATTACCATGCCCATCAGAGAGAGACGGAAAGGGAAAGGAAAGACTTTTCACTTTCCATAGCTATGACAAGGTTCTTCTTTTTTTTTTTTTGCGTGTCTGGTTGTTCTCACCATGAGAGTTGTAGCTTCATCGTTTTCATTACATTAAAATGAAATTTAGCTTCGGATAAAAGAGATACAGAGATGTGCTTCACATCACCGTAGAGAGAGAAAGGTAGAGAGCGCCCGTAGAGGTTCACGGAGGCGAAAGAATTGATTGGGGTCTGTTATGGATGCGCGTGAGAGAGAGAAACGTAGACAAACTTCGATGCCTATCACTGATGTGCGGAGAGAGAGAGAGGTTCGCGGATATTGCAGGCGGCAGCATCATAGATAGGGAGAGAGAGATTATCTATGTGATATTGGCGGAGCACAGATGGCCACTAGGTGCTCGGTGCTGCAGTTCAGACGGAGGCGCCACTCACGGGTGAAGGAGAGGGAATCTCTCCCCATCCCACGGCGGCGCAGCGCGCACGCACGTGAGAGAAAGAGAGAGAGAGATTGGCGGATAATTACAGGTGCATCACGGACGTATCTCGAAGAGAGAGAGAGCCATAGCTAGCTCTTATCGCACGTAGACAGGTGGCAGAAGTCTGCGTAGAGAGAGATTGAGACAGGAGAGAGAATCGGGGCCCAGTCTTCCGTGTTGCAAACAGAGATCACTGGGAGAAGGTTCGTTGATATGCAGAGTCGGAAGAGAGAGAGAGAGGAATGCCAACAGAAAGCTTCGGATGGTGTTGCGCGATGGTTGGTGGAGACAAGGCTGACGTGGTACTGAAAGAGCCCGAGAGAGAGAGAGAGGTGGCGGTGTTCAAAAAGACAGGGAGAGAGATGAGATGATGATAAAGACGCAATAGGTGCACGCGATGAATTTGGCATGATTCTAATAATCCAAATTGGCTTTGTTTCAAGAACACTTAAACCGAGATATACTTTCCAATAAACAAATGGAAGCCAAAATGATGGCATGTAATAACCACACACTTTGTGAGGTATTGAAATCAAATTTATGATGAGTTGTATTGTTTATACGCCTTTTCAAAATGTTAAGACATACCATATCCAGGATACTTATTCATGAAGATAAAGATACATCAATGAATCAAATTGAAAGTTGGTTTTCAAAGCTGGAGAATGCTAATTGACTTGAAGAATTGATTTCGTAACAAATGAATTTCATTAAAGTCTATGATGCTACATTTTACGAGTGAAATTTTACATGCTTTAGTGTACTAACATGTTTTGTCCCGCCCCGTGGATCTTGCTCGTGGATCGTCACCTCCAGGTTTATGCGATCTCTGATTATCTCAAGTAAAGAGAAGGAAGGCCATTGCGGAGGATACTTGAAGAAAAGAAAGGACCGAAGTAAAGACCTAAAGAAAAGCTTGGACTGCAGGATCCGAGGGGAATCCCGTGGGTAGTTTCTCGCACTGTAGCGAGGGATCTAGAGTAGACACTAGCCGGCCCGCACTGTAGCGGCGGCTTTTATACTGTATCATCGCACCGCACTGTAGCGGTTTTATTGTACCCTCGGCCCGCACTGTAGCGGCCTGTTTGTATCATTAATTTTATTGGAGGCTTCAGTTTCATTTCCGATTGTAACTTCGAGCTTGATCTACATCACGTGTATCACTGCGGTATCCGATCGTCTCTTTCCGACGCCCACAGTCCCACGTCTCGACACTTCCGAGGGGCAAAGGGGCCCTACGAGGATCGCGCACGCTCCAGAGAGCACAGGCGAGGCGCCCAGCGCGCAGACGCCGCTCGTAGGACAGCGGGAACGGCGCACCAGAGAGGGGCCTGATCCAACCCCACGCGCCGGCTTCCCGCCACGACCTCCTTCTTCCCGACACGTGAACCCGACGTGAAGCGAGGTGGTTGCCTGGTGATCCTCATCGCGTCACCCACTCCTTGAGAAGACAGACAGGAACCTCGGCATCAGACAGAGACTCCAGGTACTAGCACTTCAAGTTATTTGAATTTTGCATTGTTTCACACACACATTGAACAAAAAGACTGTCTTGTTGTCTGCATTTGAACATCCACGCTTTGCATTAGTTTAGTCCTTACGTGTGAGCACTTTTTTTCCTTGCTAAGACTAGGGATTTACTGATTTCATAGCTTAGACAAAACATTAGAAAACTTATCACAAAAAGGGGGAAAATACATTGAAATCTTGGGAATCGAAGAGAGGACAGTTCGACTAGACTTTGGCCTAGGCAAACAAGAGAGCATTGACTGAGTTTACCCTCTGGCTCGTGACTCATCAAACTTCTTCTCTGATCTCTACTCAGAGCTTAGAGAGATAGTTGAACCACTTACACTGGACCTTGTGCTACATTCTAGGACAGAGCAGAGAAGAGAGATGGAGGATATATTCAAGGAGTTGGTAATAGAGAAACAAGGGGCCCGCGTAGTCCAAGCGGTATTGAGAGAAAAAGGAAAGTTTGCAGGCTTAAATGTAACGGAGTACCTAGATGTTTTTGAGGAACAGGCACGGATTTATGGTCTACCTGAGGATGTGTTTACACATTACTTCACACGGGTAGTATCAGGATCCATTTTAGCCCCTATTACTGCACATATAGCAAAGCCTTGGGCCTAATTCAGAAAAGAATTGCATAAGCTGTTTTATTTAGAAGACTTTTCCCAACACAGTAGAGAAGGGTTCTTGCGATGGATAAGCTCTCCGAAGCCCACTGCATCCCTCACTCAACTTTTGAATGAGTTCTTGAGAAGATATGAACAACTTCCACAGGCCGATTTAGATGCTTTAAAACCTGACCTAGTTATATCTTTCCTGAGGATCTTAAGTCTTGAAGACAGGACTGAGGTCGAAAGGAGGATTGAAGAGCTTGGGAAGAGATTTGGATTGACTGAAGATTGGGGTGTAGTGAGGAGAGAGGTAGAAGCGGTTGCCCAAATGAGGCAACGCCAGGCGGTGTTATATGATAGACGTGCAGTGGTAACACCACAACCGCCTAGGGAAGCTCCGCTTCCAGTGATCCCGAACGTGCCTGCAGCATCGGCTTTTGCTAATGTTGCATCCACTTCGCGATCGCCAATGGAGCTACAGGTTGAGATTCTCAGTCGACAGATAGAGAATCTTATTACAATGCAAGCGTCTATGTCAAAAGAGATGGCGAGTATTCACAATAAAGTTAATTCTATGGGATATCACGACCCCACTCCTCCTCAGGCGAATATGAGTTATGCAGATACATTACAGAGAAGCATTATGCCCATTCCAAATATGCAAGGCTATGTGATGCCACAGCCTGCACCTCCAGTGTAGCCTGTTGCCCAACAGATACCTACACCACCAGTGCAAACCACATTTCAAAGAAACACTGGACCTTTTGAGAGACGAGCGACTGGTGGGTTTGGAGGGGCTAAGAGATGCGTATGGTGTGATGCACAAGAGCATTTTTCATATGCCTGTGAAGAGCTTAAGCTAGCAAAAGAGCATCAACTGGTGATAGATATTGATAAGAAGTTATGTGACTTCAGGACCCGCCTTCCTCTACCTGTGAATTGGGGAAAGGGGGGAATGAAGAAGTTTTATGAAGATTTATCTGGCAATAATGCAAGTACATCAGCTGCACGATTAGAACCTGTTGAGGAGGAAGATGAAAAAGTACCTAGACCTCGACCCCAAAGAAATTATTCCATTGAGGCTTTAGTGAGGGCTAGGGATGCGATTATGCAGAAGACTGCTTGGAAGTCTCCTGTTGATGAATCCTCGGTCTATTCCCATATAGCCAATGTGGAGGAAAAGAGGAAAAGGGATGAGAGTCAGGAAGAGACTGAGCCTGAAAGAAGAGTGACTAGAAAGCAAAGCCAAGAGGCCGAAGAAAAGGCTAAAGAGCCAGAAAGGAAAGTACAATTCAAAGAGCCTGTTGTTTCAAAGGAAGAGGCAAAGAAGAAAGAGATAAGAGAGGGAAAGAGGCCGGCTGGGCCAACTAAGATTCAAGAATCGACTAAAGAGAAAGAGAAAGAACCAGAACCTATTCAAAAGACCGATCAAATTCAAGAAAGTATTCAAGAGGCTGACAAAGAAAAGAAGAAGAAAAAGAAGAGAACTCCAAAGGCTGTATTAATTTTTGAGTTGGAAAGGAAAAATGATGCAAGAGAGATATTAAATGACATTTTACTGAAGAGCCAAGTGACCATGTCCTTGGAGCAGGTCTTCTCCATAGCAAAGCCTGAGTTCAAGGACAGTTTCATAAAGCTGGTTAAGAGAAAGAGGTTTCCACTACCTGAAGATGTAGAGATGGAAGAAGCACCTGAAGATATTCAAGTGACAAATGAAGCAGTTACATTGAGTGATACATCTGATGATGATGATGATGAGGTTGCCAGGTGTCATAAAAATTCGCTAGGTCCTATCATACCTGATGATGAAATAAGGAAGACAGAAAGTGAGTTTACAAAGACTTTTTGGGCAAGAGGAACTCCAGAGATAAAGGTGAAGTTAGGGAGCAACGAGGAATCATGTTTTGCTCTGGCCTTGATTGACTCAGGATCAGAGATAAATGTGATTTCTAAGAAGCTCTATGATAAGTTTAGATGGCCGATTGATAAAGATCATGGATGGAGGATGAGGACAACAGATAATGGTTCAGGAGCACTGCTTGGGGCATGCGCCTTTGTGCCTGTGACCATAGGTGGGATTTCTGAGGAATTTCACTTCTTTGTCCAGGACCATTGTTCATATGAGGCTATCCTTGGGCAGCCCTTTATAGCTGAGGTAAGAATGGAGACTAAGGCCATGGATGATGGATCTGCTTATGCGAGAATCCGATCTAGATCAGGTCTTCATTCTTTGCAAGTGATGACGGTGTGTCCAAATCACTCCAGGAATAGAAAGAATATAAGGAAGAAACCTATTAATTCACATGACCATGATGAGTGTATGCCTGTTGAAGAGTATGGAGCTTCTGCTGATCAAAATTTCTGTTAGGATCCACTGTTGAGCGAGACAACAGTGGGAGTTGGTTTGATGTCTCGCATGACTTTGTACAAAGATTTGAAAGTTTTTCTATTTACTCATCTGCATTCAAGTTGCTATGTTTACAGAAAGAGAATGTTTCAAATAAATTCAGAAAAGTTCATGAGAGATACTATAAGGATTTAGGAATGATGTTACCTGATGAGAAGATTGAAGATGTGATCCAGTTGGAGAGAAGTTCGACTACTCTGGAAGAGCTTAAGCAAGCATTTGAGAGAAATGAGAAATCAGAAATCATTATGCTCAGCTCTATCCAAGAGTATGAGATGATTAAGGAGTTTATAAGAGAGCATGAAGTAAATGTAAATACAAAGTATAAGACTATGGATAAGAAAGTGAAGCCTATAGCTCAGCCATTGCCAGAAGATAGTCATGAGAAATATCTGCGAGTGTCAGATGACCCTATGCTGAGACGAAGAGAGCTCATAGGGCATCATTTTACTGATGAGACTATTAAAGAGATCAAGTTTGGAGAGAAACCATTCCTGAGAGAAGAAGAGAAAAAGAAATTTATTGAAGCCATCAAGAAACACGAAAAAGCGTTTGCACTTTTCCCACATGAGATAGGTTGTGTAGACCCGAAACAAGTATCTCCCATGATTATATTTACAGTGCCACATATACCATGGAATATCCGGCCTATACCAGTCCCAAAAGCTCACTTACCTGAGCTGATGAGGCTGCTGAAGGAAAAGACTTCCATGCGGATATTGGAACCCTCCTCGGCTCCATATTCGAATAGGTGGTTTACTGTGCCGAAGAAAAATGGGAAGCTTCGTTTCATTCAAGATCTGCAACCTGTGAATAAAGTCACAATTAGAAACGTAGGGACAGGACCCATAGTGGATGAATTTGCTGAAGCATTTGCTGGGCATTCCATATACTCTATGGGGGACTTGTATTCAGGTTATGACCAGTTTCAGTTGGCTATGGAGAGTAGAGACATTACGACCATGAGGACTCCACTGGGCCTTGTACGCATGTGTACTTTGCCGCAGGGAGCGACGAATTTTGTGGCTCACATGATGAATGCCATGAATCTGTTTTTACGAGACTTTATACCATCTGTGACTATGCCATTCATTGATGATGTTCCGATAAAGGGATGTGAGGAAAGAGTGAAAGATGTGAGTTTAGATGCTTCAGGATGTAGAAAGTTTGTGAGAGATCATATTGCTGATTGTGAGAAGATCTTTGAGAGGTTTGAAGATGTGGGGCTAACACTTTCTTTAGAGAAATCGGTTTTTGGCGTTGATGAGGTCCTCATTGTAGGACATCTGTGTGGACATTATGGCCGCAAGCCGTACCCACAGAAAGTTGAGGCCATTAGCAGGATCTCTGAAGTGTGTCGTAATGTCAGTGAGGTGAGAAGGTTTCTAGGAGCCTGTGTATTCTATGTGATATGGATTCCTCACTTTGCTCACGTTGTGAACCCCTTATATGATCTCCTGAGAAAGAGAAAGAAGTTTGTATGGACAGAGAAACAGTCGAGAGCTATGCGTAAACTGAAGCAGCTGCTAATTGAAGCTCCGATTCTAAAGCATGTTGACTATTCAGGTCAGAGACCTATCATTTTGACCGTTGATACCAGTCCTATTGGCATAGGCTGGGTCATAGGGCAAGATGATGATGAGGGGCAGAGATATGCAGTGCGCTTTGGTGCTAAGATCCTACATGATACCCAAAGAAAATATCCTCAGATAAAGAGAGAATTATGGGGATTGGTGACTGCTTTAAAGAGCAATAAAGAGTATTTCATTGGGGCGAATGTGATAGTTGAGACTGACTGTCTTCCACTGATTGGCATGATTGCAAATTGTTCATCTCTGGATATTGCTATGCTTAGATGGATCTCTTATATAAAGTTTATAAATCTTGCATTTGTACACATAGCTGGGAAGTTGAATACAGTTGCTGATATGCTTTCAAGAGCGAAATTTGATGATGAGTCTGATGATGATGATGAGGTAGAAAGGGGTATACATATGATGAGATACGATCCATTGGTGTATGAATATGAGCAGTTCTGAGAGAATGAGTATGATGGTGAGTGGAGAGATATAGGGAGATATCTAAGTACTCTGAAACCTTCCCCAGGCTGGTCCACAAATAAGTATAGATCCATCAGGAAGAACTCTTACAACTTTTTCTTGAAGGATGGTCTTATTTGGCGACACGCTAAGGGCAAGGTAAAGAGTCCACAGAGAGTATTGAGTTCGAGGAGTCTTCAGAGAAAAGTTATGAGAGAAATGCATGAGACCTTATGGGCAGGTCACAAAGGATTTTATGCTACATATGACAAGATTAAGGAAGCCTACTGGTGGCCAGGGATTTATGTGAGTATGAGAGATTTTGTAGACACTTGTGCTACATGCCAGGTGCATTCATCACTTAGGCACAGAGACCCATTACATCCGACCTACCCTCCTTGTATCCATTACAAGTGGGTGGTCGACCTCGTAACCATGCCCAAAGGGATAGATAAGATGAGATACATTGTACTTGCTAGAGAGGACTTGACCAACCATGTGGAAGGTCGAGCTCTTTGTACGAAGACTACTTATAATGTATGCAAATTCCTTCTAGAAGAAGTGATCTCGAGATTCGGATACGTTGAGAAAGTGGTTGCGGACAGGGGAGAGTTGGATGCGAGAGAGGCAAAAGAGTTCTTTGATCGTCATGGAATTCGATTGTCTCTCACCACTGCCTATAACCCAGAGGCAAATGGGAAAATCGAGAGAGGTCACCCTTCCATCGTGAAGGTGATCTCTAAGGCTTGCAGCGATGACACCAAGCAGTGGCCTAGGTTTCTTCCATTCGCGCTATGGGCTGATAGGATGACTTACACTCGGTCCACAGGATTCATGCCTGCTGAATTGATGTATTGTCAGAAACCAGTCTTCCCCATCCAGACTCAGATAGTGACATGGTTGACGCTCCCATGGAATGATGGTATGACGAGAGAAGAGTTATTATCATTGAGAATAAAGCAGTTAGAACAAGGAAATGAAAAGTTGAAAGAAGCAGTCCAAAAGTTAAAGGAGTCAAGGTTAAGGAACAAGATCTATTTTGACAAAACCCATCGACTGAGACCACGTAGGATTGAGATAGATGATTGGGTGTTGGTGTACGACAGTACATTCGATACTCAGTATGATGCTAGGAAGAAATTAACCAAACGATGGTTTGGGCCATATGTGGTGACGTCTGTGTTTGAGAATGGTACGTATGAGCTTCGTGAGTTAGACAGTACTCCTTTGAGATCTTTGATTGCAGGAAAGAGGATAAAATTATTCAAGAAAAGAAATGAAGCGGATTATGAGATTGAGCAAGAACTTCTAGAGGGAACTGATGACACTGAGGCTGATGCTGATGAAGAATGATAGACCATGAAGATAAAGAAAAGCTGGATCAAAATGAAGAAAAATGACCAGGTGAAACGTTTCTGATTTGAGATTTGTTTTCTTTCTGATAGAGCATATGCATTGCATTGATGTGTGTGATAAAGATATGTATGAATTTATGAAAATCATGTAGAATGAAGATAACAAAGATCTATTATGGGTTTGCACGAAGCATGAGCGACTAGGAATTATATGAATAGGATCAGTTAGTGGACTAGAGACTTTTGGGAGTGAAAGCTTGGGGATGTGATGGCATGCTTAGACCGAGTGCATGTATATGCTGATTGATTTGAACACTTAGTGAGTGGGAAACTTTGGATCCTAGTATTTGTCTCTTATGAGATCTTACCTCCATATGGATCATGATTTATAAAGAAACATTCATACTCAAGCCAGCTTATATGTGTGTGCATGTTGTTAGTGTGCTACGATGGGCTAGTAGGCAGGTGGAACCACCTTGGTCAGGTGATCAAGGCCACGAGCCGTAGCTAGTTTCGTCGTAGGCCTGACCTATCTGTTGTCATGCACCTGTATGGGTCGGTAGGCGGGTGGAGTCACTCTGATCGGGTGGTCAGAGCCACGAGCTGACGTCGATTTCATGCAGGGCTGACGTTGTGTATGTCGTGCACTATGCCGGGTCGGCAGACAGGTGGAATAAACTTGGCCGGGCGGACAAGTCCATGAGTCGCACCCGATTTCGACATAGGCCGATTTGTGAAAAATAAAAGATAAAAAGAAATGCTGAGCTGAGATGAAGTGGAAAAGAAAAAGAAAAAGAAAAATGAAAAAGAAAAAGAAAAAGAAAGAAAGATCTAATGGAGAGTTGGACAAGTAGGAGATAAATAGTAGGAAACGAGGTATATTCTACAAACTGAGTTAGTAGAAACATATGTATATGCTAGTACTTAGAATGAGCAGTTGGATTGAACCAGTTGAACAAACAAAAGATCTAGAAAGCCGATGATTTATTCATGTGATTACTTGTCAGATTGCAGATGCAGAAACATAGTATGATGTTTGTGAAGCTTGAATCTACCTAATTTTCTAAAATTCGTACTAATCTTTATAAAAGATTGCATGACTGCATGAGATCATGATTTAAGAAAGGCATAAAAAGTGTAAAAAGATTTCAAAAAGAACCCTGATACTCCTCTGTTGGATCTTGCAGGTTGGCCCATCGGGACGATGTGCAGGTTTAGCGGGGGCGAATGTCGAGATGAAATCCCGCAGGGAGTGTGCACTGAGATTTTTTCAAAAGTTCATTGTTTTATGAGTTTTTGTGTGATGTTTTGATTGAAGAGGGTACATTTTGTACATATTTAGACCAAATTGATTGACTGTGCGATGCGGAAACATGTTTGGGATGTATGTTAGACCTGTGTGTAAACGAAACTGACATTAGACCCATGAAAACTTTAGGTTTGATCTTGGAAACTGACTGAAAATAAGGGTTTACCCCATGAAAAATGAACTTGAACCCTTGGAAACCCTTGGAGTTTAGGCCGAATTTGTAAATAAACCATTAAATTGAGGAGCTTGAGATAACTGTGAGCAAAACGCTAAACTTCCCGACCCAAAAACCCTAGGTCGGACCCTTGAAATTGGCGGTTATCCTAGGTCAAACCCTAAAAACCCATTAAAATGTAAATATCAAGTGTGAAACGAAACCTTAGTTTATGGAAAAATTAAAATACCACCAAAATTAGAAATTTAATTGAGGAGGTGGGAACATTCTAGAAGCAAGTCGAAGGGGAGGCCTATAAATAAGTGCAAAATCATTTGTTTCTTTCCTGCCCCGTGGATCTTGCTTGTGGATCCTCACCTCCAGGTATGCTCTTTGTCCATACTTGTTCATTCACGTTTTTCATGTTCTTGAGCATGTCTTCCATTACCATGCCCATCAGAGAGAGACGGAAAGGGAAAGGAAAGACTTTTCACTTTCCATAGCTATGACAAGGTTCTTTTTTTTTTTTTTTGCGTGTCTGGTTGTTCTCACCATGAGAGTTGTAGCTTCATCGTTTTCATTACATTAAAATGAAATTTAGCTTTGGATAAAAGAGATACAGAGATGTGCTTCACATCACGGTAGAGAGAGAAAGGTAGAGAGCGCCCGTAGAGGTTCACGGAGGCGAAAGAATTGATTGGGGTCTGTTATGGATGCGCATGAGAGAGAGAAACGTAGACAAACTTCGATGCCTATCACTGATGTGCGGAGAGAGAGAGAGGTTCGCGGATATTGCAGGCGGCAGCATCATAGATAGGGAGAGAGAGATTATCTATGGATATTGGCGGAGCACAGATGGCCACTAGGTGCTCGGTGCTGCAGTTCAGACGGAGGCGCCACTCACGGGTGAAGGAGAGGGAATCTCTCCCCCTCCCACGGCGGCGCAGCGCGCACGCACACGAGAGAAAGAGAGAGAGATTGGCGGATAATTACAGGTGCATCACGAACGTATCTGGAAGAGAGAGAGAGCCATAGCTAGCTCTTATCGCACGTAGACAGGTGGCAGAAGTCTGCGTAGAGAGAGATTGAGATAGGAGAGAGAATCGGGGCCCAGTCTTCCGTGTTGCAAACAGAGATCACTGGGAGAAGGTTCGTTGATATGCAGAGTCGGAAGAGACAGAGAGAGAGGAATGCCAACAGAAAGCTTCGGATGGTGTTGCACGATGGTTGGTGGAGACAAGGCTGACGTGGTACTGAAAGAGCCCGAGAGAGAGAGAGAGGTGGCGGTGTTCAAAAAGACAGGGAGAGAGATGAAATGATGATAAAGACGCAATAGGTGCACGCAATGAATTTGGCATGATTCTAATAATCCAAATTGGCTTTGTTTCAAGAACACTTAAACGGAGAAAACACTTTCCAATAAACAAATTGAAGCCAAAATGATGGCATGTAATAACCACACACTTTGTGAGGTATTGAAATCAAATTTATGATGAGTTGTATTGTTTATACGCCTTTTCAAAATGTCAAGACATACCATATCCAGGATACTTATTCATGAAGATAAAGATACATCAATGAATCAAATTGAAAGTTGGTTTTCAAAGCTTGAGAATGCTAATTGACTTGAAGAATTAATCCAGGATACTTATTCATGAAGATAAAGATACATCAATGAATCAAATTGAAAGTTGGTTTTCAAAGCTTGAGAATGCTAATTGACTTGAAGAATTGATTTCGTAACAAATGAATTTCATTAAAGTCTATGATGCTACATTTTACGAGTGAAATTTTACATGTTTTAGTGTACTAACATGTTTTGTCCCGCCCCGTGGATCTTGCTCGTGGATCGTCACCTCCAGGTTTATGCGATCTCTGATTATCTCAAGTAAAGAGAAGGAAGGCCATTGCGGAGGATACTTGAAGAAAAGAAAGGACCAAAGTAAAGACCTAAAGAAAAGCTTGGACTGTAGGATCCGAGGGGAATCCCGTGGGTAGTTTCTCGCACTGTAGCGAGGGATCTAGAGTAGACACTAGCCGGCCCGCACTGTAGCGGTGGCTTTTATACTGTATCATCGCACCGCACTGTAGCGATTTTATTATGACCTCGGCCCGCACTGTAGCGGCCTGTTTGTATCATTAATTTTATTGGAGGCTTCAGTTTCATTTCCGATTGTAACTTTGAGCTTGATCTACATCACGTGTATCACTGCGGTATCCGATCGTCTCTTTCCGATGCCCACGGTCCCACGTCTCGACACTTCCGAGGGGCAAAGGGGGCCTACGAGGATCGCGCACGCTCCAGAGAGCACAGGCGAGGCGCCCAGCGCGCAGACGCCGCTCGCAGGACAGCGGGAACGGCGCACCAGAGAGGGGCCTGATCCAACCCCATGCGCCGGCTTCCCGCCACGACCTCCTTCTTCCCGACAACGCCTTAGCATATTTTTTATCCCGCTTAGATTCCGGTGAATCTCCGGTGGGTATAGATGACACGACACCCGCGATTTATGTATCATAACCAATTAATGAAGAATCTACAGACCCATCTATCCCATTTTCATATTATGATCAGATCTTGACCTTTCTCACTGATGGTTGCCTTCCATCTCAAACTTCTAGAGCAGTATGCAGGAAAATTGCAGTTTTTAGCCGCCGATTTCGGTTAATTGCTGGAGAATTATATTATGAAGATCACACCGGAATCCTACTTCGATGTATTCCACCGCATGAAGTTAACTCAGTTATCACTTTGGCTCACTCGATTCCTTCCGGTGGCCACTTTGCTGCAGATTTAACTCACCGGAAAATTCTGTAGAGTGGTCTCTGGTGGCCAACGATGTACAGAGATATCTTACAGTTTGTCAAACAATGTGATACTTGTCAAAGATCGGGTCAGCCTTTACAACGTCATTTTTTTCCTCTACAACCCATCTTACCAATGGAACCTTTCCAGAAGTGGGGTCTAGATTTTATAGGTCCAATTACACCACCAGCAATTTTCAGTAAGAACCGTTACATACTGACCTATACAGACGATGCAACCAGATGGGCTGAAGCTTGGGCTTTACGATCGGCTACAGCGGTTGCAGTAGCAAAGTGTCTGCTAACCGATGTCTTTCCACGTTTTGGCTTACCACTAGAAATTATCTCAGATCAAGGCACTCATTTTGTAAACAATCTAATGAAGGCACTTACACATTCGTTCCAGGTCACACATAAATTTAGTTCCCCTTATTATCCTCGTGCCAATGGATTGGCCGAAAGTACAAACAAATCTTTGCTGAATATCCTTCGAAAATTGATCATGGAATCACTGGAAAGATGGGATCAACTGCTACCTGCAGTGTTATGGGCATACCGGACTACCTACAAAGTAACAACAGGATTGACACCTTTCAAATTCGCTTATGGCTTAGAAGCAATAGCACCAATGGAGATGGTTATACCAAGTTTACGAGTAGCCATTACCCAGAAACTGCTACCGGAAGACTCACTGACATTTCGATTGGACACACTCAGAGAGTTAGACGAACACCGATGGCTCAGTTTTTTAACCATGCACGAAGTTCAATTAAGACAAGCAAGGACGCATGATCGAAACCTAAAAACTCCAGTGTTTTCGGTAGGACAGCTTGTACTTTTTTATAACGCAAAATCAAATAAATCCGCAGGCAAATTCAAATTACGGTGGTTCGGCCCTTACAAGATCCCAGAACAAGTCGGTCCGGAAACTTTTCGGTTGACCACATTGACCGGAAATCCACTCCCAAAAGTAATCAATGGGTCGAAGTTGCGGCCATATCATCACGCCCCTAGCCCGCATTAAATTTTTCGGCGGTGAACCGCGTTTTGTTTAATCTTTTCTTTCTTCTTTTTATAAATAGCCGTGTTTTGAAAAATCTTTATGTTACCAGCCGCCCCCTTACCAGTCACTCAAGTACGCACGCCTGCATGAAAACAAGCATCAGTCCCGCACCACACAATGATACCCAACCCCCTTTCCCACCACACCGTATTGTTCCTATTTAACCCTTTAGGCAACGCCAAAAATCGCTACTGTGGTGAGTGTTAGTGTTCTGTGCGACCCGTTGTGCTCTGTATTCGTGTTCATAGTCTGTATCAGCAATCACCATGGAAGCGCTAGCAAACTACGCTGCCTTCCGCGATGGTATCCCTACCGAAGTAGGTGAATACCTGCGTTGCCGAGGGTTGGCCAACTTCGCTGAGTTGCCCTGGCACTCAGTGGAAGCCCATCCCTTCTTCGCGCAAATCATCTCTGCCATCGCCCAATCCCCCGCCACCGAACGCCAATGGGTTTTCCCTTCGCTACCCTCCAGAACCGTCATCACCTTCCCAACCTCATAGATCTGTGTGTATTTGATTGCCTCCTCAAACGTCTTAGGCGCATTCCTTCTGACTTCCCTCTTTATGGCTTTGTCCAAGCCCCTAACAAGCCCTCTGGTCTTCTCGAAATCATCTAATCCCTTAAGTTTCAAAATGATCTCCCTATAGTGGGATAGATAGACTGAAAGAGGCCTACCTCTCTGAGTAATCCTATCCCACTCATCCCAATTTCTCTCCTCCTCGTTCTCAGGAAGAAACTCTTTAAGAAAAAGAGTCTCAAATTGAGTCCAATCTGTAGGGATAGAGTTCGCCTCCTTAAGACGTATCCACCACTTGTAAGCATGCGGGCCGAGGGAGAGACTTGCCTCTAGCACACGGTACTCAGGTGGGGTGCCCTTCAATTGATGCAAATCATGCCACTTTTGTAATAAAGTGTAGATTGCATCCTTGTTCATATCTCGGTCATCCCCCGTAAAGGTAGGTGGCTTCAAGTCTTTCAGGAGGGGAGCTTCCCTAGAGCTCCCACCTTTGTGCTTACTAGGAAAAGAAGTATCTTTCCTAGTGAGCTCTAGAGGAATAGGAGAGGTCTCTCTTTCCTTCCTAGTTAGGAAAGAGGTGACACTAGTCTCAAGTGAGATCATTTGAGACTTAAGCTATTGTATAAGAAATGTGATGCTACCAAGATCTTTCTCTAATTTAAGGGTTTGTTCTTTCAAATCTATGAATTGTTCAAGAGTGACAAATTCATCTATAAGTTCCTCATAATGTATATTCTTCCTGTGAAGGCTCTTTTTCTTCTAGGTTCTCTTCTACTTCTTGCCCTAATTCTACTTCTTTCATTCTAGAATCAGGATCCTCTAGTTTCTCTTTAGATGGAGAAGTGTTTTCAACTACTTGTTTGCCTTTAGATTCCATGTTTTACTACCCTTCCCCCATTTGCTAACTAGAGTGTATGAAAATGAATGGAAGTAAAGTTCAAATATGCAAGAAGAAGAGGAATATATCACAAGAGCACTTCATTGTGACAAAGTAAAGCTGCGGAAGCAAAATCCAAGTGGTCCTTGAAGCTTTAGGTCGCTAATTTTGAATCGTCACCAGACCCAAAAAAAATATTGGAAATCTCCGGTTGGTCTGGGGAGGTTTTGAACACCATAAACCATCCAAAAGAATGCCAAAAGCACGTGGTAATAGCCCCGACCAGGCAAACTGAGTGAAACTGAGCAACTTCAGAGATTCGACAATCCTCACCAGTCCAAGAATTGCAGCCTAGCACCTGTAATTCAAGAATTTGAGACTATCCCAAGTGAAAAAAGTGGATTTTGGCTCCGGATGACGAAAAACTAAGCTCGGGAGTGGCCACCTAGTTCCTACTGAGGCACTGCAGAGAGATTTTGGTGGGTTAAATCTCGTCCAAATCCAACATTGATGGTTTGTGATCGAAGCTTACGAGTGTAGCTTCGAAACGTCACCAAGATTTTTGAATTCCAATATCGTATGAGCAAGCTATGGTGCGGAGAAACTGGGTAGGTCAAGAGTAAGAAGCGAAAATGCTAATCTTTTTGGAGGAGTGACTTTGAGAAGCTCAAAACTGAGTGACTGAAGATTTTTTGAATCAACTCAAAGCCCATATCCCATCACCACAGCCCATAATACATAGGTGCATCATAATCTTACCAATATCTTGATCCATAGCATCAATCTTGTGCTTCGAACCTCAAGAAAATTCATGAAATCTTTCCCAACTTAGCTTGGTCTTGGAGGTAGCTTCGAAATCGACTGAGTCAAGCCATCGATGGAGCCATTTATTCCACATAGGGGCTGTACGAGGAGGATTCTATGTATATAAGGAAAGCTTCATACCTCTTAGTACCATCCAAGAGGAGGGGAGGAGGGAGGAGCCCATCGGCTGCTGCGTGTACGCTCCCATCCACTCACTTGTTGACTGCCTGGCGCCTCGATGTATGTGTCTTTGGGCCGTCCGTCGCCGTCTCCTATGCTCGGATACCAGTGTAATGTACTCTTGATGATTCCCCTCACTTTTGGGGGGGGGGAAGGATTGGCACGTTACCCGAGAAAACTTTCTCTCTCTCAGCTCTCTGAGCTCTACACGTGCACGGAGAATGATGTCTTGCATTTTCTGCCAAGCCCTGTGGTGCCCAGCTATTCTCTCTTAATGTGATCTATATTGAGTATGATCCATGGTCCCTCACATGAGTGCCACTTGGCACTCAAGTGAGTATTCTTCTTTACAAAGCTAAGAGGTAGTTCACACCTCTTACAAAGGGCCATGAGTTATTCTCCACGTAACAAGTGCCAAGTGGCACTCATGTGAGGGACCATGAGTCATGCTCCTTGTGGGTTACTAGAGAGGGATAGATATGAAGACCCCACACGGCTGGGCAGCAAGAAAATATCTGAGAACTCTGTGTGAATGCTCCAAAGATTTAGCCAGCGCTTCTTTTGCCTCGGGAACAGTGCAAAGTACCTTTTCAAAAGTGAAGGACATCACAGAGACCATCATCATATTGGTAATCAGAGCCAGCGGCGCACAAAGGCATTGAACGACGGAAGTGTTTTCACGCTTATGCTCACAATCGAATGCTCGTGAGAGTAGCAGCAGCAGCCACCACTTTCTCTCCATCCTTCCTCTTGGATGTGAGACTACTACTTCAAGTGGTTTATATATATGGCTTACTGTTGCCCTGCGACACCATATGTGGGATAATTCCATCACCCACGACTGCTCATGGTGAATCTTGAGAAAAAGAGCTCTTGGGAAGAACTTTATTTGCGCTACTTCAATTTGAGTTTTTTCCTCAAGTTGGGAGAGAAAAACCATGCTATAAATCAAAGATTTGGGGAAAAAAAATGATGCATATATGTATTTGTTGATATATTTAGGTAGTGATGTGTGTGAACACTCTAAGACAGCCGGGGCACTTTTTCCCTCTTTAGGAGGTTTTTTTCCCCCGGCTTGTATATACGCCTATTGCCCTAATGGGCTACTTATCTTTGTACATTCTCTAGTAATACATTCAGACTTGTGTGTTGTGCTCCAAGCTTCTTCTTCTTCCTTGTGTTGTTCGTGTGCTTCAGCAGTCGTCTATCTCCAACAATTGGTATCAGAGCAGGTCGTTGCTTCTTCTAGGGCGCCGTCGACACTCCTCCGTTTGCAGTCTCAGATTCGCACAAAATTTGGTGAGCATACTCAAAGTGTTTCCGAGATCAAAACCGCTTTGCTCTGTGGTGCCGAAATCGCGATCTGAGCTCGTTTCGGCCTCCGAACGCACTATCGTAGTGCTTGTGCAGGCTATTTCGTCCTTTTGTGCCAAAGGTATATACCAGTTTCTGTTCGCCAGTTTAAGCGTCTCGAAGTCTGCTACAGGTCTAGCAGAACTCGTCTGGGCAGTTCTGTTCAACTTTTTGAGATACAGTCAATTTTCTGCATCAAGGTATTTTAGTCACCGGCCATGGCTGAAAGCAGTGATGTATTCCGTATGTTGGCTGTTGAGGATAAGTTGGATGGTACCAACTACCCATTATGGGCTTATATGATGCGACATGTACTGGTTGCAAAAGGATTGTGGAACATTGTGCAGGGTGTTGAAAGACGTCCTGTTACACCTGTAACGACAGGTACTGCAAATACAGGTGTTGGAGCTGATGAAGATAGTGTCGAAGATGATACTCCGCAGATTCCTGTTCGTGCTGCTGTTTCTATTGCACCTACTGCAGAGCAGATTTGTTGGGATGGCAGAGATGCCCAGGCACATGCATTGATAGCTTTGTCTGTCAAACGTGCCATTATTCCTCATATTCGCTCTTGCAGAACAGCAAAGGATGCTTGGGATACACTTACCACTTTGTACCAGGCTAGGAATGAGGCTCGTGTTGCTTACCTCCGAAAACAGTTGGAGAGTGAGCACATGAATGAAGGTGATTCGATGGACAGTTTTCTTACAAAGATCAAAGACCTGAAGGAACAATTGATTTCTGCTGATGAGGTTATACCAGATAGCTCACTTGTGCAGACCGTTCTGAATGGCCTTCCTGATTCATATCAGAGTTTTGCCTCTACTCTTCGATTGATGATGAAAGGCAATCCGAATGCCTTGTCATTTGAGGAATTAGTCTCTGTTCTGTTGCAGGAAGATCAGTCCAGGCAGAACAGGTCCATTATGCGTGTTGCAGATCAAGCTTTCCTGGCTAGTCAGAAGGGCAAAGGAAAATGGAGCTCTTCTACTAGTAAGTAGAAATCTGCAAATGCTGCACAATCGAAGAACCAGGATAAAGATGAAAAGAAATCAGAAAAGCAGAAATTGTTCTGCAAGTACTGTAAAGGAAATGATCATATTATAAAGAACTGTCCAAAACTGGCTGCTAAAGAGGCAAAGAAGAAAGAGGCTGGAATGGTTGTTGCAGAGGCCTCTACACCAAAAATAGAGTCTGCAAATCTTGTGCAGGAAGAAGAATGGGCGTTTACTACTTTCTGCAGTTTTGACCCATCTTCTCATGATCAGTGCATGTCTGCAGTAGACTCAGATGTTTGGTACTTTGACAGTGGGGCGACCAAACATATTACCTCGCAGCGCAGTTTCTTCTCTTCACTCGAGCCTGCCTCTACAGGGAATACTGTCACATGCGCCAATAACTCCTCTTATCCTGTTATGGGAGTTGGTAAGATCATTCTGACTACTGCTGATGGTAGTTCTTTCACTTTGTCAGATGCTTTATTTGTGCCAGGGATCAAAAAGAACCTGTTATCAGTTTTTGCATTAGCCAAGATTGGCTTGGTTGTGAAATTCGTTGATGACAGGTGTACAGTCCATGATCTCTCAAATGGCGATGTGATTATTGCTTCTGGCATTTTATGTCGTGGGCTGTATAAGCTCATAGACTATGAAAGATCTGTGAATGATTCGGCATGTGCAGTTCATGATTCTCAGGCTATGTGAGATGCAAAGCTTTGGCATGCACGCTTTGGTCATCTGAATTTTGCTAGTTTGTTACGCCTGCAGAAATCTGAAATGGTGTCCTCTTTGCCCAAACTTGAGGCACCTGGAAAACATGTTTGTGAAGGCTGTATTTTGGGCAAAATGCAGCGTTCTTCCTTTCCAAAAGATGGTTCAGTTCGGGCTATGCAGAAATTGCAGCTTGTACATAGTGATGTCTGTGGTCCTATGCAGACACCCTCTTTTGGAAATTACCTTTACTTTGTGACTTTCATTGATGATTTTTCCAGGCATGCATGGGTATATCCACTCAAAGCAAAGTCCGAAGTGTTCATGTGCTTCAAACAGTTTTTGGTTTTGGTTGAAAATCTGTCAGCATGTAAAATGGGCACCCTCCGTTCTGATCGAGGGGGGGAATATATGTCTTCAGATTTTAATGCATTTCTGGCTGAACGTGGGATAAAACACCAGTGTACAGTGCCGCATACACCTCAACAGAATGGAGTTGCTGAACGAAAGAATAGGTCACTCATGGAGATGGCGAGGTGCATGGTCAAAAGTCAGGCTTTACCACATAGTTTCTGGCTTGAGGCTGTCATGTGTGCAGCATATGTACTGAACAGGTGTCCCACCAAAGCGTTGCAGTCCATCACTCCATATGAGGCTTGGCATGACCGCAAGCCATCTGTTGCTCATCTGCGTGTTTTTGTTTGTTTGGCATATGCATTAGTGCCTGAACAACATCGCAGAAAATTGGATGATAAGGCAGTAAAATGTATTTTTGTTGGGTACAGTTCTGAAAGTAAAGGCTATCGTCTGTATCATCCACAGACTAAACGCATTCTGGTTAGCCGTGATGTTGTCTTTGTGGAAGATGCTATTCAGCCATTGCTTTCATGTACTAAGGAGATATCTGTTAGCTCCAAAGACATGTATGATACTTTGATGCCTCTTTTTACAGGTGGACAGGCTAGCGCTGGTCCTAATGAGGCAACTTCTCAGCCTTTGCAGGTTTCATATGATGATGCAGATCATTCCATTTCTGATGCGATTTACATGATGCACTTGTTGATGAGAGAGCTGATATTGAACAGGCAAAAACTATGCCAAAATGGCTGGTGCAGACTTTGCGTGATAGCAAATTAGATGCACCTTTGTCATATCGTACTCGTTCAGGCTCTCATAGTACCTCCTTTGCATCAGATTGCTATGCTATGGCTGCATCTAGTCTCTGTGATGAGAATGAGCCTGTTTCTTTTGATGAAGCACAAAGTTCAGAAAATTGGATGGCTGCTATGCAATCTGAATATGATGCTATAATGAAGAATGGTACATGGTCTTTATGTGACTTGCCCCCTGGCAAGAAGGCCATTGGCACTAAGTGGGTATACAAGCTGAAGCGTAAACCTGATGGTACAGTTGACAGGTATAAGGCTAGGCTTGTTGCAAAGGGTTATGCGCAGGAAAGAGGCATTGATTTTGATGAGACCTTTGCACCTACATGCCGTATGACTACTGTTCGGAGCATTTGTGCACTTGCAGCCCATCATGGTTGGAATGTACATCAGATGGACATTAAAACAGCATTTCTGAATGGTGACTTGCATGAAGAAGTGTATGTTTTTCAGGCCCGTGGCTTTGTGCAGAAAGGGCATGAAAACCAGGTGTGCAGGTTAAAGAAGGCGTTATATGGTTTAAAGCAAGCACCACGTGCTTGGTATGAGAAAATACATGCCTATCTGATTGCACATGGTTTTGAGAACAGTCCAACTGAAAGCACCTTATATGTTAAGCGTGCTAATGATGTGCTTCTGATCATTGTTGTCTATGTAGACGACATGCTGCTCACTGGTCCTCTTGAGAAGCATATTGCTGATTTCAAGGCTGATTTGCATGCCTCATTTGAGATGTCTGATTTGGGGCATTTGCATCACTATTTGGGCATTCAGTTTATGCAAGTTGATGGTGGAATGGCTTTGTGTCAAACGAAATACATTGACACATTATTGCAGTGTTTTGGCCTTGAAGACTGTAAGCCTATTGCCACTCCTATGGAGACATGTTTATGATTGAGTCTTCATGATGCTGGAGATGCATTTGATGCTGTTCTCTATCAGTAGGCTGTTGGATGCTTGATTTACTTATGCATTACTCGGCTAGATATTCAGTTTGCTGTCTCACAGATGAGCAGGTTTATGCATTGCCCAGGAGTCACACATTGGAAAGCGGTTAAGCGCATCTTTTGCTACTTGAGTGGTACTCGGCTACTTGGGTTGTTTTATCCCAAGGGGGGATCACTACCGCAAGATTTGCATGCTTTTTCTGACTCAGATTGGGCTGGTTGCTATGACACTCGTGTGTCCACCAGTGGTTTTTGCTTCATGCTTGGTAGCTCATGTATATCTTGGTTGAGCAAGAAGCAGCCTACTGTGGCCACTTCCAGTTGTGAGGCTGAGTATAGGGCAGCTTTCACAGCTACTGTTGAGTGTGTGTGGCTCAGACGCCTTATGGCTGATTTGGGTGTTGGCCAGTCTTCTGCCACCACCATCTTCACTGACAGTCAGAGCGCATTGGCAGTTGCGAGGAACCCTGTGTTCCATGCTCGCACTAAGCACATTGAGGTGCATTATCACTATGTCAGGGAGAGGTTCTCTGCTGGGGAGATCAGCTTGGCATATGTGCCCACGCAGGAGAACATTGCAGACCTTTTCACGAAGGCTCTACCTAGGGAGAAGTTTGAAGCTTTCCGCAAAGCTTTGGGCTTACTTCCTTTTGTGGACTGATTTCCACATAGCTTGGCACTTCCTTATACATGAGTGCCAGCTCCTTGTTCACCGCATCACTCCCAGGGGGGATTTGTTGATATATTTAGGTAGTGATGTGTGTGAACACTCTAGGACAGCCGGGGCACTTTTTTCCCTCTTTAGGAGGTTTTTTTCCCCCGGCTTGTATATTCGCCTATTGCCCTAATGGGATACTTATCTTTGTACATTCTCTAGTAATACATTCAGACTTGTGTGTTGTGCTCCAAGCTTCTTCTTCTTCCTTGTGTTGTTCGCGTGCTTCAGCAGACGTCTATCTCCAACAGTATTATAGGCTATGGATATGGGGTATGGGTAAAGATTTTTTCTTGAAAAGCTTTAGTTTCTCAATTTTGAGCTTTCAAAGTGACTACTCCATGAAGATTATCTTTTCTACTTCCTACTTGTGACATACCGGAGTTCTCTGCACCATAGCTTCCTCATATGGTATCTAATTTCAAAAATCTTGGTCATGTTACGAAGCTACACTCCTTTGCTTAGAGACCATCAGTGTTGGATTTTGACGAGATTTGGTCAACCAAAATCTCTCTGCAATGCTTCAGTAGGAACTAGACGGCCACTCCCAGGCCTATTTTCTCATCATCCGGTGTCCAAATTGAATTTTTTTACTTGGGGTAGCTTCAAATCTTTGAAGTACAGGTGTTGAACTACATTTTTTGGACTGGCAAGGATTGTCAAATCTCAGAAGTTGTTCAGTTTTACTCAATTTGCCCGGTTGGGGCTATTGCTACATGGTTTTGGCATTGTTCTTGTTAGTTTTTGGTGATTAGAACCTCTCTGGACCAACTGGACATTTCCAATTTTTGTTTGGGCTTGGCAAGGATTCAAATTCATCAAGCTAAAGCTTCAAGGATCACTTTGATTTTGCTTCCACAGCTTCATTTTGTAATAGGAAAGTGCTCTTGCATATTTCTCTTCTTCTTGCATATTTAAGCTTTACTTCCATTCATTTTCACATACTCTAGTTAGCAAACGGGGGAAAGGAATTAAAACATGGAATTTAAAGGCAAAAAAGTAGTTGAACACACTTCTCCATCTAAAGAGCAACTAGAGCATCGTGATTCTAGAATGGAAGAAGTAGAATTAGGGCAAGAAGTAGAAGAAAATATTGAAGAAAAAGAGCCTCAGCAGGAAGAATATACATATGAGGAACTTTTAGATGAGTTTGTCACTCATGATCAATTCATAGACTTGAAAGAGAAAACCCTTCAATTAGAGAGAGAGATCTTTGTGGCATCACATCTCTCATACAGGAGCTAAAGTCTCAATGATCTCACTTGAGACTAGCGTTACCTCTTTCCTAGCTAGGAGGGAAAGAGAAACCCCTCCTATTCCTCTAGAGATTACTAGGAAAGATATGTCTCTTCCTAGTAAGCACAAAGGAGAGAGCTCTAGGGAAGCTCCCCTCCTGAAAGGCTTGAAGCTTCCTACCCTTATGGGGACCGAGATAGGGACAAGGATGCAATCTCCACTTTTTTACGAAAGTGGCATGATTTGCATCAATTGAAGGGCACCCCACCAGAGTACCGTGTGCTAGAGGCGAGTCTTTTGGCCTGTGTGCTTACAAGTGGTGGATGAGTCTTAAGGAGGAAAACTCTATCCCTACTAATTGGACTCAGTTTGAGACTCTTTTTCTAAAAGATTTTCTTCCTAAGAATAAGGAGGAGAGGAATTGGGATGAGTGGGATGGGATTACACAGAGAGGTAGGCCTCTTACGGTCTACCTATCCCACTATAGAGAGATCATTTTGAAACTTAAGGGCTTAGATGATTTCGAGAAGACTAGAGGGTTTGTTAGGGCCTTAGATAAAGCCATAAAGAGGGAAGTTAGAAGGAATGCGCCTAATACATTTGAGGAGGCGATCAAGTATGCACAAATATATGAGGACCATAACTATCCTCAATATACTCCTATGGAGACGGATCAGCCCCTCAAGCCTCTTAGTACGACTAAATTCAAGAAGAAGTTGCCTTTTGGGAAAAACAAAGTTTTTATTAAAAAACAAAGATCACAAGGGTAGGTTATCCACACATCACTTTGAGAGGGCCAAAAGAGAGAACCTGCACTTTAGGTGTTTGTCTCCTAGCCATTCACAGTGGAACTGTCCACTCAAGAAGGGGGAAGAAAAGAATAAGGGACCAAAGTGTAGTACGGCCCTCGAAAAAGGCAAAAAGGCGGTCCACCTAGCGTAGACCCTTCCTATTCATGGCAACTCTAGCTGCAAGGGAGTGGAGGTGATGCACAAGGATATAGATCACACCTACTGTTTGACTTAGTCATTTTGGCCACCGTAGTTTGGACCACATGACCTAGTTAAGCTGCATGGTAGTGTGTACGGGACCAGAGTGCGGGTCATGATAGATGACTCTGCCACTCATAATTTTATAAACTATGCTTTGGTCAAGAAATTAAAGATTCCCCAGCAGCCTAATGCACATAAAGACATTGTATCTATGATGCAAGGGCAAGATAAGAGAATATGGGATACTATGGTATCCAATTTGGAAGTCAAGATGTAGGACTATACAGATTATATAGACTTCCAAATTATGAATATAGAGAGGACAGACCTTGTATTAGGAAGAGTGTGGCTATGGGGGTTGGGAGATACACTTAAATGCAACTATCAAAACAACACACTTGAATTTGAAAAGAATGGAAGTAAATTTTGTATTCAGGGAGAGATAGATGTACCTAGTGCACCTCTCATTTCATCACTAGAGTTGTACAGTATTTATTATTCTTAGCATGTACAGGAGATGTTTTTATTGTATAGTCATGATATGGAGCATTGTATAGACAGCTCATCTGATGTATATTTTCATGCTAGGAATGTAAATATGGACAAGACTTTCTACTATTCTTTTTTGCAAGAGTGTGTGGTTGAAATTTTTAAGGATCTTATGTTTGAGTATAGAGATGTTTTTCCCACTGACTTACCTAGAGGGCTACCACCTGAGAGAGGGGACATTGACCATGCCATTGAGGTTGTTACTGGAACTTTTCACGACAGAGGTTAGATACCTTGGGCATATAGTCTCCCAGGATGGAATCCAGATGGATCCTGAAAAAGTAAGAGCTATTATGGAATGGCCACATCCAAGGAATCTGGAAGAGCTCGAGATCTTCCTAGGTTTATCAGGTTTCTATCAATGATTTATTAATAACTATGCCAAAATTGCTGTCCCGATGATGGAACAGCTTAAAGGGAAAGGGAAAGCCTTTCATTGGGGAGATGAACAGAAGCAAAGTATAGAGAAATCAAAAGTAGCAATTGCTAGAGCTCCACTTTTACATATAGAAGATCCCAACAAACCAATTGTGGTTGAGATTGACGCGAGTGACTTTGCCATAGGAGCAGTTCTAGTTCAGGATGGTCGACGAGTTGCTTTTGAGAGCAAGAAACTAGAACCGGCTTAGAAGAATTACTTTATCTATGAGAAGGAGTTGTATGCAATTATCCATGCTTTCAAGAAGTGGTGTCATTATTTATATGGTGCCAAAGTTACAATAGTGTTTGATCAAGAGACCATTAAGTGGCTCTCTAATCAAACATACCTTAAAGATCGTAAGGCCCGATGGGAAGAGACCCTTCCGGAGTTTGATTATGATCTTAGGTATAGGAAGGGAAAGTTTAATGTAGTGGCTGATTCACTTAGCTGCATGCCTATGCTCAATGGATTGAGTTTTACTCAGATCACTAGTGAGCTACTTGAGTCCATTAGAGGGAAATGTAGGCTTGATCCTACATACTCCGAGATTTGGGAAGCCATAGAGAATGGGGGATTGTGATATATGGGTTTCCAGTGAGGATGGAGTATCGACCGGTACTCAAGAACGATTCAAGTGGAAGAATTATAGTGTCCATGATGGATATCTATTATATAAAGGTAAGGTGTGTGTCCCTAGAGATTTTGAGATGAGACGACATATTTTTTATGAGTGACATGACACACCTAGTGCGGGACACCCAGGAGTTAACAAGACTTATGATCTTGTTAAGAGGTAGTTTTATTGGCCTCGACTTCATAAGGACATCCTAGAGTATGTGCTTAAGTGCATTAAATGCCAGGTCAACAAAGCTAAGAGATTGAGGATTGGAGGACTACTCCACCCTTTGGATATTCCTAATGGGAAGTGGGAGAGTATCTCCATGGACTTTATAGTCGGATTATCTAAGACACAGAGAGGGCACGACTCAATTTGCGTAATTTATAGGTGAACCAAAATGGCTAGGTTTATTCCGACACGTACTACAGTGAAGACACCAGAGTTGGCTAGAATTTTTGTGGAGAACCTATACCGGTTATATGGTCTTCCTTTAGACATAGTTTCCGATCGGGATAGGAAGTTTACTAGCCACTTTTGGAGAGCAGTCTTCAAAAGGTTGGATACGAAACTTAGCATGATTATGGCCGATCATCCATAGTCGGATGGGCAAATAGAGAGGGTTAAACAAATCCTAGAGGATATGCTTCGGGCATATGTGAATGAAAGGCAAACTAATTGGGAAGAGTACCTACCTATAGTAAAGTTTGCATATAATAGTGCCAAGCACTCTTCCACTAGGCATAGTCCATTTATGTTTATGTATGGGTTTCAGCCAAGAGCTCCTTATGGAGTACGCTTGCAGAATGAAAAGGTTCAAGCTGCAAAGGACTTCTTGGAAGAGATGAATGATATGCTTAGACTTGTTAAGGACAGCATTAGGAGAGCTCAGGATAGAGCTAGAGCCTATGCTAACCCTCAAAGGAGAGATATCAACTTTGAGGTAGGAGAGCAGGTCTATCTTAGACTTCTATCTAGGTCTGAAACCATGAAGACGGGACCTTGTCCAAAACTATCTCCTAGGTATTGTGGACCTTTCCAAATACTTAAGAGAATAGGAAAGATGGCTTACCAGCGCCAACTTCTAGAGAATAGTAAAATTCATCCAGTTTTTCATGTTTGCCAGCTTAAGAAAAGGCTGGGTAAATCTGACAACCTCATTTCAGATAGTGAGGTAGTAGAGCCTATTTCTGTTCAATCTATTCCACATGATCCTGAGAGCATACTACACACTCGAGAGAAATGGAGGAGAAGTCACTTATATAAAGAGTGTCTAGTAAAGTGGAAAGATAGTTCAGAAGATAGTGCCACATGGGAGCGGGTTAGCACCCTTCACAGATAGTTTCCCAATTTTAAACTACCTTCCCAAGAGTCTTCTTAACGGGAAGGATATGGGGGAACAACACGGAGATATGGCCATGTATTTCTATACATGGGGATATAGTGGGAGTGGTGTCCTATTATTTCTCTCTTTCTATCAGACCTTCCAATACCATTTGAGGACAAAAATGGAGTTAAGGGGAAGGAAATGTAACATGGAGAATTACTCATGAGTCCTTGGTAAGATGTGTGAACCACCTCTTAGTCTTTTAGAGTAGAGTACTCACTTGAGTGTCAAGTGGCACTCATGTGAGGGACCATGAGTCATGCTCCTTGTGGGTTACTAGAGAGGGATAGATATGAAGACCCCACGTGGTTGGGGGGAAAGAAAATATCTGAATGCTCCAAAGATTTAGTCGGTGCTTCTTCTGCCTCGAGAATGGTGCAGGTACCTTTTTAAAAGTGAAGGACATCACAGAGACCATCATCATAGTTCCAGATGTTAAGCCCATGTCGGAGCCTTGGTGACTCATCATGGAGCGTTGTGTCACTTATGAAGCCTTGACTTTCACACTTGTTTCAAAGATAAAGTGGCACTGTCATATGTGTATATAATCTCGCACTCACTCACTCCTTAGACCACAAGTTCACATGACCTTCTTGTTGTTTTGTCTATGCCTCAACAAGACAATTCTAGTATTACATGGTGTGCAACCCTTGGAATGGATAATATGATCTTACCAACATGAGCCTCATAAGTATATCAATGATGAATTTATCTAGTAAATAAAGAGAACACCTATGAATCATGCATCTTAATTACTATGAAGCAGGTACTATAATAACAAGGCACTGGCTATGGTGAGCAGCTCCTCGATTTTCCCAACATAAGTGCTCCATGCACACATGAATGGTCAATCAATAAAGACACAGGCATACACACATGCCAACCTCTCTTGGGAGTAAGAGAACACAAGCTCAGAAAAGCTCACTTCCATTCAAAAAACTAGAGAAGGCTACAATAGCTCACCCTACAAACTAAGATTTGATTGCCATTTATAGATAGCTTTAAGTTTGGATAATCTTCACATTCGAATGTTTTTTGTCCTAAACCTTCATTTGACCTCAGATTTGAGTTTTAAAAAATCTGAAAAGAAATTATAGTCTCTGACGCCATGAGTTCACGAGCTCCAAGGCTCGTTGGCTTCTACAAAAGTCCACTATAATTACATGAAATAATGGTTTTGACATGTTTCAAGTAGGAAATTTTATAGTATGAGTGGCCAAACTTGAAACTTGAAGGGAATTTTGAAGTGTATCGCCACCATGTGGCATTTTCTTCAGTTGGCATCTCCACATAGACCCATAGCTTTGATGATTGATCTTTTTTGTCATCCTTTGCTGAGATCATGTCCGCTTTTGTGAGTATCTACTCTACTTCTTCTTCAAAAGGTTTACGTATTTATTTCCTCAATTTGTGCACTTTCCTTGCCCACCACTCTTGAAGAAGTAGAGTCATAAGTGTCAATAGCTGTCTGTTTCTTCATAGGTTAGTTTTCGTTCATCTTTGAAAGCTTGTCTCGAAGCTCTATCTCCTCTTTATTCACCTACTTGTCCAAATGAGGGAGCCGAAAGATGTTCATTTCATCGGATGATAATGACGATGATGATGACGATGAAGAAGAAACGCAGACGTGCAAAAAGAAGAGCGTAAAGAGCGCAGAGGTCAAAGCTATGGAAAGTATCACGTCGGACGAGCGCAACGGAGATATAGTCACAGACAATATAGCTGATTCTGTAGCGCAAGGAATTTTCTATCGTATAAATAAGACGGATAGGGGACTGAAACGATCCACCATGTCGTCGTAGTTCAGATAGCCCCCCATCCGGCCGAGGGGAGAAGTAGAAGCCGGTGTAGTGAATCACATTCGGAGAACGAGCGACATACAGGCAAGAACAGGTGGAGGTGTGGTACACAAGAAGAAGTGAAGAAAATGCCATTAGGCTCAATGGTAGACAAGGAGAGTGATGAAGCCAACAGCGACACACTCGGCCCTCGGAAACGAGCGAATGAGAGGAAGGTTCTCGGAAAGGATGATTCAGACATGGGGGCCTCAGAAAATTTCTGCGAACTGCGTTCCCCGCATAGAAGCTTCTGCAATCTGCGCAATGGATTGGATGCCCAGAAGCTGAATTCACGTGGATAAAGTCCCGCAAGCTTCCAGATCAGGATTCAACGAAGCGACAGCTGCGCGATATGCATGACCTCTGCATGGGGCTCCATGAACGACCACTTGCATTGGTAGGGCGCGCACATGGCCACTTTGCCGTATCTGACTTTACTGTTGCCTTGTACTACGGCACTTCCAACAGAATTGAGCGGCGGTAAAAGAAAGCTTTACCATTTGCCTCCTGCAGCTGTGCTACGGTACTTTCGAGTCCCGGCAGAATTGAGCCATATAAAGAGTAGTAGACTGTGGTTGAAGATTGTGAATGAACTCTGCGTCTGAGTGCTCAGTCGAATCAATGAAGATGTAACGGTGGAATCAGCATAATCTTTTTTTTTTCAACAAGGTTAAAAGTAGAAATAGAGAAAAAATATAAATTAGAATTAGATTAGGGAGAATTACAACAAATGCTTAATTTTTTATCAGCAAGCTTAGAATTAAAAATAATGAAATACATTACGGAGAATTAAAAAGAAGCTTAAAATAAATTGAGCGTGGACTGAGATGAGCAAAGATAGATACTGAGATGAGCAAAGATAGATGAACAAAGCTGCAAAATTTCACCAAACATAAAAATCGAAATTGTTCACTTTAATCAGGCATCCTTTTAGCATTCACCGCCATCCATTATCATTCACTCACTCGGAATTGAACACTAGAAAATTTTGAATTGAACATATAGAATTTTCAGCACAATTTGTTAGACAATTCAATGATTCCCCTGCCTACTGTTGGAGTTAGACGTCTGCGGAAGCACGCGAACAGCACAAGGAAGAAGAAGAAGCTTGGAGCACAACACACAAGACTGAATGTATATTACTAGAGAATGTACAAAGATAAGTAGCCCATTAGGGCAATAGGCATATATACAAGCCGGGGGAAAAAAACCTCCTAAAGAGGGAAAAAAGTACCCGGCGGTCCTAGAGTGTTCACACACATCACTACCTAAATATATCAACAAATCCCCCCTGGGAGTGATGCGGATGCGGTGAACAAGGAGCTAGCACTCATGTATAAGGAAGTGCCAAGCTATGTGGAAATCACTCCACAAAAGGAAGTAAGCCCAAAGCTTTGCGGAAAGCTTCAAACTTCTCCCTAGGCAGAGCCTTCGTGAAAAGGTCTGCAATGTTCTCCTGCGTGGGCACATATGCCAAGCTGATCTCCCCAGCAGAGAACCTCTCCCTGACATAGTGATAATGCACCTCAATGTGCTTAGTGCGAGCATGGAACACAGGGTTCCTCGCAACTGCCAATGCGCTCTGACTATCAGTGAAGATGGTGGTGGCAGAAGACTGGCCAACACCCAAATCAGCCATAAGGCGTCTGAGCCACAGACACTCAACAGTCGCTGTGAAAGCTGCCCTATACTCAGCCTCACAACTGGAAGTGGCCACAGTAGGCTGCTTCTTGCTCAACCAAGATATACATGAGCTACCAAGCATGAAGCAAAAACCACTGGTGGACACACGAGTGTCATAGCAACCAACCCAATCTGAGTCAGAAAAAGCATGCAAATCTGGCGGTAGTGATCCCCCCCTGGGATAAAACAACCCAAGTAGCCGAGTACCACTCAAGTAGCGAAAGATGCGCTTAACCGCCTTCCAATGCGTGACTTCTGGGCAATGCATAAACCTGCTCATCTATGAGACAGCAAACTGAATATCTGGCCGAGTAATGCATAAGTAAATCAAGCATCCAACAGCCTGCTGATAGAGAACAGCATCAAATGCATCTCCAGCATCATGAAGACTCAATCGTAAACCTGTCTCCATAGGAGTGGCAATAGGCTTACAGTCTTCAAGGCCAAAACGCTGCAATAATGTGTCAATATATTTCGTTTGACACAAAGCCATTCCACCATCAACTTGCATAAACTGAATGCCCAAATAGTGATGCAAATGCCCCAAATCAGACATCTCAAATGAGGCATGCAAATCATTCTTAAAATCAGCAATATGCTTCTCAATAGGACCAGTGAGCAGCATGTCGTCTACATAGACAACAATGATCAGAAGCACATCATTAGCTCGCTTAACATATAAGGTGCTTTCAGTTGGACTGTTCTCAAAACCATGTGCAATTAGATAGGCATGTATCTTCTCATACCAAGCACGTGGTGCTTGCTTTAAACCATATAACGCCTTCTTTAACCTGCACACCTGGTTTTCATGCCCTTTCTGCACAAAGCCACGGGGCTGAAAAACATACACTTCTTCATGCAAGTCACCATTCAGAGATGTTGTTTTAATGTCCAACTGATGTACATTCCAACCATGATGGGCTGCAAGTGCACAAATGCTCCGAACAGTAGTCATACGGCATGTAGGTGCAAAGGTCTCATCAAAATCAATGCCTCTTTCCTACGCATAACCCTTTGCAACAAGCGTAGCCTTATACCTGTCAACTGTACCATCAGGTTTACGCTTCAGCTTGTATACCCACTTAGTGCCAATGTCCTTCTTGCCAGGAGGCAAGTCACATAAAGACCATGTACCATTCTTCATTATATCATCATATTCAGATTGCATAGCAGCCATCCAATTTTCTGAATTCTGTGCTTCATCAAAAAAAACGGGCTCATTCTCATCACAGAGACTAGATGCAGCCATAGCATAGCAATCTGATGCAAAGCAGGCACTATGAGAGCCTGAACGAGTACGATATGACAAAGGTGCATCTAATTTTTTGTCACGCAAAGTCTGCACCAGCCATTTTGGCATAGTTTTGTCTGCTCAATATCAGCTCTCTCATCAGCAAGTGCATCATGTAAATCTGCATCAGAAATGGAATGATCTGCATCATCATATGAAACCTGCGAAGGCTGAGAAGTTGCCTCATTAGGACTAGCACTAGACTGTCCACCTGTAAAAAGAGGCATCAAAGTATCATACATGTCTTTGGAGCTAACAAATGTCTCCTTAGTACATGAAAGCAATGGCTGAATAGCATCTTCCACAAATACAATATCACGGCTAACCTGAATGCATTTAGTCTGTGGATGATACAGGCGATAGCCTTTACTTTCAGAACTGTATCCAACAAAAATACATTTAACTGCTTTATCATCCAATTTTCTGCGATGTTGTTCAGGCACTAATGTTGTTCAGGCACTAATGCATATGCCAAACAACCAAAAACACGCAGATGAGCAAGAGATGGCTTGAGGTCATGCCAAGCCTCATATGGAGTGATAGACTGTAGTGCTTTAGTGGGACACATGTTCAGTACATATGCTGCACACATGAGAGCCTCAAGCCAGAAACTATGAGGTAAAGCCTGACTCTTGACCATACACCTCGCCATCTCCATGCGAGACCTGTTGAGGTGTATACGGCACTGTACACTGGTGTTTTATCCCACATTTAGCCAGAAATGCATTAAAATCTGAAGACATATATTCCCCCCCTCGATCAGAACGGAGGGTGCCCATTTTACATGCTGACAGATTTTCAGCCAAAACCAAAAACTGTTTGAAGCACATGAACACTTCGGACTTTGCTTTGAGTGGATATACCCATGCATGCCTGGAAAAATCATCAATGAAAGTCACGAAGTAAAGGTAATTTCCAAAAGAGGGTGTCTGCATAGGACCACAGACATCACTATGTACAAGCTGCAGTTTCTACGTAGCCCGAACTAAACCATCTTTTGGAAAGGAAGAACGCTGCATTTTGCCCAAAATACAGCCTTCGCAAACATGTTTTCCAGGTGCCTCAAGTTTGGGCAAAGAGGACACCATTTCAGATTTCTACAGGCGTAGCAAACTAGCAAAATTCAGATGACCAAAGCGTGCATGCCAAAGCTTTACATCTGACATAGCCTGAGAATCTTGAACTGCACATGCCAAAGCATTCACAGATCTTTCATAGTCTATGAGCTTATACAACCCACGACATAAAATGCCAGAAGCAATAATCACATCGCTATTTGAGAGATCATGGACTGTACACTTGTCATCAACAAATTTCACAACCAAGCCAATCTTGGCTAATGCAGAAACTGATAACAGATTCTTTTTTATCCCTGGCACAAATAAAGCATCTGACAAAGTGAAAGAACTACCATCAACAGTAGTCAAAATGATCTTACCAACTCCCATAACAGGATAAGAGGAGTTGTTGGCGCATGTAACAGTATTCCCTGTAGGGGCAGGCTCGAGTGAAGAGCAGAAACTACGCTCCGAGGTAATATGTTTGGTCGCCCCACTGTCAAAGTACCAAACATCTGAGTCTACTGCAGACATGCACTGATCATGAGAAGATGGGTCAAAACTGCACAAGATTTGTAGACTCTGTTTTTGGTGTAGAGGCCTCTGCAACAACCATTCCAGCCTCTTTCTTGTTTGCCTCTTTAGCAGCCAGTTTTGGACAGTTCTTTATGATATGATCATTGCCTTTATAGTACTTACAAAACAATTTCTGCTTTTTTTATTTTTTATCATCTTTGTCTTGGTTCTTTGAATGTGCAGCATTTGCAGATTTCTGCTTACTAGTAGAAGAGCTCCATTTTCCTTTGCCCTTCTGACTAGCCAGGAAAGCTTGATGTGCAACTCGCATAATGGACCTGTTCTGCCTGGACTGATCTTCCTGCAATAGAACAGAGACTAACTCCTCAAATGATAAGGCATTCGGATTGCCTTTCATCATCAACCAAAGAGTAGAAGCAAAACTCTGATATGAGTCACGAAGACCATTCATAACGGTCTGCACAAGTGAGCTATCTGGTATAACCTCATTAGCAGAAATCAATTGTTCCTTCAAATCTTTGATCTTCGTTAGGAAACTATCCATAGAATCACCTTCATTCATATGCTCACTCTCCAACTGTTTTCGGAGATAAGCAACACGAGCCTCATTCCTAGCTTGGTACAATGTGGTAAGTGTATCCCAAGAATCCCTAGCTGTTCTGCAAGAGCGTATGTGAGGAATAATGGCACGTTTGACAGACAAAGCTATCAATGCATGTGCCTGGGCATCTCTGCCATCCCAACAAATCTGCTCTACAGTAGGTGCAACAGAAAGAGCAGCACGAATAGGAATCTGCACAATATCATCTTCGACACCATCTTTGTTGGAGTTAGACGTCTGCGGAAGCACGCGAACAGCACAAGGAAGAAGAAGAAGCTTGGAGCACAACACAGAAGACTGAATGTATTACTGGAGAATGTACAAAGATAAGTAGCCCATTAGGGCAATCGGCGTATATACAAGCCGGGGGAAAAAAACCTCCTAAAGAGGGAAAAAAGTGCCCCGGCGGTCCTAGAGTGTTCACACACATCACTACCTAAATATATCAACAAATCCCCCCTGGGAGTGATGCGGTGAACAAGGAGCTGACACTCATGTATAAGGAAGTGCCAAGCTATGTGGAAATCACTCCACAAAAGGAAGTAAGCCCAAAGCTTTGCGGAAAGCTTCAAACTTCTCCCTAGGCAGAGCCTTCGTGAAAAGGTCTGCAATGTTCTCCTGCGTGGGCACATATGCCAAGTTGATCTCCCCAGCAGAGAACCTCTCCCTGACATAGTGATAATGCACCTCAATGGGCTTAGTGCGAGCATGGAACACAGGGTTCCTCGCAACTGCCAATGCGCTCTGACTGTCGGTGAAGATGGTGTTTGCAGAAGACTGGCCAACACCTAAATCAGCCATAAGGCGTCTGAGCCACACACACTCAACAGTCGCTGTGAAAGCTGCCCTATACTCAGCCTCACAACTGGAAGTGGCCACAGTAGGCTGCTTCTTGCTCAACCAAGATATACATGAGCTACCAAGCATGAAGCAAAAACCACTAGTGGACACACGAGTGTCATAGCAACCAGCCCAATCTGAGTCAGAAAAAGCATGCAAATCTGGCGGTAGTGATCCCCCCTTGGGATAAAACAACCCAAGTAGCCGAGTACCACTCAAGTAGCGAAAGATGCGCTTAACCGCTTTCCAATGCGTGACTCCTGGGCAATGCATAAACCTGCTCATCTGTGAGACAGCAAACTGAATATCTGGCCGAGTAATGCATAAGTAAATCAAGCATCCAACGGCCTGCTAATAGAGAACAGCATCAAATGCATCTCCAGCATCATGAAGACTCAATCGTAAACCTGTCTCCATAGGAGTGGCAATAGGCTTACAGTCTTCAAGGCCAAAACGCTGCAATAATGTGTCAATATATTTCGTTTGACACAAAGCCATTCCACCATCAACTTGCATAAACTGAATGCCCAAATAGTGATGCAAATGCCCCAAATCAAACATCTCAAATGAGGCATGCAAATCAGCCTTGAAATCAGCAATATGCTTCTCAAGAGGACCAGTGAGCAGCATGTCGTCTACATAGACAACAATGATCAGAAGCACATCATTAGCACGCTTAACATATAAGGTGCTTTCAGTTGGACTGTTCTCAAAACCATGTGCAATCAGATAGGCATGTATTTTCTCATACCAAGCACGTGGTGCTTGCTTTAAACCATATAACGCCTTCTTTAACCTGCACACCTAGTTTTCATGCCCTTTCTGCACAAAGCCACGGGGCTGAAAAACATACACTTCTTCATGCAAGTCACCATTCAGAAATGCTGTTTTAATGTCCAACTGATGTACATTCCAACCATGATGGGCTGCAAGTGCACAAATACTCCGAACAGTAGTCATACGGCATGTAGGTGCAAAGGTCTCATCAAAATCAATGCCTCTTTCCTGCGCATAACCCTTTGCAACAAGCCTAGCCTTATACCTGTCAACTGTACCATCAGGTTTACGCTTCAGCTTGTATACCCACTTAGTGCCAATGGCTTTCTTGCCAGGAGGCAAGTCACATAAAGACCATGTACCATTCTTCATTATAGCATCATATTCAGATTGCATAGCAGCCATCCAATTTTCTGAATTTTGTGCTTCATCAAAAGAAACACGCTCATTCTCATCACAGAGACTAGATGCAGCCATAGCATAGCAATCTGATGCAAAGGAGGTACTATGAGAGCCTGAACGAGTACGATATGACAAAGGTGCATCTAATTTGCTGTCACGCAAAGTCTGCACCAGCCATTTTGGCATAGTTTTTGCCTGCTCAATATCAGCTCTCTCATCAACAAGTGCATCATGTAAATCTGCATCAGAAATGGAATGATCTGCATCATCATATGAAACCTGCAAAGGTTGAGAAGTTGCCTCATTAGGACCAGCGCTAGCCTGTCCACCTGTAAAAAGAGGCATCAAAGTATCATACATGTCTTTGGAGCTAACAGATGTCTCCTTAGTACATGAAAGCAATGGCTGAATAGCATCTTCCACAAAGACAACATCACGGCTAACCAGAATGCGTTTAGTCTGTGGATGATACAGACGATAGCCTTTACTTTCAGAACTGTACCCAACAAAAATACATTTTACTGCCTTATCATCCAATTTTCTGCGATGTTGTTCAGGCACTAATGCATATGCCAAACAACCAAAAACACGCAGATGAGCAACAGATGGCTTGCGGTCATGCCAAGCCTCATATGGAGTGATGGACTGCAACGCTTTGGTGGGACACCTGTTCAATACATATGCTGCACACATGCTCATCTTTATCCTGTTCTTCGATTGTGCAGCATTTGCAGATTTCTGCTTACTAGTAGAAGAGCTCCATTTTCCTTTGCCCTTCTGACTAGCCAGGAAAGCTTGATCTGCAACACGCATAATGGACCTGTTCTGCCTGGACTGATCTTCCTGCAACAGAACAGAGACTAATTCCTCAAATGACAAGGCATTCGGATTGCCTTTCATCATCAATCGAAGAGTAGAGGCAAAACTCTGATATGAATCAGGAAGGCCATTCAGAACGGTCTGCACAAGTGAGCTATCTGGTATAACCTCATCAGCAGAAATCAATTGTTCCTTCAGGTCTTTGATCTTTGTAAGAAAACTGTCCATCGAATCACCTTCATTCATGTGCTCACTCTCCAACTGTTTTCGGAGGTAAGCAACACGAGCCTCATTCCTAGCCTGGTACAAAGTGGTAAGTGTATCCCAAGCATCCTTTGCTGTTCTGCAAGAGCGAATATGAGGAATAATGGCACGTTTGACAGACAAAGCTATCAATGCATGTGCCTGGGCATCTCTGCCATCCCAACGAATCTGCTCTGCAGTAGGTGCAACAGAAACAGCAGCACGAACAGGAATCTACGGAATATCATCTTCGACACCATCTTCATCAGCTCCAACACCTGTATTTGCAGTACCTGTCGTTACAGGTGTAACAGGACGTCTTTCAACACCCTGCACAATGTTCCACAATCCTTTTGCAACCAGTACATGTCGCATCATATAAGCCCATAATGGGTAGTTGGTACCATCCAACTTATCCTCAACAGCCAACATACGGAATACATCACTGCTTTCAGCCATGGCCGGTGACTAAAATACCTTGATGCAGAAAATTGACTGTATCTCAAAAAGTTGAACAGAACTGCCCAGACGAGTTCTGCTAGACCTGTAGCAGACTTCGAGACGCTTAAACTGGCGAACAGAAACTGGTGTATACCTTTGGCACAAAAGGACGAAATAGCCTGCACAAGCACTGCGATAGTGCGTTCGGAGGCCGAAACGAGCTCAGATCGCGATTTCGGCACATAGCGAAGCTATTTTGATCTCGGAAACACCCTGAGTATGCTCACCAAATTTTGTGCGAATCTGAGACTGCAAACGGAGGAGTGTCGACGGCGCCCTAGAAGAAGCGACGACCTGCTCTGATACCAATTGTTGGAGTTAGACGTCTGCGGAAGCACGCGAACAGCACAAGGAAGAAGAAGAAGCTTGGAGCACAACACACAAGACTGAATGTATTACTGGAGAATGTACAAAGATAAGTAGCCCATTAGGGCAATCGGCGTATATACAAGCCGGGGGAAAAAGACCTCCTAAAGAGGGAAAAAAGTGCCCCGGCGGTCCTAGAGTGTTCACACACATCACTACCTAAATATATCAACAATCTTCATCAGCTCCAGCACCTCCAACACCTGTATTTGTAGTACCTGTAGTCGCAGGTGTAACAGGACGTCTTTCAACACCCTGCACAATGTTCCACAGTCCTTTTGCAACCAATACATGTCGCATCATATAAGCCCATAATGGGTAGTTGGTACCATCCAACTTATCCTCAACAACCAACATACGGAATACATCACTGCTTTTAGCCATGGCCAGTGACTAAAATACCTTGATGCAGAAAATTGACTGTATCTCAAAAAGTTGAACGGAACTGCCCAGACGCGTTCTGCTAGACCTGTAGCAGACTTCGAGACGCTTAAACTGGCGAACACAAACTGGTATATACCTTTGGCACAAAAGGACGAAATAGCCTGCACAAGCACTGCGATAGTGTGTTCGGAGGCCGAAATGAGTTCGGATCGCGATTTCGGTACCATAGAGCGAAGCAGTTTTGATCTCGGAAACACCCTGAGTATGCTCACCAAATTTCGTGCGAATCTAAGACTGCAAACGGAGGAGTGTCGACGGTGCCCTAGATGAAGCGACAACCTGCTCTGATACCAATTGTTGGAGTTAGACGTCTGCGGAAGCACGCAAACAGCACAAGGAAGAAGAAGAAGCTTGGAGCACAACACACAAGACTGAATGTATATTACTAGAGAATGTACAAAGATAAGTAGCCCATTAGGGCAATAGGCGTATATACAAGCCGGGGGAAAAAAACCTCCTAAAGAGGGAAAAAAGTGCCCGGGCGGTCCTAGAGTGTTCACACACATCACTACCTAAATATATCAACGCCTACATCATCATGCTGAGCTTGGAGTTCATCAAAATTTGTTAGACGATTCAACGATTCAACGTGTGTGAGATGTGTTCACTCATGAGATTATTATTCATTCATAGAGACGTCCTACCAAATTCGTCTCTTTCGAGACAGTCAAATTCGGATGACCATTTTTTGTCGAGACTATGCAAAGATGAATTGAGCACTCAGCAGCATTTTTTTTTATAAAAAGGAAGTTCGGCCATGGCCTAATCTCCTGGACTTTAATTAAAATAATGAAGAAAAATTATAGGTGAATGGGACTAGTGCCCAAGGGACCCCCCAAATCCCACAAAGTAGGGGACGAGTTCAGTAAGCTAGAGGGCGTTACAAATGAAACGTACAAAACTATCATCTCCTTCGTGGGGGACCCATTTGGGTTTCAGCTTGTTATCTACCAGGAGATAAATACAGTGGTGCCTAAATGGAGGAGATCTCTTGTCTTGGGAGATTCTTTTACCTAGAAGAAACAAGGATTTCTCAATCGACCATTCCTTTTGGGTTTGGCCAAAGTTGACAGCACATCGCTCCCTCCAAATTTTCCAAAGAGTCTCTCCTCTGATGGCATTCCACAGCCTATAAGAGCAGCCAACCGCCTCACCCAACAGCGCCTGTTGCCAATCGATTTGGTACGAGAGATGCAGAATCCTTATCACATCATGCCAGATAACACGGGATTTGGGGCAATCGAAGAAGAGGTGAACAAGGTCTTCGATGCATCGATGGCCCCGCTTGCACCATGGAGGCACACCACAAATTTTGTTGGCCCTTGCGTTGTACCAGATACGTTTATGCAAGATTTTCCACATGAGAACAAATTTCTTGATCTCTATAAGGGGGTGCCAAATCGACATGAACTTAAGTTCCCTTCGAATTTTGGTCCAATAAAGGCACCACACCTTGTTAAGAGTGTGATGAACATCTAAGATTTCTTTGAAGTTGGGAATTCTGGGTAGTTTCTTACCATTGCTCCATTTGAGGCCCTCTAGGCAAGGAGAATCCTGTCCACAGAGAAGGCGGGTAGTTGAGTGGTCCCACGCTGAACATTTGTTTTGAAGAAGAGTCCATTCTTCGAGAGAAATTCTATGTCTTGGGTCTAAGTCTTCAAACCTAATCCACTGGCCAGTCTCTTGTTTCCAAAGCTTTTTCCACTGTTTGTACCCCTTGTTCCATAGTCGCTTTGCCGTTTGGAGGTTCCAAGACTCCACCTCCCTTAAGCCACTGATCGGGAACCAGATAGAGTCATTTTGTCTTATCCCAGCAGCCCACTTCCACTCATCACTGACTCTGATGAATTGTTCGGCTTTGTTCCAACTCTTCCATAAGGAACACATGAGGCTAGAGCTTTTAGGGGACACCGGGTGGGGGGAGAACAAAAGTGTGAGGATCCCTATGTTCTTCCAACCAGGAAGACCAACTAAGGTAAGGTCTTTCGAATTTTTGAAGAGCAATTTAGCCCAGGAGGACTCTCTATTGCACCAAGCCTTGATAAGCCACTTAGCCGCTAGCTTGTCAGCTAACCTAGTGATATTCAAAATATGCAAGCCCCCCGATTCTTTTGAGCTAGTACAAGTTTCCCATTTGATTTTGGGAATCCCCCTCCTATTGGGGTCCCTAGTCCATAGGAAGTTTCTGCAGATCCTTTCCACTTTGGCCAATTCTTTCTCCTTAGGTCTCCAACATGAGATATAGTAAATAATCGTAGAAAGCATAAATGTGTTGACAACCATTGCACGCCCTGCCAGGTTAGCTTGCATACCTTTCCAATGGTTTAGTTTGCTATCCAATTTGGATAGAATCCAGTTCCACTGTTGGTCCATCAAGATATTGAAGCCCATCAGAATGCCGAGGAGACGGAAGACTTGGCCGCTAGGGATAACTTGACACCCCTCATCAATCAATAGTTTTGGCAGGGGCCCATGGATTGCTCTGAAAGCAGTTTTAGCATGGTTGATTTTTGAACCTGACGCCTTACAAAAGGTGTCGAGGTAGTCCCAAAACACCTCAATGCAGTTTCTCTCATTGAGAACAAAGGCATTCATGTCATCTGCAAAGAGTCTTTCAATCATCTGGTCGTGACCAAGGGGTAGGGAGAGACCTTTGAGATTTCCAACATCTAAGTGATGCTTAAATAGGCGACTCAGGCCATCCGAGGCGATAGCAAAGAGTAATAGAGCCAGTGGGCAACCTTGCCTGATAGATCTTTTTAAACGTATGGGTTTAGAGAGCTTATCGTTGATGTTTATTCTTGTTGAGACATTTCCGAGAAGAGTGGAAACCATCATCGTGAACTTTTGGCTGCACCCAAGGTCTTTCAGAGATTGAAGAATAAAGTCCCATTCCAATATGTCATATGCTTTGTTGAAGTCGATCTTAATGAATATCAACTCTTGAGCAGACTCCTCGGAAAAGGAAAGGCCTTCCCAAATATCGACAGTTGCTTCAAGTATAGATCTACCTTTGATAAAACCTTTATGGTCCTCACAAAGCCATGACTTTAAATGACACGAGATTCTATTGGTGATTACTTTGGCGATTATCTTGTACCTAGTTTGGAGCATGGTAATCTGCCGCCAGTTTTCAATTTTGTTCTTATCTCCTCTTTTGTGAATTAATTTGATGACACCATTATTAAGACACTCAGGGAGGGCACCGAAGGAGAGAGCCTCTTGCCACACAAGACGCAGCGGGGTGGCCACCACATGCTTAAAGGACTTGAAAAACTCATTGGTGAGTCCATCAGGGCCCGGGCTCTTCCCATTGGGGAGAGTATCAATAACCTCGATAATTTCGTTCTCTAAAATGTTAGCATCCAGCAGAGAAATCATGTTCGGAGGGATTCTAGGTTGAGAAACCCTTGAGATGGCTGCCATGCAATCACGCCTGTGCGGGGAAAGAGGAGTCGAGACCCCGAGAAGATGGGTGAAGTGCTCGACGATGATAGATCTATTCTCAACTTCCGTGCTGCATTCGATCCCATTGTTGTCGACCAAGAAGGGGATGGCTTCCCTCCCTTCTTTTCTTTTAAGGATGTTACACATCTCTTTCGAAGGTTTGTCAGCCTTCCCCGCCCACCAATCTTTGAAAAATATTTGTAGATTTTTCCTTTGAACCTCTTCCTCGAGTCTTAGTCTTCCCCTAATTTTTAGAAGCCCTTGTTGGCATTGCAAGTTACCTTTGTTCACTTCTTCTTCAAGACGTGAGAGCCTCCGATACACCATTTCTCTCCTTTTATTCCCGATATCTCTTATGGCCTTATGCATCCTTATTAGAATTTGTCTAGTCCTTTCCACCGTGCTTCTCCAGCACTTGGCCGGTTCATTACAGTGGGCAAAAGCCTCCACCCACACTATGGAAATTTCTTGGTGGACAAAGGGGAGGGAAAATGACGTCTGGCAAGCTTGAAACCAAGGAGCTTTTTGGAGCATGGGAATCGGTTTGAAGGAGAGCGTAATTGGGTAGTGGTCCGAGATAGTCAGGTCCATGTGTTGGGAAATTGATGGAATACCCCACTGGCGGATGGTGTTTTGGTCAATGTAACATCTATCAAGTCTATCTTTCCTCAGAGAGTCCCCCAATTGGAGATTAGACCATGAGAACCCCTTCATTTCTTTCACCTCGACCACGTCGAGATGGAACTTGATTTTATCCCATACCTCTTTCTCTTGACCGTCAATAATTTTCCCCTTGTTATTCCAACGTTCCTCAGGAAATTCTACCATGTTGAAGTCCCCGCAAAGCAAAAAATTGTGAGAGAGAGAGTCAAGGGAAGTCCAAGTGTCGATTCTATCCATTTCACCATTAGGGGCGTAAATTGAGACCACAATGAACTGATTCGATGGCCCGATAGAGGCAGCAATCCACCGATGATTCTGATCTTCACAAGTCGATGTCAATCTACTAGACCAGGAGACTGATACCGATTATAGCACCCCCCGCCCCCCTAGGGTGCGAAGTGGAGAGCCAAAGCTGGTTCGGGGAAATGCATTTAAGCCGTTTCTCAAGATCCTCTACATTGATTTTAATCTCTTGTAAGCAGATAAAGTCAGGGTTGAGGCACTTTTCTTTGAACCATTGACCAAGAAATGCCGTTCTTGAAGGGTCCGACACACCCCTAATGTTTAGCGAAGTGATTTTCATTATTGATGGTTGCCGTCTTTGAGGGGAGGGACCCAGACTTTTTTCTTCTTTTGATCTTCTTTTTTCCTCCCAGCTTCTTGATTTAGGATCCTACTCTTGAGGGGGCTCTTCCAAGGCATGCCCCACGGTTGTTTCCCTTTAATCTTTGACTTTTGTTCAGGTAAGCTTGGCAAGCAAACCGGAAGAGTAGGGCCAAGAGAGGAGCTTTCATTGTCTGGGTGGTCTTCATTACTAGTAGTGAAGCCATCCTATTTATTGGTGGTGTAGCCTTCTTCGTTGTCTTCTTTGCTGGTAGAGCATCCAATGGAATTTTTAGCTGGATCATCTTCGTAAAGATTATCCCCAGGGAGGTCGACCTCATTAATCTCCTTTTCTAAGCTGCAGTACCTATTATTCAAAGGAGCTATGGTCGTAACGTTCCTTACTAATGATCTTCGAGGGCTAACTTTCCTCCTACGTCTTACTTCGGTGAACCCTTTTGAATTCGCCTCTGCAACACGAGTGCCCATTTCTTCCTCCATCGGAGGGGGAAGCCCCTGAGTGCGAGCTTGAGGTAAAGGATCCAGGGCCCCATCTGGTTTAAGCTTGTTTGTATTGGAATTTTGCTTCAGGGGGCAATCCTTGATCCTATGACCTTGTTGCCCACAATGGAAGCATGCATTGGGCAAATTCTTGTAGGTAATCTCTTGCACCCAATTCTTACCATCGCCATAATTTATGGAGATCTTCGAGGGGAGGACCTGGTTCAAGTCTGCTTCAACACAAATTTGCAGGTGCCATCCTGCATTGAAGGAGTATTGCACACCATCATAGATGAACCCCCCAACATCCTCTCTTGAGGCCATAGGATGACCGATCGGTGAAACGATTTCTCGAAGAAATCCGTACAGGGAAAACGACAGATTGGGAAGCTCCACCCAAAGCGGGTAGCGAAGAGGCTTTGATTTGTTCGGAAGAAAGTCTGGGGTCCACTTGAATAGGCATAAGGTGGACCGGCCCACTTGCCAAGAACCAGCTTGTAGGGCTTGGAAGGCCATCTCTTCATTCTCAAACACTAGAAGCAGGTGATTCGCCGGCACGAATCGACATTTGCACACAATTAGACCACGCGGGAACCACTCCTTATGCAGCCAAGATCTCACATTTTCTAGAGGGGGTCTAGGGCCAAAGACTTGACCGATCAGACAAGTTTTCATCAATTCTTCTTGCTTTGCTGCCACTGACTCCTTGCATAAAGAAACCTCCGGAGGAGTGACGTCAGATGGGCCCGAACCCATCTCGAGGGGGCACTGGGATTGGGGGGGAGCCACATTGTTTAGGACCAACGAAGGGAGGAGGGTTGACATTGAAGCAAAGATGATCGAAAGCTACTCAAACAGATGATTTAGCTCAACAAGAATTCACCAAACCTACCCGAGGCCCATTAACCTACCCGAAGCCCAATGAAAGTACTATCCAAGATAGAGCTTTGACATACGAGTGCCCAATGTAACCTTCACGAATTGAAGTTTTTATGAGCTTAAAGTTTCAACGAAGCAATGAAGGGAACCACTCTTTTTTCTTTTATGAAAACACTCAAGCGACGCCCAATTTAAAGAGCCTTAGCTTACGTACTTCACTAAAACTTTTTTCCACTTTTCCTTTTTTATAATTTAAGTATTATTATAATTTTAAATGACCAAGCCAGAAGGCTGAGCAAAAAAGAAAACTGGGGGCAGGGGATCAATGCTTAAATTTGATGCCCGATCCAGGGCATCACCAAAATTTGAGGGATGCCCGAGGGATAAAAGTGGGCATCCTTAAAGATCATTCAAAAGCATGCTTCCAATGTATCAGATAGAAGTTAGAACATTAACTTCACTTATTACGCAAGATGATGGAGTAGGCATGCTTTGGTTGTATGTTGTATGTAACGATTTTTTACAATTTATGTTGTAAAGAAAAAAAGAAAAATTTTCGTTTTTTAAGGTTGCAATCTTTCAAAAGGAGTTCAATTTGCAACTATGAGGCACTTCAAGCTGCAACACTTAGTGGCATTTTCGTGCCAAAAATGTGTTTAAAAAACTCTTTGGGAACTCTTTGATTTAATAAAAATGGAGAGTGTTTAAGAAAGACGCTAACTTCATAGAATTAGTCATCCATTCTCATCATATCACACATAGAAAAATCTATAATTTAGATTATTAATCATATCAACCTAAATATGGGACATTGGCTCCAATTTTTCCAAATACCAATTGTTGTGTGCCATGGATTGTAATATTATTCAACAAGCGATTGATAATAAAAAGTAATCTTGTTTAGAATTAAGAATTTCAAATTTTAATCATTTAGAAATTTAATATCTACTCATTACTTGGTCAATGCATGTCATTCATAATGGAGAGCATGGGCACTAGGCAATCTTCAAAGTTCTTGAACCATTGCACAATAAATAAATAAATGATACATTGTTATATGCTATATGGTGAATCACAAGTAACTAGCTAATATTCTTGGTCATTGGTAGGAACCATCAATACATCCAAAAGCTAACACTTAGGAGCATAGGAATATGGGGAGAAATAGTCTATAATATACATTGAAAATAGCCACTTTGTAATATGAATGATCAGAATGGAAATTATGCAAGTTCTTATCCAACTTACAAACCTATAGGTGTGGATTAGGAGAGTGGTAAAGATATGGAGAATGAAGCTTCCAAGTGTGACAATGGGTTCTCAATGTTCTCACTCAACCTGCAAAGAAGCAAGTACAATTTTGAAGTGTTTGGGCCAAATTCTATACTAGAATAGAAATTATTCACTAGAAATGTGCTCTACAAAATTAGAAAAGAATACCCCTAAAAACATTTTTTTTGTAAAAATCATGAATGCTAAGGGGCCCAAATGTATATAGAAATCATGATTAGTGTGTCACATGCCCAAATTAAAATCTCACTATCAAGAGGCAAGAACATTGGAAGAATGGTTACAACTACTCAGTGCTCACAACTTTGACATACACATACTCTCTCTCTCTCTCTCTATATATATATATATATATATGTATGTATATATATATATATATATATATATATATATATATATATATATATATATATATATATATATATATATATATGAGGATGCCTTGGTCTTGAACATGAGCAGAATGCCCAAACATAAAAAGTGGGCATCCTTTGATGCCCAAACCCCCCTTTGATGCCCATTTTGGGCATCAAATTTAAACACTACAGGGGATCGTGACGAAAAGCCCAAAGGAATGACGTGATCACTCACAATGACCCATCGCGATGACATGCCCGGTGAACGACTGAAAGGGGTACTGGCGCGAAGGGCCGAGTTGCGACCTCACAAGATTAAAACCGGCAAAAATCTTGGGAACAGACGGACACGAACCGTCGTGATGGTTTGTTCTCGGGAGTCGTGCCCCACGCGAGCCAGCCCTCTCGACGAAGCCCAGCACAAAGACGATGGGCATGAGCCACACCGTCGCGATGATGAACTAGCTACAACACTGACAGCAAGACGAAACTTCAAACTTCCGAGTCCTTATGGAGAACAGCACCACAGCGGCACTTCCACAGCAGCAGCACTGCAACCTTAGTCCGTCAGCAGCAGCACGGCTCACCGTCAAGCCACCAAATTATATGGAGATAACTCGCAGATTTGCGCTGAATCGAGTAGCAACACAGCGACACTTCCGTCTCCATCAGCAACAAAGGCTTCCTTATATTCCTTCGCAAAAAGTCTGTTGCTCCGGACGCCTGCTTTCCCGATTTGATATCATAGTGTTGCTTTTCGGATCCCTACTCTTGATAACTTTAATGCTTGGCAAATCATATCTGTGACGGGATAGCTTGCAGGTTTGACTTATGGTAAGCTCCCGCAAGCATCATGCACAGAGATTCTGTCTGCACTGAGCAGCATTGCCGCCTCCATGGCTCAGCGTTTTATTGAGTTTCATTGTTTCCCTCAAGGACACGTTGCTATCAAATTTCTCTTTGTGCAGACAATGAAAGTCAAAGGAACCTTGCATTTGCTTTCTCTTCATTTTTTTCCAGACAATGAAAGTCAAAGGAATTGAACACTAGATTTTCCAAATTTTGAATTGAACATGCTTTGATTGGTCGTTCTTGTCATCCTTTAGCTGAAATCATGTCCGCTTTTGTGTGTATCTACTCTTATACACTTCTTCTTCAAAGTTTCACATACTGTCTACGTCCCGTAGGACAGTTGGTTGAGCTTTGGCCTCTTGAGGCGGAGGTCCAGGGTTCAAGTCCCGGGTTGGACATATTATGGCTTAGGTCAGTTAAACCCAGTTGTAACTTTGTCTAACCCCTGTTTTGTGGGATACGGGGGGTCCCGCGGGTGCTATGCCCATTCATTTGTACAGTTGCAATTTCAAAGTTAAAGTTCGGGGGAGTAGGCTTCGGCTGAACCTCCATTTAAAAAAAAAGAAAAAAAAAAGTTTCACGTACTTATTTCATCAATTTGTGCACTTTCCTTGTTCCCTGCCCACCACACTTGAAGAAGAAGAGGAGTCATAGGTGTCGGCCGTTGTATGTTTCTCCATAGATTAGTTTTCGTTCATCTTTGAAAGCTTGCCTCGAAGCTTGATCTCCCCTCTTTTCACCTCGTTGTCTAAATGGGTGGGCCCAAAATGTTCATTTCATCGGATGATAATGACGATGATGATGACGAAGAAGAAGCGCAGAGGTCAAAGGGTTCAGGGTTCAAGTCCCGGGTTGGACATATTATGGCTTAGGCCAGTTAAACCCAGTTGTAACCTTGTCTAACCCCTGTTTTGTGGGATACGGGGGGTCCCGCGGGTGCTATGCCCATTCACTTGTACAGTTGCAATTTCAAAGTTAAAGTTCGGGAAAGTAGGCTTCGGCTGAACCTCCATTTAAAAAAAAAGGAAAAAAAAAGTTTCACGTACTTATTTCATCAATTTGTGCACTTTCCTTGTTCCCTGCCCACCACACTTGAAGAAGAAGAGGAGTCATAGGTGTCGGCCGTTGTATGTTTCTCCATAGATTAGTTTTCGTTCATCTTTGAAAGCTTGCCTCGAAGCTTGATCTCCCCTCTTTTCACCTCGTTGTCCAAATGGGTGGGCCCAAAATGTTCATTTCATCGGATGATAATGACGATGATGATGACGAAGAAGAAGCGCAGACGTGCAAAAAGAACAGCGTAAAGAGCGCAGAGGTCAAAGCTATGGAAAGTATCACGTCGGACGAGTGCAACGGAGATATAGTCACAGAGAATACAGCTGATTTTGTAGCGCAAGGAATTTTCTATCGTGTTTAGTGAAAGTAAACGCATAAATAAGACGGATAGGAGACTGAAACTTTTGGTAAAAGATTACCCTTATAGCGACACGATCCACCATGTCGTCGTAGCTTAGTTACCCTCCCCTCCCCCCCCCCCCCCGTCCGAGGGGAGAAGTAGAAGCAGGTGTTACGTGCAGTGAATCACATTCGGAGAACGAGCGACATAAAGCCAAGAACAGGTGGGTGGAGCTTTGGTAGACAAGAAGAGGTGAAGAAAATGCCATTAGGGTCAATGGTAGACAAGGAGGGTGGTGGAGCCAACAGCGACACACTCGGCCCTCGGGAACGAGCGAATGAGAGGAAGGTTCTCGGAAAGGACGCTACGGACATGGGGGCCTCAGAAAGTTTCTGCGAACTGCGTTCCCCGCATAGAAGCTTCTGCAATCTTCGCAATGGATTGGACTGCCCAGAAGCTGAATTTGCATGGTGTTGGACATACGTTTTCGACGGGGATGAAGTCCCGCAAGCTTCTGCTGGATCAGGATTCAAAGAAGCGACAGCTGCGCGACAGCACATGGCCACTTTGCCGTATCTGACACCCCAGGTGAAAGGATACTCTACTGTTGCCTTGTACTACGGCACTTCCGACAGAATTGAGCGGCAGTAAAAGGAAACTTTACCGTTGCCTCGTGCAGCTGTGCTACGCTAATTCCGAGTCCCGACAGAATTGAGCAATATAAATAGTAGTAGACTTTATCATTCACTCACTCGGAATTGAACACTGGAAAATGTTGAATTGAACATGTGTATGGCTTCTATCCTTGCCATGCTGAGCTTGGAGTTCAGCACAATTTGTTAGACGATTCAACGACTCCCCTGCCTACATCATCATGCTGAGCTTGAGCTTGGAGTTCATCACAATTTGTTAGACGATTCAACGCTTCCCCTGCCTACATGTTGTAGTCCATCTCGTTGAAGGCCAAGCAGTTTGCAGGCCCTCGCATCGACAAGTGGGTGAGTTGCGGAGAACAAGGAGGAATGGCGGACATTGGCGGTGGACTATGGGCGAATGCTATCGGCTACCGTCCGCATGTGTTTCAAACACTGAACTCACAGTGGAGTCTGCAGTTTTATTTATTTGTTACTTCACAGTATTAAGCGATCTGAAATTCTGAATCATCCATGGCAGATCCGATAGGGACGACACTCTTTATACGTTTTGTTCGCGGCTCAGGCTTCAAGGTGTGTGTGAGAGAGAGACGCGTTCTCACTCATGAGATTATTACTGAGTCAGACCTCGTACCAAATTCGTCTCTTATCGAGATAGTGAAATTCGGACGACCATTTTTTTGTCAAGACTATAGAAAGATGAATTGAGCAGCCTCTAAGGGCAGGGTGCAATGCTTAGATTTGATGCCGACCCTGGGCATCACCAAAATTTGAGGGATGCCCGAGGAATAAAAGTGGGCATCTTTAAAGATCATTCAAAAGCATGCGTCCAATGTATCAGATAGAAGTTAGAACATTAACTTCACTTATTACACAAGATGATGGAGTAGGCATGCTTTGGTTGTATGCTGTATGTAACGATTTTCTACAATTTATGTTGTAAAGAAAAAAAAAAAAATTTCTTTTTTTAAGGTTGCAATCTTTCAAAAGGAGTTCTATTTGCAAGTATGAGGCACTTCAAGCTGCAACACTTAGTGGCATTTTCGTGCCAAAAATGTGTTTAAAAAATTCTTTGGGAACTCTTTGATTTAATAAAAATGGAGAGTGTTTAAGAAAGACGCTAACTTCATAGAATTAGTCATGCATTCTCATCATATCACACATAGAAAAATCTATAATTTAGATTATTAATCATATCAACCTAAATATGGGACGTTGGCTCCAATTTTTCCAAATACCAATCGTTGTGTGCCATGGATTGTAATATTATTCAACAAGCGATTGATAATAAAAAGTAATCATGTTTAGAATTAAGAATTTCAAATTTTAATCATTTAGAAATTTAATATCTACTCATTACTTGGTCAATGCATGTCATTCACAATGGAGAGCATGGGCACTAGGCGATCTTCGAAGTTCTTGAACCATTGCACAATAAATAAATAAATGATACATTGTTGTATGCTATATGGTGAATCACAAGTAACTAGCTAATATTCTTGGTCATTGGTAGGAACCATCAATATATCCAAAAGCTAACACTTAGGAGCATAGGAATATGGGGAGAAACACTCTATAGTATATATGGAAAATAGTCACTTTGTAATATGAATGATCAGAATGGAAATTATGCAAGTTCTTATCCAACTTACAAACCTATAGGTGTGGATTAGGAGAGTGGTAAAGATATGGAGAATGAAGCTTCCAAGTGTTACAACAATGGGTTCTCAATGTTCTCACTCAACCTGCAAAGAGGCAAGTACAATTTTGAAGTGTTTGGGCCAAATTCTATACTAGAATAGAAATTATTCACTAGAAATGTGCTCTACAAAATTAGAAAAAAATACCCCTAAAAACTATTTTTTTTTAAATCATGAATGCTAAGGGGCCCAAATGTATATAGAAATCATGATTAGTGTGTCACATGCCCAAATTAAAATCTCACTATCAAGAGGCAAGAACATTGGAAGAATGGTTACAACTACTCAGTGCTCACAAAATTGACATACACATTCTCTCTCTCTCTCTCTCTCTATATATATATATATATATATATATATATATATATATATATATATATATATATATATATATATATATATATATATATATATATATATATATATATATGTGTGTGTGTGTGTGTGTGTGTGTGTGTATATATGGGGATGCCTTGGTCTTGAACATGGGCATCCCTCAGGATGCCCAAACATAAAAATTGGGCATCCTTTGATGCCCAAACCCCCCTTTGATGCCCATTTTGGGCATCAAAGTTAAACACTGGCAGGGTGCCCACTTTTTATTGACCAACGTCATAAGTTGAGTTTTGGTGTTTCCCTCAAGGACACGCTGCTATCAAATTCCTCTTTTTCGAGACAATGAAAGTCAAAGGAACATTGCTTTTCTTTTTGTTTGTTAAATGGAGGATGGACAAAAACCCCTACTCCCATACCTTAAACTTTGAAAGAGTTGTTGGTGCAAATGAGTCCAAGCCTACATACTTGGACAATTAGCATGTATTTCATATAGTCACATATGACTATTCCCTTGTAAAAAGCAATTTACCTTTTATCCTTGTAAAAATGCATATGCTAATTGCACTACTCACACGTGGAGTTAGAAAGAATCAAATCTCGAATTACTTGGTAGTTGATCAATGAGAAGGTAAGTCCTAAAGTTTAGGATTCAATTTATGGTAAGAACTTGAATATGAATTCAAACGTTGGCTCCAACTCCAAGCTATAAAAATGGATCAAAATCTCGCATGAAAAATAGGCCCCATTTGGAGGTCATTTTAGAGGGATGTTCTATGATTAGTGAGCTCATTCTATAGCTCCTTCACTACCCTCACATTGTGCAATATTACATTGCCAATGTCATTGTAATTCTATGTGATTTAATACATATACATTGATCACATCACTACTTCACTTCTCTGTCAGATCCATCTCATAACAATGATCTTCGCAGACTTGGTTCTCAATGCATATGTGATCATTTTGTGTGATTTAAAGTGGTATAAATTCAGCATTCTGTCTACTTTATTGTTTCAAAGTTCCATTGTCATTGCTTTTCTTAATCTAGAGATATTTTCACAACTCTGCTCACTCGTCTGCATATTGTTAAAGCTCGAAATTGTTGGGATGCATCCTCACCTTGCCAAGCTTATTTCTCTCTATACACTTGATCATTTCAAGTGAAATAACTTGTGATTGGTAGCTATCTAAGTTAATTAGATACTCCCAAAAGGAATTTGATCAATTGCTACCAGATTGAGAGTGCTGTTCATTTTACTGAGCATGTGTAAAGGCCAAAATAGCAAGTTTTAGCTCATTGTTGAATCTTCTACTCGTCTATTTTGATCCATTGATTAGAGGATCATACTCCAAAGCACTTAGGTGATTATTTGTGATTGCTGGGAAGCTCAAGGGATCTATGCCACTCCATAGCTTGTTTTTGGCTAGTGTGAAGCAGGGATTTGGAGCACCACTTCATTTCTCGAACCTATTCACCATCTCCTCCATTAGTGGTGTTAGAGCAGCATCAAAGAAAAATGGGATATGGATTTCCATCATTCATTGACAAATCGGATAGGGTCAAGTATCTAGCATGGTCCCTAAGGATAAAAGCCTACCTTAAAGGTAGAAGTTTGTATGGATAAATCTCTAGAGATGAGCTTTGGATGGAGCTCATAACCTTGAAGAAGCAACCAAAGCAAAGTGTAGCTGACTATGTAACCAAGATGAAGGATGTAGCTGACCAACTTGGGAACATTGGAGAAGAAATAGAAGAGGAGCAGATAGTAAGGCAGATCATAAATGGCATCAAGGCTGATCATAAATGAGAGTCCTTCACCACAACAATGGACTTATATATGGACATGCAGATACCTGATCGCAACACATTGATGGGGAAACTCTTCACACATGAGACAAAGCTCAACAAAAATGTAGATAACTCTAGAGGTAGTCAATCTTCTGCCCTTTACATAGATAGAAATAAGAGTAAAGATAAAGGCAAAGGTGAAAGGAATGAAGAAGAGGCAAGTACCTCTCACGTGACTTCACAGGTAGAGGAAGAGGTACTACAAGAAGGGGCAGAGGAGGAAAGCAAGGCACGGGAAGATCACACAACACTTCACCTTGCAATATTTGTGGCCTAACCAATCACACCACAGATAAGGGCTTCAAGAACACAAAGAACAATAGAGGAAGAGGCTTCCACAGAGGAAGCTATGGACAATCAAGAGGCAGGTTCAATAATGGAGAAAGCAATTACCATCATAACTACAACCAAGGCGACAACAACTATCAAGGAGGCTTCGGAGGTAGAAGACACTACAACAACTATACAAAAGACCAAGAGGATTCTCCATTGATCATGAACATGACATCCAAGAAAGGTAAAGATGATGAGCATCTATTCTATATTGATTCTTGTTGTTCCAATCATGTGGCTTGAAATGTAGCATTGTTATCTAGTCTTGAAGAACCTAATGGGAAGCATGGTGTAGAGAGGTGATGATACTAGGCACTCTGTAAAGAAGATTGGAAATGTAAAAGCATTTGATGGTAACATGAACCTCTTAAGTAATGTATTATATGTGCCAACCATAACAAAAAACCTAATCCGTGTTTGGTAGATTTTTGAGAAGGGCTTACAGGCTAGATTCACAAGGCATGGAGCATATGTGGAGGACCCCAACAAGGCTTCAAGAGGATTGCAAAAGGTGAGAAATCTAGTAGAATCTTTACATCTTAGGTTGAAGATACTAGAATGATTGCTCTCTTCAATTACAAAGATCAAACCCTATTTGAATTAGAGATATGCCATAAGAGTCAAGGTCATATAGGTGAAAGAACACTAAAGCAAATATGGCATGATCAGAGTGTGCTTGGCATAAGAGCACATGATTTACAAATGCGGAGCATGCCAATTTGGCAAATCACGTAGGCAATCGTTCAATAGAAAGGGATACATGTATGAAGACTAGTTGGAGCTTGTGCACACAGATGTGTGAGGTCCTTAAAGAGAGCCATCAATCTTAGGATCAAGGTACTATGTTTCATTCATAGATGACTATAGTAGATGGACAATGCTTCACTTCATGAAGCATACAGATGAATTATGCACTTGTTTCAAGAAGTATTTAGCACTAGTTGAGAACCAAACAGGTAGAAGCTTGAAGCGCGGCAAACTTGATGGAGGTGGTGAGCTTTTCTCACATGAATTTGACTCATTCTTATAGTATAGAGGCATAAAGAGAGAAGTTACAATAAGGTATACTCCAGAACAAAATGGAGTGGCAGAGAGAAGGAATAGACTAATAGTAGAGGTTGCAAGATCAATATTGAATGAAAAGAAACTGCCAAATTACTTATGGGTAGAGGGTGTTTCCACATCCACATATCTAAGTAATAGGCTTCTATCCAAGTCCTTGGATGGAATGACACCTTATAAAGCATGGAATGGTTGGAGACCTTCCTTACATTAGGGGAAAATATGAGTGCTCTTTGGGCCTTTTGGATTAAGGATTGATTGATGATCCACCAATGAGGAGAGAGCAATGGACACGGTCTAGTTTCTTAATCTAATAGACTAGGACTAGGCTTCCCTTGGTTTTTCCTGGTCAAAGGCTTCAAAACCACCACAAACTCGTGGGTTTTTTGGAGAGAGTGGTTTTGTATTTCAAAGCTTTGAATCTCAACCATTGGATGATCCAAGATATCTAAGGGTTGATATGATCTTCAAAAAGTCAAGGCGGGATTGACTGTAGACCCTTGGATCAAACAAGGATCAAGGGCTCCTTTTGAATTGCAAAGAAAAAGTGCATGATTGCATCACATTCGTTGGATCTCCTATATGATCAAAGCGTTCTTAATGTTTCGATGTGAGCAAAAGTGTTTTTGAATGAGTGCCCTTGGATGTTCCCAAGATCTAAGGGCTATAAATGAAGTGCTAGGATGGAGTGCACCTTTTCATAAATTCCCTTGAATGTACAGTTGATCCAATGGCTCTACCTAAAGTTGATTTCTTGCTCAGCTACAGTCACACACTACCAATAGACCTAGCATGATCCGATGGCCAGAATCGACTGCAAAATTTTGAAATAGCCCCATTTCCGATGGGCCTTTAGATCTTCATCCAATGAATGGTTCAGATCGACTGTGATTGTGCATTCTCTCTCTACTGTGCTTGCCCAATCTCAGATGCAATGATTGCTATATCTTTTGCCATTTCAATCACAACCGTCCGTATCAAAAATTGGATGGTACATATTCAATTCGACTGAGCACTAACTTCACGCATATTATTCTTCTTTATTTTAATTGAGAAAACCACCAGTGGTATTGTTTATCCCCTTAATCCCTCATCATCTCCATTTTAATCCCTAAAAATTAGGGATCCTTATAGGGCCTATCCAGGGTTCTTTTTTTTCCCTAATGAGACCATTGTAAAATCTTTGGGTGCATTGATGATGCACATATACCCTCAAAGATTAGAGGAAAGCTTGATCCAAAAGCTGAAAGGTGTATATTCATTGGCTATGTTCAAAACTACAAAGTATATAGGTTGTACAACCCTACTAACAAAGGATTCATAGTTAGTAGGGATGTGGTGTTTGATGAAAATGACTCTTGGTTTGAAGATAATTGCAGGAAAATAACGCTATCCTATGACTTGGAAAGTGATTTTTCAACTCTGACTCAAGAAGAACTAGGAATATCAAAAGATATCAACTCAGAAGATGAAGGACAGATTGACTACAAAGCTTGGAAATCCAAGGGCAAGACAAAATTCAAACAATTGGAAGACATTCCAGAGTCATCCAATCAAGCACTTAGAAGATCTCAAAGGGAGAGTAAAAAACACATATGGTATAGCTATGACACATCACTAGTCACCAAGTGTAAGAGAACAAGGTTTACGACCACCACATGCTAGAGAGATGACTCTCCTCCCAACCAAATGCCTCTATATATACCTCTCTCCAGGGGGACTGCCTTCTTGGGCAGGTGGATACTAGCGAGCCATGTGTCGGCCATGTAACTCCTTGTGCGCCAAGTTTCCCAGTTAGCTCGAGTTAACTCAAGTTGATGCTCCTAGAAGGCTCTAGATCTCTTTAGGCAAAATACTCTCCCCATGTCCCCCATGGGGATTGAACCCAATTCACATCCTTGAGACTTAACCACTAAGCTAAGTGGATCACTTGTTCACAAGAGCACAAGACCTCCTAGTAAGTCTAAACTTGAGATCTTTGGTCATACACACATATGACCAAATGGTGTCCGATTTCAAATCTATCTGAACCCGCCAGAACCTTGGATCATAGACTTACTTTATTACATTCTTCCCCCCTTGGAAAATATTTTCGTCCTTGAGAATAGAGCTATATACATACTATAGGAAACCCCTGAGCCTCATGTTCTAAAACAGGAAGAACATGTCATGTTCTAAAATTGGAAGAACATGTCTCATCTCTGTGGTGGCATCCTTGCCCAAATGATTCAAAACACTGTCTCATTTTGCACTTTGATGAATTGAACAAATTCCAAACTAGTGAAAGAATAATAAGGGTGGATCTAAAAACATCCCTCGCCAATTCACAATTTCTAGATGTGCAATCTAGGCACAAACGTGTGAACTAGGTGGATTCAAATTACTGGTCCATTTCTAGGCATAACTGGTGCATGGACTTAGTAATGAAAGGTGGGATTCTTATCCCTTGCAAGACTTTGAGAACTCTTGATTCACTTGAATTTGTTTTGGAGAACTTGAAGTTTTGTTGTCCCTAACATTTAACTTAGATTTTGTACACTAGTTAACTTCTTTCCGACAGTTACTTGATTTTTTCACCTAACTAGAGGACTACTTTGTCCTAATAAGTTTATCAATCCATGAAAACTGTAGGAGAAAGTTTACTATTTTCTTTGAGTGAACCATACTATAACTTGACCAATTCAAATTCAAAATGAAAATTGTCTAGCTTAGGACACTTTTCTCAAAGTCTTGAGCTAAAATGTCTTGGGAATTGTCAATCTGTGGAGCAATTCTTAACTTCTCTATTCTAGAGTATACTGAACTCTAGGAATTCTTTTATGCTATAACTTGAAGCAAAGTCAAACGAGTAAGTTCTATCTTTCAATGTTTGAAAAGTTTCTTGTACAAAACATCTATCTAAGATGTTTAATTTAGTTACCTTGTTCTATTCAGCTAACCCCTGACTTTTAGAAAAACAATTAGATACCATATCTGAGTCAAATCCAAAAGATTCAAAAAGTAGAAAGAAAGAACTAAAACTTTGTTCAACCAATTTAAACTTCGAAGATATGTAAACTTGTTATGAGTCAAAGTCTAGATGAATCAGGACTTTAATTTCTTAAAGATATGTTTCAACAGGATATTGAAACATTTTCTCTATCTTTAAGAGAAATAAGCTAGATCCTCAAAAATATTCAAAGCAAATCAAAAACATCATCCAACCACAAGATACTAGTGTGGTAACCAACATCAATGTGTCAACCCACTGAGGTTCTGTTGATGAGTTTTGTATTTAAAAAATGCTTCACTTGAGACTAAGTTCAGGCCACATTCAATCTTTTTTACTCCTTACTGGAAATGCAATTCTTGTGCATTTCTTTGAGTCAAAAGAATGAATTTACTAAGTTATACTAGGAACTTGATGCTTGACTTAGTCAATAAAATCCTTGGTTGAAAAGATCAACTCAAATCAAAGTCCAATATTTTTCAGAAATTTATGAAATATTTCCGAATTAACAACACTTTATCTTGAAGTGTTCTAAGAAGATCTTGTAAGTTACTTACTTCATATCTTCTGCTTCCTTGATCGTGAAGTTATCTTGAAGTACCTTGAGATACTAATTTTTATCCTTCTTGAATAAAACTCCTTCTTTGAAGGTTTAATTCCCTTGAGGATCAAACCTAACTTCAAGATCCAAACTAGGAATAAAAGATAATTATCATCCCACGGTCCGATGTCCTATACCATCTTTCCTACATCAATCCGAGTATAAAATGTGGTGTCCCATACCACTCTATTTATACTCACATTGACGTGTGAGTGAATATTATCCTAAAGTCTAAACATCTCTTGATAGAGTACCTTCTTACTAAATTTTCTAGGTTTTTGATCCCTTCACATGATCGTTTCATGATCTTGTGCTTTCCTTGGGAAACTTGAAAACCATTTGATGGAATATCCATCCTTCTTTGCTAGGGTTTTCAAATGAAAACCAGTTAGAATTCCAAGTACTTGAATTTTCACAAATTCAGGTTCTATTGGTTTATCCTTGAACAATTTATAGTGACAAGAGCTTTTAACTTCTTGTCTTTAGATTCCTTCTTTACTAATGCTTTAGGTGTTGATATATTTAGGTGGTGATGTGTGTGAACACACTAGGACCGCTGTCGGGTCGTGAGGGATGCTCGGATGGTGGATCAAGTCATCCGCCTAAATCGTTCGGCACACGCAGGGTGTCTGTAGCGGACTCAAACTAAGGACCATAGGGAAGAAAAGGCTAGGAATGTAGTTAAACATTGTTTATAAGATAAAAACACTAATGATTCCGAAGTAATATTGTTCATAAGATAAAGACACTAATGATTCGGTTGTATGTTCAATGATATCATTACTACTGTTTTCAGATTCATGGTATAAATCGGAATACATGAAAGAACTAATAGAAACAATATGATGCTAAACTGATTTGAATAAATGAATGAATAAGCTAATACAAATGTAAAGTCTAGATAATTGGATAAATGTCTAAGTAATCGGGTAAATGACTAAATGGAGATATAAGGTTTAAATGGATCTTCAATCTGCCGGTTCACTTCAACTGCTTGTACTTCACTTTAACTGATTGTAATCTTCAATGTTTCTGCAAAAAAACATTAGGCTATTAGTAATATTACAAGAAATCAATAAGAACATAAACCCATACTTTACATACATTAAAGCATACACATGCTTTAATGGATTTACACACTCATGCACATTCATGCTCATGCATACACATACTCTAATGCATACATCTATTGCATGCTCATTAATTCCTACTTATATAAGTTTAAGCTTAGATTAACACACACTTTCATATGTGTATACACTTTCATATGCGTATACACTTTCATATGTTCATTTCTGCATGCTCAATCAATTTCACATAACTCATATACATATATCTATCTAGTTTGCATATGCACACATGCACATACACTCTAACATTCCACATGCATAAACATGCATCCACACATTTAATTCATATACGCAAATGCACACACTTTCATGCATATGCACATATACACTCATATGCACATGCTTCTAACTTATATGTATATACTCAAATACAATTAGTTAGGTATTTTATGCATTCACATCTAATGCATGCTCAATCATGATAATACACTTCTCATGCCAATGCATGTTCAAATTAACTCATAATTATACACTATTATGCATATGTACTGATGTATATTCATTTTCATGAACATTCATTATCATTCATGACTATACTCTAACATAATTCGATACTTATATGCATAGATGTATATATCTTCATGCATAAACTAATTACCTAATATCAAAACACTTAATATGAAAAATACATATAATGAATTTTAATCATTTATTAATCTACAAACAAATAAATAAATTTAAATTAACATAATATAGACCCTCTTACTCTCTATCTCTCTCTAACTCGCTCTCTTTCTCTCTCTCTGCCGATCTCTATCTTTCTCTCTCTTTCCCGTCCTCTCTCTGTCTGCCTCTCTCTCTCTCTCTCTCTCTCTCCTTCTCTCTCCTCTCTCTCTCTCTCTCTCTTTCTGCGTGCTCTCTCTCTCTCTCTCTCTCTCTCTCTCTCTCTCTCTCTCTCTCTCTCTCTCTCTCTCTCTCTCTCTCTCTCTCTCCTTCTCTCTCCTCTCTCTCTCTCTCTTTCTGCGTGCTCTCTCTCTCTCTCTCTCTCTCTCTCTCTCTCTCTCTCTCTCTCTCTCTCTCTCTCTCTCTCTCTCTCTCTCTCTGTGCAGCGCTGCCGTGCGCAGTGCTGTGGAGGGAAAGGGAGGGGCTTCTCTCTCTCTCTCTCTTCTCTCTCTCTCTCTCTCTCTATCTCTCTTTCCCTCTCTCTCTCTCCCTATCTCTCTCCCTATCTCTCTCTCTCTCTCTCTCTCTCTCTCTCTCTCTCTCTCTCTCTCTCTCTCTCTCTGTGCAGCGCTGCCGCGCGCAGTGCTGTGGAGGGAAAGAGAGGGGCTTCTCTCTCTCTCTCTCTCTTCTCTCTCTCTCTCTATCTCTCTTTCCTTCTCTCTCTCCCTACCTCTCTCTCTCTCTCTCTCTCTCTCTCTCTCTCTCTCTCTCTCTCTCTCTCTCTCTCTCTCTCTCTCTCTCTCTCTCTCTCTCTCTCTCTCTCTCTCTCTCTCTCTCTCTCTCTGCGCTCTGCCGCGCGCAGCGCCAGGGAGGGAGGCTTCTGTCTCTTTCTCTCTCTCTCTCTTCGGTGCTGCAGCGCGCAGCGCTGAGGAGAGAGGGAGAGTCTCTCTCTCACACACATCACACACTCACATCACACACACACTTGCACATACACACACATACATCACACACAGATCATACACGCACATACACACATATCACATTCACACACTTCACACACACACATACACATAGACATACACACATAACACACACACATCACATACACACATACACACATCACACATACACGCACATACACATAACACATACACACATACACACATACACATAACATATACATAACACATACATCACATCACACACATACACATAACACATACACATACACACACACACACATCATACACGCACACACACACATATCACATTCACACACTTCACACACACACACATCATACACGCACACACACACATATCACATTCACACACTTACACATACACATAACACGCACACGCACACACACCACATACACATAACACGCACATACACATACACATAACACGCACACACACATACACATTACACGCACATACACGTACACATAACACGCACACACATGTGCACATCACACGCACATACACGTACACATAACACGCACACACACGTGCACATCACACGCACACACACGTGCACATAACACGCACATACACATACACTACTGCAGGGACTCAGACCAAGCCACGGAATAGGCATGGGCATGCTTCCAGCCGGACAATCAACATCATAATGACGGCTCAATATCCCGAGCACGAGGAGGCTCTAATGAGAAAGAAGGGGAAACAGAAGAAAGTAAAGAGCAGGAGACAATACCTGCAAAAAAACATTAGGAAAAACTAGCTCAACACACTCATATATATACACACATAACTCATTTGTAAACCATTCCTTTGATTTTACTTTATTTCCTCATCCTCACTTTTTCCCATTAACATTCACCACACTTTAATTAACTTTCTCACACAACCTCTCTTTTGATTACCCTCACACTCACCACTCTTTGTACACACCTTTTTTACACTTTAAATGCATATTTTTTTTCTACCACTCTTTTAACTTGCACTCACAACTACCACACTTTGAAACTATTCACTTTAACCACTTTAGTTACACACTTAACCCACACCACACTTTAAACAGCACTCACATACACCGCTCATTAATTATCCACTTCAATTATTATTTTATTCTATTACCTTAATTTTCTTAATTAAATAAATCATTTAAATTAACCTTAGTTTAAGTTTTAATTAAATCAAACCTTAGGATTTAATTGCACATACATGATTAAATAATTAATTAAACCATATTTTAATTTTTATTATTGAACCAATGTTTAGATATAGATTAATTTCCTTCAATATTAATTATTTTTAACCCTTGAAACATTTCAAAACCCTAAAAAACCTACTTAAAACCCATCAAAACCCTATTGAAATCCTTTGGAAATCACTGATAACCCATTAAAATCCTTCTGAACCCTATCATTAACCCACTAACTCTTACTTAAACTCTAACATGAATCCATTAAATCCTTTGAAACCCTTCAGATGAACCCAATGAACATAAAATCATGTGAACTTAGACAACCCTAGGGTTAACTACCCATGAATCAAGCACGTATAAATATGAAATACTCATTAATTAAGTAATTAGGATAAACCCTAATTTGAACATATTTTCTTCATCATTTCTTATACTTGCAAACACTTCAAAAGTAGTTAATTCAATCCAGAACAATTGTTCAACAGTGAAAAAGAGGTTTAGAATTCACCAATTAATTTGTTTTAACTTTCTCTGGTCATCAACTGGAAGATGTAAATCTTCCCGACATCCACCGCCACCAAACCTGCACATCGTCCTCGATGGGCCAACTTGCAGATTAAGGGAAGCGGCATTGTCAATGATTTCCTGAAATTAAATCATAGAAAAGCATCAATTCTTTTTATAAACATATTTTAAATTATCAAATTTTTAATCTTTTCAACATGCACATGAAGTTTATTTCAATTACATCTGGCAATGAAAACATATTAAAGTATAAAGGTAAACTAGTAACCTGTTCAGTCAACAAACATTAATTTACATTTCATCCATTTATAAACTATGTAAAGATTTATAAAACAGAATTCATTTTCATTCATTCAAATGCAGGTTTCGTCATATATATGCATTCACATATGAACAATCAAGCATGCCAAAGAAATCTACTAAATCTACTTGGACAGACAGCCGCCTTGTATGCCCAATTTTAATCACTAGATGTGTTTTTTCACAATTAGTTTCTTCATATACATATGATGTAAACTTCATGTCAATAATAAATGTAAATACCTTTTTGGGGTGGAAGAAGGTATAACTTCCATGTCAATATTCTTTTTTTTTTTTTTTTCTTCGCTACTTTTTTGTTTTAAAGGGGAAAGGCTTAACCCCTTAATCCGAGCTAAGGATCTAGCTGCATGGACAAGAAAGATCTAGGTTTTCACAGACATGTATCATGCAACAATATGCTCCTACATATATACAACTACTTTCGTTATCTAAATGAACTACAAATCCTTCTATTTTTAACAAATCTCACTTAATCTATAAATGTAGAAATATAAATTATGTTTATTTCCCTAATATGGTTAAATAGACTCCTTTATAAATTAATATTCTTCATTCCAAACTTTATAAATTAGTTTTTATGAATGCAAAGAAAATACATAAATCAAAATTGTATAACAAAGAAAAATACGACCTAAAATCAACTCCATCTTCAATCTGCTCATCTTTATGCATCTTAATTTTGTCTTCAAAGACCTGTTAGAACTCAACCAGCAACAGCTAGACACGCAAAATTATTAAATTTCATATTCAAATCTTCTCTTGGTTTTCCTGCAAAAGAAACCCACACTAAAGAAATTCATTCATACATAATTAATCATGCTCATCATCAAACATTACTTCATACATTTCATCATCTCTTTGTTTAAATAATTTAATTCTTTTGCCAGCAATTAAGTTTTTAAGAGGCGTGCCATCTAATTCGCGTAAGGCATACGTTCCATTATCATAGGTTTTGACTACCACATAAGGTCCAAACCAACGTCTTTTAAGTTTCCTACGGGCATCATACTGAGAATCAAACGTACTATCATACAGTAAAACCCAATCATTAACATAAATCGGCTTTGGCCTTAACCTATGTGATTTATCAAAATACTTCTTGTTTTTCAATCGAGAATCTTTTAGTTTAACTATAGCCTCTTCTAAACGTTCATTCCCTTGCTCTAATTGCTGGATTCGCAGAGCTAATAAATCTTCTGTTGACAAATTATCTTCCCATGGTAAAGTAGTCCAAGTAAGAATTTGCGTATGCACAGGGAAAATTGGTTTCTGGCAATACATCAACTCTGCCGGCATATACCCCGTCGTTCTAGTGCAGGTCATTCTATCGGCCCACAACGCAAATGGCAGATAAGTTGGCCAATTCTTAATTTCTCCATTACAAGCTTTGGAAATTGCTTTAATAATAGGAGAATGCCCTCGCTCAATCTTCCCATTAGATTCAGGGTTGTAAGCAGTAGTAAGGGCTAAGCGAATTCCATGCCTAGCAAAGAATTCTCTAGCCTCCTGCGCATCTAACTCTCCCCTATCAGCCACTACCTTTTCTACATAACCAAATCGTGAAATGACATCCTCAAGAAGAAATTTGCATACATTCAAGGTTGTCTTAGATCTTAAAGCTCGGCCTTCTACATGATTCGTAAGATCTTCACGTGCCAAGACTATATATCTCATCTTATTGATACCTTTGGGCATGGTAACTAAGTCTACAACCCATTTATAATGGATGCATGGTGGATAGGTAGGATGCAGCGGATCCCTATGTTTGACTGAGGAATGAATCTGACATACGTCACATGAAGTAACATAATTTTTAACAGTAACATAAATCCCTGGCCACCAGTATCCTTCTCTAATTTTTTCATACGTAGCTACAAAACCTTTATGTCCTGCCCATAAAGTATCATGCATACTCTTCATGACTTGTAACTGAAGATCCTTAGTACCTAGTACTCGTTGTGGCAATCTAATTTTTCCCCTCGCATGTCTCCAAATGAAACCATCTTTCAGGAAAAAGTTGTAAGCTCTTTTCCTAATATCCCGAAATCTATTTGAAGACCATGAAGGTGCCCTAACCATTGTACTTAAATACTTTCCAATATCCTGCCACTCTCCTTCGTATTCTTCAATATTAAACTGTTCATATGCGTATGCTTTAGAATCATAATTAATTGCATTTATTTCTAATTCTGTTTCTTCCTCATTATCAAATCTAGCTCGAGAAAGCATATCAGCCACAGGATTAGATTTACCTGCAATATGTATCAAAACAGGATTTATAAACTTGATGTATGAAATCCATCTAAGCATGGCAATGTCGGGTGATGAACAGTTTGTAATCATTCCAATCAGAGGTAGACAATCTGTCTCAACTATTACATTTGCACCTATAAAATATTCTTTATCGGATTTTAATGCCGTGACTAAACCCCATAGTTCTCGTTTAATTTGCGGATAATTTCTTTGCGTATCGTGTAAAATCTTTGCTCCAAATCTCACAGCATACCTATTGCCCTCTTCATCGTCCTGACCAATAACCCATCCTATTCCTATAGGGCTCGTATCAACAGTTAAAATGATAGGCTTTTGATCAGTATAATCTACTCGCTTTAAAATAGGAGCTTCAAGAAGTAATTTCTTTAACTTTTTCATAGCTTTTGAGTGTTCTTCAGTCCAAAGAAACTTTCGATTCTTCCTTAGCAAAGCATAAAGACAGTTTGCAACATGTGCATAGTGTGGGATCCAGATGGCATAAAACACACAAGCACCAAGGAATCGTCTTACCTCACTAATATTACTACAGGTTTCAGAAATCTTGTTTATAGCGTCGACTTTAGGTGGATATGGCCTCCGACCGTAATGTCCACATAAATGCCCAACTATAAGTACCTCATTGACACCAAAAACAAATTTCTCAATGGAGAATGTGAGACCAACCTCTTCAAATCTCTAGAAAATCCTTTCATAGTCAGAGATATGATCTACTACAAACTTCCTGCAGCCAGAGGAATCTAAAGTATCATCTTTTGCATTCTCAATACATGAAAGTCATGTAATACTGAATTCATGGCGTTCATCATATGCGCTACTGAATTAGTAGCTCCTTGCGGCAAAGTGCACATGCGAACTAATCTTGGATATGTTGAAACAAGTGATGACACATCGCATCCTATTGAGCATACAGGAAACATAGCATTGTCTATGGAGGACGGAAAGGTAAAACATCTCGCTGATGTGCTGCATGTTCCAAATATAACGAAGAATCTGGTTTCTGTTGGGCAAATGGTTGACCAGGGATTACAAGTCAGGTTCAATGCTGATGGATTATATGTAGAAGGGTACAAGCAGGATGGACGATTGGTTGCCAAAGGAAACAAAGTGGGTAGGATGTTCACCTTAAATGTGAAGATTCCTGAAATGAATGCAGCCATGTTTGCAAAAGGTGGAGGAGTTATTGCAGATATAGAGATATGGCACAAACGGATTGGAGATGCAAACTTGCAAAGGCTAAAACTGATGCAGTCAAAGGAGATTATCCATGGACTACCAAATTTCAAAGTTGCAGAAATGCAAAAGGTATGTGCAGCATGTCAATTTGGTAAACAATCAAGAGCATCATTTCCACGTGACAAGTATGTTAGTGAGAATGTACGAGAAGTAGTACATACAGATGTTTGGGGTCCAGCAAAGACCACATCTATGGGCGGTTGCAGGTTTTAAGTTACTTTCATTGATGACCATACACGCAAAGTATGGGTATATTTCATGAAAGAGAAGAGCGAGGTGTTTACTCACTTCCAAAATTTTAAGCGTTGAGCTTGAGGGGGAGTGTTGAGATATCAAGCTCAACATGTGATGATCCAGGATGACACGTATGAGTTTTTTGTTTCTCTGACATGTATAGTGGTCACGCCGGTATATGTCAGGGATACTTCATTGAGCTTTATTAGATTTATCTACCAAGGGTGATGGCACATTTGTTTCTTGCCAGCTCACTCATTCGTGGACATTAGGTTTTTCCTTATGTACTGGTCTTTATATATTGCACTAGTTGTATTCTTGTTTTTAGGTCATTCTTGTACATTCCTTTTATATAATAGAAGAAGAAGAAGAAGAAGAAGATCATTCTTCCTTGCCTCAATCTGTGTGTGTGCTTCTCCTTGAGAGTGAGAGTGTGTGTGTGAGCTCTCTTCCTTATCTCCTTCCTCGTGACAATATCCAATTTCAAATTCTGATCTAATGGCATAGAAATTGGCTTACAATCAGCCATACCATACTTTTGTAGCATATTCAAGGCATATTGCCTTTGCGACATCCATATACCTGTTTCTATATGTATAAAATCAATGCCCAAGAAATAGCGCAGCACACCAAGATCTTTCATGTCGCATTCCTGCATAAGAAGTTTCTTTACCTCTTTGATGCTTTCTTCATTATCACCACCTATAATCAGGTCATCAACATAAATAGCCACAATAGTGATGCCATCATCAGCCTTCCTTGCATATAATGAGTGATCTGCATCACACATAGAGAACCCAATGCTGGTTAAGTAATCAACAATCCTTGCATGCCATGCACGAGGAGCTTGCTTCAGCCCATACAAAGCCTTTTGCAACCTGCAAACATATTCTGGATGCTTTGAATCTTCATATCCTTGTGGCTGGTCCATATATACTTCTTCCTGTAACTCACCATGTAGGAAAGCATTCTTCACATCCATCTGATGCAAAGTCCATCCTTTTGCTGTAGCTAATGCAGCAAGTGTTCTGACATTAGACATTTTAGCTACAGGGCTGAATGTTTCCTCATAATCAATGCCATATGTTTGTGCATAACCTTTAGCTACCAATCGTGCTTTATACCTGCTTATGCTACCATCAGCATTATGCTTTACCTTGTAAACCCATTTGCAGCCTATGGATTTCTTTCCTTGTGGCAATGGAACCAGCTTCCATGTATCATTTCCATAAAGTGCAGCCATCTCCTCATCCATAGCTTTTTCCCAATCTGCATTACCAATTGCATCTTCAAAACAAGAAGGTTTAGCATCTTGTATTACCTTTGTCATGTAGGCACAATGGCGAGCCATGTAACTATCATATGTCAATCGTTGCACTGAATTACGCATCCTCCCAGATCTTCTTGGTCCTAGGTCACTTCTTCTTGTATCATCTGCATGTGCCCTTCTTACTCTTGGAGTCTTCACAGAGGGCAATCCAAGTTCCTCATCAATACTCTTTTCTGAACCACTTGAATCTCCATCAACATCTTCAAAACCTGCACCTGTTTTACTACCAGCAGAAAGCTTTTCTTTACCTTTCTTGGATGTATTTGATGAATTTGCTGGACTGAAATTTCCACGCAATCTTCCACTCCATGGATTTGAGTTGGAACTATTGCTTGGTGATGCATCCGGTCCACTCAAAACTTGAGATTCAGCACTAGATTTTTCACCATTTTCTTTGTCATTTGGTTCAAGATTCAGTCCTTCTTTGGCATCTGCATAGAAGCTTGACATTTCATCAAATACCACATTTCTGCTCACCTTCCCCTGTCGTGAGAGTAGGTTATAACATTTGTACCCCTTTTGCTCAAGGGAATATCCAATGAAGACACATTTTTCTGCTTTCGGATCAAGCTTCATCCTCAACTCATCTGGAACATGTACATATGCAATACAGCCAAAAACTTTCAGATGTGATAAGTTTGGCTTTTTAACCTGTAAACTTCTCTTCAGGTGTAACTTGATGTACAACAGCAGTCGGAGTTCTGTTCATGATGTATACAACAGTATGCACAACTTCTGCCCAATAACAATGAGGCATAGTCTTCTCAGCCATCAAGGCTCTTGCTATTTCTGCAATATGTCTATTTTTGCATTCGACAACACCATTTTGTTGTGGTGCGTACCTACATGAAAACTGACGCCGAATTCCATGATTTTTTAGAATACTGCTAAACTCATTTGACATGTATTCACCTCCTCCATCAGATCTTAATGTTTGAATGTACTTCCCTGTTGCTTTTCCACCATAACTTTAAAATTCTGGAAGTGAGTAAACACCTCGCTCTTCTCTTTCATGAAATATACCCATACTTTGCGTGTATGGTCATCAATGAAAGTAACATAAAACCTGCAACCGCCCATAGATGTGGTCTTCGCTGGACCCCAAACATCTGTATTTACTACTTCTAGTACATTCTCACTAAAATGCTTGTCACATGGAAATGATGCTCTTGATTGTTTACCAAATTGACATGCTGCACATACCTTTTGCATTTCTGCAACTTTGAAATTTGGTTGTCCATGGACAATCTCCTTTGACTGCATCAGTTTTAGCCTTTGCAAGTTTGCATGTCCAATCCGTTTGTGCCATATCTCTATATCTGCAATAACTCCTGCACCTTTTGCAAACATGGCTGCATTCATTTCAGGAATCTTCACATTTAAGGTGAACATCCTACCCACTTTGTTTCCTTTGGCAACCAATCGTCCATCCTGCTTGTACTCTTCTACATATAATCCATCAACATTGAACCTGACTTGTAATCCCTGGTCAACCATTTGTCCAACAGAAACCAGATTCTTCGTTATATTTGGAACATGCAGCACATCAGCGAGATGTTTTACCTTTCCGTCCTCCATAGACAATGCTATGTTTCCTGTATGCTCAATAGGATGCGATGTGTCATCACCTGTTTCAACATATCCAGGAACTGGCATTTTCTGCAAACTACTAAACCATTCTGCATGACTGGTCATGTGATTTGAAGCACCTGAATCAACATACCATACATTATCATTCGATTTTGAAACACCATCAGACATCGTATTCATCATGTGATGTTGAACCATAAATAGCTTCTCATAATCATTTGCACTTGTGGATGCATAGTTGTTTTGCTGCCTTCTGTTATTTTGATTCTTCAACGTGCAATCACGTTCAAAGTGTCCAGGTTTACCACAATTCCAGCATCCTTTACTATCATTACCTGAATAATTTCTTTGGAAATTTCTGCGACCTCTTTGGCTCCCCCTACCTCGAAATTTTCATCTTGCTCCTGCATGATTCTGTTGTTGACCTTGGTCTTGGTTATTGTTTCCTCTTCCACTTCCAAAACCTCTACCTCTGCCTCTTCCTCTGCCAGAGTAGAATACCTGCTCAGAACTGGGCTTTCCTTGGGAGTTTGAATCCTCACCAAGATTCTTTTCTTCAATAATCAGCATAGATACCAAATCAGCAAAATTCGGAATATTTTCCCTGATCTGTATAGAAGTTCTGAACTGCTTATATGCAGCTCCTAAACCACGAAGGCACACTTCCACCTTATCATCATCATCTACATTCACGCCAATAGATGCAAGTGACTCACATATGCTTTTGATTTTTAGAGTGTAGTCACTTACCGACATGCTCTTTTTCTCCAATGTATGCAACTCGTTCTTGAGTTGCAACTTCCGCGCCTTTGTATTGGTCTCGTACAAAGTGACCAAACTGTTCCAAGCCTCTTTTGGAGTCTTGGCATCCTGTATGTGTCCAATCATGCTATCCTGTATGTTAACAGATAGCCAATACATTACCTTTTGTGCTCCTTGATTCCATTCCTCATATGCTCTTAACTGTTCTGCAATCCGATTCCTTTCTGGTAACCGCGGAGCATTTTCATTCTCTCCTTCGATGTACTTCCAGTAGCCTTTTCCCATCAGGAAATTCGTCATTCTGAATCTCCAAGCATGGAAGTTGTTCTTGTCCAGCTTATCACTCATAAGCTGACTCATTCCATCTGCGTTTGCCATTTCTGCAACAATTCACAACACTGCAAAACACTACAAGCAGCACTTCTGCTTGAACACCGTCGCACTATGACGTGACAGTTCGATCTCAAAAAAACACAGTTTTCGTGTATCAACAGTACACGAAATCGCTTGAAGTTCTGGATCTGGAATATATGAGTGCCGCCGAACACAACGCAAGTTACATTTTCTGATACTGACCTGGTTTTTCTGTGGGCCCCACCTTGCGGGCTCGAAAACGGAGATTTTCATAGCAAACGGAGCTCGTTTGTGAATCGCATTTTCTCCATGCCTTGCCGCGTAGTCTTCACCGTCGCCTTCTCCACGAGCTCTCTACAGCCACACTGGCTCTGATACCATGTCACGAGGAAGGAGATAAGGAAGAGAGCTCACACACACACTCTCACTCACAAGGAGAAGCACACACACAGATTGAGGCAAGGAAGAATGATCTTCTTCTTCTTCTTCTATTACATAAAAGGAATGTACAAGAATGACCTAAAAACAAGAATACAACAAGTGCAATATATAAAGATCAGTACATACGAAAAAACCTAATATCCGTGAATGAGTGAGCTGGCAAGAAACAAATGTGTCATCACTCTCGGCAGATAAATCTAATAAAGCTCAATGAAGTATCCCTGACATATATCGATATGACCACTATACATGTCAAAGAACCAAAAAACTGGTACGTGTCATCTTGGATCATCACATGTTGAGCTTGATATCTCAACAATGGGCTACTTATCTTTGTACATTCTCTAGTAATACATTCAGTATTGTGTGTTATGCTCCAAGCTTCTTCTTCTTCCTTGTGCTGTTCATGTGCTTCCGCAGACGTCTAACTCCAACAATTGGTATCAGAGTAGGTCGTCACTTCATCTAGGGCACCATCGACACTCCTCCATTTGCAGTCTCAGATTCACACGAAATTTGGTGAGCATACTCAATTTGAGTTCGTTTTGGCCTCTGAAGGCACTATCATAGTGCTTGTGCAGGCTATTTCATCTTTTTGTGCCAAAGATATATACCACCAAATGTACCAACAGCAAAGGTACATGACAACTGTTAAATAATAGGCTACTACAAACAAGGTATCTATTAGCAAGACCACAATCGTAAGAGAGAGCACTTTTGCACCCAACCAACTCCACCCATATACATACCTGCAGGACAATGGTTGCATGTCCTTGGACACTTCCAAGTGTCCCTCATGCAGATGTTTCCCTAAGGTCCAACCACATGATATTATATGGATACTTAATCAAGTGAGCTCCCTCCTATCATGTACACCCCAAGGTGTCAGAAGGATAAGCTTCTCCCAAGACTAGTGTTCCCATACCTTAGGATAAATCAAGTATAAGGTCGAGATGCTGCAAATGGGAGTTCAATTGATTAGATAACTCAACGGCTCAAGGCATATAGCTATAAATACTTTCGCAAGTGTTTCTTATAGAACTCAAAGGGTTCTCCAAGGGGCTTTGGACCCTTAAAATCCATGCTTGAATGCATGGTTATACAACATTCTTGCCTCCTTCAACATTTTCATTCTTGAAAATATTTGTAGGTATAATATGTGGAGTATTCCCCCATGCCCAATGATATGTAATCTAATCATGGTTTTCTCTCTCTTTAGATTCACGCACTCAGATAAGGGCTACTACCTTCCTTGATTTGAAAGGAAGGGAATCAAATCCATTCCCAAATCACTTTCTCTTAGTCCAAATGAATGTACATGTATGTCTTGTACCTATGGACTAGTGAAATGGGTGGATGTATGTGGTGCTCCTAGCTTAATTGTTTCCTTTTGTCACTTTCACAAACCTCAAGCTCCATAAAATATTACATTTTTATACACTTTGTACTTTCCTAGAAATTTGCAATTTTTAAGAGCATGTGATAGCAATCCTATCTCTATACTGAAAGGGCTAGACACTAGTTTCATCTCTTACTTTCAACAAAAAGGAGAGGAATCACTAGATGTTTTATACTTGGCTTACTCTTTTATAGTCCTTTTCAAATATAAATATACTTTATTTGTATTTGGTAGAACTTTAGCTAAAGGTATGAGCTTTAAAAAGTGATTTTATTGAGTCCCTACCAAAACATGCTCAATAAAATGAGGAAAAATAATATATTCTCGTTCTTTGGAAAGTTAGCTGCACTTATATTAATCATCCACCTTTTCTTGAAACATAATTTTCAAGTGTTCCGAATGATAGATAATACACCCAAAATTGAAAGTTCTACTAGTCGATCCTTGTCATGATCATCATTAATTTTATCTAGATTAATCCTTAGAACATATACTAGTCCTTGCACAATTTAATCATTTTGGAGAATCTTTGACATTCAAATCTTTAGGAATCCGAGTTACTTGATAGATCTTTGTTCTAGATCTCTACCCAAGTTCTTTGTCAATATTAGCTTATCCTCTTCCAAAGGGTAATATTACTTAACTATCTTGCACCAAAGTTGGTTTATACCCAAGATAGTTATGAATACTAACCTCAAAGGTCACCAAAGCTTTGCAAAAGGGAACAAATCATTTCTCTTACCAATTCCTTCAATTCCTCAAAATAACTGAGCAACAATACTTATCAAGCCATTAAGATACCTTCTTGCTACCTATGACTATGTGCATGGTCTTAGATAGGTTTTAGTACCTCTTTTCAATGTCTTTCAATACAATATTTTTTTCACTAATTTATGACTAATAAGAAGAGAAACATTGCTTGAATTTTGGCTTAAGCCCTTGGCCTTGGTGATTAGGCATGTCATGGGTTTTATGGAACTGAGGGTCCATAAATAGGACTCGAAGCTTAAGGTTTCTCTATCTATGTTAAATTTGTTGGCTTTTTAATTAAGCCAACATATAAAAAGAACAAAAGTTAATGGTTATTGAGTCACATGATCTCAACATACCATTAAACTTTAAGCTTATACATCTTTACTTGAAGATGCTTAGCATTCATAAGGTTTTGAAATTGAATCCCTCTTTAAAGCATGCATGTAGTTCATCCTTGGAATTCTATTCAAATCATGCATGTATATTTTTCTCATTACTCGGATTTAAAAATAAGATGGACTTAAAGCCTATCCAATTTATGCCACATAATTCATATAATACCCATAACAAAGAAAGTAAGTGCACTGTAAGTCAAATGTGTTGATATATTTAGGTAGTGATGTGTGTGAACACTCTAGGACCGCCGGGGCACTTTTTTCCCTCTTTAGGAGGTTTTTTTCCCCCGGCTTGTATATACGCCGATTGCCCTAATGGGCTACTTATCTTTGTACATTCTCTAGTAATACATTCAGTCTTGTGTGTTGTGCTCCAAGCTTCTTCTTCTTCCTTGTGCTATTCGCGTGCTTCCGCAGACGTCTAACTCCAACAATTGGTATCAGAGCAGGTCGTTGCTTCTTCTAGGGCGCCGTCGACACTCCTCCGTTTGCAGTCTCAGATTCGCACAAAATTTGGTGAGCATACTCAGGGTGTTTCCGAGATCAAAACGGCTTCGCTTTGTGGTGCCGAAATCGCGATCTGAGCTCGTTTCGGCCTCCGAACGCACTATCGCAGTGCTTGTGCAGGCTATTTCGTCCTTTTGTGCCAAAGGTATATACCAGTTTTTGTTCGCCAGTTTAAGCGTCTCGAAGTCTGCTACAGGTCTAGCAGAACTCGTCTGGGCAGTTCTGTTCAACTTTTTGAGATACAGTCAATTTTCTGCATCAAGGTATTTTAGTCACCGGCCATGGCTGAAAGCAGTGATGTATTCCGTATGTTGGCTGTTGAGGATAAGTTGGATGGTACCAACTACCCATTATGGGCTTATATGATGCGACATGTACTGGTTGCAAAAGGATTGTGGAACATTGTGCAGGGTGTTGAAAGACGTCCTGTTACACCTGTAACGATAGGTACTGCAAATACAGGTGTTGGAGCTGATGAAGATGGTGTCGAAGATGATATTCCGCAGATTCCTGTTCGTGCTGCTGTTTCTGTTGCACCTACTGCAGAGCAGATTCGTTGGGATGGCAGAGATGCCCAGTCACATGCATTGATAGCTTTGTCTGTCAAACGTGCCATTATTCCTCATATTCGCTCTTGCAGAACAGCAAAGGATGCTTGGGATACACTTACCACTTTGTACCAGGCTAGGAATGAGGCTCGTGTTGCTTACCTCCGAAAACAGTTGGAGAGTGAGCACATGAATGAAGGTGATTCGATGGACAATTTTCTTACAAAGATCAAAGACCTGAAGGAACAATTGATTTCTGCTGATGAGGTTATACCAGATAGCTCACTTGTGCAGACCGTTCTGAATGGCCTTCCTGATTCATATCAGAGTTTTGCCTCTACTCTTCGATTGATGATGAAAGGCAATCCGAATGCCTTGTCATTTGAGGAATTAGTCTCTGTTCTGTTGCAAGAAGATCAATCCAGGCAGAACAGGTCCATTATGCGTGTTGCAGATCAAGCTTTCTTGGCTAGTCAGAAGGGCAAAGGAAAATGGAGCTCTTCTACTAGTAAGCAGAAATCTGCAAATGCTGCACAATCGAAGAACCAGGATAAAGATGAGAAGAAATCTGAAAAGCAGAAATTGTTCTGCAAGTAGTGTAAAGGAAATGATCATATTATAAAGAACTGTCCAAAACTGGCTGCTAAAGAGGCAAAGAAGAAAGAGGCTGGAATGGTTGTTGCAGAGGCCTCTACACCAAAAACAGAGTCTGCAAATCTTGTGCAGGAAGAAGAATGGGCGTTTACTACTGTCTGCAGTTTTGACCCATCTTCTCATGATCAGTGCATGTCTGCAGTAGACTCAGATGTTTGGTACTTTGACAGTGGGGCGACCAAACATATTACCTCGCAGCGCAGTTTCTTCTCTTCACTCGAGCCTGCCCCTACAGGGAATACTGTCACATGCGCCAATAACTCCTCTTATCCTGTTATGGGAGTTGGTAAGATCATTCTGACTACTGCTGATGGTAGTTCTTTCACTTTGTCAGATGCTTTATTTGTGCCAGGGATCAAAAAGAACCTGTTATCAGTTTCTGCATTAGCCAAGATTGGCTTGGTTGTAAAATTCGTTGATGACAGGTGTACAGTCCATGATCTCTCAAATGGCGATGTGATTATTGCTTCTGGCATTTTATGTCGTGGGCTGTATAAGCTCATAGACTATGAAAGATCTGTGAATGATTCGGCATGTGCAGTTCATGATTCTCAGGCTATGTCAGATGCAAAGCTTTGGCATGCACACTTTGGTCATCTGAATTTTGCTAGTTTGTTACGCCTGCAGAAATCTGAAATGGTGTCCTCTTTGCCCAAACTTGAGGCACCTGGAAAACATGTTTGTGAAGGCTGTATTTTGGGCAAAATGCAGCGTTCTTCCTTTCCAAAAGATGGTTCAGTTCGGGCTATGCAGAAATTGCAGCTTGTACATAGTGATGTCTGTGGTCCTATGCAGACACCCTCTTTTGGAAATTACCTTTACTTCGTGACTTTCATTGATGATTTTTCCAGGCATGCATGGGTATATCCACTCAAAGCCAAGTCCGAAGTGTTCATGTGCTTCAAACAGTTTTTGGTTTTGGCTGAAAATCTATCAGCATGTAAAATGGGCACCCTCCGTTCTGATCGAGGGGGGGAATATATGTCTTCAGATTTTAATGCATTTCTGGCTGAACGTGGGATAAAACACCAGTGTACAGTGCCGTATACACCTCAACAGAATGGAGTTGCTGAACGAAAGAACAGGTCACTCATGGAGATGGCGAGGTGCATGGTCAAAAGTCAGGCTTTACCACATAGTTTCTGGCTTGAGGCTGTCATGTGTGCAGCATATGTACTGAACAGGTGTCCCACCAAAGCGTTGCAGTCCATCACTCCATATGAGGCTTGGCATGACCGCAAGCCATCTGTTGCTCATCTGCGTGTTTTTGGTTGTTTGGCATATGCATTAGTGCCTGAACAACATCGCAAAAAATTGGATGATAAGGCAGTAAAATGTATTTTTGTTGGGTACAGTTCTGAAAGTAAAGGCTATCGTCTGTATCATCCACAGACTAAATGCATTCTGGTTAGCCGTGATGTTGTCTTTGTGGAAGATGCTATTCAGCCATTGCTTTCATGTACTAAGGAGACATCTGTTAGCTCCAAAGACATGTATGATACTTTGATGCCTCTTTTTACAGGTGGACAGGCTAGCGCTGGTCCTAATGAGGCAACTTCTAGCCTTTGCAGGTTTCATATGATGATGCAGATCATTCCATTTCTGATGCAGATTTACATGATGCACTTGTTGATGAAAGAGCTGATATTGAACAGGCAAAAACTATGCCAAAATGGCTGGTGCAGACTTTGCGTGACAGCAAATTAGATGCACCTTTGTCATATCGTACTCGTTCAGGCTCTCATAGTACCTCCTTTGCATCAGATTGCTATGCTATGGCTGCATCTAGTCTCTGTGATGAGAATGAGCCTGTTTCTTTTGATGAAGCACAAAATTCAGAAAATTGGATGGCTGCTATGCAATCTGAATATGATGCTATAATGAAGAATGGTACATGGTCTTTATGTGACTTGCCTCCTGGCAAGAAGGCCATTGGCACTAAGTGGGTATACAAGCTGAAGCGTAAACCTGATGGTACAGTTGATAGGTATAAGGCTAGGCTTGTTGCAAAGGGTTATGCGTAGGAAAGAGGCATTGATTTTGATGAGACCTTTGCACCTACATGCCGTATGACTACTGTTCGGAGCATTTGTGCACTTGCAGCCCATCATGGTTGGAATGTACATCAGTTGGACATTAAAACAGCATTTCTGAATGGTGACTTGCATGAAGAAGTGTATGTTTTTCAGCCCCGTGGCTTTGTGCAGAAAGGGCATGAAAACCAGGTGTGCAGGTTAAAGAAGGCGTTATATGGTTTAAAGCAAGCACCACGTGCTTGGTATGAGAAAATACATGCCTATCTGATTGCACATGGTTTTGAGAACAGTCCAACTGAAAGCACCTTATATGTTAAGTGTGCTAATGATGTGCTTCTGATCATTGTTGTCTATGTAGACGACATGCTGCTCACTGGTCCTCTTGACAAGCATATTGCTGATTTCAAGGCTGATTTGCATGCCTCATTTGAGATGTCTGATTTGGGGCATTTGCATCACTATTTGGGCATTCAGTTTATGCAAGTTGATGGTGGAATGGCTTTGTGTCAAACGAAATATATTGACACATTATTGCAGCGTTTTGGCCTTGAAGACTGTAAGCCTATTGCCACTCCTATGGAGACAGGTTTACGATTGAGTCTTCATGATGTTGGAGATGCATTTGATGCTGTTCTCTATCAGCAGGCCGTTGGATGCTTGATTTACTTATGCATTACTCGGCCAGATATTCAGTTTGCTGTCTCACAGATGAGCAGGTTTATGCATTGCCCAGGAGTCACGCATTGGAAAGCGGTTAAGCGCATCTTTCGCTACTTGAGTGGTACTCGGCTACTTGGGTTGTTTTATCCCAAGGGGGGATCACTACCGCCAGATTTGCATGCTTTTTCTGACTCAGATTGGGCTGGTTGCTATGACACTCGTGTGTCCACCAGTGGTTTTTGCTTCATGCTTGGTAGCTCATGTATATCTTGGTTGAGCAAGAAGCAGCCTACTGTGGCCACTTCCAGTTGTGAGGCTGAGTATAGGGCAGCTTTCACAACGACTGTTGAGTGTGTGTGGCTCAGACGCCTTATGGCTGATTTGGGTGTTGGCCAGTCTTCTGCCACCACCATCTTCACTGACAGTCAGAGCGCATTGGCAGTTGCGAGGAACCCTGTGTTCCATGCTCGCACTAAGCACATTGAGGTGCATTATCACTATGTCAGGGAGAGGTTCTCTGCTGTGGAGATCAGCTTGGCATATGTGCCCACGCAGGAGAACATTGCAGACCTTTTCACGAAGGCTCTGCCTAGGGAGAAGTTTGAAGCTTTCCGCAAAGCTTTGGGCTTACTTCCTTTTGTGGAGTGATTTCCACATAGCTTGGCACTTCCTTATACATGAGTGCCAGCTCCTTGTTCACCGCATCACTCCCAGGGGGGATTTGTTGATATAGTTAGGTAGTGATGTGTGTGAACACTCTAGGACCGCCGGGGCACTTTTTTCCCTCTTTAGGAGGTTTTTTTCCCCCGGCTTGTATATACGCCGATTGCCCTAATGGGCTACTTATCTTTGTACATTCTCTAGTAATACATTCAGTCTTGTGTGTTGTGCTCCAAGCTTCTTCTTCTTCCTTGTGCTGTTCGCGTGCTTCCGCAGACGTCTAACTCCAACAAAATGGACGGTTCTCCAAAAACAAATTACTCCATGAACTATGAGGCATGCATTCTTTCCATCTCATGATGTATCTTATGCATAATGAAATAGAAAATAGGCAAATGAAAAGATAAATTTAAAACTTAGCTTTAGAAGTTATGTCTTGTTGATCTTGAGAATTAAGAAACTATTCCAAATTTTTGCACATGTAGCAAACTAGTAAAATTCAGATGACCCAAGCATGCATGTCAAATATTTGCATGTGAGATAGCCTAAGAATCTTGAACTGCACATGTTGAATCATTCATAGATTTTTCATTAACTATGAGATGATAGAGCCCAGGACATAAAATAATAGAAGCAATAATAACATCGAAATTTCAGAGATCATGAATTGTACATCTTTAATCAAAAAATTTGACAACCAAGCCAATCTTGGCTAATGCTTAAACTAACGACAGATTTTTCTTGATCCTTGCTACATACAATGCATCTGAGAATGGGAAAGACCTACCATCAATAGTAGTCAAAATGATCTTACCAACTCCCATTATAAGATAAGAGGAGTTATTAGTACATGTGGTAGTATTCCCTATAGGGGCAGGCTCAAGTGAATTGAAGAAAGTGATCTGGAAGGGAATATGGTTGGTTGCCCCACTATCAAAGTATCAAACATATGAGTCTACTATAGACATACACTACTCATGAGAAGATGGTTCATAGTTGCATACACTATTAAACTCCCATTCTACATTCTAAAAAATATTACCAGACTCTATTTTAGGTGTAGAGGCCTCTGTTACAATCATTTGAGCCTCTTTCTTCTTTGCCCCTTTTGGAGCGAGTTTTAGACAACTCTTTATTACATCCTCATTTCCATTATAGTATTTGCAAAAGTGTTTTTGCATTTCTATTTTCCTCTCATCTTTTTCTTCCTTCTATTTTTTTCTTACTAGTAGATGAGCTCCTATTTTATAAACATGGGTCCAATCATCGGTTTTAAGGGTTCAAGGACCCATGGAGAACCCTCGGAGTTCTAAAAGAAACCCTTGGGAAAGTATATCCAAGTATAGGCTTTGAACCCTTGAGTTATTTGATCAAACAAACTCCCATTTGAAGGGTCTCAACATTATACTTGATTTATCCTAAGGTATAGGAACTGTAGTCTTGGGAGAAGCTTCTCTTAGTGATACCTTGCTGTGCATGTGAGAGGAGGGAGCTCACTTGATTAAGTATCCATATGTGGCTAGACCTTAGGCAAGTATCCACATGAGGGACACTTGGAAGTTTTCAAGGACATGCGCCACTTTTCCTACACACACACACACACACACACACATATATATATATATATATATATATATATATATATATATATATATATATATATATATATATATATATATATATATATATATATATATATATATATATATATATATATATATATATGTATATATATATATATATATATATATATATATATATATATGTGTGTGTGTGTGTGTGTGTGTGTGTGTGGGTGGAGTCGGTTGGATGGAGATGTGCCCTCTCTTAGGAATATAGTCTTGCTAGATTTTTGCTCGATTTGTTCTCTAGAAGAGAATGCACAAACCTTTGATTTAGTTGAAGCACCTAATTTGGGTTGATGCTATCATAGCCAATTAAAGGGGGTTCCTAATACTTAGGAGTATGTCCTCTCTACCCAAACTTAAGGCACCTTGTAAACATGTATGTGAAGGCTATCATTTGAGAATGGAAGCATTCCTCCTTCTTGAAGGATGGTTACATTCAAGCTCCTCATAAATTGCAAATTGTTGATAGTGAAGTATGTGCTCTTATGTAGACATCTTCTTTTGGGAACATATGTGCTTAATAGTTGTGCCACAAAAACACTTCAATCTATCACTCCATATGAGGGTTGATATGATCTCAAACCACCTATTGCTCATTTGTGTTCAGCATATGTGCTTAATAGCTGTCCCACCAAAGCACTGCAAGCTATCACTCCATATGAGGGTTAATATGATCTCAAACCACCTATTGCTCATCTGCGTGTCTTTGGTTGTATGACATATGCATTAGTGCCTAGATGATAAAGTAGTGAAATTTATTTTTGTTGGATATAGTCATGAAAGCAAAGCTTACCCTCTATTTTGGAGGGACTGATTTGTTGGGTATGTGCATCTCTCTCCCAAGTGTGGTGTTTCTATCTAGAGTCCTTCATTGATTTGTTGTGAAGGAATGGTCCTTCCAGGACATTACCATCAAAGCTAACCTTAAATTTTGGACTCTATGTTTTCATTCCATTTATGCACAGAAGCATGGGGATAAAAATACATACACTTCTTCATGTAAGTCACCATTGATAAATGTTGATATATTTAGGTAGTGATGTGTGTGAACACACTAGGACTGTCGGGGCACTTTTTTCCCCGTTTAGGAGGTTTTTTCCCCATCTTGTATATATGCCTATAGCCCTAGCATGTTACTTATCTTTGTACATTCATGTGTGTTGTGCTCCGACCTTCTTCTTCTTCCTTGTGTTGTTCGTGTGCTTCTCTAGACGTCTAACTCCAACAATTGGTATCAGAGTAGGTCTCCGCTTCATCTAGGGTGTCGTCAACACCTCTCTGGTTGTAGTCTCATAATTGCACAAATTTTGGTGAGCATACTCAGGGTGTTTCAGATATCAAAACAGCTTCATTGTGTGGTGCCGAAATCATGATCTGAGCTCATTTTGACCTCCGAATGCACTATCACAATGCTTGTGCAGGCTATCTCATCTTTTTGTGCCAAAGGTATATACCATTTTTGGTTCGCCAGTATAAGCGTCTCAAGGTCTGCTATAGTTTTGCGAAAATTCATTTGGGCAATTATGTTCAACTTTTTGAGATACAGTCAATTTTCTGCATCAAGGTACTTTAGTCACCGGCCATGGACGAAAGCAGTGATGTATTCCGTATGTTGGCTATTGAGGATAAGTTGGATGGTACCAACTACCTGTTATGGGCTTATATGATGCGACATGTATTGGTTGCAAAAGGACTATGGAACATTATGCAGGGTGTTGAAAAACATCCTATCACACCTGCAACTGTTATAACTACAGGTACTGAAGCTGATGTAGAAGGCATCAAAGATGGTGATATTCTATAGATTCCTGTTCATGCTACAGTTTTTGTCGCACCTATTGCAGAACAAATTCATTGGGATGGCAGAGATGCTCATGCACATGCATTGATAGCCTTGTCTATCAATCATGCCATTATACCTCACATTCTCTCTTTTAGAATAGCTAAGGATGCTTGGGATACATTTACTACATTGTACCAGGCTAGGAATGAGGCTCGTGTTGCTTACCTTCGAAAACTATTAGAGAGTGAGCACATGAATGAAGGTGATTCTATGGACAATTTTTTGATAAAGATCAAGGATTTGAAGGAACAGTTGATTTCTACAGATGAAGTGCTTCCTGATAGTTCACTTGTGTGGACTGTTCTAAATGGTCTTCTCAACTCACATCAAAGTTTTGCTTCTACTCTTTGTTTCTGTTGCAGGAAGACCAGTCTAGGTAGAACAAGTCTATTATGTGTATTGCAGATCAAGCTTTCCTGGTTAGTCAGAAGGGCAAAGGTAAATGGAGCTCTTCTACTAGTAAGCAGAAATCTACAAATGGTGCACATTCGAAGAGGGAAGACAATGATGAGAAGAAATCAGAAAAGCAGAAACTGTTTTGCAAATACTATAAAGCAAATGATCATGTCATTAAGAGATGTTCAAAATAGGCTCTAGAGAGGCAAAGAAGAAAGAGGCCGAAATGGTTGTTGCAGAGGCCTCTACACCAAAAACAGATTTTGCTAATCTTGTGCAAGATGAAGAATGGGTGTTTACTACTATTTGCAATTTTGACCCATCTTCTCATGATCAGTGTATGTCTACTGTAGAATCAGATGTTTGGTATTTTGATAGTGGGGCAACCAAACATATTACCTCACAGTGCAGTTTCTTCACTTCACTCGAGCTTGTCCCTACAGGGAATACTGTCACATGCACCAACAACTCCTCTTAAGTACAAGCACACATTGCAAGAATACCTGAGTTGGAAAGACAGGTAGAGCAATGGAAGCAACACTGTATAGATGCTAATCTGGTATTAGCAGATAAAGAGGTGGAAGTAGATAAACTTCGGAAGTCTGCTTCAATTTTGGAACTTGCTTCTCAAACTAAGTTAGAAGAGATGTCAAAAACTACTATGGAATGTATGACTAAGTTATCAGATGTAACTTTAGCTTTTGATAAATTATTAGAGGGTTTTCAACAGCGAATTCTTGAACTAGAAGCTTTTGCTATTAGTTTTAGAAGTGCTAGTCAGCAATTATTAGATCCTAAGGAATTTTTTGAAGCTGAAATATTATTAGCTAAAGAAAATATTAGAGAAATGTTCCATGAGCTGTCCTATGATGTAGAAAGGATTATGTTTCTAGAATTGCAGAATCAAGATGGTGATTTGTAACTCCTTATATTTGTAATTTGTGGGTTCGGATCCACCGTGCGTGCCAGTGTTAACGCTCGGTGCGGTCAAACTATCTTTTTGTAATCATCATTTATTATGTAATAATGGAGATACCAGGAGTTTCCAGAAATGAATTTGTAATTTTCCCTATCCTTTCTATTTTCGGAGGTTCGGAACGGTGCGGAACTCTTACCTCTTTTCTTACGAAGTACAGTGTCAAGTTATGTAAAAGAGAATTCTGGAAGTAATGGATACGGAATGAACAGATATGTGGAGTGGCGAAGACCAAAGAAGGGAATAGAAGTCTGATTGTAACCATGATACTAAAATATAAACGATGATCTCTTCCGAATTCAGTACTTATAAATTGTGAAGTTACTATTCCGAATATTTTGGGTTATGAATGGTTCTGTCTGTACTCATTTACATTGAAGTAAAGGGACCGAAATGCATGTTTACGAGTATTCGTATTCATAAACCCCCATTCTCGATTCAGAATATTGTTAATCAGTGTGATGGTACCGGAAACCTACCGCACAAGAGATGAGGAGGCTCACAGATTTAAGCACTTGTGGAGAAGGCTTAGAGAAGATATGCGTGCATTTCTTTCTTGTATGACATGTTGTAGAAAGGTTCCTAGCCTATAAATGGTTTCCATGTAATTTTCATCTTGTTGAAGGGGTAGTATCAATCAAGGGATAGTGGTAGTTCAAGTCCACCGTGCGTGCCAATGTTAGGGGCACTTTGTATCTTGCTACCCTTTAGGCTATTCTAGATTTGAGATTATATTAATGTAAGGTTGTATTGGAGGGTGAGATAGAGATTGAGTGGGAAGAACCTATAAGGCCACACAAAATTGTATAAATATGGCTTTTGAGATAATGAAACTCCTCTTTATTTGCGTGGCCATTCATGCCATTTGACGTACATCTTGTTTCTTGTTTAGTTAGTTAGTTGTCATTGTTTATTTTCTTGTTCTTCAAGTGTATGCACATAGAACTGCATGACGTTCTTGTAATTTCCTATTTGTGTGCGTAGCTAATGGAGATGGCGACGTAGTCTCTCTCTCTATCTCTCTCTCTCTCTCTCTTGTAGGAGTGCAAACCTTGCATCACACCACTCCTTGCCTTGAGCCGCAACTCCTCCTCCATGAGTAAGGCATTGAATTCTTCAAAAGTTAGTGGTTGAGGTCTTATTTGAGTGTTAAGAGCAGTTACCAAACCATTAAACTTAGGTGGAAAAATTTGAAGACAACATCGAGCTAGCTGCTCAGTTGACTTTTGAACACTTGCTCCCGCCATTTGATCTCGAAGATTTATGCGAGTGAAAAACATCTTGCAGTCTCCCCATTAGCAAACCGTTCTATTGCAAGCTGACTCTCCAAGTTTTGAATCCATGTCTGATTAAGAGTTTCATATTGATTTCTCAATATGTTCCATGCTTCACATGTCTTTGTAGAATGCTGAATGAGAGTCAGAACACTATCAAAAGTAGTACTCGTAACTAGAGCACAGAGCGCATCTCCATTTCTACGTTCCCAAGCATATAGAAGATCAGCATCAGGTGGAATCATTCGATCGGGATTATTTGGATCAGGGAGGTTGAGTGACATGCCTCTTAATGTCCTTCTGCTTTAAGAAATTATCAAAGTCGTGATTAATAAAATCACTACCTCCATTTGATCTAATACTAGACTTGATCAATCTGGATGCTTCATTCTCAACTTGAGATATCCATTCTCCAAAATCAAAAAAGGTATCTACCTTGGACTTCCAAAAGTATACCCAAATATATATTGAGTGATCATCTACTAGGAGCAAGAAGTACATGGATCCACTAAGAGAAGGGGTATTCATGGGCCCACAGAGGTCCACTTTAACTAGGACTAGAGGTTTCTTAGCTTGGGTGGAAGCCTCCTTGGGAAATCCCTGTAATGGCTTTCCTTGGGTGCAAGCCTAACAGATATCGTGTACTTGCCCGATCTTGGGCAATCCCTTAACCATCTATGATGCAAAAATTTTGGTTAATTATGAGGTGTGTGCATATTGTTGGTGCTAAAGGCTAGAAAGTAACTCCTTAGACCCAAAGCATGATAACTTGTATAGCCCTATTGGAAACAATGTTAGAAAGGTCCAAAAATTCTCAGAAATATAACATGATATCATGTCTTTATAGAAGTCTCTTCAGGCCCCACATGGGCATACCAACATATATTTCTATTGTATTGTTTACAATAGCAGCATCATGGTAGCGTGAATAGAACGTCGACCTCCAAATGGGGCGACCATAGTTCAATTCCCATGTCCAATAGAGTGTGGAACAAAACAATCTTTTGCACAAAGTTCAAGGTGGTGGTGGAGCTTTCTCCAACATTCATTTTTGTGAATTCCGAGGTGATCGTGATCATTGATTTATTTTGCTTTTCTGAATCATCACATGGCGAAGAGCTTTTTTTAGTTTGCTTTTTCAAGGGATGCTTTAGCACTTTCATATATTGCGATGGGAGTCAAGAGGCATATTATACCCCAGATCAGGTCTTTCCAAACATCTTGACATGCTTGGTTGGGGTTAGAGAATCTCTATCAGAGTAGAAACCCTACTAGGAAAGCTCATCTAAGGAGAGAGCTAGCCAACTCTGTTGATATATCAAGCTCAACATGTGATGATCCAGGATAAGACGTATCACTTTTTCATCTCTTTGACATGTATAGTGGTCACACAAGTTTATGTCATGAACACTTCATTGAGCTTCATTAGATTTATCTACCGAGAGTGATGGCAGATTTGTTTCTTGCCAACTCACTCATTCATGGACATTATATATTGCACTTGTATTCTTGTTTTTTAGGTCATTCTTGTACATTCCTTTTATGTAATAGAAGAAGAAGATCACCCTTTCTTGCCTCAATCTGTGTGTGTGCTTCTCTTTGATTATGTGTGTGTGTGTGTGAGCTCTCTTCTTTATCTCCTTCCTCGTGACATGGTATCAGAGCCAGCATGGTTGTAGAGAGCTCGTGGAGAAGGCTGACGGTGAAGAGTACACAAGAAGGCATGGAGAAACCATGATTCACAAACAACCTCAAATTCCTATAAAAATTGGCATGAAGGTAGAAGAACTCAAAACAGTTTTGAGAGTTATCCCTTTAGCGTCACTAGTTTTTTATCATATAAAATTTTTGGAGCCATCTCGATCTTTGTTTCGAGCCTGCAAGGTGGGGCCCATAGAAAAACCAGGTCAATTTGTGAAACTATAACTTGTGTCCTGTTCGACAACACTCATATATTTGAGATCCATAATTTCATGTGATTCAGTGTACTTTTGATACACGAAAATTGTGTTTTTTTGAGATCGCACTCTCACGTCATAGTGCGGTAGTGTTCAAGCATAACTGCTGCTTGTTGTGTTTTGCAGTGTGTGAATTGCTGTAGAAATGGCAAACACAAATGGAATGAGTCAACTTATGAGCGATAAGCTAGAGAAGAATAACTTCCATGCTTGGAGATTCAGAATGATAAATTTTTTGATGGGAAAAGGCTATTGGAAGTACATCGAAGGAGAGAACAAAAATGCTTTGCACTTACTAGAAAGGAATCACACTACAGACCAGTTAAGAGCTGTTGGCATCGTACGTGAAGAAGCAAGTATGGGCATACATGCAGATGTAGCACTGAGGCAACCCATCAATTTTTTTTCAATCCTTACATTATTTTAAAAGTGATTCTCATCACTGAAAACCATTGTAAATACCGTTTCACCTTTTTGTAGCTCCATTTTGTGCAAGCCAAGGAGTCCTCAAACTTGAGGAGTTCTAGTAGTATTTGCCTACCAAGTTTCATAATTTTCAGAGCTCGTTTGAGCCTCCAAACTAGCTTAGGGACCTAATTCTTAACTAGGCCGGACACTAGGTCTGAACAAGACCAAAGCTAGTCAAAAACTATAAATAGAGCTAGAGAGCTCATTTTTGGAGCTAGCTGGTTGTAGGTTTGAGCTTTGTATGAGAACTCTTTTGCAATAGAAGTGATTCGATTGTCTTCTCTCTTTGTTCTTGCCTTGTGTGCGCATGTGTGTGTATGTGTGTGCATGTTAGTGTGCTTCTCACTCAGAAATTTGTGCCATCACTTGTTCGAGGTCTTCATACCATCCTCATGTCTTCCCGGATTGACATTAAAGGAGGTGATACTCATCATTGAGCTACACCAAATTTTGGTGCCGTTGCTGGGGAACGAGCTTTGAGGACGAGCGTGTGATGGTAAGACATAGAGAGGACGCGTTGGAATGGTAAGTAGTAGGTAATTTTCTTGTTTTTCACCATTTTATCCATCTCCATCTCCACCTCCATTTTCATCTTCACCTCCATCTTTCTTTCATATTCCCATTTCTATGTCATTCACCTCATTTGCATAGTGAGAGTTTGAGAGAGAGCAAGTGTGCATTGTTGTGATTGTATGTTTTTTTTGCATGATTCTTGCAGGTTGCAGCATCCTCACCATCTCCAGCAAGCTCTACAGGTACTGAAACTCTCTTCGCAAGCCTCGAGGCGTCGAGTTCCAACTATCGCGACACACTGAAAATCTGACCCTATCACGAGTTTGAGTGCACCACGACAGAGTGCAGACTGAGAGCTCCTAGAATCACTAGCGTGATCAGAAAAATTCACCATATCCTAGTCTATCGCGACACACTGAGGTATCGCGACACACCAAGGTATCGCAACACATCGAGGTATCGCGACACACCGAGGTATCGCGACACACCGAGGTATCATGACACACTGAGGTATCACGACACACCGAGGTATCGTGACACTCCCACCTATAGCGACACACCCATCTATCATGACACACCCATCTATCGTGACACACCCATCTATCACGCCACACCCATCTATCGCGACACACACGAGTATCGTGACACACTCGAGTATCGTGACAGTCCCACCTATCACGACACTCCCACCTATCGCGACACACCGAGGTATCACGACACACCGAGGTATCACGACACTCCCACCTATCCCGACACTCCCACCTATCGCAACACACCGAGGTATGGTGACACTCCCACCTATTGCAACACACCCATCTATAGCGTCACACCGACCCAAGCTATGGCGATACACCGGCTCAATGCATAAATTTTTAAGGGGTGTAATTTGTGTAATTGTGGTGATTTTGAGCTTGAATTTTTGACAAGTTGGGGTCTTTTAGAGCCTTAGAAGGGGGCAAAACAACTACAAAACTGTAGAAAAATTCTTGAACCCTGAGAGCCTGTCTTGAACCCTAAGTGCCTGAATCATGATAACTTCACCATACAAACTCCGATTGATGAGATTTTGGTCTCGTTGGAAAGCTTGTTGAGAATCCTACAGAGCAAGTATTTTTAAGTTGGCCATTAGGTGGACTTAGGTAGCCACAGGATTTTGGGGGTGGAGAGAGCTAGTCTTAGGGGGCCTATGCTTTTTTATGTGTGTCTGTCAATTCATTGTAGTCAAGGGCAATATTAACTGGTGAACCTTTGCAGGAACATTGCACGCAATCAAGGCATCCAAAGCAAGCTAGCAAGGGTGAGTACCAAGCTTGGGAGAAGGCTACCTGGGCTTGTGTAGCAGTCTGAGCAACAAGTGAACTGAGGTTGGAAGTTCTCTCAACCCTCCTTTGTCAATTCCTAGCTTAGGCTAAGTGCGACTTAGGTGTGGTGAGTAATTAGAGTGATGCTAGGCATGCATCAAGTTCAAGAGAACTAATCAACCAAGTGCAAGCATTAAGCAGGTCTTAAGTGCGAAAAATCTAAGGGACAAAAGTAAACTTGAATTGATCAATTATCAAGTGTGAGATTCACTTAAGTATTCCTGACGACGTGATTTGAAACAAGAGCTTAACACAATAATCAACTAAAAAGAACAAAGTGATTGAGACAAACTAACCTGCAACGAGATTGTGCTTAGGACTAAGGGGTAGAGAAATCAGGCATATGAACCTTAGGTCAGGAAGACACTTAGGCCAAGATAGACAAAGCCTCAGATCCTCTGAAGCTAGTATCAATCATAATGCTAGGTCTTGGGCCCAGCAGTTGAGTGATTATCCATACATTGTAAGTTCAGAAACAAGTGATTCTAAAATGTCCTATAACATGGAGAGACCAATAGGGAGTTTAGGAGTGGCATACTTGGAAAAGATAGAATGACCTTACAAGACCCAATTGGAATATATCAGGACCAATCGTCTAGGTGCTCGCATCTACGAAGACGTTTTGAGAAGGTCTGTGGTCCAAGTTAAAAACCCAGATCAACCCCATGGACTAGAACATCCGGTAGTCAAGTTAAAAAATGGAGCATATCTAGATAAAGAAGGAACAATTTATGTAGTCACCACCCTTCCAGATAGGACAGATGAGTTCGGCAATGTGATGGTACAGGCTGACATGGGTGACATAGAGCAAGGAAATCTAGGCAAAGAGCCAAAAACCCCTCGAGGCAAGTGAGTCCTGAGGAGAATAATCACTCCAGAGTGGGTTCCCCAAGACAATAGGAGCATAGAATTACTTGTGAGTCGAGAGATAGATGAGGCTTCTTGGAGGTATAAGCCTGAGAAGTCTAATGAAGTGGGAGCACTTACCATCTGAATTCAAAGATCCTGACAGCCCAGGCAAAGTGACCTACTTACATGATGCTTTGGAGAGGGTCTTTGTAGTCTAAGAGCATGGGAGACATGCATACACTTGGAAGGGTGAATTTGTTTTTCCCCAACCTCGATCCAATGTGTCTTATGGTCACCAAGGAGATGGAACATCTCAAGCTCATGGGACTCAAAGAGAAAGGAGTAGAGATAGAACCGAGGTGAGCTTTGCTAACCCAATAGGAAGAGAGTAGATGAGAACAGAAACGGATAGAGAAGAGACTGAGAGATCTAGAGCCCAACGAAACCAAAGAAATGCTGATGATTTTCCTTTGCAAAGGCCTAGAGAACACACTAGGACCTTGAGGCCAACTCACCTGGTTAAGTCCATGAAGAATTACTTCGATGGCACTGGAGACCCTTATGACCATGTGGCAGAATTTAGGCAAGTGTTGAGAGCTGAACAAGTGGTGGAGCTATTTACGCAGTACAATGCTTTTGGTCTAACCTTTAGAAACACAACCCTTACATGGTTTCAACCATTACATGAGAGGCAGTTTAGGAGCATAGACCAACTTCTAGAAGCCTTTGTCACGGATTTTTCTAAAAGGCAATACCTAGAGATGTGTCTTGTCCCTGAGTTACCCACACCAGCCAAACAAGTGGCCTTCTTCTTACATGGATTGCTGAGCACTAAGCTAAGATCATATGTGTATCTGAAGGACCCCAGAACCATAGAAGAATGTGTACGCATGTGCATAGACATTGAGGATAATCTTGGAGAGGAGCTAGAGCTTTCTAAAATCTACAAGGATTCAGATAGTTCTAGCAGCTTCACTTCCGGTCAATCCACATCTATCGAGAAGCTTGTAGAGAAGGTAGCTCAAAAACTAGGTGTCTCTAGCAAACAAATCCCAAGATTTTCCCCAATTAAGTTGTGCTATACTTGTGGAGGAGACCATATGGCGAGTATATGTCCCATTATGGCTCAACCTCAAGTGAATCCTAGTAGCCAGTACTGCACCATAGAGCAAAGGTACACCAACCACACCGCACAAGACTGCCCCTATAACAAACAAACTGTCAGGAAAAAATACTCTCAGCCATATCCGCAACAGGGTAGATTCCAAAACCAATACCCACCACAGCAGTACGGTAGGCCCCAGCAACCATACCAACCACCCTATCAAGGGCAGCAGAGACCTCAACCAGTTCTAGCGCAGCAACTCCCTACTCCAACCAATGTGATTCCGGTGAAATATGCATCTGCAGAACAAAATCCGAATAGAGCCATAGTCCTAGTCACATCATTGCTATCAAAAAGTGACCCAAGTGTATGAAGAACCTAGTGAATCTAGTTGGGAGCCAGATTATGCAAATATCACATACGCAAACCCCAACTCTAGACCTCAACCTAGGCAGATAAGGCCCCCATTTCCTAGAGGGCCATGCTTCCGATGTCAGGGAGATCACCTCATTCGTGATTCTTCTCTACCAGCACCTACACAAACCCAATCTGTGATAATTCACGGCTTTTGCCCAGATTGTGGAAAGGATTATTTGTTGCGAGTGTCCCAAGAACCCCATGAACATGCCAAAAATCACTCCTATCAATGTTATTGGGTTAGTAGTAGACTCTGTTAAGGAAGCACTCACGAATTTGAGACAACAAACAAAGAGAGAAACAGAATCTTCTGGAAAATCTGTGCACAGGTGTACAGTATGCGAAGTTAGTGTATGGTGTGCGCATAACAGAGCAATTAACCGCGGCGGGCGCGTAAGGCGCGCATAACGTGAATTGAAGAGTGAGAGCACAGAGGAGCGCCACAGGAAAGTGTATATATATACAGCAAGATTTGGAGAATAAAAAGATGATAATAAGAGAGAGAGAGAGAGAGCGGGAGTGTGTATGTGCAAGAATAGAGACGAGATATAGCAGATGCGCAGAGACGTAGAGTCTTAGATAGAAGACGCCATAGATCGCGTATGTAAAAGAAGACGCCAGAGATCGCGTATGTACAGATGAATAACACAAGCCTGAAGTGACGGGTCTTTTTCATATGAGAGAGATGGTAATAAGAAACTACTCATTGTAGGAGAGTTTCTGTAACTTGAGCAAGAAAAGGCCAAGCCTACTTGTACACATCTTCTCTAATTGAAAACACATGTTCATGTGGACGTCTGTGCGTAATCCTTACTTGTGAAGAGTCTGAAGCAATTTCGTGTTACGATAGGAAGTTTTGTTTATCGTTAACTGTCACGACTCGTTACTAAACGTGCTTCAGTACCTTTCCTGTAAACGCATGTTTCGGTGAATAACAGTTTACTCAGTAAACATATTTCAGTAATTTTTCGGTCAGTTACAGTTTCTCAGAAAACAAGTTTTTCCGGTAGAACAATGAAGTATAACTCGTAGCAGGGTTCGGAGCTGTGTATGAGAGATAGCTCATCTTGTAGCTAGACGTCTCTATTTCAAGCTGATCCTAGTTTCCGGTGGAAAGGAGATGTGCATGCAGTACAAAGTTTAACCGGAAAGTAGCACTTCAGAACTGTGAAGTTTTTCTTAAAACTTCAGAAGAGTTCATTAAGTGGAGAAAGCTCACGAATCATTTTCTTACTTCTTGTATGTTCACTTGAAGTAATTATAACCAAATTAGAAGTTCATTTCGGTGAAGTTCCGGTATGATTTCGGTGTCAGTTTAGTGACAGTCTGGTGAAGTTCCGGTGGAACCTGTGTCGCAGGATAACACAGTTAAGGCGACGTTAATTAGGCTGAACTACTGTTGATTACAGAGGTGTTCTGAATCACTCTAGTTTAGCACTCTATTATGGTGGCGCGACAATTTCCGCAGGCCTGACAGAGCTCAAGCCTTGTCGCGAAACCCACCTTCAGGGCGAAAGTAATTCCGCACCAGTGGTATTAGAGCTGAAGGTTTTCGCCAACAATTGGTATCAGAGCAGGTTAGTTTCCCAAGAATTGGTATAAGAGCAGAGTGTTACCTGTCATGGCAGATCACGTCCAAATTGATAAACTGGATAGAGACAATTATCCCGCATGGGTAATGCGCATGGAAGCCTTACTTATGAGTAAGGACTTAATGATGTACGTGACCGGAGAAGAAAAGAAGCTGATATTCGAAGATGATAGCCAACCAGAAAAGTAAGAGTTAGAAGCTTTGAAGCTGTGGCAGAAGAAAGATGCAACGGCAAGAGCCTACATCTACAATACTGTCTCAGATCATCTACTACCGCACATTAGAGGTCTGGAGAAAGCAGAGGACATATGGAGCGCATTGGAAGATCACTTCCAAAACACTACGAAAGCTAGGAAGGCCAGCCTATGGTCCGAGTTCACAACGTTCAAAAAGAAGCCGAGTCAAAGCATTAGTGACTATGTCACTAAAATGAAGGATCTAGCAGATAGTCTGGGATCCATAAATGAAGATGTAGAAAATCATAGATTGATAGCACAACTGCTCACAGGGTTGAGAGGAGATGAAAGGTGGAAACCTTTCGTACTCTCAACTGAACTTTCTTTAAATCACTTTGTACCAGATTTAAATCAGTTGCTTGGACTGATGCTCACATATGAGCAAGACCTGAAAGGAGACGCAGACAAAGGACATAGCTCTGCAATGTACATGAAGAACAAGAAGAAAGACAAAGGCAAGTCAAAAGATGAAGAAGAATCGAGCTCTCAGGCCTATTACGCAAGAGGGAAAGGCACTGGCAGAGGAAGAGCAAGAGGAAGAAGTAGCCAGAATACTAATAAGAAAGCCTGTTGGATTTGTGGGTTGAGCAATCATCTGGCGCATGATTGTTGGCACAACCAACAAGGATCAAATCAAAATCAGAACAGTAATAGCAGAGGCAGAAGCGGTAGAAATCAGAGTAACTTCCAAAGAGGAAGACAAAGCCAAAGAGGAGGCTATGGCAGAGGTGGTATAAGAAGTTGGGGACATAATCAATCCTACAACACCACCTACAACAACTACGCAAACGACACGCAGAATGAAAGTCATACATCGTTGATGATGAACTCTATCAGCACATCAGATAATGAAGACCTAAAGGTATTTTACATTGATTCTGGATGCTCTAATCATTTGTCAGGAAACATAGAGCTGATGTCAGAACTAGAAAAAGGTAGTTCTAGTTACACTGTTCAAACAGGTGATAATACGAGACATAGTGTACATTCAATTGGAAAAGTAAAATGCAAAAGTGGAGCAGATTTGCTAACCAATGTTTTGTATGTTCCAACCATACCGAAAAATCTGATCAGTGTAGGACAGATAGTCGAAAAAGGTTTTCAGGTCAGATTTACAAATAAAGGAGTATTTGTAGAACATCCCAAGAACGGATACAACCAGATCGTCTTTGGCAAGAAAGAAGGCAGACTCTTTACTTTAAGAGTACAGGGGAACATTGGCCAAGCCTTGCTCACACATGATGAAAAGATAATTACAGAACTTGAGCTCTGGCACAAGAGACTAGGACATTTCAATGAAAAAGGAATCAAAACTATGATAGCGAATGGGTCTGTACTAGGATTACCGAACGTACAGAACCAACATATGATTCACAAATGCGAAGCTTGTCAGATGGGAAAAGCCCACAGGTTACCTTTCCAGAAGAAAGGATTCAAACATGACAATGTGCTAGAACTCATACATACAGATGTATGGGGACCAACAAAAGAAGGATCAATCAGCGGATCAAGGTACTATGTCTTATTCATTGATGATGCAACAAGATGGATAACTCTTTATGTTTTAAAGGAAAAGTCCGAAGTGTTTGGAGCCTTCAGGCATTTTCATGCATATGCTGAAAGACTCACAGGACGAAAACTTAAAAGACTAAGGTCTGATGGAGGGGGAGAATACTTCTCCCGAGAATTCAATGACTATCTTTGGAACACAGGTATTAAGAGAGAAATAACCTGCAGGTATACACCACAACAAAACGGTGTAGCACAAAGGAGAAACCGAACTCTAGTAGAGTTTGCACGAGCTATGCTGAAAGAAAAGAATTGTCCTGATTATCTTTGGGCTGAAGCTGTAAACACAGCGACATACTTGGTAAACAGATTACCATGTACAGCCTTAGAAGGAATGACCCCTTATGAAGCTTGGTGGGGAAAGAAGCCAACACTTGATCACTGCAAAGTGTTTGGATCAGTAGCGTATGCTTATGTACCGTCTCAACTCAGACATAAGCTTGAACCGAAAGCAGAGAAATATGTGTTCGTCGGATATGATGAAAAGCAGATGGGTTACAGGTTATGGAGTCCTCTAACCAAACATTTTACTGTTTCCAGAGATGTAACATTTGATGAACAGAAAAGTTGGTATGCCGATCAGAGTCATACAGCTGAAGAATTTGAAGAAGAGATAAAAAGAAGAGAGAAAGGAAAATCAATTGTACAGGTAAACAAAGATGAAGAGGCAAGTACGTCTAGGACCGGATCAAGTATAAGGAACGAAGATGAAGACGTGTACTCAGATACACATGAAGAATATGAGCTAAGAAGGTCAAACAGAGTGAGAAGACAACCGGAAAGATACTCGTATGATACATCGTATATAACTCAACAAGATTATGCATACATGGTTAAAGAAGAGGACGAACCTCAGAGCTATGATGAAGCCAAAGGCAAGAAGCAATGGCAAGAAGCAATGGAAGAAGAATTCACCGCACTGGAAGAGAACAAGACATGGGAGCTTGTTCCTAAACCGAACGGTAAGAAAGTGATCGGAAATAAATGGGTGTTCAAAATAAAGAAACTTGCAGATGGAAGGATAGCCAGACATAAAGCGAGACTGGTTATCAAGGGCTATGCTCAGACGCATGGCATAGACTATGACGAGACATTCAGTCCGGTGGCAAAGATGTCAACCATAAGAACAGTGATTGCCATAGCAGCATCAAAAGGATGGAAGCTAAATCAGCTAGATATAAAGAATGCATTTCTGAATGGATATATATCAGATGAAGTCTATATGGAACAACCGGAAGGATTTACAAGTTCCAGATACCCGAATTTTGTTTGCAGGTTAAGGAAAGCACTTTATGGACTGAAGCAAGCTCCAAGAGCTTGGAACTACAGACTTGTGAAATATCTCAATGAACTTGGATACCAAAGTTCGAAGGCAGATGCAAGTCTACTCATCAAAAGGACAGAAGAAGGAATGATCTACATTTGTATCTATGTAGATGACATAATAATTACAGGAACCTCAGATGCAGGAATCACAGAGGTAAAGAAACTGTTAGAAAAGGAATTCAAGATCAGTGACCTGGGAAAGTTATCATACTTTCTAGGAATGGAAATCACATATACAGATCATGGTGTATATGTTACGCAAGAAAGGTATCTCCTGAACTTACTGAAGAAGTTCAACATGGAGAATTGCAGAGAAGCTTCAACACCGCTTGAAGTAAATCATAAACTTAGCAAATATAATGGAACAGAGTTTAAAGATATGAAGAAATATCAATCGTTAGTAGGAAGCTTAATTTACGCTACGCTAACAAGACCGGATCTCAGTTATCCGGTGGGAATTCTTTCACAGTTTATGCATTGTTCGACAGATCAACATTGGGTTGCAGGACAAAGAGTTCTCAGATATATCAAAAGAACTATAAAGGAAGGATTATATTATCCTTTTCCATCAGATATAAAGCTCAGAGCATATAGTGACTCAGATTGGGCAGGAAGTCAAGATGACCGAAGATCAACGCACGGGTATATGATATACCTAGGAGATAAGCTGGTAAGCTGGTGTTCGAAGAAGCAACACACAGTAGCCTTATCGTCAACAGAAGCAGAATACAAAGGACTGGTAGAAGCAGCGAAAGAAGTAATATGGATGCAGACTTTACTTAAAAGCATGGGTATAGATCAAAGTATACCGATCATACATGGAGATAATATGAGCTCGCTGTATCTTGCAGCGAATCCTGTGTTTCATGCAAGAACAAAACACATAGAGATTCAGTATCATTTCCTAAGGGAAAAAGTAATGGAGAAAGAGATAGAAATTGTCTATACTCCTACGAAAGATCAGATTGCAGACATTTTGACTAAAAGCTTGGATGGAACAAAGACAAACAGATTCAAAGAGATGGCAGGAATAAAAGAAAGGAAGATATATGAAAAACCGGAAGAAGTCAAATTAGTGATTGAGGGGGAGCTGTTAAGGAAGCACTCACGAATTTGACACAACAAACAAAGAGAGAAATAGAATCTTCCGGAAAATCTGTGCACAGGTGTACAGTATGCGAAGTTAGTGTATGGTGTGCCCATAACAGAGCAATTAACCACGGCGGGCGCATAAGGCGCGCATAACGTGAATTGAAGAGTGACAGCACAGAGGAGCGCCACAGGAAAGTGTATATATATACAACAAGATTTGGAGAATAAAAAGATGATAATAAGAGAGAGAGAGAGAGAGAGAGAGCGGGAGTGTGTATGTGCAAGAATAGAGACGAGATATAGCAGATGCGCAGAGACGCAGAGTCTTAGATAGAAGACACCATAGATCGTGTATGTAAAAGAAGACGCCAGAGATCGCGTATGTACAGATGAATAACACAAGCCTGAAGTGACGGGTCTTTTTCATCTGAGAGAGATGGTAATAAGAAACTACTCATTGTAGGAGAGTTTCTGTAACTTGAGCAAGAAAAGGCCAAGCCTACTTGTACACATCTTCTCTAATTGAAAACACATGTTCATGTGGACGTCTGTGTGTAATCCTTACTTGTGAAGAGTCTGAAGCAATTTCGTGTTACGATAGGAAGTTTCGTTTATCGTTAATTGTCACGACTCTTTACTAAACGTGCTTCAGTACCTTTCCTGTAAACGCATGTTTCGGTGAATAACAGTTTACTCAGTAAACATATTTCAGTAATTTTTCGGTCAGTTACAGTTTCTCAGAAAACAAGTTTTTCCGGTAGAACAACGAAGTATAACTCGTAGCAGGGTTCGAAGCTGTGTATGAGAGATAGCTCATCTTGTAGCTAGACGTCTCGATTTCAAGCTGATCCTAGTTTCCGATGGAAAGGAGATGTGCATGCAGTACAAAGTTTAACCGGAAAGTAGCACTTCAGAACTGTGAAGTTTTTCTTAAAACTTCAGAAGAGTTCATTAAGTGGAGAAATCTCACGAATCATTTTCTTACTTCTTGTATGTTCACTTGAAGTAATTATAACCAAATTAGAAGTTCATTTCGGTGAAGTTCCGGTATGATTTCGGTGTCAGTTCAGTGACAGTCTGGTGAAGTTCCGGTGGAACCTGTGTCGCAGGATAACACAGTTAAGGCGACGTTAATTAGGCTGAACTACTGTTGATTACAGAGGTGTTCTGAATCACTCTAGTTTAGCACTCTATTATGGTGGCGCGACAATTTCCGCAGGCCTGACAGAGCTCAAGCCTTGTCGCGAAACCCACCTTCAGGGCGAAAGTAATTCCGCACCAGTGGTATTAGAGCTGAAGGTTTTCGCCAACAGACTCTATAGGAAGTGTAACTTCCACAACCCCAGTGCACGTGGTCACTAGAGCTCAAGCTTTGCAGCAAAACCAAAGTTTAGGTCAGGAAAAAAGTTTTGAGGTTAGGGAGGTGTAGAGCATAACCAAGTAAAGGATTAAGATCTTGGAGAGATACCCGAGAGAGAATGAAGAGACAATGGTCGAAGAAAATGAACGAACTTGAGGAAAGCTTGAGAGAAACAAAAGCAAAGATATTGGAACTCACATCTCAAACTCACTCACACTACCCCACCACCACCATTTCCCTCTCCCTCCAACCCATCATTTTCCATTCCCCAACCTTCTAATCCACCACATATAATCCACCCACCACCCAGAGTAGGGTCAGTTCTAGCCGATCCCACTCCTGAGGATCTAGACATGATGCTTAAAGCATATAAGGCGAGAATCCAAGAAGGGCCAAATGTGACAGATCATGAAAAATGTTACCCTAGAGCCGATATAGAGATAGAGAGAACAAAACTTTGTGCTAAGATGGTAGAATTGGCGCAAGCCATGTTTGAAGCAAGTCGCTTGTTCAATGGCTCTAGCTCCACTAGAATACCATTGCATTTTGATGGTCTATTAGATAGATTGGAGAGGTTACTTGCAAAGTCTGGAGAAGGAACCACCTCCCAAGCTAAGGAGAGGGCAAGTTATAGAGTAAGCATTCCTCCCCAGGAAGCTTATGTGCCTAACTCCACCGAACCAGACACCTCTTCTTCTATGAATCGGTATTCACCAGAATTCCTCCGAGAGATTCAAGAAGAGAAATGGGCTAAAGAAAGTGGAGACCTGCCTCCAATTGAACTTGTGGATGACGCGCACGATCAATTCCCACAGGACATTCCTTCCATTTATGGAGAGCACGAGAGTGCCCAATCTCATGAGCGGTTAGATTTTGAGTCTAATTCCTTACAGGAACTACCCCATTTCACAGGTCCATGGGAAGCTAAGTCGACTTGCATGAGAGCACCCATGGTCATGATAATAAACGAACACTCAATCATACCTAGGAATATGGAGGTAGTAAAGAACACTCAAGTGTAGTGCAATCTCACTTAAGAAGAGCTACTCAAGGTTAAGCCTCAATTGTGGAAACATGTAGCCAAACAAGTACCTAACATAGCAAAAATCCTCATTCCCAGGTAGGATCTCATAGAAGAGTGCCAAAAATACCGTTGGACAAGATAGGAGACATGAGCAAAGGAGAAGAAGGAAATACCTATCTTCCCATTACCCATCAGGGGTATACAACCAAGGCAATTTTGGACTCAGGTGTAGGAGTTGCAATTGCTACCACTTCCTTATGGAAGCGTTGGGGCAAGCCAGCACTCAGGCCAAGGAGAATGAAATTGCAGATGGCCGATGATCACATAGAGAGACCCTTAGGATTGCTAGAAGGAATAACTCTTACTACATGTGGTGTTGAGTTTGAGCATACTTTTGCTATATATGTATTTAGCAAAAATCAGGCCTATGAGATGATTTTGGGAAGACCATTTATGCGATAGTTGCAAGTGGTTGAGGATTGGGGAAGCAATTCTTTGTATTTGCAACACTTATGTGTTACAACCAAAGTCAATCTCAAGGATTACTCTCATAGAGATGTCCCTCCCATCCATAGAACTAAGGATGACATGGAGTCAATGCATTCCATATGATCAGGATCCTCATGGATGCATGAAGACACACACTTATGGATGTGTAAAGTAGTAGTAGAAGAAGAGAAGAGAGAAAAAGCCAGAGAGATAGGTGCGAAGGAAACTCATAGATCGATTCAAGACCCAGCCTATGCACCTGTAGTATTTCCAGACGAAGAATTTGAACCCCATGGTTGGGTGGAAAATTTAGCAACAATGGATATAGCCATCAATGAAGAACAGTGGACACCCCACTATGATGAAGATGGCTATGACCTTTCAGTCTTCACAATAGAGCCAATTCTGTGTGATTCAATTATTGAGGAATGTGAACCTAGCGCTAATGCATTTGAGGATACAATTGACTCCAATCTAGAGTCAATCATTATGGACCCACCTTTTGCATCAGATGAGGATTATTTCCACAAGGTAGAAGCTCACCCTCAGAGACACGAGGAAGGTGTGAATGAGTTGAGATTAACCACACAAGTTGTTGGAGCAAGTCTATGACAAGCCTAAGTATTGGCTTGAGTCTCACAAAGTCTTAGAAGAAGCTTTAAAAAGAAGACTATGTAAAGCTCACTTGTGAACTACCTCTTGTAACTTTTGAAGAGTTTACTTAATGTAAAAGTAAGAGAATCTTAAGTGGTTGAGTCCACTTGATCAAGAATGGAAAGAGGAGCCACAAATTCCTGATTTGTGGTAGGTAGAGAATCAAATCAATCATTGATTGAATGGAGAGTGATTGAGGGAAGTTAGCCTCCCAAACTCAACTATAAATAGATGGCAGCTTTAGTCGTGGTTAGAGAGACCTATGTGAAGACCTCCAAGAGCTGAGCTTTATGCCATATCAAGGTGTGATTACAAGGCACACATATGTATCAGTAAGTCATTGTATTGTACAAGCAATATACTTTCATTTTCATGATTATTTGAGTTCATCTTTCCATGTTCTTGTGAAGTGTACTACTCACTGCCATTACTCTCAGTTTTCTCAGTCAGCTTGCAGAGATGTTTTCTCTGAGCTTGGTGCATCATTTTCAGTGATTTAACTTGGTAAAGTTAGCTCTATAAGTCTACTATATGCTCACAAATTTTCATGTCATTTGAATGTTGCAATCTTCAGTTATGTTCATTTGAAGTCAACAGGGTCTGTTCATCTTCACTTCTCTGTCAGGTACCCGACTTTTTCACTCATCTTGTCAGAGCCATTTCTCAGTGGTTACTTATTCAAATGCAGTGATGTAAAGCGTGTTGGATTCAGCTTACTGTCTAGTATAACCATACAAATTGTCATAATCACTGGATTTCTACATGTTGAGTTATGTTGGTTTTTCTGCTCACTGGTCTATTTCTGTAGCAGCCCGTGAAAATCGGGATGATGTCATCACTTGTTAAAACTCATTATCAGTGTGTGGTTCATTATTTTTGATGAGATTACTCTTGAAAGTTAGCTCTTTAAGTTGCCTAGACTTCCCCAAGAGGAATTAAGCTAATTGTTGCTGTGCTCAGAGAATTATGTAAAACACTGGACAGGTGTATGAACCAAGAATAGCAAGTTTTCACCTCTGAGCTAACTCCAACTTATCTGTTTTGATCTATCTTTTTGAGAGTGATCTTCCAAGGTACATAGGGTGTCTAATACATCCATTGGCAAGATAAAAGGGCCCACCATATATTCCTGGAGTTCATTTGGCTGGTGTAGATCAAGGATTTTGCAACACCTCTTCATCTTCAAGCACATACCTATCCATCTCTTCACAGTGGTATCAGAGCAAGGTTGGACAACATGGTAGAATAGGAAGCATCAACTATGGCTGGATTTCACAACTCTCAAGAAGGCTCCCAAACAAAATGTGACTGATTTTGTCACAAAGCTCAAGGACATAGCGGATCAATTGGGAAGCATTGGAGAGGTAATAGATGAAGAGAAAATTGTAAGGCAGGTCATCAATGGCTTGAAGGCAGATGACAAGTGGGAAGCATTCACCACAGCTATGGATTTGTACATGGACATGCATGTACCTGATTTCAACACACTCATTGGACAACTACTTACTCAAGAGGCAAAGCTTATCAAAAATGGAGAAAGCTCTAAAGGTAATCAATCTTCAGCTTTATACACGGATAAAAGCAAAGCTAAAGATAACAAAGGAAAGGCAAAGAAAGTGGATGATGAAGCAGGTACATATCAAGCTAACTATGCAGGTAGAGGAAGACATGGCAGAGGTAGAGGAAGAGGAGGTAGACAAGGCAGGGGGAGATCCCAAGACTCCAACTCATGTTCTATTTGTGGACTAACTAATCATACAACTGAAAATTGCTTTAGGAATTCCAAGAATCAAAGAGGCAGAGGATACAATAGAGGAAGTTATGGATACTCAAGAGGAAGGTTCAACAACTACCATGGCAACTACAACAACTACAATCATTCAAACTATCAAGGAGGCTACAAAGGAAGGAGAGACTACAATAACTACACAGAAGACTCAAACAAAGAGGATTCATTATTGATCATGAACATGGCTATGCCACAAGGTAAATCTGATGAGCATGTTTTCTACATAGATTCAGGTTGTTCAAATCATGTGGCAGGAAATGTGGCACTCCTATCAGATTTAGAAGATCCAAGGAATAAGCATGAGGTACAAACAGGAGATGATACAAAACATCTTGTGGAGAAAATAGGCAATGTCAAAGCACCTAATGGAAACATCAACCTACTCAGTAAGGTACTCTATGTCCCTACCATTACAAAGAATTTGATAAGTGTTGGGCAAATAGTAGAGAAAGGGTTGCAAGTTAGGTTCACAAAAGCAGGAGCATTTGTTAAAGATCCAAGTCAAGGATTTAGAAGAATTGCAAAAGGTGAAAAGACAGGTAGATTGTTCACATTTGAATTACAGGACACTAGAAACATTGCTCTCTTTAATTATGGTAGTCAGACACTCACAGAATTGGAAGTATGGCACAAAAGGTTAGCACATATTGGTGAAAGGTCATTAAAGCAAATCTGCAGGGACCAAAGTGTACTTGGACTTCCTAATTTGTCAAAACAACATATGATTTATAAGTGTAGTGCATGTCAATTTGGAAAGTCTCACAGGTTACCATTCATGAAGAAAGGTTATATGCATGGAGATCTCTTGGAGTTGGTTCATACAGATGTATGGGGACCTAGCAAGGAAGCTTCAATATCTGGATCAAGGTATTATGTTTCCTTTATTGATGATTGCAGCAGATGGACTATCCTATTCTTTATGAAACACAAAGATGAAGTTTTTTCATGTTTCAAAAGATATTTGGCTCTTGTGGAGAATCAAACAGGTAAATCACTAAAAAGGCTAAGGTCAGATGGAGGGGGAGAATACTTCTCCCATGAGTTTGATTCTTTTCTTCAAGAAAGAGGAATCAAAAGAGAGGTAACTACAAGGTACACTCCTGAGCAAAATGGAGTGGTAGAAAGGAGGAATAGGACAATTGTTGAAGCTGCAAGGTCTATGTTAAATGAAAAGCATTTACCTAATTACTTATGGGCTGAGGCTGTATCTACAGCCACTTACTTGATTAACAGGTTGCCTTCAAAATCCCTTGATGGGATGACTCCATATGAGGCTTGGAATGGAAGAAGACCAAGCTTAGATCATTGTAAAATTTTTTGATGTATTGCTTTTGCTCATGTTCCTTCACAGGTTAGAGGCAAGATGGATCCAAAGGCAGAAAGGTGTGTATTTATTGGATATGACAACAATCAAAAGGGCTACAGGTTATACAGCCCTACCAACAAAGGATTCTTGGTAAGCAGAGATGTAGTTTTTTATGAGAAAAATTCATGGTATGAAGATTCATGCAGGAAGATCAATTTACCATATGATCTTGAAGAATATTTTCCAAAGCTTGGTAGAGAACAATCAAAGATTGAAGAACAAGACACCTCAGAGGATGATGAAGAATCTCACATGGAAAAGATCAAAGCATGGAAGTCTAAAGGTAAAGCAAAATTGCAGGATCTTGGACATGAGGCAGAAACATCACATCATGGCCTAAGAAGATCTATGAGGGAAAAGAAAAAACCAGAAAGGTATGGGTTTGATACCTCATTAGTAACTAAACATTCTATCTACATAGCACAGGACATAAACCAAGAGGAGCCATCTTCATTTGAAGAGGCCAAAGCAAAAACACAATGGAAGCATGCAATGAAGGAAGAGATTGAAGCACTTGAGGAAAACAACACTTGGGATTTGGTGCCCAAGACTTCATCCATGAAGGTAATAGGCTCAAGATGGGTCTATAAACTCAAGAAGAATTCTGATGGTTCCATTAACAGGTATAAGGCAAGGCTTGTAGCAAAAGGCTTTGCACAAACTCAGGGAATTGATTATGAGGAGACCTTCTCTCCTGTGGCAAAGATGCCTACTATTAGGGTTTTGCTTAGTATTGCCTCTTCCAAGAATTGGAAGATACTTCAACTAGATGTAAAGAATGCATTTTTGAATGGTTGGATAACAGAAGAGGTATATATGGCACAACCACCTGGTTTTGAGAATCAAGTTTATCCTGATTATGTGTGTAAACTTAACAAAGCATTGTATGGTCTCAAGCAAGCTCCAAGAGCTTGGAATTTTAGGCTTGTTTCATTCTTGCAGGACAAAGGCTTTCAACCAAGCAAGGCAGATCCTTCACTCTTTATTAAAAAGAGTAATTCCGAGGTCATCTACCTATGTGTATATGTAGATGATATTATATTGACAGGAAATGATGCAGATGGTATGAAGAAGATCAAAGATCAGATGAGAGAAGAGTTCAAGATAAGTGATTTGGGTTCACTTACCTACTTCCTAGGTTTGGAAGTTGTCTACAAAGATCATGGTTTGTTTCTCACTCAAAGGAAGTACATTAAGGACATGTTGGCAAAATTCAAGATGCAAGATTGTAAGATTGCAGGTACTCCAATGGAGGTCAATCACAAATTGAGCTCACATGAAGGTGAACTCATAGAGGACATCACATCATATCAAAGTCTAGTGGGTAGTCTCAACTATGCCACATTGACAAGAGTAGATATATGTTACAGTGTGAGTGTGCTAAGTCAATTTATGCACACACCAAGGAAACCACATATGGATGCTGCCAAAAGGATTCTCAAGTATCTCAAAGGAACCATAAATGAAGGACTTTATTATCCTCATGTATCTGATTTAGGTTTGAAGCTATTTTCTGATGCAGATTAGGCTGGCTCCAAGGAAGATAGAAGGAGCACTTCAGGTTATCTTACCATTGCAGGTTCAAAGCTTATTTCATGGTCATCCAAGAAGCAACCCACAGTTGCTCTCTCTTCTACTGAAGCTGAATATAGAGGTCTTGCCATAGCTACACAAGAAGCTATGTGGATGAAGACATTATTCAAAGATCTTGGATTGGAGTTTGGAACTCCAACTATTTTTGGTGACAATATGAGTTCTATTCATTTGGCTGCTAATCCTATTTTTCATGCAAGGACTAAACATATTGAAGTTCATTATCACTATGTACGAGAGAAGGTTCTAAGCAAAGAGATTCAAATATCATATGTGTCCACTCATCAACAATGTGCAGATATTCTAACCAAAGCATTGGATGGTACAAAGCTTTGCAAATTCAAGGCTATGATTGGTTTGCAGGTAATCTTGGAAGATTGAAGACCTCAAGCATACTTGGCTTGAGGGGGAGCTGTTGGAGCAAGTCTATGACAAGCCTAAGTATTGGCTTGAGTCTCACAAAGTCTTAGAAGAAGCTTTAAAAAGAAGACTATGTAAAGCTCACTTGTGAACTACCTCTTGTAACTTTTGAAGAGTTTACTTAATGTAAAAGTAAGAGAATCTTAAGTGGTTGAGTCCACTTGATCAAGAATGGAAAGAGGAGCCACAAATTCGTGATTTGTGGTAGGTAGAGAATCAAATCAATCATTGATTGATTGGAGAGTGATTGAGGGAAGTTAGCCTCCCAAACTCAACTATAAATAGATGGCAGTTTTAGTCGTGGTTAGAGAGACCTATGTGAAGACCTCCAAGAGCTGAGCTTTATGCATTATCAAGGTGTGATTACAAGGCACACATATGTATCAGTAAGTCATTGTATTGTACAAGCAATATACTTTCATTTTCATGATTATTTGAGTTCATCTTTCCATGTTCTTGTGAAGTGTACTACTCACTGCCATTACTCTCAGTTTTCTCAGTCAGCTTGCAGAGATGTTTTCTCTGAGCTTGGTGCATCATTTTCAGTGATTTAACTTGGTACAGTTAGCTCTGTAAGTCTACTATATTCTCACAAATGGTCATGTCATTTGGATGTTGCAATCTTCAGTTATGTTCATTTGAAGTCAACAGGGTCTGTTCATCTTCACTTCTCTGTCAGGTACCCGACTTTTTCACTCATCTTGTCAGAGCCATTTCTCAGTGGTCACTTATCCAAATTCAGTGATGTAAAGCGTGTTGGATTCAGCTTACTGTCTAGTATAACCATACAAGTTTTCATAATCATTGGATTTCTACATTTGGAGTTATGTTGATTTTTCTGCTCACTGGTCTATTTCTCTAGCAGCCCGTGAAAATCAGGATGATGTCATCACTTGTTAAAACTCATTCTCAGTGTGTGGTTCATTATTTTTTATGAGATTACTCTTGAAAGTTAGCTCTTTAAGTTACCTAGACTTCCCCAAGAGGAATTAAGCTAATTGTTGCTGTGCTCAGAGAATTATGTAAAACACTGGACAGGTGTATGAACCAAGAATAGCAAGTTTTCACCTCTGAGCTAACTCCAACTTATCTGTTTTGATCTATCTTTTTGAGAGTGATCTTCCAAGGTACATAGGGTTTCTAATACATCCATTGGCAAGCTAAGAGGGCCCACCATATATTCCTGGAGTTCATTTGGCTGGTGTAGATCAAGGATTTTGCAACACCTCTTCATCTTCAAGCACATACCTATCCATCTCTTCACACAAGTGACCACCAAGAGTGAAGGAAAGAAAAGAAAGAAGAAAGAAGTCATACCGGAGGAAGAAGAATCTCTATTCGAGGTTCCTAAAAATTTTAAGAAGTAGGAGATAGAAGACAGGAGAGTCATGATAAGAATGCCTAAACGTGATGCTCCAAGCGGTGAGGCCTATGATAATAAAGAAGCCATGAAGAAAATTGTGGTAGAAGGAGAGGAGAGATGCACATACATTGGGCATGACCTTATCAAAGAAGAAGAGCAGGAGTTGATAGCCTTGTAGAGAGAGTACAGAGATGTATTCGCTTGGAGCTACAAGGACCTGAAAGGTGTAGACCCCGACATATGCTCACACACGATCCCCATGACCGTAGATGCCAGACCCTCTAAACAAAAGCCATACACATACAATGACAACTATGCTGCCAAAATCAAAGAAGAGATAGATCGCTTGGTTGAAGCTGGATTTATCTACGAAATCGAGCACATTGAATGGGTATCCTCCATTGTCGTGGTGCCCAAAAATAATGGCAAACTACATGTATGCATTAACTTGAAGAAGGTTAACACAACCACTATCAGAGATAGTTATCCGCTTCCTATTACTGAGCATCTATTAGAAAGGGTAGCAGGCAAGGAAGTGTACAGCTTCCTGGATGGGTTTTCTGGTTACAATCAAGTAGCCATTGCACCGGAAGATCAACATAAGATAGCTTTTGCCACAGAGTGGGGCATATTTGCTTTTCGGGTAATGCCATTTGGGCTTACCAATGCTCCTGCAACCTTCCAAAGATTGATGTGCCATGTGTTTAAGGAATTCCCGAGGAAGAATTTATAAGTCTATGTTGATGATCTCTATGCCCATTCCAACATTAGATAGACACACCTGCCTAAACTCAAGCATATCTTTGACAAATGTAGAGAATATCAAGTCTCCTTGAACCCAAAAAAAGTGTGTTTTCATGGTCAGGCAAGGCAAGATTTTAGGACACATAGTGTCAAGGAATGGCATATCCACAGATGAGGAGAAAGTGAGAGCCATTGCAGAACTACTTAGGCCAAGGAATTTCAAGGAGGTACATGCCTTCATGGGGCATTGTGGTTATTACTGCCGATTCATTCATATGTATGCCATCATTGCAAAGCCTCTGTATGCTATTCTAACTAACTTTGAGTGGACTGATGAATGTGAGAACTCTTTCAAGGAGCTCAAACAAAGATTTGTTCAGCACCAATCTTGACCACACCAGATTGGAAAAAACCATTTCACGTCTATGTGAATGCATCCAATTATGCTATTGGGTGTGTACTTGCACAACCAACTGGTGAAGGTAATATGGATCTTCCAATTGCCTATGCTAGTAGACAGTTGAATGCAGCTGAACGAAACTATACCACCAATGAAGGAGAAGGGTTAGGCATGGTATATGTAGTTAATAAGTTTAGATACTACTTGCTTGCAAATAAGTTTAATTTTTTTACTCGTCACCAAGCTCTACTGTACCTAGTAAATAAGCCATGCAATACAGGTAGTTTAGTACTATGGTTCCTCTTACTAATGGAATAGGACTTTGAGGTAGTGGTGAGGAAGGGCAAGACTCATTTGAGAGCAGATCATCTCCCAAGGCTCACATCAGGAGAGGCCCCACAAGGAGTGTTAGATGACCTACCTGATGCTTACTTGTTTAATTTGGAAGTTGTACCACAGTGGGCCAAGACCTTAGTGCCTGTACTCACATATGGGCCTAAACATCTAGTAGTAAACCCTCAAGATAGGGAGGTCATAAAAGCCCAAAAGTATCATATCATGGAAGGAAGTATGTACAAACATTTAGATCAGGGAATATTAGCTTGTTGTGTGGAAGAGGATGAGCACGCAAAGTGGTTGCAATTAGCACATGTGGGTGCATTAGAGAAACTCTACTCGAGGCAAAGAACCCTACACACACTGAGGAGACTTCGAGTACATTGGCCAACCATGGAAGCAGATGTCCATAAGTTGTGTAAGGAATGCTCAGTCTGTCATATTAGACCACCAGTGGAGTATGCTACACTGTACCAAGTGTCTCTAATGCCATTTGGAGCGAACTGTAGCCTTCTAAGGACGAAAACATTCCTTCAAGAGATGACATTGGCTAGACAAAGGAGCTTGGAACAAGAAGCTATAGATTATACTCTCATTGGAGATAATCTATATAGACGAGGAAAAGATGGGTATCTTAGATTGTGTGTCCATGAGAGCGAATATCTGAAGATCTTGGAAACTGCTCACCAAGGTGTAGCAGGAGGACACTTTGGACCAGATAGGGTGATCAAGGCAATCCTATTTGCAGGTCTTTGGTGGCCAACCCTTCACATGGATGCACATACCTACGTGAAGAGGTGTGATGTTTGTGAGTGAACTCAGTATCCTATACGTAAAGATGAGATGCCTTTGAAACCTATGATGGGTGGACGTGCATTCTCTAAGTGGAGTATAGACTTTATCGGTCCTATTAATCCCCCTGCTAAGGGTTACCATGCTGAATACATTATTGTGGCCACTAACTATCTAACCAAATTGGTAGAAGTAAAAGCTACAACAAAGAACGACGCCTAGACGACCGTTAAGTTCTTATCCGAGAATGTGTTCACTAGATACGGGTTGCCAATCAAGTAGTAAGTGATAGAGGCACGCACTTCTTGAATGAAGTCATAGAAAACCTTCTCCAAGAATTCTTGGTGATACATAAGAAGTCGGCCCCCTATCATCCACAAGCTAACGGATAGGCTGAGAGCAGAAATAAGATTCTATGCAACATATTGACAAAATTGGTTAATAATAAACGCTCTGATTGAGACAAACAACTACACCATGTTGTTTGGGCATACAGAGTTGCCTATAAAACGGTACTCCAAGCCACACGGTGTTTGGCCAAAATGCAGTGCTACCATTGGATTTTTTGATACCTACATTGAAAATAGCACAAAAAGCATATTTTGATGCACATGTGAAGGATAAGGGCTTGAAAGCAAGAGACGGAGTCCTAGTCTACACCTTGAAGAAACATGCACAAAAATTAGAGAAAAACGCTATGGACCAATGATTATCAATAGGATCTCCACAAGTGGTGCAGTACAACTAGCCACTCCAGAAGGTGACATCCTGCCGAGTTACATAAGCGGATGCAGAGTCAATTTTATATCAAGAACCCCTATTGGAAGAGATGTTAAATTGACTCAGTACTGCAAAGAAACATAAGGAAGAGGAAAAGCGAATTCGAGAAGAAGCACAGGCAGAAGCTTTAGAACACATCCGATGAATGAAACTGAGAAGACAAGGTAGAGATCAGTCCATGCCTGACACTCAAGAAGCTCCAAGGTATGACATGGCCATGTGCGAGGCTTCAGGTGAACGATCCCATAGGATAATTGATCGATGACCTTTTGTGATCCTAGAAGTAGGACAAGGAGAGAGTGCAAGGACAATGAGAGCGTTAATTGACTCAGGTGCATCCACTAGTGCAGATCAACTTTCTTACTGCCAAGAACTACAGTTGGAGGTAAAACCTATAGAGGCATATCTGATAGGGTTGGGAGGTGTTGAAACCACTTGCATGGGAGAGGTGGAACTTCCCCTCTACATTCAAGAGATCCTAATGCCAGTAAAAGTACTAGTATGTGAAGAGGAGGATCTTACCAAACCTCTTATCTTGGGCCAAGATTGGATCTATGATCATGGAGTCAACCTTAACCTAAGAAGTGGACTTCTTGAGACTTGGGTAGGCCACAACCACCTCATGATTGAATTAGACAATCACGCACTCAGGCCATTAGAAAAGGCACCAAATCCTGGTCCCTCCAGGAACCCACATGAAGATAACAATGCTATTCTTCTCTAGAGTTCTATGGTGCAGAAGATTATCACTCTAGACAAAGGTACATAATTCAATGAGGAGTCCCCTTCTTTTCCAAAGAGGATTCGAGGACAGCAAGCCAGGCAACACACTACACCGAGGAGGCCAATGATCAAGAAGCGTGAGCACCAACCTGTGCACCATGAAGTACCTCGTGGCATGAAGAAGATCGGGATACGCAAGGATAGAAAACCCACGGCTCTAGAGGCAGGTTCTCAAAGAAGCCAACAAGCCGGACCGCCAAAGATTACAACGAAGGAGTCCCCTAGGCAACACTCTAGACATGCCATCTCTATTTGGGTTCCTAAGCGGTCAATGAAGGATATCCCCAATGCTCGACAGATATGGGTGCCCAAGACCTGCTTACAAGCTCAAATAGCTTCACCTCCATTCACAAGAATGAATCAACACTCACAAGCACTCTTGGCAAACATCTCAGGGAAGATACCTACACCCCACACTATTACACCTTCGGTCAAACCTAGGAATGTCTGGAAATGGGTACCCAAAAGGTCCCAAGTCCAACACAATTCGGTCCATAAACCTTTACATATCATCACCTCTAAAGGCTACAATGCCACAATCAACGTTTGGAGACTTAAACCCCGCATCAAACCCCCTGGCCTAAATTTTGTAAAATCCTTCCACCCTAATGTAGGTGCATTCTGAGTGCATTGCATATCCAAAGTATGCATCTAGGAGGACACTAACCACTAAACAACATTCACACCCCATCACAAACACTTCACCCCTAACCACTAACCACTAATCACTTGGAATGTCATGTTAGTATTTTGGAGGGAACACCATTACATCCTGTTTCCTATGCAACACTAATGTGCCTCTCTTCTTCTAGCAAATTAGCATCATCAGCTACCAACAGTCCCATGGGGGAAGTAGCAGCCACGAGCTCCCAGCAAGCACTAGTTCTCAAGTCAATTGGGAGACCATGCCCGTGGAGACTCCAATGACAACTAGGCCTGAAGATTTTCTGCATGTGAGATGAGTTCCCATCTCGGATCCACCGAGTGGCCTAACAGAAAGAGTAAAAGGACATTCTCATTGGTTCAATGAGTTGCTAGGAGATTTGGGGGATGCAGACCACATTTGGGAATGCAAGTTGGAATTTGGAGGAGTCTGGTGGACATTTCAATTCCTCTCAAGAGAGTTTGAAGCACTACAAAACGTATCACCTCTTCAAGATATTTGGCAGAAAGCGGGATTGAAGGACTACTTTAGCACATCCGTACCTAAACCAGATTTCCTTAGATGTTACTTCTCTTGATTGAAACTCTTAAAGCAACAGGAGATCGAGATCAGTCAGGCACATTCCTGGTGCCCTCTCTATCAAACCAGGAGGAAATGAAAAAGTTTGAGCTGAACATGAATTTAATCAGGGAGGCCCTTCAGATGTACGGCACCCATGTACCCTCCGATTGAGACCCTTTGATACCGGAGTCTATGAAGAACAGTAAACTCAAGAAGTTGAAAGAGTTGATGTGCCCTCACCCCAAACATTGCCATATCGTTGCGAATGTGCCTTCAGCACTTTGCATTTCCGGCTCAAGACCGATTCACACAGCCGCATAAAAAGATTTGGTACGGGCTATACCTAGCAGAGACATGAAGTCTACCTATTAAAATGCTAGTGTGGATCCTTGACCAATTATATGAAGCAGACAAACGAGGAGTAAGGAAGCCTATTTTCAATGGTTGTTGTGCCATTACAAGAATCATATACAGATGCCTCGCTTATGATGTGCCAATCGCACAGGCACTTACTTACTCCCAGTTGCAATTCTTCTAGGGCTGAAAACCAGGGGTTCAACCACCTAAAAGGATGCGTGGATCTCTTTCCCATGTTCCAATTCCTCATGATTCCACCACAGAAATCTCCCTTAGAGAAGAAGAACAGATGGCCCCATTCACTATCCATCTCCAACGACCACAATCAGAGGGCATGGTACCACTCGCTCCATCAGCCCCTCCACTACCCACAGATGCTAAGTTTGCCTCCATGGCTGCATTGGGGGAGGATACATTTTGATGCTACATTATATAGTCAAGAAGTTCGTTGCTTGATATATCTATGTAATACATATCCAGACATTCCGTTTGTTGTTTCTCAAGTTTACAGGTTCATCCACAGTCAGCTCAAGATTCAGTGGAAAGAAGTTAAGAAAAAGTCAGAGGAAGTTTTGCAGGTTATTGAACCTTGTACCATTGTGACATTGAAGGGGGATTGTTGGAAACTATCTCAGAAAGGTCCAAAACTTCTCAAAATTATAACTTGATATCATGTCTTTGTAGAATTCTCTTCAAGCCCCCCATGGGCGTAGTAACATATTATAATTATTTCTATTGTATTCTTTACAATAGAAGCATCATGGCAATGTCAATAGAATGTCAACATCCCAATGGGGCGATCATAGTTCAATTCCTGTGTCCAATAGAACGTAGCACAAAAGAATTTTTTGCACAAAATTCAAGGTGGTGGAAGAGTTTTCAGCAACGTAGCTTTCCAAAAATTCTGATGTGATTGGGATCATTGATTCATTTTGATTTTTTCAATAATCACATGGCGAAGAGATTTTTGTAGTTTTCTTTTGCTTTTGGAAGTCTCATCATGGGCAAGTTAGAATATTATATAAGGAGGTTCATTGCTCTTTGTTCATCATCACTCAAGGAAGCTTCAAGGAGATCAAGGAGTCTCACATACTTGGAGAAGGTGATCAATCTTCTCAAGCTAGGAGGAGATTTTGGAGGCCATCTTGGAGGAGGAGTTCTCACACTCTTCAAGGAGTTGTGACCTACATCTCGGTGATTATCTAGAGGAGATTTTCCCAGCCTACCATCTGTTGAAGATAAATGTACAAGCTCATTTTCACATGAGCTATGCTTGGATAAAGAAAAAGAAGAGAAAAGAAAAAAGTAAAAGAAAAAGTCTAGTCAAAATTCATGACGAGTAAAAGATACAATATCTGCCTTGTAGTCAGTGGCATGTAGTGTGCAAAGTGGTGAGTTAAGAAGGAGGCACAAACTTCTTCACATGCTCATTGGTTATAAAAGTGGAGTGGGAGCACGTTCTAAACAAGGAGAGAAAGAGGCAAGAGCTCCCAATCGTCGGATCTAGTCATTTTGTCATTTTGTCTTTCTATAGACTCCTTCCAACCGCACATAATTTTGTACATAGTTCTGTTGTGAAGCTCATATCTCAATGTATATGCAACCATTTATTATGTTTAAAATGTCATTGGAAAGCTTATCTTGTGCACTTTTTTTGCCGCAAATATTTTCTTCAAAGCTTATGTGTTCTGTGAGATATGAGTCAAAGAATGAAGTCCAATTTTTTAGCATACCTATGTAGATAGGTAGTCTATTTGGTCAGTCATCTTTCCCAACCAAAGCATGTCCAAATTTCTTGATTCTTATTTTTTTGGAATGCTCTTTGCATGTAATGTGTTTGTACCAATTATCTCAGCTAAGAACTTATATTGTGGGAGATATCCATCAGAGAGTGAAGTCTAGTTTTTCAGTATACTTGTGTGTGCATGTGGTCCATTTTGGTTAGTTGTGTTTGTTGACCAAACCTCATCCCAATTACTTGATTTTTAGCTTGTTGGAAAGTTTTTTGTGTATAATTCTCTATCTCAAATATCATCCTCAGAGGATATATATTTAGGGAGTTATCAGTCCAAGAGTGAAGTTCAATTATTTAGCATACTTGTGTGGACAGGTAGTTCATCTTTGTGAGTTGTGCTTCCTAATCAAAACTTGTCCAAATCAATTCATTTATAGCTTGCTAGAAATCTCTCTTTGTCTACTTTGATTGACTAAAGGCACACATCCATTTGAGCTTTGTATTGAGATCAGCAAGCTATCTAAGATGTAGCTATTTGTCCAAGTGTTGGACATACAAGTGTTCACTACACATGTTCGTTGTGCATAGGAGAACTCATTCTCCATAGTTGATATCAGAGCAAACTTGGTGCTGAAGCTTGATCAACAGAGCTCGAGTTAAAGCAAAGCAAAAGAGGAGCTACAAAACAAGGGGGAGCTTCACAAACACAAGAGCAAAGGACAACATAACTATTTGAGGTAACTCTCAAAGTTTTTGATATTATTTAATGGCTAACTTGGGTCAACAAGTAGAGAAATTGGATAAGGATAACTATCCCATGTGGAAGTTTAGAATGACCAACTACCTAATGGGCAAAGGCTTGTGGGGTATTGTGAGCGGCGATGATGCTCAAACTCAAATAAATCAAGCTATGGCCACCAAAGTCCAAAGGAGGCAAGCAAAAGAATGGGAAGAGAGGAATAGAAGAGTCATGTTCTTCATTTCACAAGTCATTACTAATGTCATGATAGGGCATATTCAACATCTAGAGAAAGCTATGGATGCATGGGAAGCTCTTGAAAGGATGTATTCAACAAATACCTAATCTAGGAAACTTCAACTCAATGAGTTGAACACAATAAAAAAAAGTTCGAGTCAATCCATAGTTGAATATACTTTGAAGATTAAGGAGCTAAGTGATGCTTTCGCTTCTATTTGCACAATGCTTGAAGATGAAGATCGTGTGTGTTATACTCTCAATGGATTGAGAGAAGATGAAAGATGGAAGTCTTTTATAACGTCCATTAACTTGAAAGATGCATATCCAGGTTTTGAAAAACTAATCCCACATCTTGTCACAGAGGAGCTTAGCTTTGGTGGTCCCAAAGGAAAGGACAGCCTCAACCAAATGTTATATGCAGGTCGAGGTAAAGGAAGGAACTCAAGAGGAGGCTCAAGAGGAAAAGGAAGAGGTCACAACAACTCCAACTACAATCAAAACAATTCGGAAGACAACAAGGATGCGTCAAATGCCAACACACAAGGAAGAGGTCGAGGTGGAAGTAGAGGAAGAGGCCGAGGCCCCTCCAATTCTCATAAAGGTATAACATGCTATCATTGTGGTAAAGTAGGACACTATGCTAGTGATTGTTGGCTGAAGAATGGAAGACCAAATGGAGGCAATCAAAGGAACCAAAGCAACTATGCAAGCACCTCAAGTGAAGGAAGCAAGGACATACTACTTGCAATGAGACATGAGCATAGAAGCTCTTCTGAAGATGACAAAAAATGGTACATTGATTCAGGTTGTGGTAACCATATGTCATGCCAAGGAAGTTTGTTCGATAATCTACAAGTACCAAGTGGAAAAGGATGTGTTGAAATAGGTGATGATACTCAACACATGATTGAACATATTGGAGATATAATGCTTGGAGATACAAGTAGCACAAAGGTACTATCTAATGTTCTTCATGTTCCTACAATTTCAAAGAACTTGATTTCAGTAGGACAAATGGTAGAGAAGGGTTATCATGCCATATTCAATGAGAATGGGTGCTTCATAAAGATTCCAAAGGAAGGCTTCAAGGTCATTGCTCGAGGTAGAAGAGAAGGACGGATGTTCACTTTGGATGTCCAACATCCGCATGGAAAGGTCATGTGCACTCAATGTGGTAACAAGAAGATTTCGGAAGTGGACTTATGGCACAAAAGAATAGGACACATCAACATTCCAAAGCTGAAGGACATGAGCAAACATGAAGTGGTAAGAGGTCTTCCAAAATTTAATAGCATTGGACTAGATGAGTTATGTAAAGCTTATCAACTAGGAAAGCAAACGAGGCAGCCATTCAAGAGGAGCAATTATGTGTCCCCAAATTTCTTGGACTTGATACATATGGATGTATGTGGACCAACCCAAGAGGCATCAATGATTGGTAATAGATTTTTTGTCACCTTCATTGATGATCACTCAAGAAAGGTATGGCTGTTTTGTATGAAGCAAAAATCAGAGGTGTTTTCTATATTCAAAAGATTCAAATTTGAAGTTGAAAAAGAAACAGGAAGATCTATCCAAACCTTAAGGTCCCATGGTGGAGGAGAATACTTCTCCAAAGAATTTTCAGATTTTCTACATCAAAAGGCACTTTAATTGTATGTATACACCACAACAAAATGGAGTAGCCGAGAGGAAAAATAGGCAAATTGCTAAAATTGCAAGATGCATGCTCAATGAGATGAAAGGTACCATTGTACTATTGGGCTGAAGCTACCACAACTACCATTTACTTGATGAATAAGTGCAGAACATCGGGAATACATCACTTGACTTCAAAGGATGTATATTTCCGGTAAGAAACCTGATCTTACACACCTCAAAGTGTTTGGATGTGTTTGCTTTGCTCACATTCCACAAGAAGTTAAAACAAAGGTCAGAAAAATGCATTTTCATCTGCTACTCAACGGAGCAAAAAGGATACAAGTGTTACAACCCTAGAACAAATGAAGTAAGAGTCTCGCGAGATGTGGTCTTTGATGAACTAAGACCATGGTATGAAGATAAAGGAAAGGAAAAGATTCTTGAAGAAGAATGTGATGGTTATGCAGGAACAAATCAAAGAGAAGTTCAACAATCAAGCACAAAGGTTTCATGTCTAGAGGCATCTACATCAAATGAAGAATGTTCAACATGGAGGGGGAGTCATTCTGTGTCTCCAAATCAGCTCATAGTAGAATCGAAGAAGCAAGTGCTACTACAAATACTGAGATAGATGCAAGTGAAGAAGAATATGAAGAGGTAATCACTCCGATGGTAATGTTGAATAGTTTAAAGAAGCAACTTTCTAAAGGCAATGAAAGAAGATCTTCAAGGACAAGGTATCCAACTCAAAGGTTAAGTTACGATAGTTTTATGGTGACACATTTTGCATACATGATGCACGTTATCAAAGACAAGGAGCCTGAGACATATGAAGAAGCTTGGACACAAAAGGAATGAAAGAGGAGGTCAAAGCTCTCAAAGATAATCACACATGGGAGCTAGTGCCAAATAAAGAAGGTATGAAGATTGTTCCAAACAAATGGATTTAAGCAAACACATGGCATAGATTATGATGAACGTTTTAGCCCTGTTGCAAAGATGGGAAATTGGTGCTTCAAGGAGATCGCCATTATATCAACTCGACATCAAAAATTCTTTTCTTGATGGAGAACTACAAGAAGAGGTATACATGATCCAACCGGTTGGATTTGACGATGAAAACCATCCAGAATTTGTTTGCAAGTTGAAAAGGGCACCTTATGGCTTGAAGCAAGCACCAAGAGCATGGAATCAGAGATTGGTAGAATATCTAAGTGTGGATACAACCCAAGTAGTGCAGATCCTTCATTGTACATGAAGAAGGAAGGGAATAGAGAGGTATATATTTGCATATAGGTTAATGACCTCATCATAGTAGGAAATGATGTTACAGGGATTAAAGATATCGAAAGGAAGCTTGGTAAAGAGTTTAAAATTTCAAATCTTGAAGAGCTGAAATATTTTTTAGGAATTGAAGTTGTTTATGGAAAAAGTGGCATCTACTTCATGCAAAATAATTACTTGTTGGATGTTCTTTTCAAAGTTGGAACGAGTGAATGCAAACCACTCACTCAACCCATGGACACAAATACAAAGATTTTCTCAAATGATGGAGAACTATTGGAAAATGTAACAACATACAAAAGCATTGTAGGATCATTAATCTATGCAAACATTACAATACCTGATTTATCTTATATTGTTGGTGTACTTTCTTAGTTTATGCAAGCCCCGACAAGTGAACCTTTAAATTCAACCAAGAAAGTGTTGAGATACATAAAGCATACAGTTAATAATGCTTTGTTTTACAAGTTTGATGAAGAATTTCAGGTCAAAGGCTTTAGCGATGCTAATTAGGTAGGTTCAAAGGAAGATAGGAGATCAACCTCAGGTTGTGTGTCCATGATAGGAAGCAAACCTATCACATGGAGCTCAAAGAAGCAACCTACTATTGCACTTTCATCCATGGAGGCTCAATATAGAGGACTAGCATTTTCCACATGTGAAGCAATGTGGATTAAAAAGCTTTTGGCTCATCTTGAAGTGCAAGTTGGAACCATCCCTATATATGGTGATAACATGTCAAGTATTTACTTGGCAAGCAGTCCTATGTTTCATGCAAGGAGAAAGCACATAGAGGTCCACTACCATTATGTAAGGGAGAAGGTATTGAGCAAAGATGTGGAGATAAAGTTCATCAGAACCAAAGAGCAGGTTGCATATATGTTTACAAAGTTCTTGGATGCTTCTAAACTCAAAGGTTTCAAGGATGTGATAAATTTGCAGGACATGGTGGAAGATAACTCCCAAATGAGCTTGAGGCGGAGTGTTGAAGATTAATGTACAAGCTCATTTTCACATGAGCTATGCTTAGATAAATTTACCAAATATAAAAGATAAAGGAAATGAAGAGAAAAGAAAAAAAGAAAAGAAAAAGTCTAGTCAAAATTCATGATGAGTAAAAGATACAATATCTTCCTTGTAGTTAGTGGCATGTAGTGGGCAAAGTGGTGAGTTAAGAAGGAGGCACAAACTTCTTCACATGCTCATTGGTTATAAAACTAGAGTGGGAGCACATTCTAAAGAAGGAAGGAAAGAGGAAAGAGCTCCCCAATAGTCGGATCTAGTCATTTTGTCATTTTGTCTTTCCATAGACTCCTTCCAGTTGCATGCCATTTTGTACATGCTATGTTGTGAAGATCATATCCTAGTGTATACATAACCATTTCTTGCTTTTAAACACTCATTTGAAAGCATTTCTGGTGCACTTTATTTATCTCAAATATCATTGTCAACGCTTATGTATTTTGTGAGATATCAGTCAAAGAGTGAAGTCTAGTTTTTCAGCATACCTGTGTAGACAGGTAGACTATTTTGGTCAATTAAGTTTCCCAACCAAAGCTTGTCCAAACTTCTTGGCTCTTAGCTTATTGGAAAGATCTTTGCATGAATTTTTGTTGTACTAAATATCTCAGCCAAAGAATTTATATTATGGGAGATATCCATCAGAGAGTGAAGTCTAGTCTTTTAGTATACTTGTGTATGCAGGTGGTCTATTTTGGTCAATTGAGTCTCCTGGCTAAAACTCATCCAAATTACTTGATTCTTAGCTTTTTGGAAAGATATTTGTGTGTAATTTTGATGTCTCAAATATCTTCCTCAGAGGATATATACTCAGGGAGTGATCAGTCCGAGAGTGAAGTTCAATTCTTTAGCATACTTATGTGGACACGTAGTTCATCTTTGTGAGTTGCATTTCCTAATCAAAAGTTATCCAAATTAAGTCATTTATAGATTTTTAGAGAGCTCTCTTTGTCTTAATTGATTGGCTAGAGGCACAGGTCTATTTGAGTTTTGCGTTGAGAGAAGCAAGCTATCTAAGGTGCAGCTATTTGTCCAAGTGTTGGACACACAAGGGTTGACTACATGTGTTCATTGCGCATAGGAGAACTCATTCTCCACACCATTAACATCTATTGTTGATTTACTATGAGTAGCAAGTCTATTTCTGTTCTTTTTTTTTTTTTGAGAGAACAAGAAGTAAATTAAAAATGGCATGTAACAATGTACAGAGAGCAAGACTACCCCCACCAATTACAACTAGTGGCTTTCGACAATTTGACCAATGTAATAGCAAATCACACTGTCAGTGCCACGACACATAATAGGAGGCTGTAACTCAAATAGATCGATATGGAGGATAACATACAACATAAGGCGAAGGCGCCAAAAGGGTAACTAACAGCATACATCAACCATTTCAATCCTAGAGGCAGAGTACAACTTCAACAAAGAAGCCCTCCATTGGCTAGGTCTAGTATTATTCAAATGACTGGACATAGAGAATTCATCATGAGGAGCGTGCTCAGTGTCAGCAAGAGCTTTAATGCCAATTCTCTTCAGAACTCTGTGCAGTGAGTAAACTGCAGCACCAATGGGCTTCTTGTTATTGAAGATAGCCACATTTCTACTTTTCCAAATACTTGATAATATATTAGCTCTCCATAGGTTCCATAAAAAAACATTGAATTTGTTGTAGACCCCCCCCAGCAGCTCTTTGTAGCCAAGGTGGATGTTATGTTTTTGGCTTAAAGGCAAGAGGAACCTCTAAAAAGATTGGGCATGCTTGCAATTGACAAACAGGTGGGGGAGATCTTCCACACTGCCACAAAAAATACATAAACCATTATTGATGTTAACCTTCTTGTCCTTAGATCCACACCAAACTACATTGTGGAGTATAAGCTAGAGAAGGTAAGAGTGCTTAATGTTCTCTAGAAGGTGCCACATACACAAAAATCTATGAGTCCATTCATTAGTATTCCAGTTCACTTTCCACATTTTGTTAAGCTTGGGCAGGATCATATTGATTCTCCCTCTCCTACTCTTGAACTTCTTCAACACGCCTTGAGCAACATTAGCTAGCTTGACTGGTTTTCTCTAGACACTGATCTCAACTCTCCTAGCCAACACACTTCTATGATTCAGGAGAACGTGCAGACAACCAGAAGAGTAGTGAGTATTTGAAATTTGAGCTTCAAAAATGATCTCACCATTTAAAGTGATATCCTTCTAGGTATTGAACCCCATTTTGAGACATTTATGCTCTCTAATCCCAAGAGTGACATTATCACCCAAGGGCATCACTAATTATGGCAAAGAGGAGGGGGGCTAAAGGGAAATCTTGTCTGATAGACCTTCTAAGTTTGAAATGAGGAGAGAGATTCCCATTTATAGCCACCCTAGAGTGGGCATTGCCAAAGAGAGTACTGACAACTTTTATGAACCTTTTCCTAGCTATTATGTCACATTCTAGAGATTGGAGCACAAAATCCCATTCTATCCTATCATAAACCTTGTCAAAGTCAATTTTGAAGAAATAAAAGGGTTGGTTGGACCCATTGGCGTACTCAATACCTTCCCATAGAGAAATAATAGCATCAAGAATAAATCTACCTTTGATGAAGCCTTTTTGCTCAGGTCGGATGATGTCTTTCATAAGAGGGCTGAGTCTCCTAGCAAGGGAAGAGGAAAATATCTTATAGATACTGGTAACACAGGTGATAGGCCTCCAATTACTCAAATCCTCTTTTGGTCCTTTTTTATGGATCAACTTTATCATTCCAATGTTGATTTCAATAGGAAGAGTGCCTTTACTAACAGATTCATTCCAAATTGAGAGAATAAAGGGAGTCACAAAATCTTTCAAAGCAATGAAAAACTCATTAGGAATACCATCAAGGCTAGGAGTCTTGCAAGGTTTCAATTTACTTATGGTTCAGTAAAGAAGTGAGTAGCCTCCTGCAAGTTCTCATGATCATTGATAGCAAGACCACCAGACTTTTTCATAAGCAATGGAACAAAATCTTTATTTTTCTTCTCTTTTAATAAAGCAAAGATATTGGTGTTAGGCTTGTCAAGATTCCCTGCCCAAAACTCTCTTGAAGCGGAAAGAATGCTCTTAGCTTCAATGTACTCTTCATACTTCAGTCTCTCTTGAAGGGATAAAATCAAACCCATTTTATCAGGGTTTCGAGATGAAATCAACAACTCTATCTCCTTAACAATGCCACTTCTTCTCTCTAGCTCGAGTAGCTCTCTTGAGCGACTTATAAGCTCTCTTGAGAGACTTACAGTGGGTAAAGAGAACTTGGACTTCTCTGATAGCTTTGGCCCAAGCCACACAAGGGTTAGAAAATTTATTAAAGCAATGGGAGATAATGTTTTTGGACTTTTCTATCACACAAGGGACATTGAGGAGAGACGGGTCCAAATGCGGCCAATCTGATCTAGCATTAGGACATTTATGCTTAAGGGACACTCTAATCGGGAGGTGATCTGAAATGCACAAATACTGGTCAAGCTCAACTTTCATGTCCCAGAATTGAATGGAAAGAGCAAGGTTTATGTAAGCATGGTCAAGACGAGCCGCACAAAATTGGGGACCTTTTTGCCTATTATTCCAAGTGAAACTAGTTTGGGAAGAGATATCAAGCAAGTCATGCGTAGTAATGAGTCTAATCCACTCCTGCCACTCTTGGCCAAAAATGAAATCTCCTTTTTTATCAAATCTATCACTAATTGCAGTAACCATATTGAAGTCCCCAACAATAATAAGGAGGCCAACCAGATGGGACCACTCTTTCCAACGGAGGATTCTGTGATGGGGACTGTTGGAAGCATAGAGAGTGATCATAATGCAGTCAAAAGGCTTGCAAAGGGTAACACCAACCCATTGATGAGAAGGGCTCTGGATTTTATCTTTGACAAAATGACTAATCACATTGGCTACCCCAATAGTAGATCCTCCCTTTCCCTAAGCGCGATCAGTGTACAACCAAGAATGCTTGTTAGAAACACTAATTAAATGACAATTCAACTTAGCTCCCGAGAGCTTAAGCTATGAATGCCAAAAATGTCAGGCATCAAAGAAAGTTCAAACATCCACTTGTTTATGCATTTAGATCTAGTTGGATCAGTGATCCCTTTAATGTTAAGAGAGATGATGCTTAGACTATTCATGGTAAACAAGAAGAAGGAAGAAAAACCATTCACCGATGCATAGACATTTCTTAATGTTTCTAGTGAGCTTATTCAAAGACAGTGAGTTTTCAAAATATCCTTCCTTTTGGATTTCAATAGACTATCTTTTCTCTTTGTTCTAGAGATTTTTTGACCTGATGGTGCCCAGTTCTCTTCTTGGATAAGGTTTAGATCATCAACATCATTACCATAGCATTGGAGCCCATTTATTTTCGCATCATCAATCTTTGCAAGTTCGTCAATGAACCTGCAATCCTCAGATGCCAAAAGATTATTCGTCTCCGATCGAGAGCCATTAGCAGGAATGTTGGAATTAGCAGTAAAAATCATTGGGAGTTTTTTCCTGTTTCAAACAATCATCCAACCTATTTCTAAATCCTTGAGGACCTTGGTTGTAGGGACATAATCCTTCATGCCAACCCGATCAGTAGACTCACTTGAGCTCGTGGCTCCAAAAGGAAAAGCATCAAGATCTTTAACTTTTTTATCTGTCATAGAAAGCGGATTAGAAACTTCTTTCAATAACACATCAAAAGTATTAACCCACATTTTATCCTTTTTTTTCACTTGCTTGGTCTGAGGCTTTTTGATAATAGGATCCGAAGGCCCTTTGTAGATGGGATCATCATCTACTTTTTTATCATCCGTATTATTATTCACCTCTTTCAGTAAAGGACAATCTCTAACCCAATGACCTAACCTATTGGATTTAAGACAGGCATTCAACAAGTTTTTGTAGAGAACTTTTTGCTCATGCAACAGCCATCCGTCAGAGTCATTAATTTTTAGACAGCCTTTGAGTGGTTTATTAATATCAATTTGAATAAGAACCTGTGGATCCCACTTGGGATTAATGGAGCCCCTCGGTCACTAACCTAGCACCTTACCTATGAGAGAGCAGAGTCCTTCAATCCAAGCATAAAAGTCGACAAGTAAGTCAGATAATTCTATCCAAACAGGAACACATAAGGTTTTAGGACAAGGAGGATTGAACCACGTAAACCACTTGAAGAAACAAACTAGTGTATTTCTTATAATTCGTTGTCCCTCCGTAATGACTCTAATTGCACTGATCAAATCATCAAAGAAGAACAAAAAATATCCATTGGATAGATATTGAATTTGTCTAAATGTTAAGCCTCTAGATTCCCAATTGGATTTAATCCAATGTTTCAAGACATCCATCGGAGGCCAGGGTCCATGACAAAGGGAAATAACGACCCGCTCAGACAACTAGTTTTGCCACTGAGAAAATGAACTTTTTTCTATGCTAAAGTCGCATCATCTTGAAAGCCAACACTATTGTTCATTTCCTTGAAAAAAAACATTCAGGAGTGAAAAATGTAGAGGAGATTTACCTTTGTCTACCTCTACAAACGGCATAAGCAAACCAGAAGCAATCGCTTGGGAACTCCCAGACAGAAGAACGTCCGCAAACATTTTACCATGCTCAATCCATAGCAACACAACATGAGAATGATAACTGACCTTGGGGATGAAGCCCATGTTTAAAACTATTGAGTCAACAATTTCATTGCCCCTCACCTCAGAGCCGGCTCCGCTAGAGATGTATTTCTCATTCGAGCTTGAGAGGGGGTGAAAACTAGGAGGATATTGGCCATTAGCATGAATCCCATCCTCAGAGGAAAGAATAGACATGTTTAGTACTTGTGAAGTGAAATGTCCACCTTCGACATGACACTGTGGTTGCGATCTGAAATCCGAGCTTACAATTCAAGGGCATGAAAACTCTCGAAGAGGAAGATAGGGTTGGACTAGATGCGGGCTTGCCGATCCTCTTCGTCCATGCATAAGATTTTTGAGCCAAAATTATGAGTTGTGGTGCATCAAACATCGAATAGCAAGCTGTGGGATTTTTCTGCTCAAAGATTAGGGTTTTGTCTACGGGCCTCATTCTCGGTCGCATGCCTGCTAATTTTTTCTTCCTTTTCCTGGGATATACGAAGAATTGTTAGTCTGGAAGGGCAACTCAATCAACCACACAGCATCATACTTTGTCCCTCGCAGCCTTTTTTATTCGGTCGTACATTGGAAGCTTTTGTCTAAGGAATGTTTTGGGCTGGTCTGGACCCCTTCTTCGGTACTTCCCTCATGGACAATCTTGACAAGAAGCTGCTTGTTATTTTATGAGATGGATGGTAGTTGATAGGAATTCTTAGGTCATTTGACCAGTTTGCAAATGTGGTCATTGAAAGTGCAGAAGAGAGGATCATTGTTGGCGATCAGTTCTGTGATGTTCCCCTTGGGCTATATGTAATTTGGGGTGAAAATGTGGTTCTTCTTGGTGAATTGGATGCAACCAAGGATGAATTACCATCGCATATGAAGAGGGTATCTACTATTTTTTGGCCTGTCGCATACAGAGTATGAAAAGAAACACACATCGAAAAAGTGGTCAGCAGGTACGAGGGGGAAATCGGGAAGAGCGCATTCAGAGGCGAAGAGATACCAAAAAAAAAAGGCTGCGGTGGCGCTGAAGGAGGGCCTCATTTTGGTATGGCTCTTCGGGGAGAGAGACGACTTCATATGCAGGAGTGGAGGCATTCGACGAGCTCTCCGGTTTTTTTTCTTTCTTTTCTCTGAGTAGGAAGGAGTGGCTTCACCTGGAGAATACAACAGAGAAGTGCAAAGCCGACATTGAAGCTCTCAACAAGGAACTGCTCGCAGTTTGTGCACTAGTGGATGGTGCGCAATGAACGACGAAGGCAATTGATGCTGGAGGAGTTGTCATAGACTACGCAAGAGAGCTATCAGGATTAAGAACGCTGAGCAGTCATCTGAAAGTTACGAAGAAGGTAGAAGTTTCTTTTCGTCGGATTAATTCAAGGATGAATTAGCAAAATAATCGAAATGTATGGAACGTCTTTTCCATGGAATTTCTTGACGTCAAATGTACGTATGAAGCTCTGTAACTTGTTTTCTTTATCAATCTTTCTGAAATAAACAGTTACAATGTATTAGTTCTCCTCTAGATCTTTGTATATATTTATATGGGCTTGTATGTGTTAATCTGAGGAAAGAGCGTTACATGTTCTGCTATTCCGTTTATGTTCTTGCAAGATTAAATCCGCTTTGATCAAGATTTGCTTAGTTGGAGTTAAGCTGAAAAAATATATAGCAAGGATTTATGTTCATTCATGCTCACCGTATTTTACTCATGGCGCAACTATTCGATTTTCTTTAAACGATAATAATAATCAAATAAATATAAATGTTCTCTGATTATGAATTTTCGACAGGAGTTCTTCATATTGTTTGAAGGTACAATGATTTGGGTTTTTGTAACAGGTTCGAGTTCATTAGAATCCTCTATGTCAGTCAAAACAAGTGATACATTGTTACATTGATCATACAAGTTATGTCAAAAAGAGTAGCGTTCACTTTTCGCGAGTATGTTACAATGACTGAATGCTCATAGGCAAGGAGGACAAACGTAGAAAATTTTGTTACTTTAAAATCACTGTTCTTCACATACATTTGTTATGTCTGATAGAAGAAAACTTATGCACGGGTTAACGAATTTATAGAGAAATACACTCCTTTCAGCAATGATGAAAAGCGAATTATCAGATATAGTGTAGTTCTCTGTTCATCCCATTGAGAAGATGAAAATACTTCTTCACCTCAGAAAGTGAAAGTACAGGTTTGGAATCGATAAGTATAATATCTGAGTGTTTTCTTTGGGATTTTACAGAATACAATAGTCCTTCTGTCTGCAATCGAAACAAACATCTAGGTTGGACGTGAAGAACTTTTTGAACTTTATGACTAGCTCTTATTGTCTAATGAGCCCTTAGTCGAGTTGATACATATACATGGATGTTGCACATTACATGACCTCAACGTATAGATTCTAATGATTTTCAAGATGCGAATGGATGCTTTAAATGTTGTATGAATCTGACTTTTGAACCATTCAAAGGTTTAAAACAATAGCTAGAAATCTTCTGAATGTTGCAAGTTCGAATGTTTGCTGAATACTCGGAAGGCTGAAGCTTCAATCATCTTACATATTTGAAGTTCCACAGAGGAATTGAAAGTTAGGAGTGATACTTCTTTTCCAGGTTTCATTTGCAGTATTATAATTGGCTTATCTTCATAATGCTATAATTTTGTTAGTTGTTCTCTTTGTTGTATAATACTCGAATGTTACATGTTCCAGAATTTGTCTCATCAATTTAAAAAGAAAATATTTTGTTTTCTGAGATGACCGCAAAAATTCTGTGTACGAGGTGAAGCTTGATGAAACATGAAATGAGCGTTAATGAATGTTGCCATCGATTGAAGCAATACATAAAATCACTAAATATGTATTCGATCATTGACTTCACTTTTGAGTATCTGTTGCGATGCATTAGTGAATATAGGTAGTAATTTACTATTAGACTTTGAGAAAGGTTATCACAGGAATTTACTACCTTTTTGCATTATACTTTATACAACGATCTTCATAGAAAGAAAGTCTTAGCTGAGCATAAGAATGATGAAGTTCAACGATCATGAATGACGAGATTTTGTTTCCTCAATAACAAGCATGAACTTTGAATAAGTGAAGAAGTGGTTTCCCAAAGCTTATGAGAGTATGTTGACACTGTTGCAAGGGATATAATTAAGTCTTGAGTTTTATTATCTTTGGATCTTTGTACTTCCCTTTGAATCGCTAGAAGGCACCTTGTGTGCACCCCTAACACACGTGAACCCGACCACATACGTGAAGCCGATGTGAAACGGTTAGGGGATTTATAAATTGAAACCTTGCCATTGACTTTAGAGTGGATAGCACTATAGATAAAGACCGTTTGGTACAGGCATTAGAAGAAATTGTCAAAGAACATGGGTTCTTTAACGGTCGAAATGTATCGAGTTTCTTATTAGCCTATGACCTGAAAATGGATTTTTATGGGGTACCAGTGACCCTGAAATTATCTGACTTTGTGAGAGCAGTTACTCCAGGAATTAAACCAAGAATTGTTACACTTCAAGAGCAAGCAAGGACCTGGGATGAACTTAAGAAGCTCTTGAAAGAAGAATATTTTCTAGAAGATTTGACTACACCCACACGTCGATCATTTAAAGAGTGGGTAGCTTCTCCTAATAAGGGACTTGTAGCAACTGAACTCCTACGTGAATTTGAAGAGAGATTTAGTCAGTTCGATGAAGCAGATCAGAATGCATTACCCCTCGACAAAGTTGAACTTTTTGTTCAGAGTGTTGATCCTACCCTAGCCTTAGAGTTAGGGAATTTACTTGAAGATTTGACTGAACCAATAGGTTTGACTACTGAGTGGGATAAGGTACGAGAAGCTGTCTTAATGTTTGTGAAGCGTAAGCGATGGAAATATCGAATTTCTCAAGAAAGATTTGAAGAAGTTAAGAAATCCCAGGAAGTTCAAAATAATTTAAATCCAAACCCAGAAATAAGAGTTGAGCCTCACATTCAGATCTGGCCAGTAGGTGGTCCACCTGCATACATGGATGAAATTATTCAAGGTATGAAGGATCTACGCTTAAAATTAACCACATTAGAGAAATCTAATGTGATAAAAGAGAGGCAAGAACCAAAAAGGGAATTTACTAAAAGGTGTATTTGGTATGACAGTTTGGAGCATGCTAGCAAGGTTTGTGAGTCCTTCCAAGAAGCAAGAGCTAAAAATCTTGTTCAATGGATTGATGGCAAGATTTGCTCTACTGATACAGGGAAGCCAATACCTACCAATTTTGGTAAAGGAGGAATGAGAAGGTATTTTGAGGCATCCTCTAGCCAAATGTTCTATGAAACATCCAGTTTTATGTTTAAACTTGCTAAAGGACAAGATGATGAGGCTGAAAATTTATGGGATAATGTCCTAACATCAATTTCAAAGGCAAAATTCTCTGTAGAATCAGTTACTAAAGTAGGGAACACAATTCGATCACAAACAAGTTGGGATTCCCCTATTGATGCATTTAGTGTAAATGCATAAGAGGCTAATGTTGAAGAAAAGCGAAAGCGAGAGGAGAAGAGTCAAGGTTCAAATAAGAGAATAACAAGACAAAGTGAGAAGGAAGTTGGAATTGAGGAGCCGATTGAAATAGAAACTAGCAAGGAAGAAAATAAGGAACCTAAAAAAGGTCCTGCTTATAAGCTAGTTTCAGATTTGGAAAAACAAATGGATTCGACGCAAGTGCTTGACGAAAATATACTTAAGAGCATTGTTTCTATTCAATTAGGAGATTTGCTGGGAACTGCTAAACGTGAGTTTATTGATGAAATACTTGTTGGTGTAAATCACAAGCCTACACATTTGGCTTGGAAGTTATCATGAAGACTCTACATACATAAAGAACCATAGGAACATATGCTAGTGATTACTTACCACTTTACCTCATTTGTAAAAGTCAAAATGACTTGGAATCTTTTGTAATCACCTACCAAAGTGAGTCAAGGAAAAAGTAGCTTATTTGATTGAGAGAATATCTCCAAGCTTTTAGGACCTTAATCATAGGAAGCCAAAATTTGAATTTGAATTCAAATTTTTGCACATATCCTATAAAATGTACTTGGAAAAGTCGCGGGTAGATCTCTTCATTTTCCCGAGGCTTACTCTACTGAGTTTGAGTGTGTGTAAGGACAATACCATAGCCTACACCTCTCTACACCATTTGGCAATGCTATCCATGCCAATGGGATTGTACACAAGTGTTAATTTATAGATACATTTATATCATTCATCTCTGTGCTCACTGATTGTCTACTCAAAAGTCTGTCAACTTGTCAAGGGCATACATCAGTCAATACTACTCCAAATTCAGTGATTCAAAGCTTGTTGGATTCAGCGCAAAGGCATCTACATGCTGAAAAAGTTTGGAGTGATTTCATTCATCGAATTCAGAGAAATCGTCGTCGAGGTGCTCATTGGTCTATCTCTACTATAGTCCTAAAAAGTCGGGGGTATACCAAACTTGCTAAACTAATTTCTCTTAGCATAGTTAATTATTTTACATCATTCCACTTGGAAATGTTAGCTTACTAAGCTAATGAAATACCCCTAGAAGGAATTTTATCAATTTCTATTGTGCTGGTCACACTGAGCAAAACATTGAGCAGGTGTCAAGACCAAAATAGAAAGTTTTATTGACTTTGTGACTTCCAAAGTTATCTATTTTGATTCAATCATTACACACTTCATTTCCAAAGGACATAGGCCATTTCTTGGTGTCATTTGAAAGCTAAGTAAGTCTACTAATCAAGTCTGAAGCCAAGGAGGGCTGGTACAAAGCAGGTTTAGCAGTACCTACTCAGTTTCCTGGATCATCCATCCATCCTTCCCAACAATGGTATCAGAGCAAATAAGGTAAAATGGGTGATGGTTTTCCTTCATTTATTGACAAATTGGACAGGAACAACTATCAAGCTTGGTCTCTAAGGATGAAGACCTACTTACAAGGAAGGAGTCTCTATGGATACATCTCAGGAGATGAGGAATTACCCTCATTCAAAGCAAGAGGTTTGCCAACCAAGGAGGAGCAAGAAAAAATCAACACGTGGTGTGCAAGGGATGCATTGGCAAGGTCTTATCTACTCAACTCTATATCTGACTTTCTTTTACCTCATATCAGAAATTGTAAGACTTCCGAAGAGACTTGGGAAACCTTGTCATCATATTTTTCCTCCAATACAAGGGCTAGGAAAAATCAGTTGTGGATTGAATTCACAACACTAAGAAAGCAACCTAAGCAAGCTATTTCAAAATTTGTGACCAAGATCAAAGATGTTGCACATCAGTTAGCAAGCATCGGAGAAGAGATTGAAGAAGAACAAATTGTAAGGCAGGTAATCAATGGAATCAAGGCTGATGACAAGTGGGAAAGCTTCACCACTGCAATGGATCTATACATGGACATGCACACTCCAGATCTTACAACTCTCATGGGTCAACTATTCACACATGAAGCAAAGCTTATCAAGAGTGGAGATACTACCAAAGGTAACAACTCTTCTGCCCTATACACTGATAAGAAATCCAAGGATAAAGGAAAGAGTAAAAAGGTGGAAGATGAAGGCTCTACCTCCCAAGCCAACTATGCAGGGAGAGGTAGATCTTCAAGAGGTAGGGGCAGAGGAGGTAAACAAGGTAGGGGGAGACCCTATAACTCATCACCATGTAACATTTGTGGTTTATCAATCACACCACAAATGAGTGTTACAGGAATTACAAAAATCAGAGAGGAAGAGGCTACCAAAGAGGTGGATACTCTCAGACTAGAGGAAGGTTCAACCATCACCAAGGCCACAAAAACAATTATAACAACAACTACAACAACAATTACAATGGCAACTACCAAGGAGGATTCAGAACCAGAAAGGACTATAACAACTACACAGAGGAGCAGGATGACTCTCTTGATCATGAACATGACTTCAAAGTGAGGTACAAATGATGATCACTTATTTTATATTGATTCAGGGTGTTCAAATCATGTGGCTGGTAATGTGGCACTACTCTCTGATCTTGAGGAACCAAAAGGTAAACACCAAGTCAAAAAGGTGATGATACAAAGCATTCTGTAGTTAAAGTTGGAAATGTGAAAACTTGTGTTGGTAATCAGAATTTGTTGAGCAGAGTACTTTATGTACCTACAATTACAAAGAACTTAATGAGTGTTGGTCAGATTGTAGAGAAAGGGTTGCAGGTCAGGTTCAATGAGTATGGAGCATTTGTGGAGGACCCAAGACATGGATTCAAAAGGATAGCTAAAGGAGAAAAATCAGGTAGACTTTTCACTTTTGAGTTGGAAGATACAAAGAACATTGCATTATACAGTTATAAAGATCAAACACTTTCAGAGCTTGAGATTTGGCACAAGAGATTAGGACACATAGGAGAAAGGACCTTGAAGCAAATGTGCAGGGACCAATGTGTGCTTGGGATACCTAATGTATCCAAGCAACATATGATTTACAAGTGTGGTGCTTGTCAATTTGGTAAGTCTCACAGGTTACCCTTCTCCAAGAAAGGATATATGCATGAAGACTATCTAGAGCTTGTACACACAGATGTATGGGGACCTAGCAAAGACCCCTCAGTTTCAGGTTCAAGGTACTATGTGTCTTTTATTGATGACGATAGCAGATGGACTGTATTATACTTTATGAAGCACAAGGATGAGTCCCATAGATGCACTCTCATTTGCAAAATAAAACTCATATCTAAAACTGATTAGAATAGAGTTGAGTGAAAGAGAGAGGAGTTTAGGGTGAGGTCAAGAGTGGTTGCATTTGAGAGTAGAGCTATGACTGGCAAGTAATTGCATCCTGATTTGCACCATTATTGAGAATGATTGCACCTAGAGTACGCATGATTGAAAATGTAAGTGCACATGTGCTTTTGAATTGATAGATGCACGTCCAATTGCACGTTAGATAAGTTGTAAATACAGCAAAATAATTTGAATTTTAGAATGAGTGAGAAGCCTCCTCGTCGAATGCCCATTACCTTATCTATGATTGCACCATTATGTTTTTTTTAATGCACCTAGAGTATGCATATAAACGGCCCATTACATGGCCGTGCATAGGCACAATGATTTGTATGCCCATGCACTTGATTTTCTTTGGAATTCATAAATTCTTGCAGATATGAAGACTGGTGGTGGTGCGTCCAGAGGCCACACAGGTTTGGAGGGGGTGGATGTGGTTGTGATCTGAAATCCGAGCTTACAATTCAAGGGCATGAAAACTCTCGAAGAGGAAGACAGGGTTGGACCAGATGCGGGCTTGCCGATCCTCTTCGTCCATGCATACGATTTTTGAGCCAAAACTATGAGTTGTGGTGCCTCAGACATCGAATAGCAAGCTCTGGGATTTTTTTGCTCAAAGATTAGGGTTTTATCCGCTGGCCTCATTCTCGGTCGCATGTCTGCTAATTTTTTCTTTCTTTTCCTGGGATATACGGAGAATTGTTAGTATGGAAGGGCAATTCAATCGACCACACATCATCATGCTTTATCCCTCACAGCCTTTTTTATTCGGTCGTACATTGGAAGCTTTTGTCTAAGGAATGTTTTGGGCTGGTCTAGACCCCTTCTTCGGTACTTCCCTCGCGGACAATCTTGACAAGAAGCTGCTTGTTATTTTACGAGATGGATGGAAGTTGATAGGAATTCTTAGGTCATTTGGCCAGTTTGCAAATGTGGTCATTGAAAGTGCAGAAGAGAGGATCATTGTTGGCGATCAGTTCTGTGATGTTCCCCTTGGGCTATATGTAATTCAGGGTGAAAATGTGGTTCTTCTTGGTGAATTGGATGCAACCAAGGATGAATTACCATCGCATATGAAGAGGGTATCTACTATTTTTTGGCTTGTCGCATACAGAGTATGAAAAGAAACACACATCGAAAACGTGGTCAGCAGATGCGGGGGGAAATCGAGAAGAGCGCATTCAGAGGGGAAGAGATACCAAAAAAAAAGGCTGCGGTGGTGGTGAAGGAGGGCCTCATTTTGGTACGGCTGAAGGAGTGGCTTCACCTGGAGAATACAACAGAGAAGTGCGAAGCCGACATTGAAGCTCTCAACGAGGAACTGATCGCAGTTTGTGCACTAGTGGATGTTGCGCAATGAACGACCAAGGCGACTGATGCTGGAGGAGTTGTCACAAACTACGCAAGAGAGCTATCAGGATTAAGAACGCTGAGGAGTCATCTGAAAGTTAGGAAGAAGGTAGAAGTTTCTTTTCATCGGATTAATTCAAGGATGAAGTAGCAAAATAACCGAAATGTACGGAACGTCTTTTCCATGGAATTTCTTGACGTCAAATGTACGTATGAAGCTCTATAACTTTTCTTCTTTATCAATCTTTCTGAAATAAACAGTTACAATGTATTAGTTCTCCTCTAGATCTTTGTATATATTTATATGGGCTTGTATGTGTTTGTCTGAGGAAAGAGCGTTACATGTTCTGCTATTCTGTTTACGTTCTTGCAAGATTAAATACACTTTGATCAAGATTTGCTTGGCTGGAGTTAAGCTGAACAAATATATAGCAAGGATTTATGTTCATTCATGCTCACCGTATTTTACTCATGGCGCAACTATTCGATTTGCTTTAAACGATAATGATAATCAAATAAATATAAATGTTCTCTGATTATGAATTTTCGACAGGAGTTCTTCATATTGTTTGAAGGTACAATGATTTAGGTTTTCGTAACAGGTTCGAGTTCATTAGAATCCTCTATCGCAGTCAAAACAAGTGATAAATTGTTACATTGATCATACAAGTTATGTCAAAAAGAGTAGCGTTCGCTTTTCGCGAGTATGTTACAATGACTGAATGCTCATAGGCAAGGAGGACGAACGTAGAAAATTTTGTTACTTTAAAATCACTGTTCTTCACATACATTTGTTATGTCTGATAGAAGAAAACTTATGCACGGGTTAATGAATTTATAGATACACTCCTTTCAGCAATGATGAAAAGCGCATTATCGAATATAGTGTAGTTCTCTATTCATCCCATTGAGAAGATGAAAATACTTCTTCACCTCTGAAAGTGAAAGTACAAGTTTGGAATCGATAAGTATAATATCTGAGTGTTTTCTTTGGGATTTTACAGAATACAATAGTCCTTCTGTCTGCAATTGAAACAAACATCTAGGTTGGACGTGAAGAACTTTTTGAACTTTATGACTACCTCTTATTGTCTAATGAGCCCTTAGTCGAGTTGATACATATACATGGATGTTGCACATTACATGACTTCAACGTATAGATTCTAATGATTTTCAGGATGCGCATGGATGCTTTAAATGTTGTATGAATCTGACTTTTGAACCATTCAAGGGTTTAAAACAATAGCTAGAAATCTTGTGAATGTTGCAAGTTCGAATGTTTGCTGAATACTCGGAAGGCTGAAGCTTCAATCATCTTACATATTTGAAGTTCCACAGAGGAATTGAAAGTTAGGAGTGATACTTCTTTTCGACGTTTCATTTGCAGTATTATTATTCGCTTATCTTCATAATGCTATACTTTTGTTAGTTGTTCTCTTTGTCGTATAATACTCGAATGTTACATGTTCCGGAATTTGTCTCATCAATTTAAAAAGAAAATATTCTGTTTTCTGAGATGATCGCAAAAACTATGTGTACGAAGTGAAGCTTGATGAAACATGAAATGAGCATTGAATGTTGCCATCGATTGAAGCAATACATAAAATCACTAAATATGTATTCGATCATTGACTTCACTTTTGAGTATCTGTTGCGATGCATTAGTGAATATAGGTAGTAATTTACTATTAGACTTTGAGAAAGGTTATCACAGGAATTTACTACCTTTCTGCATTATACTTTATACAACGATCTTCATAGAAAGAAAGTCTTAGCTGAGCATTTAGAATGGTGAAGTTCAACGATCATGAATGACGAGATGTTTTTTCCTCAATAACAAGCATGAACTTTGAATAAGTGAAGAAGTGGTTTCCCAAAGCTTATGAGAGTATGTTGACACTGTTGCAAGGGATATAATTAAGTCTTGAGTTTTGTTATCTTTGGATCTTTGTACCTCCCTTTGAATCGCTAGAAGGCACCCTGTGTGCACCCCTAACACGCGTCAACCTGACCACAACGCAGTAGACCACCAGAAGCCATTGACCCAAGTTCCCCTTCCCCCACAAGGGGAGAGCATGGAGAATACCTCTCTTAGGCCCCGGGAGAGAGAGCACAACTAGCCAAGCGTAAACGTGATCAATGAAAACCAGTATGGTTGCATGAGGTCAATAGTAAAGTCGAGTGTAGCCCTAACTACGATCGCTGGACATCCCCCATAACAGATAATGAACACGATGAACATACATCTTTCTATTCTTACTTGCTAGGTCACTCATTTCTAATGTAGGTTGATAAAAATTTGGGTTTTTTGTACAGTAGTTCTAAACTATTCTTGTTCTCCATATTCTCACACACATACTTGTCATACCTCTTAGGCACACAATCTCTTGTATCTAGTTCCTATTTCTACGTGCATATGGATATTGTCAGTTTGTATCATATACACACATTGTAATTCGACATTTGAATATAGATAGTGTAGGTGAGCCTCATAGATTACCGTTACACTTGAAATTTTGTCTATCCTCTCTCTATCTCTCACTCATCTTGTTTTTGAGTATTAAGGTGTGTATGTTAAGGTTCATCTATTGGAAGATCTTGTAAACCTATGATATATTGTTATTGTGGCCCACTTCCACTTCTAGAAAGCCCTTTTTCTTTAATTCCTTATGCTATGATATCTTGAGTTGTACGGACAATCACCTTTATAGGTGTATTATCAAATAACACTTTTTTTTATGGTCGATGATGGTCTTAATTGAGAGTAGGTTCATCCACATTTTTTGGACAAACAATACATTCGATAAAGCGTTACACTCTCCGTGATAATTAGTGATTTAAAATTTTCCTTTGCCTTTGATAGGGAGACTTTTTTTGTTGCATAAATAGACCACGAGTCTGAGCTTTGATCTCTTCAAAGGAGCCTTGATCTTTGCACATATGAGATGTGGCTCCACTATCAAACATCCATTCTTGTGAGGAACTCAACTTAATTAGGGTCTTAGCTTCAATGGAGATAAATAGGTCTCCATTAGAACAATGAAAGCTGATGGGAGATGATTCTAACACTCCAATGCAACAATGGAAGTTGGCTACCCTCCAATAGGTCCACAAACAGTGATATGTGCTCACTATTCTGATTTTTTCTCTAAATCTAGAGACTTAAAAACACATATTTCAAACTTAAACTAGACTTTGAGAAATATGTAACATGATTTAAGTCATCCCAAATGGATATTCGAGCTAGGAGAACCATCCTCTACAAAATAGGCTACTTGTTTGCAAACATTGTCTGCCTATAAGGAGAGATATAGCTTCACAAACTTGGCAATTTCTCACACCTCACTCAGTCAAAGAACTTGAAATTTCAGGAAATTTTGGGGCATTATATGAGAGAACAAATGAAGCTTTAAATGAATGAAATTTATTATAATGTGAGAGCAATCAATGCTCTGCAATACGGTACAATCAGATTTTGAAAAGCCTAACTACATGTCCAAATACAGAGAAAAAAAATCATGAGAAAATGAGGTAAGCAAGCAAGGGGGCTGCTTGTTGGAGTTTAGGACTTCACTAAACTAAGTAGGAAACTCGTGGAATGCAGACAATGCAAGAAACAAAGGTGAGTTGGTGCGTATATAACATTTTACTTTTCCGATAATATAGTTCATCACCCACCAATCACTGTAGGTGCACTTTTTGGTGGCTGATCAATGAGATTTGAATTTGATTGACTTTGGTGGAGCCTCTTACTTGATTCTATGAGATTGAATCCTTCTTTTTGAGTGGTCCACTTGCAAAACTCGTGGTTGAGTCTTTTTGCATGACTGATACTTGATTTTCAACATTCCCCCTCAAGTCTAAACGCATAGGTCCTTCATTCCAATGCATGCCTTGAAGTGTTGTAGCTTTACTCCATTGAAAGCTTTGGTAAATATATCTGCATATTGGTGCTTTGTATTTACATGCTCGACATTGAAATCATTTGACATGATCTTCTCTCTAATAAAGTGGTAATGAACTTCTATATTCTTTGATCTTGCATGGAACAGTGGATTTTGAGCCAAACATATGCTATTTATGTTGTCACTAAAAATAGGTACTTGCTTAACCTGCAAATCAAGATCAACAAACAACTTCTTGAGCCACATAAGCTCACATGAGACTTGTTCTAAGCCTCTATACTTAGCTTTGATCAATGAGAGAGCCACTGTTGGTTGTTTCTTTGACATCCATGAGATAGTCTTCTTCCTTAGCGTCCACTAGTGCTCATCGTCATCTTTGGAACCTACCCAATGAGCATCAGAATAAGATTATACATTAAATCCATCATCAAATGGATAATATAGCCATTCATTCCTTGATCTTTTGACATACCTAAGTACCCTTTTGGTTGCAACAAGATGAGGTATTCTTTGTGCCTATAAAAATTTAGATAACACTCTAACTACATGTGCAATATCTAGTCTTGTCATAGTAGCGTAGAAGAGAAAACCAATTATTGACCTATACATGGTCACATCCTTCGATTCCTCACCTTCATGAGCACTTAATTTAACATTTACTTCTAATATATTTGAAATGGGCTTGCAATCACACAAGCCAAACTTCTTGAAAAGATCTAAAATGTATTTCCTTTGCATCAAGTATATACCTTCCTCTTTATATAGTACTTCAATCCCAAGGAAGTACTTTAAAATCCCTAAATCAAAGGTTTTAAACTCACATCCAGGATTGATATTTATTTCTTTATGTTGGCTTCATCATCCCCTGTAATGATCAAGTCATCAACATATATACAAATGAAAACAGTTTTGCTACCTTCCTTCTTCACAAAGGATGATGGGTCTACATGACTCTGATTGTATCCACATTTTATCAAGTAGTCCAAAAGTCTTTGGTTTCACGACCTTGGGTCTTGCTTGAGTCCGTAAAGAGCCTTCTTAAGCCTACATACATGATGTGGAAACCTCTCATCTTCAAAGCCTTGGGGCTACTCCATGAAGACTACCTCTTCAAGCTCTCAATTTAGGAAAGCATTCTTCACATCCAGATGGTACATCTTTCAACCTTTTGAGGATGAAATTGCAATCAAACATCTTATGGTGGACATCTTAACTACTACAGTGAATGTTTCCTTAAAGTCTATGAGATAGGTTTGAGCAAAAGCTTTGGCAACCAACCTTGCTTTATACCTAGAGATGCTCCCATATACATGCCTTTTTACCTTGTACACCCATTTGTTGCCGATGAATTTCATGTCTTTTTTTCTTGGAACCAATGATCAAGTATCATTTTCTTCAAATGCCTTAAATTCCTCCTCTATGGCTTCAATCCATTTCCTATGCTTATTCGCTTCTTCAAAAACGTTAGATTCTTTACAAGCTATAACTTGACTCATGTAGGCATCATGTCTTGCAATGAATGAATCATAACTTAGCCTTTGAACAGGGTATTTAACCCTATTGGATGACCTTACCTCAGCATTATGTGGTAGGAGTCTCCTCCTCTTTGGTTTAGATGCTTTAAATCTAGGAGTTTGGTTTCATATCTTAAGACACTTGTAGATTCCACGTCTACCCATTGATGGTCTTCATTATTTGCCTTTTCCTTTCCTTTGCTACTTCCTTCTCTTGAATGAGCTTCATTCCTTGTCCTTTGATGCCAAGTGTATGTAGTAGTTGTCCTAGATGGTGTGCTTGAAGTGGTTGGACTACTTATCTCCATGCTTTGTTGTTGTTGCTCTTTGGACTTCTTCTTGGCTTCATATGCATCATCAACCTATAACACATCTTTGCTACCATACCAAGGTAGCAACTCATCAAATATTACATCCCTAGACACCTTAAGATCTTTGGTACAAGGATTATAGCATCTAAAACCCTTTTTCTCTAAAGAATATCCAAGAAATATAAACCTATCTACCTTCGGGTCTAACTTGTGTCTCAATTCTTCAGGTATGTGAACATAATACACACAACTAAATACTTTGAGATGTGAAAGGTTGGGTTTCTTACCACACCAAGCTTCATAAGGTGTAACTCCATGTACTCTTGAGGTTGGATACCTATTCATGATGCATATGGTTCTATTTTTTGCATCGGCCCAATAAGAGTTAGCAACATTCATTTCATTTAACAAAGCTCTAGCCACGTCTACTATGTATCTATTCTTTCTCTCTACCGCCTCATTTTGCTGAGGTGTATACCTACAAGTGAATTTCCTTTTGATTCCATGGTCATGTAGAAAATTTGAAGATTCATTTGAAGAATATTCTCCCCATCAATCCAATATGAGAGTCTTTGGATACTTCCCTATTTCCTTCTCCACTATGTTTTTGAACCTCTTGAAGTGGTAAAACACCTCTGACATTGACTTCATGCAATACATCCAAACAAACCTTGAATGATCATCTATAAATGTGTCAAAATTTATATTACCTCCAATGGATAGCTCCCTTTTAGGTCCCCATACATCAATGTGTATGAGACTCAACACGTTATTGCTCACATGTGCTCCCTTCTTGAATGGCAATCTGCTTTGTTTCCCTAATTGGGAACAATGGCGCAAATGTTGCATATTCTGAGATATACAATTAGGCAGAACACTCACTTAACCCTTCCTTTGCATGTCCTTCATCCTTCATAAGTCTATGTGCCCAATTCTTTTATGCCCTAAGTCAATTTTTGCAATCTTTTTATTTCCAATTGACAAGTAGACACTGTGAGGGGTTGATGGCTTTAGCTCCATGGTGAAGGGTTTTCCTTGCTTCTTTCCTTTTTTTATGAGCTTGTAGTCCTGCATGGGGTCTTCAACAAAACATCCTTGATCATTGAGCCTCACCTCATAACCTCTTTCAACCATTTGAGGTATCGAAACCAAGTTCTTTGTGATGGTTGTCACATGCAACACATCCTTCAACATGTTGGAGCTTTGAGATTCATTCAATGCAACATCTCCCACACGTGTAATATTGTGCTCAGTTTCATCCCCTGTCTCTACATGTCCTTGAGTGATGAGTGAGTGTAAATTAAAGAAAACATCTTTATTGCAACCCATATGGTTGCCACAACCACTCTCAATGTACCATGTAAATTATGAATTGACTCTTTCACATAACCCATACATCATAAGCAAGTTATCGTTTTCTGAATTTGTTGAAGTACTAGCACAATTACCCTGGTTTCTTTTGTATCCTTGATTACCTCCTCCTTTGATCGCTTATAGAATGGCCCGGTTTTCCACAATTTTAGCATTCTCCATTGGATGCTTCTCTTCCATGTGATCTTCCTCATCTTCCTCTACTCATTCCTCTTCATCTTAATCCATAGCTTTGTTTGGATCCTTCTTCGTTTGCTTGAGCTTGATTTTGAACTTTCTGTCCCTCTTCCTTGGGATTTTTGTCCACCTCTTTCGTCTTTGCCTCTACCTACCTAGAAAACTTGGGCTTGGCTGCCCTTTGATTGTGAACATCCTTGGTTCATGTCCTCGGTCACCATCAATGTGACTAATTGATCAAATTTTGGTAGGGAATCCCTCACATAAACTGATGTGGTGAATGCTTTCCACCTTTCATTCTCTCTCAAGCCATTGACAGTGTGTGTAACAAGATCATCATCTTCGATTAGGTTCCCAATTGAGCCTAAGGCATCTACAAGTTCCATAAACTTAAAAATGATCTCATTTATGTTAGAATTTGGTGCTTTACTAAGATTATTTAGCTCATTCTTGAGTTGAACTTCCTTGCCTTGGTTGATGAAGAGTATAATCTCTCCAAGGTCTCCCAAACCTTCTTGGATGTGTCCAAGTTTTGTATATGCCCTATCATGCTATTGATTATGTCTTGGGATAGAACGAATATGACTCTCCTATCCCATTCTATCCATTCATTAAGTTCCTTGACCTAACCTTGAAGTGGTAGATCATGCACATGAGGCATTGGCTCCATGCCCCTCACTTATCCCCACAATCCTTTGCCCATAAGATAGTTGCTAACTCTGAATTTCCATGGTTGATAATTGCCTTTCTCTAACTTCTCTATTTGTGCATTATACTCAGCCATAATGAGATCTAAGGTTCTCCTCTAGCTTCTCCTCAGGTTTTTGTATGCTTTGAAAGGTGTGGATATTACCTTTTGATAGCCTCTCCCTTGCTAACCTTGAACTAGTTGAGATCTCAATCAATGTGACCCCCTTTTGATATCTTCTTGCTTTGATAAGTCCTTGTGCTTCCACGAGTTGTCTTGATCCCATCAAGTCATCAATATGATCCCCTAATGTCTCCAAGCCTAAAACATGCTCTGATACCACTAATGGGGGATGATTATCACACACCAATGCAATAATGGAAGATGGCTACCCTCGACTAGGTCCACAAGTAGTGATATGTGCTCAATATTGTGAACATTTCTCTAAATCTCTATAAATACTTAAAATGAAATTTTGCACATTAAAGCTAGAGCCTCACAACTATCTAACAAGATTCAGATCATCCCAAATGTACATTCCAACTAGGATAACCATCCTCTGTAAAAGAAGCTACCTGTTTGCAACACTCTCTACCTATGTGCAAAGATATAACTTCACAAACTTGGGAATTTCTCAAAAATCACTCAATCAAAGAACTTAAAACTTTTGAAAGATTTGGGGCACTATATGAGAAACCAAATGAGTTTTGAAATCAGTGAAAATTAGTACAATGAGAGAGCAAACAATGCTCTCCAATCTGGTACAATCATATTTGCAAAAGCCTAACTACACCTCTAGAGAGTGAGGAGAAAAATCATGAGAAAATGAGGTAAGCAAGCAAGCGGGATGCTTGCAGGAGTTTAGGATTTCACTAAAATAAGTGGGAAACTCATGGAATGCATACAACACAAGAGAAAAAGTCGGGGTGCTACTTATATAGCATTTTAGTTTTCCTACAATCTAGCTAACCACCCACAAATCAATGTAGGTGCACTTTTTGGTGGGTGACTGATGAGATTTGAATTTGATTGAGTTTGGTGGATCTTCTAACTTGATTCCATGAATTTGGGTCCTCTGTTTTTATTGGTCCACCTGCAAAACTCGTCGTTGAGTCTTTTTGCATGATTGAGACTTTATTTTCAACAAAAGTTATGCTAAGAAAACTTAGATTGGTTCTTGGAGATAAAGTCTTTGGAGCTATTCTCCTTTTTGTAGAAAAACTTCTCAAGATGTCCCATTTTACCACGGTAATTGAAGTTGTGTAGAGTGGGTTCTTTAGTGTGTAGAGTACCAAAATTGATGGTTAAAACCCTTTGGAAATACAATAACATCCCTTTATGAGAGAGTACAATACTTAGTGCAAAAATAAATGATTACAACAAGCATCAATAATGCTCTTGAGTTTGGAATGGAAATCATGTAACTTGTACTTTTGAAAAATTGGGCAACCACTATTTTTTAAGATATAGCTTATGTTGCATGGAATATCTCCCCACAAGAGGCTCAATGATGAGCTATGTTTCCCTCCTTTACAAAAACATGTGAAACTTCATGAATAATCAAGCAAAGACTCAAATAGAAGTCAGATGTGTACTAATAGCTATGCAAACCATTTAAAATAGGAAGAAAAATACATAAGAGCAGTCAACACAAATTCTTTCCAACACTAGAAATCAAACCACAAATTCCCTCTAAGGCTAGTCTGGCACATAGAAAAATTTACCACAATGATTTATTTATTCTCTCTCCCTCTCTCTCTCTCTATTTCTCTCTCTCTCTCTCTCGGGGCATGATAGAGCTGATGTTTGTTGCTTACTTTGTGTTTAAGGGTCAATAACAATTGAGGAAAGTGATGTGAGAGTGAAGGAATTCTTTTGGAGTGGGGTAACTTTAGCAGAGCACACAATGAACAAGCAATCAATATAACAAGGCCTCTTTCTCTCTGACTATGGCAAATAGGAGAGGTACTGATCTAAGATTGGTGCAAAAATTGGTCACGTTAGCAAAAAAATACCTAGGCAAGGACAAGTCCAATCATGCTTATCATCCACAAACCCACCACCACAGAGGCAATGAACGTAGTAGCTTTTGTGGGAACACCTAGAGAATAGAAGAATGCAAACAAACCATGCCGCGTGCATGATCAACAAACCTCTAAAATACTTCTCTCAAGCTAGGACTTGAAGTTCACACTACAACAAATGTTGAGAGTACACACATATTGCTGATTGCATTTACAATGCTAAAATTACACCTTGCTCTCTCTCTCTCTCACTCACACACACATACATACACACACACCTAAGGATGATGTTGTTTTGTATGAGAGATCTCCTTAGAAAAAATGATTGTCATAGTGTGATTTCAAGCTTTGTTATGCGAACACCTGCACTAGGGAGCCCCTCCACTTCAACAAACTATAGTAAAATATCGATCAATAGATTCAACAGAATTGTGGCTTCACCAAAGAAAAGAGTTCATCAACAAGTTGTTCTCTTTGGCTATTGTTTGCTTGCTCTTGTTCTCTATGAGCCTTTTTCTTCCATGTGCTCTTGCACTTGCTCATTTAAAAAAACAAAAGAATAAAAAAATACCATCTGAGATGAATAGAGTGCATATATTTTCTCTTTCTACATAGAGAGTGCTATTGTCATCAGCTGGAGAGGAGTGCTTCTTTCTCTTCCTATTTACCTCATAGTGCAAACGTGCTTCTGATTTTGTCTTCCCTATCCTCCTTTTGTTGTGGATTTTTGACTATCACTTGTATGGTCCTCAAGTTGCAAGTTCAATTCAAATTAGGATATCCCATCAAACATGATAGATAAAGTGCATCGTAAGTTGTAGAGAGGATGGAAAGAGGCTATGCAATGCAATTCTAGTTGGCAAGACTGAGGATGCCTTCACTTCTTCTTAGTAAGGAATTGTATACATGTCAATGATGGATTACACATTTGAAAGGAGGAGAGGAAAGGGTTATAGGAAGAGGTTGCACCTGATAAAATGGATTCTCATAATGTAGTGGGGTTATGTGCATGCAAAGAGCATCATAATGAACTATGAAAGAGATGAAAAATGTTCCTAATAAGCACTATGACGGGGAAGAGATTTCAAAGATCTTTAGTCAAAGTGATTATAAACACTTTAAAATAGATGAGATATAGACCAAATGCTTTAGAAGTGAGCACACAATTGAGCACAAACCCGACTAAACAACATCAACAACAAGGGTGGGAGGCTGGGAAAATAGGAGTAAGAGAGTGTAAATATGATGAAAGAAAGAGTGGGTAAATGGGTAATGTAAAAGCTAAAGAGAGGACAAAGGGATGGCAAAAAGATCTCTCCCTTTGATTGGAGAGCCACACTACCAAGCTCTACTAACACCACCACCACCAGACACACCACCAAGACCTTTGCAAAAGGCTTCGATACCATGTAGAGAGTACACATACGAAAGTAAAATGAAAAGAATATTGTACTCACAAAATGAAAGAGTATGAGACTCAATTGTGATTAGACTATGAAATGGGAAAACTCACATGAATTAGATTGAGATTGCCAAGAGCATGGCATAGGCTCCTCAAGCTTCTGGCCAAGTACTATTGGGGGGATAGGCCCTCCTTATATAGAGTTTGAGGGGAATGTCCAAAGTGAGAGAATTACCCTTGAAGGAGAATGGATAGAAAGGTAGAAGCAAATGGCAAGGTACCCAAATACAAAAGAGATATAATATAAAATGGAAATGAAATGGAAATGGAGTGCCTTCTAGATACAAAATGGAGATGTACTCATGTGGATACAAATGGAAATGATGTAGGAGAAATCATGTCATCAACACACAAAAGTCTTTCAAACCTTAACCAAAAAATCCAAAACCAAACAATTTGAATTAGAGAAGTTGAAGAGCCTTGGATTGATGTTTACTACATAAATGTGGTTGTAATTTGCACTCAACGGTTCAACTCCAAATAAGAAGTGCCACGCTATTAAACATGAGGTTCTCTTGAGATTGGTACATGTAGAAATTGATAGAACCTTAGTCATATCTTGGCCAGAGAATCAATCTAATGACTTAGCACATTATCTTATATCTACTCTTATTACATTAGAGAGAACTACACAGAATACCTCATTGGGGTGATTTTCTAGAAAGCCATCATGAAGGAGCATTAAAGAAAAACTAGAAACTCATATTATGATCTTGCTAATATATTTTGGTAGTGATATGTCTGAACATAATTAGGACTTCTGGGTACTTTTTCTCTCTTTAGTAAGTGTTTTCCTCAACTTGTATATACACCTATAAACGTAATAGGTGACTTAAATTTTCATATTCAATTGGTAATAAATTCTATATTGTCTCATGCTCGAATGTTCCTCTTCCTCTTTTGTGTTGTTAGTGTGCTTCTAAAGACCTAAAACTCTAGCAATTGGTATCAACGTAGCTCATTGCTTCATCTAGGGCATCATCGACACCCCTCCAATTAGAGTACCAAAATTGCATGAAGATTGGTGAGCATACTCAAAGCTCATTTCCGCCAAACATATGTACATGTTTTGATTCACTAGTACAAGCACCTCGAAGTGTGCTATATGTTTGTGAGAGATTGATAGGATGTTTCTATTCAATTTTTTGAGATACATTCATTTTTTTGCATCAAAGTATTTAGTCACTAGCCATGGTTGAAAGCAATGATGTATTGTGTATGGTGGCTATTGAGGATAAGTCGTATATTAGTAATTATGAATTATGGGTATATATGATGTGTTATGTATTGGTAGCAAAGGGTCTCTGGAATATTGTGCAAGGTGTTGAAAAATGTCCCACTACACATGCAAAAACAATTATTGAAGGTGATGTCCTGGAACAACTACTGTATAGAAACATTGATGGGATTCTAGAGATGCACCTACACATGCATTGATATCCTTGTCTTTCAAACCTACAATTACCCCTCATATTTGTTCCTACAATACAACAAAATTTTCCTGGGATGATCTAAGAACATTATAGCAAGAAATAAGGCTCATGTTGCTCACCTCTTTTAACAAATGGACAGTGAGAATATGAGTGAAGGAGATTCCATGGACAATTTTTTTTATTAAGATCAAAGATTTAAAGGTATAGTTGATTACAACAGATGATATATTGCTAGATAGTCCACTTGTGTATGCTGCTCGTAACGTTGTTCTAGATTTCTTATACTTTTTTATTGATTATGGAAGTCAATCCAAATGCCTTAACATTTGAGGATCTAATCTTTATTTTGTTGCAGAATGATCAGTCTATGTAGAACATGTCAATAATGTGTGTTGCAGATCAAGTATTTGGAGCTAATGAGAAGGGTGAAGCTTAATGGAGCTCAGCTACTAGTAAGCAAAAATTCGCTAATGCTCAACGTGCGAACCTATCTGTTTTGTATCTACTCATTCTCCTTGATGCTTCAAAGTACATAGTGCATTTCTTTGCACTTATCGCATGCCTATAAGGTCTATTTGAGTCTCCATAAGCTCAAGGGCTGGTCTTGTGCCGGTTGGCTTGACCAAACTTCATCGCTTTGAAACACACTTTTCTACCTCCTACAAGCTTCTCCAGGTTCTTTCAGTGGTATCAGAGCTAGATCAAGATGGGTGAAAGTTTTCCCTCAATGATCAAGAAGCTTGATGGACACAACTATGCAGCTTGGCAAATCAGAATGGAGGCCTATTTGCAAGGTGAAAATCTTTGTGGAATTGTAGCAGCTGATGAAGTTATGCCTATTCCAAGATCCAAAGGAGGACTTGTACAAGAGGAGACAGATAATCTCACACTTTGGTGTGCAAGGGATGCTCAAGAAATTTCGTACATATTAAACTCTATCTCTCACTTTCTATTACCACATATTAGAGCATGCAAGACATCTCAAGAGACTTGGGATGCCCTCGAGACTTTCTTTTCTGCTAGTACCAAAGCAAGAAAGAATCATCTTTTGGAACAAGTTCAACCAAATGAAGAAGACACCTAAACAAACCATCATAGATTTTGTTACCAAGGTCAAGGAGGTTGGGGATCAGTTAGCATCCATTGGAGAGTTGATTGAAGAAGAGGCTATCATGAGGCAAATTCTCGATGGCATTCCAAGTGATAAGCAATGGCAATCCTTCACGACGGCTTATGATCTCATCATGGATGTGTAGACTCCAGCCTTCAACATCTTTCTTGGACAATTCTTCAATCAAGAGGCCAACAATTGCATAAAGGAAGGTAACTCCTATCATGGTAATTCAACTAGTTCTCTATATGTAGATAAGAAGGACAAGAAGTTGAAAGGCAAGAAGAAGGAAGAAGAGACTTCCCAAGCCAACTTTGCAAGCAAAAGCAAGTGGAAAGGGAAGAAGAAAGGACCAAAGCAAGACAAAGTCAAAGGTCAGAATGTTCAACCTTATGCCATCTACAATAAGACCAACCACACAACTCAGAATTACTTGTTAATGGGAAGACCCAGAAAGGAAGTGGAAGAGGTGGATATGGTAGCAATAGAGGCAGAGGTTGACACAACTTCAACAATAACAATAGAGTGATTCAGGATGTTCGAATCATGTTGAAGGCAACATTGCTCTTCTATTTGATTTGGAAAGTCCAAAGCATAGACATGAAGTGCAAACAAGGGATGATACAAAGCACAATGTGGAAAAAATTGGTAATGTCAAAGCTTCCAATGGAAGGATAAACATTCTGAGTAAGGTTCTCTATGTACCCACTATCACTAAAAACCTAATAAATGCAGGCCAAATAGTTGAAAAAGGCTTGTAAGTTAGGTTCACCCAACATGGAGCTTTTGTGCAAGATCCATGTCAAGGCTTCAAGAAGATAGCCAGAGTTGAGAAGCATGGTAGGCTCTTTCCTTTTGAAGTAGGAGAAATCGGGAACATAGCTCTATTCAACTTTGGGTCTCAAACCCTAAGTGATCTTGAAGTGTGGCATAAGAGACTTGCTCATGTGAATGAAAGAACCTTGAAGGATATATGCAGGGATCAAAGTGTTCTAGGACTGCCGAACATATCAAAGCAACACATGATCAAGAGGTGTGATGCATGTCAAATTGGGAAGGAACAAAGACAACCATTCAACCACAAAGGCTACATCCACAACAACTTATTAGACTTAGTACATACACATGTATGGGGACCAAGACAAGAACGTTCATTGGCAGGATCAAGGTATTACGTCTCATTTATTGAAGACCATGGACTATTCTTTTCTTTATCAAGAGTAAGAATCAAGTGTTTGATTGCTTCAAAAAGTATCTAGCACATGTGGAGAATCATATAGGTAGATCACTCAAGAAGCTGAAATCTGATGGAGGGGGAGAATACTTCTCGAAAGAGTTTAATGAGTTCTTGCAAGATAAAGGTATCAAAAGGGAAGTGATTACCAGGTACTATCCTCAACGAAATGGAATCCTCAAGAGGAGAAAGAAGACATTGGTTGGATCAGCCAGAACAATGCTTCAAGAGAAGAAGTTGCCACATTATCTATGGGCAGAAGCTATTTCAACTGCTACGTACCTTCTCAATAGACTACCATCCAAATCACTTCAAGGTATGACTCTTTATGAAGCATGGAATGGAAGAAAACCTAGTCTTGGACATTGCAAGGTTTTCGTTTGTTTACCTTATGGTCATGTACCATCTCAAATAAGAGGTAAGCTAGATGAAAGGGCAACAAAGGTAGTGTTTATTGGATATGATTCAACTCAGATGGGTTACAGGTTCTATAATCCTTCAACCAATCAATTCACTACAAGTAGAGATGTTGTGTTTGAAGAACACAGGTCTTGGTATGTTGAAGACAAACAAAAGGTAACTCTACCATATGATCTTGATTCCGATTCTTGTCAATTAGGAAGCAAGATGATACATAGGTCGAGGATCTAAGAAGTGATATAGACGATGACCAAGATGAAAGGGAAAAGGATTCCAAGCTATGTAAGTCAAGAGGCAAAGCAAGGATGCAAGAGGTTGGAGAATGCTCCAAACAAGCACTTAGAAGATCAGCAAGAGAGAAGAAACAACCAGAAATGTATGGATATGATTCCACATTTGTTACAAAGCATTCAATCTACTTGGAAAAAGACTCTATTTCAGAGGAACCCTCAATGTATGAAGAGGCAAACAGAAACCCTAATTGGGAAAAGTCCATGAAAGAAGAAATAGATGCATTGAAGGAGATAGAAACTTGGGATTTGGTTCCAATGTCATCGAATCAAAAGGTAATTGGTTGCAGATGGGTATATAAAGTTAAAAGAAATTAAGATGGATCAGTTTACAGGTACAAGGCAAGATTAATTGCCAAAGGATGCTCTCAAACTCATGGTATAGACTATGAGGAAACATTCTCACCCATTGCAAAGATGACTACAATCAGGACATTGATAAGTGTAGCTGCTGCAAGGAATTGGAGACTCCTCCAACTTGATGTAAAAAATGCATTTTTAAATGGTTGGATAAGTGAAGAGGTATATGTGTCACAACCACGAGGTTTTGAAAACCCTAATCATGCATCTTATGTTTGCAGACTTAAGAAAGCATTGTATGGATTGAAGCAAGCTCCTAGATCTTGGAATTACAGATTGGTTACATATCTTCAAGATCAAGGGTTCAAAGCTAGAAACTCAGATCCTTCTTTATTCATCAGAAGGGATCACTATGAGGTTATCTATCTATGTGTATATGTAGATGAGATTATTGTGATAGGAGATGATCTAAATGGCATTCAAAGGATCAAGAGACACATGCAAGATGAGTTCAAAATCAATGACCTAGGTGAGCTCACATATTTCCTAGGTATGCAGGTGATATACATAGATGAAGGAATGTATTTGACTCAGAGAAGATACATTCAAGAGCTTCTTCTCAAGTTCAAAATGGAGAACACAAAACGTGCAGGTACACCTTTGGAGATGAATCATAAACTTAGTGTTTATGAAGGTGAGAAAATTGAATACATTAAAGAGTATCAAAGCTTGGTAGGTAGCTTGATCTATGCTACTCATACAAGGGCAGACATCTCATATAGTGTGGGAGTGCTTAGTCAGTTCATGCACTCACCAAGAAGACCACACATGGATGTAGCTAAGAGAGTACTTAAGTATCTCAAAGGTACGATCAATGAAGGTATATTCTATCCTTACACTTCAGATTTGGATATCAAAATCTATTCAGATGCAGATTGGGCAGGAGTAAATGATGATAGAAAAAGTGCTTTAGGTTACTTAGCATTTGCAGGTTCAAAGCTAGTATCATGGAGTTCCAAGAAGCAACCAACAATTGCTTTATCCTCGACTCAAGCAGAGTACAAAGGCTTGACCATAGCAACTCAAGAGGCAATATGGTTAAAGGCATTGTATACAGATTTAGGACTTGTGAGTTCCAAACCTCACATATTTGGAGAGAATGTAAGTTCCATGCATCTAGCGGCAAACCCTATTTTCCATGCAAGAACCAAACACATAGAGGTTCATTAACACTTCATCAGGCAGAAGCTCATGGAAAAAGAAATTGACATTTCTTTTTTCCTACAGAAAATCAAGTAGCAGATATGATGACAAAGGCACTTGATGGAATAAAGCTTTGTAGATTCAAAGTTATGGCAGGTATTCAACCTATCAGAGAATGAAGCCTCAAACATACTTATCTTGAGGGCAAGCTATTGGAACATCAAGCTTACAATATGCTTGAGGTGGATTTGATCTACATCAAAGGCTATCGTGTCGAAAGAATATCCATTGGAGAGTTCTTTTATTTAGATTCACTTATTGTACTTTTCTAAAAAATATTTTTCATGGATCTTTTACCATTGTAAAAGCCTTGAGGTTTACACATGTAAAGGTGGAAAGATAGAGCCCAAATCCCACAAATTTGTGGTGGTTGATTTGCATTCAATCAACCAATCAATCACCTAAAAGTAGATCAAACTAAATCTTCACTTTTCCTAGAATGTAGGAAAGTGAATTGATTCCCTCCAACAACCATTTCCACCTTCCTTTGAATTAAAATTCCACTTGTAGAAGTTGTGGAACACTCCTAAAGTTTATATAAAGACTTGAAATCATTTGTACAATACATGGCAATATACATACACAAGTGACCATTATTGTCTTGCTCCTTCAATTTTTTGCATCATCTTCTTCGCCAACAGTAATCGTGCAGAGGCTGCTTCTCTCTCTACAGAGCTCCAAACTGAGTGCAAGATGGCTCATTGGAAAGGTATTAGTGTCAAATTTCTTCTTAGAAATGTGCATATCATTTGGTGTAGTAGATTGGGAGAAATCTGAGTTTTGTTGTCTCGGGGTCAATCTCTATTTATTCCTGAAAAATAGGAGGTACGACCGTTGAGTGTCTGATTCATTCCTATAGCATATTTTGCTTACTCCTTATACTTTTGTGCTTTCTATACACTCAACCCTATTCCTATCACTCCCATAAAAGGATTGTTTCTAATTTTAATCATGATGGTCGCTATGGGCATTTGAAGTTCATTGTCTCTTCCATAGATAATAACTTTTTGAGCTAGTCGACCTGCGAACCTATCTATTTTGTATTGACTCATTCTCCTTGATGCTCCAAATTACATAGTGCATTTCTTTGCACTTATCCCATGCCTATAAGGTCAATTTGAGCCTCCATAAGCTCAAGGGTTGATCTTGTGCTGGTTGGCTTAACCAAAGTTCATCACTTCGAAATGCAATTTTCTATCTCCTACAAGCTTCTCCAAGTTCTTTCAGGATGCACATAAGCACTTGTGTATGCCTCATTTTAGGATTGAGAGCTAGATCAGCTCACTCGATTCCCAGAGGGCACATTCATCCCTAGTTCGTTTGATCGTTTGAAGTTTAGTAATGGAAATAAAGGCACTCCTTCTTCTTTGATGCATCGAGGACATAGAGACATGCAAATAAGAGATATGTCATGTTATAGAAATCTTGTTTTCTATATGCAAGTAGTTGTCTTATTGCACTACAGCAGGTTCAAAATTCTGTATTTGGCTGATTGGAAGTGCTACAATGTTGTAAATGGACAATTAATCATAGATTTGTTTGTCATAGGGCAAATAGTGTTTGCTTTTTGCACTTAATAGCTGCCATGTAGCTTCCACTTTGGTTACGTAATTACAATGCTATTTGAATATGACTCCTTGGAGGAAGAGCATGTGCTTATTGTCTCTCTTGAATGAAGTACTTACATTGGCCAGCGCCTCAGTATAGAAGATGTCTATGTATATAGTAGAGAAGAGAAGATGCCTGTGTATACACAGGTAGAATGGTTGCTCACATTCTTATTGTGTAAAACGTTCTCAAACATACTTTGAGCATCCTCGTCTAGGATCACTATTACGAGTGAAACCCAAATATGTCTTTACACTTATTATACCCATATCCCAAGATGGTGCGCCAAAGTCTCCATAATACCTCTATCCTTGGAGAGTGTGCCAACGTCTCCAATGTTTGTTGCAATGCGTTTGGAAGAATCTGTGCTAATGAACAAGTACATTCATGATGATGTTCCTCTTCAAGATCGTAATGATGATTTATTTTAGGGACAATAAAACCTGACATGGACTTGGGTGCTTCTCTAATAGGATTTCAAAAGGTCTCTCATATTAGTTTGCAGCGTATCGTATCATATCATCCATAATATATAATTGCTAGTTTTCCCTCTTGTTCACGAGTGTCTTGTTGATGCAAGGCTATCAACAATTGAAGTTTTGATGAAGTTTTGAAGTCAACGATTGAAGAAAAGATCAAGTTATGAAGCATGAAGAAAGTACATGTTCAGAGGATGAAGATGTTTATACATATGTACATTAATTTATAGTTAGCTCACTTATACTTTTGTATGGTTATAAGCTTGTACATATTTGCCTATATATACAAGTAAAAATGTCGGGGCAAATATCATAGAGTGTGAGACAACAAGAATTGAAGAGAATTATATGTCATTAGACACTTGTGAAGTGAGTTAGATAGCTCTCTCATCCAGACGTAAAATTTTTCAGTAATGAAGAAACATTGTGGCCGATTTTTCTATGTGTTCTCCTTCTGTGCTTGATCATTTCAAGAATCCGTTTGTAGGTATCTAATTCCATAGTTATTGCGACTATGGTTAAAGTTTGAGAGCCTAATTGTAAACAGGTTGTGAGAATTATAATTAGGAACAATCATATGTGAGGAAGTGTTGAGTGTCTTCTGAAACATGCGCAATCCTGATGGTCAAAGAAATGGTCAGTTCTGAGTGCACTGTGTAAAGTTTTACACAAATGAGGAGTCAATATCTAAGTTGGAAGGTAAGCCATCTATGGCTAAAAGCATTTGCATAAATGGGTTCTAGTTTGGGAGAACCAAGCTTTAGAAGTTACAGGTGCCAAAGTCGACTGTAAAGAACTATAGTTTTAGACATAGGTGACTTGTTGAGATCATTTCTCAAGATCTACTAAGTCTTTTGGAATCATTTAAGTTGGAGGAGGTGCGCAAACTATAGGCGAAACATTGCACAAAGCTTTATAATAACTTTACACATTTGATAAGTCAATGAGTGAGTTATGTGAAACAGACTTTCTGTGTAGTCATCTTCTTCACAGTTTGTTCAGAATTTTGATAATTGAGCATTGATCCTCCAAATTGGTGAAGGTTTTAAGTTATTCTTGATATAGAGGTGCTCTAACGTCAAGGATAAATTGTTGTTTTGGAGATTAACACTCTCCATCAGTGATATCAGATCAGGAAGCATCTAAATTGAAGAAAGGAGGACCCCGACTGCTATAGTTATAAAGAATTCAACATTTGAAGATACAAAAGGTGAAAGCTTGAAAGAAAATCTTGAGAAGGAGGTCAGAAGATATCAAGGAAGACAAAAGGAATTTCATTCGAAGCAAAGTAACCTTTTTCCTCATAAAGCTTGAAGGATTTAATACATAGGTGAAGAAAGGATGGGAGATTCTCTTGAGATAGAGAAACTGGATAGAGAAAATTATCCAGCATGGTCAATGAGGATGAAAGCTGATCTTATGAGCAAAGATTTGATAGGTTATATCATAGGTGAAGAAGAAAAGCCTCATTTCAGAGATCCTAGTGTTCCAACTAGGGGTGAAGTATCAAAATTGAAGACTTGGATGAAGAGAGATGCTCAAGCTAGGAGCATTATCTATATGGGAGTTAATGACTACTTGCTAGCTCACATTAGAGGTCTTGAAAGTGCAAGTGATATATGGAATGCTTTGGAGGAGCATTTCCAAAATACCACAAAGTCAAGGAAGGCATCCTTGTGGGCAGAGTTTACTACATTCAAGAAGAAGGCCTCCCAATCCATTTCAGATTATGTAACAAGGATGAAGGACATTGCAAATGCATTAGGAGCAGTTGATGAAGATATTGAGGAGGATAAATTGGTAAGGCAAATACTCATTCATTTTGTCTACTGAATTATCACTAGATGATTTTACTCTTGATTTAAATCAGTTGCTAGGACACATGGTAACCTTTGAGCATGATGTCAAAGGTGAAGGTGATAAAAGTGCAGGTGAAGCAATGTATTCAAAGGATAAGAAGAAGAATAGCAAACAACATAACACTGAGAAAATAGCCGGAACTAGTGAAGTTGGAGAATCTAGCAGTAAAAAAACAAAGTCATGGAAAGACTCTAGAGAAAGAATTAAAAGAAAGTGGAGTAAAAGGATAACAGAATTGGAAGGAAGTCTCAAGGAATCTAGAGCCAAAATCCAAGAATTGACTTCTCAAGAATTGAAGCGCAAAAGTCAGGATCAGTTTTAGCAGAGCCCATACCAGAAAACCTAGACATGATGTTTCGCGCATATCAAGCTAGAATAAAAGAAGGGCCCCAAGAAATGGAAATGAGTAAGAACTACCCTCGAGCTGACTTAGAAATTGAGAGAACAAAACTTTGCATGAAGATGGTAGAATTAGCACAGGCTATGTTGGAAGCCTGTAGATATCTAAATTGGAATAACATGGCAAAACCGGAATTGCACTTTCAAGGACTGATGGAGAGGCTAGAACACTTGATTGATAGAAAGGAGAAAAAGGATTGGCATAGGAACCCTATTGCCTCAGAAACACGGGAAAGGAATGCACCATCCTTGTCTCAAGTACCAAACACGGAAGGTGAAGAAACCTGTCTTCCATACATAGGTATTCACATGAATTTTTAAGAGAAATCCAAGAAGAGAAATGGAGAAAAGAACAAGGAACTCGTCCTCCTATTCAAGAAATAGACGACTTGCAAGAGCAATTTCCCGAAGACATTCCCTCTATTTACGATGATGTAGAGGAAGAACAACTGAGTGAACACATAGGTTTTGAATCCAATTCTTTGCAAGAATTAGCTCAGTTCACAGGACCTTGGGAAGATAAGTCTATTAGCATGAGAGCACCCACGATAATAGTGAGGAATGAAGAATCACTGATCCCTAGAAACACAGAAGTAATAAAGAACACCAAAGTACAATGTAATCTTATCCTAGAGGAGTTGTTAAAGGTTAAACCAGAGTTGTGGAAGCATGTAGCAAATCAATTCGGAGAGCTTGCTACTACTCCCTCGCAGATAGGAACACACAAGAAGGTACTAGAGATACCCGTAGAAAAGATTGGAGACGTAAGCGAAGGAGAGGAAGGTAACACTTATCTTCCAATAACCCATCAGGGCTACACCACGAAAGCCATCTTAGATTCAGGAGCTGGAGTAGCCATCGCTACCACCGCTTTATGGAAACGTTGGGGTAAGCCAGCATTGAGACCCACCAAGATGAAACTACAAATGGCTGACAGACATATAGAAAAACCATTAGGCTTATTAGAAGGCATTTCTCTCACCACTTGTGGTGTGGAGTTTGAGCATACTTTCGCCATTTGTGATTTTAGCAAAAATCATGCTTACGAGATTATTTTAGGACGACCATTCATGCGTCAGTTGTAAATTGTACAAGATTGGGGAACTAATTCTTTGTACTTGCAACATTTAGGAGTGACTACTAAAGTCAATCTTAAAGACTATTCACATAGAGATGTACCCCCAATACAATGGAACACCATCCATAAGACACGGGTAGAAACGGAATCGGTACACTCATTGGAGTCAGACCCCTCATGGTTGCACGAGGATACTCATTTATGGATGTGTAAGGTAGCCAAACAAGAGGAAGAACGGTTAGAAGCCAGGACCTTAGGTGCAGAACAACATCCACGAACCCTTCAAGACCCAGCATATGCATTGGTAGTTTTTCCAGACGAAGAGTTCGAACCCCATGGTTGGGCAGAAATCCTAGCAACCATGGATGTAGCCATCAATGAAGAACAATGGACACCCCACTGTGACGAAGATGGCTATGACATCTCAGATTTCATAATAGAGCCAATCATGTGTGATTCGATTGTTGAAGAATGTGAACCCAACACTGATGCATTTGAGGATTCGAGTGATTTTGACTTAGAGTCAATTATTATGGATCCACCCTTTGCATAGAGGAAGAATATTTCTACAAAGTAGAAACTCACCCGCAGAGACACGAAGAAATCACGAACGAGGTGAGATTAGCTACACACATGACCACTAAGAGTGAAGGCAAGAAAAGAAAGAAGAAAGAAGCCATGTTAGAAGAAGAAGGTTTTTTGTTTGAGGTACCGGAGAACTTCAAGAAATATGAAATAGAAGATAGACCAATCATGGTACGAATGCCTAATAGAAACGCTAATGTCGGAGAAGTATATGATAATCAAGAGAAAACCAAAAAAATAATAGTGGCCATAGAAGGAGAAGAAGAGAAGTGTACCTACATAGGACATGATTTGACGAATGAAGAAGAAGAAGAGTTAGTAGCCCTATTGCACGAATATAGTGTGTTCACCTGGAGTTATAAAGATTTGAAAGGAGTAGACCCGGACATATGTTCTCATAGAATCCCTATGACTCCAGATGCAAAACCTACTAAACAGAAACCATACACGTACAATGATAACTACGCTGCAAAGATTAAAGAGGAGATAGATCGTTTGATAGAAGTAGGATTCATTTACGAAATTGAGCATACTGAATGGGTATCCCCCATTGTGGTCGTGCCCAAGCAGAATGGAAAATTGCATTTTAACCTTAAAAAAGTTAATGCGGCCACGATTAGAGATAGTTATCCTCTTCCTATCAGGGAACATTTATTGGAAAGAGTTGCAGGCAAGGAAGTTTACAGCTTTCTTGATGGATTCTCGAGCGATAATCAAGTAGCCATTGCTCTAGAAGATCAACACAAGACGGCTTTTGCCACTCAATGGGGCATATTTGCATTTTGTGTGATGCCACTTGGATTAACAAATGCACTCACCACTTTCGAGCGACTTATGTGCCACGTTTTTAAGGAATTCTTACGGAAGAATTCGGAATTCTATGCCGATGACCTATGTGCTCATTCAAATGTAAGAAAGACTCATATCCGAGAACTTAGGCAAGTATTTGACAAATGGTGAGAATATCATGTTTGTCTGAACCCAGAAAAATGCGTTTTCATGGTCAGACAAGGCAAAATTCTAGGACATATTGTGTCAAAGAATGGAATCTCTACGGACGAAGAAAAGGTGAAAGTAATCGCAGATCTACCCAGGCCTAATAATGTAAAAGAAGTACAGGCATTTACGGGCCATTGTGGTTATTACAGGAGATTCATACACATGTATGCAATCATAGCCAACCCTCTGTACTCTCTTTTAACTAAGTTTGAATGGACATATGAGTGTGAGAATTCATTCAATGAACTTAAAAGACGTTTGTGCTCAACACCTATATTGACAACCCCAGATTGGAGCAAGCCATTCCATGTACATGTAGATGCATCCAACAATGCCATAGGATGTGTGTTAGCACAACCAACTAATGAAGGTAATATAGATCTCCCCATAGCTTACGCGAGTAGACAGTTGAATGCAGCAGAAAGAAATTACACCACTACGGAACGAGAAGGATTAGGAATTATCTACGCAGTGAAGAAATTCAGGCATTATTTGTTGGCAAATAAGTTCAAATTTTTTACAGATCATCAAGCCTTATTGTACTTATTCAATAAGCCATGTAACACAGGATGACTAATACGTTGGTTTCTATTACTGATGGAGTACGACTTTGCAGTAGTTGTTAGGAAAGGAAGAACACATCTTAGAGCTGACCACCTCTCGAGATTAACCACAAGAGAAGCTCCTCAAGGAATAGCTGATGAATTACCAAATGCATATTTGTTTAACCTTGAGATAGCACCAGAATGGCAACATCATTCAAAACATCATACATTGCAGACCCTGCATAAACTAGGAGTCTATTGGCCTTCTATGGAAGCAGACGTCTACAAGTTGTGTAAAGAATGCCACGATTGTTGTGAAAGACCACCAGTAGAGCATGCTACATTATATCACGTGTCTCTCACACCAGAATGGAGTGAACCTTTAGTGACATACTTGAGGACGAAAACATTCCCTCAAGGAATGACCTTAGAACGACAACAAAGTCTAGAGCAGGAAGCTCAAAACTATTCGCTTATTGGCGATAATCTATACAAACGAGGATGAGATGGATACCTAAGACAATGTGTTCATGAAAGCAATTATTTGCGCGTACTAGAGATTGCACACCAAGGTGTTGTAGGAGGTCATTTTGGACTTGATAGGATAATCAAAGCCATCCTCTTTGCAGGATTATGGTGGCCCACTCTTCACATGGATGCACATACTTATGTAAAGAGATGTGATGTGTGCCAAAGAACTCAATTTCCTACTCGTAGAGATGAAATGCCATTGAAACCCATGATGGGAGGACGTGCATTTTCTAAGTGGGGTATAGAATTTGTAGGACCCATTAACCCCCCTGCAAAAGGTACACATGCGGAATCCATTATTGTTGCGACGGATTATCTTACCAAATGGGTAGAGGCAAAAGCCACGAAAAAGAATGATGCACACACGACTGCAAAATTCTTATTTGAAAATGTCTTTACAAGATATGGATTGCCTATAGAGTTAGTGAGCAATCGAGGAACTCACTTTCTAAACCAAGTCATTGAATATTTGTTACAAGATTTTATGGTGATTCATAAGAAATCTGCACCATATCATCCTCAGGCCAATGGTCAGGATGAAAGCACTAACAAGATCCTATGTAACGTACTGACAAAACTCGTAAACAACAAACGTTCAAATTGGGACAAACAGCTACACCACGTTGTTTGGGCATATCGAGTGGCCTACAAGACCGTACTCAATGCAACTCCCTTTCAGATGGTTTTTGGTCATAATGCTGTGCTTCCTTTGGACTTCTTGATACTGAAACTTAAGTTTGTACAAGAACATCAGTGGACGGGCCATGAATTATCAGCAAGAATAATGGACTTGGAACGATTAGGAGAAACCAGGCTGAGAGCAGCGGCAGGAATATATGCAGCAAAGAAACAACAGAAAGCCTATTTCGATGCACATGTGAAAGATAAAGGCTTAAAAGAAGGAGATTTAGTCCTAGTATATACGTTGAAACAACATGCACAGAAATTAGAAAAGCGAGGTTATGGACCTATGATCATTAACAGACTCTCAACAAGTGGAGCAGTACAATTAGCCACCTTAGAAGGAGACATAATGCCTAATTACCTTAGTGGCTATTGAGTCAAGTTATATCAGGAACCTCTCACTGAGGATATGCTTAGACGACTCACATTGGAAAAGAAGCGTAAGGAGGAAGAATAGAGAATACGTGTTGAAGCTCAGGCAGAAGCTATAGAACGCATTAAGCGCATGAAGCTAAGAAGGCAAGGACTAGGGAGAGAACATTATAACCATCTGGAAACAACACCCAGATACACCATGGCCATGTGTCAAGCAAAGACAACTAATCATCTGAGCATAGTGGATAGGATACCATTCATTACAGTCAGGCTAGAGCACGACAACCCTTGCCAAGAGCTCAGGGCTTTAATTGACTTAGGAGCTGCCACTAGTGCGATTAGATGGTCCCACTATAAGGATTCAAGAATAGAAATGCGGCCAATTGAGGCATACCTCATAGGGCTAGGAGGCATGGAAACCCCTTGCATGGGTGAGGTGGACCTTCCTATCCTCATACATGATGTGACCATGACAGCGAAGTTACTAGTGTGCCATGACGAGGACCTGATAGAACCCCTAACCCTTGGCCAAGATTGGCTATACGATCACTCAGTGGACCTAAATCTCCAGAGAGTTCGAAGAACACCGAAGACCTAACGCACGTTTGGGCAAGAGCAGGCTTCACCGAATACTTCAGTGATCCTCTACCTAAACCTGACTTCTATAGATGCTACTACTTGATTACAGCATTGATAGCTTCAAAGAACAAAGATTTGCCAGGCACCTTCATTTTGCCATCCTTAGTGAACGATCCACCATATAAAAGATTTTTTCTTTCTAAAGATTTGATTAGAGCTTCCATTAAGATTCATGGAACGCATACTCCCACAGAACGTGAAAGGCTAATCCCAGAGCCAATGAAATGTGGGGATGTTACTAAATGGGAAGAGATTTCGGCAATCACACCTGAGCTTTCAAAACCACTGCGGATATGTATGCAACATTTTGCTTTCCCCGCTCAGGACAGATTCACCATGCCTCATAAACAAATATGGTTCGGTTTGTATTTATCATGTACTGGATCTTGCCAGTTGGATTATTGATCAGTTGTATCTAGCGCAACATAGATGGGAACAAAAGAAGGCCATCAATGGATGTTGTGCTCTCATGAGAATTATTTATATGTGTTTGGCATATGATCTACCAATAGAGCGCGCAATGACCGGTGACGAGTTAAAAGCATTCAAAAGGACTACTAAGAAAGCTATGAAGGCTAGCAAAGGACGTGCAGGAAAGCGAATGCGAGGTACTATACCATGCCTCCAGGTTCCAAATCACCGTCTCCTCAACCCTCCTTGGAACAGTCTCCGACAGAGGCCCCTACAACTGTTCAACCCATTCGCATTCGGTTATCAAGACCAGTCACAATAGAGGCCACTACCAGCACAGTCGCTCCTCAAGAGGCCACGGTCCCACGACCTACCACGACTACAGCAGAAGTTCCCACCACTATTGGTGCGGAAGCCTTTTCTTTTCCGATACCCAACATGGAAGCAGAGCCACTGGATACAACCTTTGATTTTGAAATGCAAGATGCTTTCTCCAATGAGTTTCAATTTTCAGAAGGCCAGATTTTCTCTCAGGAATATGAACGGCCAAGTTACCCAACCACACCCTAAGACCAACCACAGGGACAAGCAGTATCTAGTTCCAAGGAAGAGAGAACCGAAAGCGATGACGATGAAGGCGACGATGAAACTAGCCACGGAACTCATGAATCCCAAGAGCATGTACAGACAGATGAACAAGGACAACACACCGACACACAGGGTGATACTAGTACTCATGAAGATGAAACTTTTGAAGCAGCAGCGTATACATTGGCCATCAAAAAGTTATACCATACTATGGAAAAATTTTGGGCACGCAAAAAGCTAACCGAGGAAGAAATCCAAGCAATGATCGAACAAGAACTCGTCACAGGAGGATTCAAAGAGGTATACATCAAAGGCTTTAGGGAGCTTGTCAAATCCGTAGGATCTACTGAAGCCTTAAGATATTTGCAAAGAAAGTGTTAAACGTGCTTTTGCCGTCAGAACGTGTTTAAACTCTATTCGGGTTCTTGGGAGTGGAAGGGGTATGAATAATCAGAGGCCCTATACTTGATTTTCCCAAATCAACTCACTCACATGACCTTTCATTCAAAACAACTCTACTAATCCAACTTTCTAATAGAAAATTCTGGCTCATTCCTTTACGGAATTACTATTCGTATTCCAATACATCTCAGTACACAACGCAAGGATAAACATTATCGTACACAGACTTACAGTAAACAACTTACAGAACAACGATTCAATACTTCACTTAGTGTAACATTACTATAACCCAATCTTTACAGCACACGTGCAACGAGCAAACAAAGACAGAAAAGACACAGTATGACTCAAAGTTTTCCAAAAACAACACAACGTAACTCCACAGACGTATCGCCCAGACAGACAGTTTGGCGATCTTCTGGTCGTCACCGAAAGTGTCTTTTCATTGCTTTATAAAAAGTTACATCTCTTCGTAGCGACTTCTCAGTTCATGCGGAATATGAAAAGGAAAAAGTATTTTACAATTGCGAATCCGGCGGCTTACACTAGTACGCTCGGTGGACTCGAACGTGCAGGTATACAAAATATTACGGTTCATCTATTATACCTTGTAGATACATTGCTCTAGCTAATTTAAACGTTCAGGCAATTTTCTTTTTTAATGAATCTAACATCTGTTTCAGGACTTTGGGTTCTACTAGCTCAGCATCAGTTCTTACTGAACTGGTTGCAATAACCTGGCTCATCAAAATTTCTGCTTGTATCTGCAGAAAAGCTTCTTGTAGATAAAAGTCCTTTGATAGAGCTGCATCTCGGTTGACTTTCATGTCTGCAATCTGTTTATCAACTCGAGAGAGTCTTTCTACTTGAGCACCCAGTTGATTCTCTCTTCTTTCCAACTCTTGATTCTGAAATTGAATTGTTTTGTAATAGGCATCTCTTTCTCGTCTTATGCCTGGTATCTCCTTCTGTAGTTGAGCGACCAACGTCATCTGGCTTTTAAGAGCAGCATTGGATTCAAATAGGTTTGCATTTGCAAACTGACAACCCACGGACACGCAGGAACTCACTGACATCCGCAGGGAGTCCATCACGGAAGGTAGCAAAGTTTGCCAGAGCTTCCATGATGCACACACGAATAGCAAGCAGACACAGGGTTTATAGGAAACACAAAGTTCACAAAGCACGCAGACACAATAACGATTAAGAGCGGAATGAAAAAGGTTAAGTAGATAGTTGGCAGTGTGAAGCAATCGAAATTGTTAATCATCGCGCGATGTTGAGATGATAACCTTCATAACTACGGTGTGCATGCATGAGCAGAATGATAATGCAGGGCGGCTGTTGACCATAATTAGGTATCAAAACGAGGATATTTACAGACTTATTTTATTAATCACGCAAAACTAAAAAGGAAAAGAAAAGAAAAAAGAAAAAAAATATGCGGGCAACCATAGAACACCAGTGCGAATCAGGCGCTTGAGGATACGACCACAACTTTGAACCATTTATCACTTTTAGAAGAGGAATTCAGGTCAAAGTAGTCAACCAAAATGTAGCTGGGCCCACTTGTTCAGTAATCCGGTAAGGACCAAACCATCGTAACTTGAATTTTCCAGCAGAACAATTTGATTTTGCGTTATAAAACAGCACAAGTTGTCCTACCGTAAAAATTGGAGTTTTAAGATACCGATCATGTATACAAGCTTGCCGCAACTGCACTTCTTGAAGAGTCAGAAAACTTTCCCAGCGATGCTCATCTAATTCTCTGAGTGTGTCCAACCGAAATGGTAAAGATTCTTCAGGTAACAATTTCTGAGAGATGGCCACACGTAAGCTTGGTACTACAAGTTCCATTGGTGCAATTGCCTCCATTCCATATGCAAGTTTGAAAGGAGTCAGTCCGGTTGCGACCTTGTATGTAGTCCGGTATGCCCATAATACTGCAGGTAGTAACTGATCCCATCTTTCTGGTGATTCCACAAATAATTTTCGAAGCATAGTCAACAACGTTTTGTTTGTACTTTCAGCTAGGCCATTAGCACGAGGATAATACGGTGAACTGAATTTATGCAGAATCTGAAAAGTGTGTGTTAACACTCGCATTAAACTGTTGATAAAGTGGGTCCCTTGATCTGTGAAAAGTTCCAAAGGTAATCCATAACGTGGGAATACATCCTTCATTAGACATTTTGCCACCGAAACAGTTGTGGCAGACCGTAAAGCCCAAGCTTCTGCCCATCTTGTAGCATAATCCATGCATGTCATAATATATATGTTGTTGCTAAGGATTGCTCGAGATGTGAATGGTCCAATAACATCAAGAACCTATTTATGAAAAGGTTCTAAAGGTAAGACAGGCTGCAGAGGAAAGAAATGGCATTGTAAAGGCTGTCCAGATCGCTGACAATTGTCACATTGCTGCACAAATTGAGATACATCTCTCTACATAGTAGGCCACCAGAGCCCGCTTTGCAGAATTTTTCGGTGTGTTAAATCTGCTGCAAAATGTCCACCGGAGGGTATGGAATGTGCCAAAGCGATTACTGAGTTTACTTCATGTGGAGGAATACAACGAAGTAAAACCCCAGTGTGATCCATATAGTACAACTCTCTGGCAATCAACTGGAATCTACGACTGTAAACTGCAATTTTCCGGCGCATTGCAGGTGAAGTTTGAGGAGGAAGACATCCATCAGTAAGAAAGGTGAATAACTGATCATAGTAAGTAGGTGTCACAGGAGGTTGTGCAGATTCATCGCTAGTTGTTTCAGTAACATAAATTGCTGGTGTGGTGTCATCAACACCGATCGGAGCTTCACCAGAATCTAACCGAGAGAGAAAATCCGCTAATGCATGTGCAGTGCCTGGTCCATGAATCACTTCATAATCAAACTCTTGTAACAATAAAACCCAACGTGCTAAACGACCACCTAAATGCTGTTGCCGAACCAGATATACCAGCGCAGCATGATCTACATGAAAGATAAATTTTTGGCCTAGTAAATAATGCCGGAATTTCTTTAAACCAAGACATTCTCTTTCAATTACTGAATAATTCTTTTCAGCAGGAGCAAGCCTTCGACTTGCATAATAGACAGGCCTAAACCACTTATCACTTTGTTGCATTAAAACACTTCCAATGGCTATATGTGATGCGTCTACAAAAACATGAAAGGGGCATTCCCAATCAAGAGGTTGTAGAATTGGAACCTGCGTTAATGAAACTTTTAGATGATCAAATGCAATTTGACATTTCAGTGTCCAATCAAACTGTCGAGGAGTACTAATGATTAGCCGATTCAGGGGTATTGCCAAATGGGCAAGCCACGGTAAATGTCGACCATGCCACCTGACTTGACCCATGAATCGCATGACTTCTTTCGGTGTAGTAGGCACAAGTGCTTCTAACACGGCTGCAATTTTGTCTGGATCAACTTGTATGCCCTGTGCAGATACAATGTGGCCAAGGAGTTTACCACAAGAAACCGCAACAAGAGATTTGGTGGGGTTCAAACAGAGTCGGTATTCGCGACATTTTTCAAAGCAACACCGCAAATGATACAGGTGTGCAACCATCTTACCGAATAAAGAGAAATCATCTAGATATACTTGCATAAAAGAAGTAAGATAGGGTGAGAAGATTTCGTGCATACATCGCTGAAAGGTACTATGAGCATTTCTTAATCCAAACCACATGATTGTGCAAGCAAAAACACCCCAATTCCTAATAAACGTTGTTTTTGGTATATCTTCCTCAACCATTCGGACCTGGTTATAACCACTATAACCGTCAAGAAATTAGTACATTTCATGTCCAGCCACTCTGTCCAGCATGGTGTGAAGAAATGGAAGAGGAAATGGATCAGGTACGATGGCTGCATTCAATTTTCGATAATCGACACATATTCGGAGCTGCTTGTTTTTCTTTGGTACGATTATGATCAGGGAGATCCATTCAGCATGCTCAATACGTACAATGAATCCTACCTTTAAAAGGCGATCAAGTTCTGCTTTGACCTGTGTTGCATAGTTAGGGTTCATACGGTAGCTGGGTTGTTTAATCGGCTTTGCTTCAGGTTTGAGTACGACCCTATGTTGATAGATTCCACGGTCTAGACCCTTCATATCACGATAATCCCATGCAAAAACATCAGAGAATTCATGAATAAGTTGGATCAAATTTTCTTGAAATACTTCAAACAATCCTTCCTTTATCTTAACAGGTTGTGGATTTACTTCATCTCCTAAATTATAGGTGATTAACTGATCTTCGGGAACATAGAATTGACGAGGTTTGCCTGGATCGTCTGCAGACTGTAAAAGATGTTGTAGAGCGGCTTCTTCCATAGCAACAGTATCTTCGGTCTTTACTTCTTCGGTCACAGGCACTACCGTACAGGCTGCCGGACTCCAGTTATCTACAATAGATTGTAGGTCTACAGTACCTAAGGAAATCAGATCTTCAATGTTCTTCCAAAAGGCTTCTTCTTCATCGTCGGATAAGCCATCCAACATATGGACAGGCTCTGCTACATATGGTCTGGCATGTAATTCACAGGGTTGAAAAGCATCCAATTTGACAACATATTTACGATTATTGTCTTTGAAAGTGAGTTCCTGTGCTGACCAATCTTGTATAACCTTAGCTTGTTTCAACCAAGGACGGCCGAAAAGAAGATTATAATCAAGACTGGACTCCGGTACTTCTAAGACTACAAAAGTCATCTTAAACGTTGTTCCCTGCAAAGTTATTGGAACATTTCTTACAAGTCCTACCAGGTGAACTCTGGATTGATCGGCCATTCTTATCAAAAATTGAACAGGCTCGATTTTCGTCCATCCCAACTTCTTACAAAGTGCTGCAGTGGCTATGTTTACACTAGACCCACCATCAATTAGTACTTGAGTAATTTTGTGATTTTTGTACCATACCGTAATCAAGGGGATCGAATGATCAACCGTAGAATCAGCTTCTGGTTGTACCATTGCTGTCGATTGAATGCAGGAAGATCCAGGACTGAGCTGTTGTTGGATTTGCTGCCGAACTCCCGGTACTAGTGCAAGTAACTGTCCAAGAGGGAGAGTAATGGAGGCCTTGGATAAAATTTCCCATGCGTGATCTGTTTGAATTGTACTTTTCACCGATTCTGAAGATGATGCGCCTGTTAGAGGGGTAGAATCTTGTTCTTGCGATCCTTCCTTTGGTAGCAGAAATTGGGTTACTAGAATGGGATCTAGAAACACAGTAGGCTCTTTGGTGGTCCATTGAATAGCTTTGTCAAACATTCTCTATTGTTCATGGATGCCAAGTTCAAACACTTCTACTACTGGTTGTAACTGCTTACCAGATGTTGTTTGAATCACTGCGGCCTGAGTTTTGATTGGTGAAATATATACCATATTGGTCATAGGGTTCTGACGTTCTTTCTTCCTCTGATCATATTCAACTGCATCTTTACAGAATCTACGAATGTGGCCTAATTACCCGCAAAAATGACAGCGACGGGGTGGCAAAGGATTACCTTCCTGTGATGTTCCTGTCTGCCAGCGATTTGTATTGTAATTTGTATTCCGCTGTCCTCGATAATTTTTGTATCCTTGTTGCTGATTATTTCTCATCTGAGGTGGTACATAATGAGTGGCCGGCTACCCAGGCTCTTGTATAATAGCATTTACAGTTGCTCGTCCCTGCACTTTGGCATTATAAGCACAGTTTTCGGTGGAATGTCCGGTTGTATTGCAGATAACGCAATACATCTACTTAAGGGCACATGTGACACTGGTATGCCCTGGATTCTTGCACTTAGTGTAGTACATTTGTCTAGCCAGATCCTCTGAAACACTTTTACTGGCTTTTAACCACTCCAAATCTTCAGTAAAGCCTCCAACCTTATGCTCGAGCTATAAAGCCATTGCAATAACCGCATCTAATGTCATAGCTCCCACACAACGGATGATCATAATCTGTTTGAGCTATGGAGTTAACCCATTAATAAACCATTGAGCGAGGACATCGTCCGGTAAATTAGCATGTGCTGGAGGTAGTTGTCTCAAATGAGTTCTGAATAGGGTGGCATATTCCTGCACTGTTTGATTCAGCTTCTGTCTATTATTCTGCAGGTAATCGAAAATTTCGGCAGGATTCTTCTTTAGTCGGAATCTCTGTAGAAACGCATCCCTTACTGCTTCATAGGTGCCGAAATGGTTGATATCATATTTTGTAAGCCACCTGGCGGCTTCATTAACTAGTGTTGATTGGAATACTATGGCCTTGTATGCCGGATCGGGTGGATGATTAAGTACTGCATAACTAATTTCAAAGGTACGTACATGAGCATCAAGATCATCACCTGGAAATCCACCGAATTTTGTGTAGGTGACTCCTGCTGGAACCGGACGAGGTGGAAGTAGTTGTTGTTGTTGTTGTTGTTGTTGTTGTTGTTGTTGTTGTTGTTTCCCACTCATGTTGGTACTCTTACTATTTCTTGAGTTCTGAGGATGTGCATCCGGTTCTTCAGAGTCTGTATGATTAAACTGCTCTGCTTCCGGTTCGAAAATAGCGCTTAACTTCTTACGAATTTCTAATTCGAATAGCTTATCCTCTTCTGCGGTATCAAACGTAGGCAAACTTGTTCCGAACAGTGGTGTCTGGAATGAAGATTCACCGTGAAGTATAACACTATCACCAGAAAATTATAAATTTTCTACAACCAGGACCGAACTACCACTAGAACTAGTGGAACTTTCCCTAATCCAAGGTATTCTTTCACCTTCAATTACCTCTCTGGATAACACACCTCTATCCGTAGAGAGATTTGAATCTTGACCAGACGATGTCGGATTAACTACACACTACATTCCTGTGGACTCCGAAGTTACTGTCTCTGCTGTAGACTGCACCGAGATTTCGCTGGAATTTATCAAAAATGCAGTATGTTCCACCGAAACGCTACTAGAATCACTACTAATATGCTTTGCGTCTTCGACGTCCAGTCCTAACCGATCTGCGCTTCTTCCTCCTGGGGGTGTCCTTCGCAAATTTGGTACCACCCAAGGCTGTCTGTACTTCGGATACAACTCGTCGGACCAAGTAACCGGCATATAGCACCTTTGCTACACTTGTGTACTACTTTATCTTACTGTCGATTCACAATCTATGGTTACCTTCGATTCACAATCTATGGTTCCCAAAATCACTGTGCAACACTCTGTTGCTTCTTTCCGATAATCACTTTGCAGCAATCTATTGCCACTTTCCCACAATTAATTTGCAACATTCTGGTGCCACATTCCCATAGACGACGCCAGTGTTAAACGCGCTCTTGCCGTCAGAACGCGTTTAAACTCTATTCGGGTTCTTGGGAGTGGAAGGGGTCTAAATAATCAGAGGCCCTATACTTGATTTTCCCAAATCAACTCACTCACATGACCTTTCATTCAAAACAACTCTGCTAATCCAACTTTCTAACAGAAAACTCTGGCTCATTCCTTTACGGAATTATTATTCGTATTCCAATACATCTCAGTAAATAACGCAAGGATAAACATTACCGTACACAGACTTACAGTAAACAACTTATAGAACAGCGATTCAATACTTCACTTAATGTAACATTACCGTAACCCAATCTTTACCGCACAGGTGCAACGAGCAAACAAAGACAGAAAAGACACAGTATGACTCAAAGTTTTCCAAAAACAACGCAACGTAACTCCACAGACGTATCGCCCAGACAGACAGTCTGGCAATCTTTTGGTCATCACCGAAAGTGTCTTTTCATTGCTTTATAAAAAGTTACATCTCTTCGCAGCGACTTCTCAGTTCGTGCGGAATATGAAAAGGAAAAAGGATTCTACAATTGCAAATCCGGTGGCTTACAAAAGCCACTTCCACAGTTTGACCCCCGACGCGTACGACTCTTATCCAAACCGGGCAAATACATTCGAGTACCGACAGGTGCTCAATCATCCCAACAGGCACGAGAAGCGCACCTTATCCCCGAAGGCTCATTGGTAGAAGACACCATCATCATTGACTCCCCTCCCCGCACCACCACTGTACATACCATAGCTATGACTGAAATACCCACCACCCCAACTGCCCCTCCTTCACCTCCCATCCAGCCAATCTCCCCTATACACCCTGCCTCTCCTGGACCATCACAGTCCTTCAATAGTGTCGTATCATCATCTTTTGTCACAACCATCCCTTTAACCCTTCGCACACCCACTCAACCTAATCTACCACCTAGGATGTCTATCTTTCCATCTAGTCCCTTTATCCCTCCATCTTTCCCATCCTTCCCCATACCTCCAAGACACCTTTTTCCATATCTAACCCCATTAACCTTTTCCCCTATAACACCTCCCCGACCCACAATATTCCCAATTTCCTCTTTCCCCCAAGGAGTAAAAGACTCCACCTCTGTAAATTACTGTTCAACCTTTGTAAACCCTGTATTTACACCCACGCACGCACCCATTGTCACTCCACTATTCACAGTCATCGCACTCGACAACACGTCCAATGACATGGACATCTCACCATCCACCGCACCACCGCTCACTTCATTAATTCCACCACCACAAATAAGCACATCACAATTTTCCACAGTCACCACCACATCCACTTTCCCTACCCCATTCCCCATTCCCTTTGCATCTACACCCATTGCATCTTCACTTAGCACGCCATTAATTTATCACCAACCATCGACACAGCATTTCAACAAATGTTCACATGCATGAATCAAGTACGCAGTGAGTTTACATCCTTAGGAGCGAATTATCAAATGCTGCAAAAGACAACGAATGACTTACAATCGCAGCTTAATTCATTGTCGATAGAGAATGCCTCATTGAATACCCGCTATCAAGAACTACGTGAGGCTTATCACAAACTAGAACTAGAGAGCAAAGAGAAGACCAAAGAGGCCGTCGCCGACATCGATAACTTGTTAAGAGCCCAGACGATTCGCAATGCAACGCTCACTAGGAATATGGGCTTACTCAGAAGACACCTGGCAGCGGCGAAAGAAGAGAACCAGCGCTTACAAGAACAGAACAGAGAAAATTTAGAAGTTGCCCTCGATCATCCAGACCAACCATTAAGTCCTAGCTGGTTCAAAGCAGTGCCCTCAAAATCAATGAAAATGTTGTTAGATGATCACATCAAATTGCTCGATGAATACGATCGAATGAATGAGGAATATCAGAAACTAAAAGAAGATCATAAACTACTCCAGCTAAGACCACCAGTACCACAAGGATTACCAGCTCCTGCAGACCCTTCTCCTAACATCTTAGAGGAACTCAACGCATTACGGGCCCAGGTAACTACTCTTGAATCACAGATCGCTCTATACGAAGCACCACCAAGACCAGACTCCCCACCGAACCTCCTAGCGGATGAAGAAACTGTAACCATACCGGTGGAAGAAACCTTTGAAGAGGCCTATGAGCCCCAACCCATCCCAGGCGGACACATCACGACTGAAGGCCAGACGACTTACGAACTTCCGACTCCTGCATGGATGAAGACAATTGAAGAACTTGGTACAACCCACTCAGCCAGAGTAGAGGCGCAGTCACACGCCATGGCCATGATTGAAGAAAGAATTTTATAGTCTCCATATTTGCTCACTTGGCCCCCCGTCGATACATCTCTAGGCATGAATTACAGTACAAACCGTACTTTATGTTAATGGCCGAATATCAGTTGGCCATAGAGAAAGAAATAGGCAAGAAACCTTCTCACGCTACTCAATTCGAGCCTGAAGATTTGCCAATGGATGCGCAGCGCGGAGAAATCTTCCAACGAGACTAGCGCAAGGATCTTTTACAGAATTACCCTGAAATGATGAGTACATGGGTCAAGGCTCCTTTACACTTAAAGTATAACCCATGTTGGGGACCAGTACCACGTCGCCGCTCCTGGACAACATTTGTTATTAAGGTACAAAACAACAAACAATGCCAGGATTGGTTGAATTATCCATATTTTAGGCCACCCACAGGACCACCAACTATCGGATACATGATGGCAACCATTCGCCACTGGCTCCCTCGCTTGAGACGTATGGACGATATAGCAGCGCACATGACTGTCAAAATATTTGACATGATGCAAATGGTTTTCAAAGTCTTCCGGCGTGTCAAGGCACATCATGTTAATACCCCGGGCTTCGAGCATGGCATTTTGGATCTTGCATATGATATGCGTACAACGCCATCGCTCCGGGTATGCTATGCCTGGCATTGCAGAATCAAATACCTACCGGCGTGCTACAAGCAAACGTTCGAAGAAATGTTCACAACTGGTTTCTGGGAATACCATTCAGAAGTGTTCATCAGCAGGCCTACACACCTCTTGCAATTATTTCTCTGTGAACAGATGGTATATTCCACGCATTATCGACTCCCGCCATCAGATGAACCACAACCAATTGATTGGGAGAAGCTCGAGGCAGATCTGGCCCGAGGCATTCACATATCCGAGCACACCCTCGCTCATGACCTCCTACAGAATTACATCCGACAAACCTCACATTAAGTTTCTTTTGAGGACGACAGAAGCGAGAGGGACGGGGGTGTTGGTAGCAGCCAGAGGCATAGACGACGCGGAAGCATGTAAAGACAGAGTAGGGAGTCAGTCGAATCAATTTTTCAAGGAATTATGTTTGATAAATATTTTTCAAAACATTCAACAGTGATTTTCATCACTTTTGTAACATATGTAATATAGAAAACCCCTTTTTTATAATTTATAGCTCCATTTTGTGCAAGCCGAGGAGTCCTCGAGCTTGAGGAGCTTAGGTAGAATGACCGTACCAATTTTGGTTATTTTTAGACACCGTTTACCCTTTCAAATAGCATCTAGGACCTATTTTTTAACTATGCCGGTCACTAGATGTGAAACCGGTCAAAACTAATCTAGAATCTATAAAAAGAGCTAGAGAGCTCATTTTTGAGGTTGGATAGTGTGAGCTTAGAGCTATTTTGAGCTTGTAATTGAGATCTTGAGCAATAGAGATGATTTCTTACCTTCCATTGTGTCTTGCTTGTCTCTTCGTAGTGTGTGTATGTGTGTGTGCATCTCTATGCTTCTCACCTTCACTCTCACTTCATCTCACATTCACGATCTTCATATCACTCCTATCTCTTCCGCGGATTGAAAATTAAGGAGGTATTACCATTGTGCTAGAGCAACACTTATAGTCCTGTGGCAAAGATGACAACCATGAGGATACTTATAGCCATTGCTACATATAAAGGTTGGGAATGATTTCAATTAGATGTGAAAAATGCTTTTCTAAATGGTTATATTTCAGATGATGTTTTCATGGAGCAACCACAAGGATTCAGAACTGAAAGGTATCCAGATCATGTATGTAAGCTCAAAAGAGCTTTGTATGGTTTGAACCAGGCCCCAAGGGCATGGAATTATAGATTTGTGAAGTTCTTGAAGGAACTTGGGTTTCAAGTATCTAAAGCAGATAGTAGCTTGCTTGTCAAAGCAAGTGATGATGGGTTCATTTACATGTGCATATATGTTAATGAGATAATTCTTACAGGTACAGATGAGAAAGGCATTCAAAGCCTAAAGAAGCAAATGGAGAAAGAGTTCAAGATTACTGACTTGGGAGACTTGTCATATTTCTTGGGAATGGAGATCTCATACACTCAACATGGAGTGTATGTAACTCAAGAAAGGTATTTGAAAAACTTGTTGATCAAGTTTAAAATGGAAGGTTGCAGGGTAGCACCTACTCCAATGGAAGTGAATCACAAATTGAGCAAATATGGAGGAGAAGAATTCAAGGATACAAAGCAATATCAAAGTCTGGTTGGTAGTTTGATCTATGCTTACTAGGCCGGACTTTTCATATGCAGTAGGAGTGTTGTCTCAATTCATGCATTGTCCTAGGAAAGAACATTGAGTTGCAGGTCAAAGGCTGTTGAGATACATTAAGGGTACACTCAAAGAAGGTTTGTATTATGTTTTTTCATCAAATACAAACATCAAGATTTATAGTGATACAAATTGGGCAGGTAATCTAGATGATAGGAGATCAACTTATGGATACTTATGTTATGTGGGAGATAAGTTAATTTCATGGTGATCAAAGAAGCAACATACAGTTGCTTTATCATCTATAGAGGCTGGGTACAAGGGTATGGTTGAAGCTGCAAAGGAAGTGATATGGCTTAAGACTCTTATGAAGAGTTTTGACATCATTCAGAATACACCCACTATTCATGGAGATAACATGAGTTCATTGTATTTAACTCCTAATCTTGTTTTTCATGCCACGACTAAACATATTGAGATTCAGTATCATTTTCTAAGAGAGAAGGTGATGGATAAGGAGATTGAAGTTACACATACTTCAACAAAAGATCAGATAGATGATATGCTAACTAAAAGCTTGGATGGACCAAAGCTACAAAGATTCAAGGACATGGCAGGTATAAAGAAGATAGAGAAAACCTCAATTGATGATTGAGGGATAGATGATATGCTAACTAAAAGCTTGGATGGACCAAAGCTACAAAGATTCAAGGACATGGCAGGTATAAAGAAGATAGAGAAAACCTCAATTAATGATTGAGGGGGAACTGTTGGTGCAAGGCAATCAACAATTGAAGTTTTGATGAAGTTTTGAAGTCAAGGATTGAAGAAAAGATCAAGTTATGAAGCATGAAGAAATTACATGTTTAGAGGATAAAGATGTGTATACATATGTACATTAATTTAGAGTTAGCTCACTTATAGTTTTGTATGGTTATAGCCTTGTACATATTTGCCTATATATACAAGTAAAAATGTCGGAGCAAATATGAGAGAGTGTGAGAGAACAAGAATTGAAGAGAATTAGATGTCATTAGACACTTGTGAAGTGAGTTAGATAGCTCTCTCATCCAGATGTAAACTTTTTCAGTAATGAAGAAAAGTTGCACCCGATTTTTCTGTATGTTCTCCTTCTGTGCTTGATCATTTCAAGAATCCTTTTGTAGGTATCTAATTCCATAGTTATTGAGTCTATGGTTAAAGTTTGAGAGCTTAATTGTAAACAGGTTGTGAGAATTATGAGTAGGAACATTCATATGTGAGGAAGTGATGAGTGTCTTCTGAAACAGGCGCAATCCCGATGGTCAAAGAAATGGTCAGCTCTCAGTGCAGTGTAAAGTTTTACTCAAATGAGGAGTCAAAATCTTAGTTGGAAGGTAATCCATCTATGGTTGAAATCATTTGCATAAATGTATTCTAGTCTGGGAGAACCAAGCTTTAGAAATTACATGTGTCAAAGTCGACTGTAAAGAACTATAGTTTTAGACATAGGTGACTTGTTGAGATCATTTCTCAAGATCCACTGAGTCTTTTGGAATTATTTAACTTGGAGGAGGTGTGAAAAATATAGTGAAACATTGTACAAAGTTTTATCAAAAGCTTTACACATTTGATAAGTCAATGAGTGAGTTATGTGCAGTAGACTTTCTAGGTAGTCATCTTCTTCACAGTTTGTTCAGAATTTTGATAATTGAGCATTGATCCTCCAAATTGGTGAAGGTTTTAAGTTATTCTTCATATCGAGGTGCTCTAACTTCAAGGATAACTTGTTCTTTTGGAGATTAACACTATCCATCATGTCTTGAACTTTGGCAAGGTCACCCTCTCATGGAGCCTTGTGTACACCCCTAGATGCTCATATTCTCATCAACATCTCGAATATGTTTGACAGATCCCTAAGGTCCATTCCCTACTTGCTTGATTCTCACATTTTGAAGTACCTTTTTTGGATTGCTCACATCATTGATTACCTCATCAAGATGTAACCACCCTTGAACACCTATAGATGGAGGGCTTGGATACATATATCCTAAGTCTTGCCAACGCTAGTCTTAGGAGCTCAAGGAGTCAAAATCTCCAAGTAAGTATTTTACAAGGTCCGATTTCAATTCTTCTCCTACTCCTTCTTCTAGTCTTGTTTAGTCCAGTATTTTAGACATCTCGTCTTCTCCTTGTGTAATTTCATAGTACAAGATTACATCAAATCATTTATTGTATCTAGACGTTCATCCCTCAAGGGAGTTCTTGTAATTAAGATATATTGTTTCATACCTATGTTCCAACCTTATGGGATCTCTTTATCTGATCTAGTCCAAGTATCCATACATATTAGTCCCGGGTTGTGGGACGTCTTGTACTAGCTCTATATTCTTGTACTATTTCCCTTACATAGGTGATCCTGCAGTCAAAAGTGTTGAAGCTGAAGGTCAAGGACAAAGCATAGGAACACATCTAAGAGGTGGACACACAAGAAGAAGGAGCAAGTAGGGAGCTCCAAGAAGTACATGTCAACTTTTCAGAAGAATTCCCTACAAAAATAGTGATTTCCATCACTAAAACCATTGTAAATACCATTTTCTATTTTTGTAGCTCCATTTTGTGCAAGACGAGGAGTCCTCGAGCTTGAGGAGCATTAGAAGTATCATCCTACCAATTTTCATAATTTTAGACTCCGTTTGAACCCTCAAATAAGCCCTGGAACCTAATTTTTAACTAGGCCGGACACTAGGTCTGAACAGGGCCAAAACTAGTCAAAAAACTATAAAAAGAGCTAGAGAGCTCATTTTTGGGGTTAGCTTGTTAGAGAATAGAACTTTTGTAAGATAACTCTTTTGCAATCTAAGCTTTCCATTGTTCCTCTCTTTGATCTTACTTTGTGCGCGTGTGTGTGTATGTGTGTGCATGTTTGTGTGCTTTCACTCATGCACTTGTGCCTTCAGTTGCTCGTGGTCTTCATACTGGTCCTCACATCTCCACGGATTGACAAGTAAAGGAGGTGGTGCTTACGCTTGAGCTACACCAAATTTTGGCGCCGTTGCCGGGGAGAGAGTTTTGAGGACGAGCGTTGTGATGGTAAGATCGTAGATTTGCGACGTTGGAAGGTAAAAAAACTGTCATTTCAGTTCATTTTCTGTTTTTTCCTCTTCATCTTCATCATCATCATCATCTCCACCTTCTTCCATCTTCTTCTTCAATGAAATTTCTTGTTTTTTAGTGTATTTTCACCATTTTCATACCATTTTTCATGCATAATTGTGTGGGAAGGAGTTAAGAGGTGCAAGGGAGAGCAAGCGCTGTGTTTCTTCATGATTTTCTGCTCATACGGAGCTCGCCATTGCCGGCGCTTAGAAATTTGAATTTCCCGCCAAAAAACGCGATTCTATGATGAAAATCGCGATTTTGTGAAAATTCAAAATTTTTTTAAAAATCACGATTTTTTGTTTCCCGCCTAAAAGCTTGCTGAAAGAATCACGATTCTGTGGTCATTCTCAGAATCGCGATTCTATGGTTGTGCTTAAAATCGCGATTCTCACCAATCACGATTTTCAGTAAAAACACGATTTTGTGAAAAAGGCGATTCTCTAAAAAAACACGATTCTGTACTCAAAATCGCGATTTTCAAAAACACGATTTTGTGCTCAAAATCGTGATTTTCATAAATCACGATTTTCAGCCAAAAACACGATTTTGTGAATCACGATTCTCTGAGATAAAATCGCGATTCTCTAAATTTTTGGAAACCACGATTCTCTGAGACAAAATCGCGATTCTCTAGAACACGATTCTCTAAAAACACGATTCTCTAAAAAACACGATTTTCATCCAAGATACAAAATCGCGATTTTCAAAACACGATTTTGTGAAAACACGATTCTCTGAGACACAATCACGATTTTCATGTCAAGAAAACACGATTTTGTGAAAACACGATTTTCTGCTCAAAATCGCGATTCTCACCAATCACGATTTTCAGTAAAAACACGATTTTGTGAAAAAGGCGGTTCTCTAAAAAAACCACGATTTTGTGCTCAAAATCGCGATTTTCAAAAACACGATTCTGTGCTCAAAAACGCGATTTTCATAAATCACGATTTTCAGCTAAAAACACGATTTTGTGAAAACATGATTCTCAAGGCTCAAAATCGCGATTTTCAAAAAAAAAAAAAAACACGATTTTGTGCTCAACATCGCGATTTTCTATTAAAGGAATATAGGGATGTGTTTGCGTGGCACTATAGATAGATCCAAGAATTTTCTCTCATACTATCCCCATGACCGTTGATGCCAAGCCCACCAAAGAGAAGCCCTACACATATAATGATACATATGCAGCCAAAATAAAAGAAGAAATTGATAGGCTGATTGAAGCTGGATTCATCTATGAGATTGAGCATACTGAATGGGTGTCCCCCATTGTAGTGGTACCCAAGAAGAACAGGAAGTTGCGAGTGTGTATTAACCTTAAAAAATTTAATGCCGCTACGATTAGAGATAGTTATCCACTTCCAATCACAGAACACCTATTGGAGCGTGTTGCAGGCAAGGAAGTTTATAGCTTCCTTGATGGGTTTTCAGGTTACAATCAAGTAGCCATTGCCCTAGAAGATCAACACAAAACAACTTTTGCTACAGAGTGGGGAATCTTTGCATTTCGTGTGATGCCATTTGGGCTCACCAATGCACCTGCAACATTCCAAAGGCTCATGTGTCATGTCTTCAAAGAGTTCTTGCGAAAGAGCTTAGAAGTGTATGTGGATGATTTATGTGCTCATTCCCAAGAAAGAAGGTTTCACATCCCTGAGCTCAGACAAATCTTCAACAAGTGTAGAGAATATCGAGTGTTTTTGAACCCAGAAAAGTGTGTGTTCATGGTGCGTCAAGGTAAAATCTTAGGTCATATTGTTTCTAAGAATGGAATCTCAACAGATGAAGATAAGGTACGAGCCATAGCAGAGCTACCAAGGCCAAGGAATGTTAAAGAGGTACAAGCCTTTATGGGCCATTGTGGATATTACCGTAGGTTTATCCACATGTACGCGATCATAGCTAGACCCCTTTATGCCTTGTTGTCTAATTTTGAGTGGAACGACGAATGCGAGAATTCTTTCAATGAACTGAAGAAACGTTTGTGCACAACACCAATACTGACCACTCCTGATTGGAATAAACCATTCCATGTCCATGTGGATGCATCCAATCATGCCATAGGATGTGTGTTAGCACAACCCACCGGTGAAGGAAATTTAGATTTACCCATAGCATATGCTAGTAGACAACTAAACCCAGCCGAAAGAAATTATACCACAACCGAGCGAGAAGGGTTAGGCATGGTATATGATGTGAAGAAGTTTAGACACTATTTATTGGCCAACAAGTTCAAGTTTTTCATTGATCATCAAGCTTTGTTATATTTGGTCAATAAACCTTGCAATACGGGACGCTTAGTAAGATGGCTCGTCTTACTAATGGAGTATGACTTTGAAGTTGTTGTCAGGAAAGGTAGAACCCACCTTCGGGCAGATCACCTTTCTCGCATCACTTCAGGAGAGTCACCGCAAGGAGTGTCTGACGAATTACCCAATGCTTATCTGTTCAATTTCGAAGTTGTTCCTAAATGGGCAAATACGTTGGTACTAGTCCTAACCTTCGGTCCTGCAAATAAGATTGTGAAAACATCACAAGAAGAAATTGTAAAGTCACAAAAATATCACATATTAGTAGGAAGCATGTACAAACAAGATATTGAGGGTGTATTAGCTCGCTGTGTTGAGGACGACGAACATAGTAGTTGGTTGCAACAAGCCCATGAAGGAATGCTAGGAAATCACTATTCTAAACAACAAACATTGCAGAATTTGAAACGTTTAGGAGTGTATTGGCCTAGCATGGACAAAGCAATACATGAGTGGATCAAGAATTGTCCAATGTGCAGAGAGAGACCACCAGTGGAGCATGCAACCCTTTATCAAGTATCATTAATTCCAGATGGGAGTGCTCCATTGGTAGAGTTTATGAGATCGGGAAGATTACCCAAAGAGGCCAGTCTAGCAAGAAGACGAAGCAATGAGCAAGAGGCTCAAGGCTATGCCTTAGTAGGAGAGAACCTATACCGAAGAGGCAAAGATGGTTACTTAAGATTGTGCGTTCATGGATCAGACTATTTAAAGGTCTTAGAGACTGCACACAGCGGTGTTGCAGGTGGACATTTTGGTCCTGACCGAGTGATCAAGGCCATTCTATTCTCAGGACTTTGGTGGCCCACTCTTCATATGGATGCACATACCTATGTGAAGAAATGTGACACATGCCAACGTGCACAATATCCAGTTAGAAAAGACGAGATGCCTTTGAGGCCAATGATGGGAGGGCGTGCATTTTTGAAGTGGGGCATAGACTTCATAGGTCCTATTAACCCCCCAGCTAGAAACTCCCATGCAGAATATATTATTGTAGCCACAGATTACCTTACAAAGTGGGTAGAAGTGAAAGCCACAACAAAGAATGATGCTCAGACTACGGCTAAGTTTTTATGCGAGAATGTGTTCACGAGATATGGACTACCAATAGAGTTGGTGAGCGATAGAGGCACACACTTCTTGAATGAAGTCATTGAAAATCTTCTCCAAGAATTCTTGGTGATACATAAGAAGTCTGCCCCCTATCACCCACAAGCTAACGGACAAGCCGAGAGTACCAATAAGATCCTTTGTAACGTATTGACAAAATTGGTAAATAATAAACGCTCTGATTGGGACAAACAACTTCATCATGATGTTTGGGATTACCGAGTTGCCTACAAAATGGTACTCAATGCCACCCCATTTCAGATGGTCTTTGGACAGAATGCGGTGTTACCACTAGATTTCTTAATCCCTACTTTAAAAGTAGCACAAGAGCATGAGTGGAATGGACATGAATTGTCATCTAGGATCTTTGATCTAGAACGCTTAGGTGAGACAAGGCTACGAGCGGCTGCAAGCATCTACGCTGCAAAGAAAAGGCAAAAGGCATACTTCGATGCACACATTAAGGATAAGGGACTGAAAGAGGGAGATCTAGTGTTGGTTTACACACTAAAACAACATGCTCGTAAGTTGGAAAAACGAGGATATGGACCCATGATCATTAACAGAATTTCCACTAGCGGCGCGGTTCAATTGGCTACTTTAGAAGGTGATATCTTGCCAAACTATATTAGTGGTTGTAGAGTCAAGCTATATCAAGAACCTCTTACTGAGGATATGCTTACGAGACTCAACACTGCTAAGAAGCAAAAAGAAGAGGAGTTAAGGGTGAGGGAAGAAGCACAAGCAGAGGCTAGAGAGCGCATAAGGCGAAATAAGTTAAGGCGACTAGGCCTAGATGTCAACTCAAAAGCTCCAAAATATCACATGGATATGTGCCAAAAATCAGGCATAGCGACTTCTCAAGTCATTGACCGACGACCCTTTGTGACCATAGAGATAGGACAAGGGAAGGATGCAAGGATTGTGAAAGCATTAATTGACTCAGGTGCAGCAAGTAGTGCAGTTAGACTTTCCTACTACCAAGACTTGCAGTTGAACATCAATCCCATAGAAGCTTATCTCATAGGATTGGGAGGTGTGGAAACCCCTTGTTTGGGCGAGGTGGAACTTCCCATCTACCTTCAAGATGTTCGAATGAAAGTCAAAGTGCTAGTGTGTCATGATGAGAACCTTACAGAACCACTTGTTTTGGGTCAAGATTGGATTTATGACCATGCAGTAAACTTGAACCTAAGAAGTCAAATTCTTCAAGTTTGGGTACATGGACAATGCATTACAATAGAATTAGAGAACTGCATGCTCCCAGCTCATGGCACCACACACTCTCTTAGTTCTTCTAAGACTAATCATATGGAAGAAGATGTATGTGTCAAAAGCTCTATGATGTAGAAGGAGTCAATCGTGGAAGAACAGGCTCAACGACAAGCGGACTCCTCCTCTGGAGCAAGGACTAATGCCACCACAACAACTCAACAAACAAAGCAAGCACAACCGAACAGAACAACTGCTATATCAAATAGACAACGAGATTTCCAAAGGAAGGTAGTGCCGAGCATGAAGCAGATATGGGTACACAAAGGAGAGAAACCACCAGCCTTGGCCCCACAAATCCCATCCAGGCAAGCCAACCAGGTTAGAAGACGAAGGAAGTAGCTTGGACAAGCTCAATCACAAGGTATCCAACAAGTTTGGGTGCCTAAGAAATTAGTTGAAGCTCAACAAGGGCGATTACAGATGTGGGTACCTAAGAAGCTCTTACATCTACAACAACCTATGTTCTCCCACATGCGAAAGGTCTCAACAAAGAAGCCAAAAGGAGAAGAGGGTAAGAACCACGTACAGAGACCGAAAGGAGATCAAATTATCTCTTCAACAATAGTAGGAAGACGTGCAAAAAGGATATGGGTTTGGAAGCCAAAAGTACAAGTAGCCTCCATCAAACCAAAGCGCCAACCACACTGGATACCACAGTTCAGAAAGCATCCAACGAGGAAGATGCCTGAAGTAATCTCTACAGTGCCAAATGCTGTTCTAAAATGGGTCCCTATCAAGAGGAAGGATCAGTGGTCATCTCGAGATCCAATGGATACCTCCAACAAAGATGACATTAACATTTGCAGGTGACATCAGGCCTCGACGAGTGACAACCATGTGCTCCTTGCACAACCCTGTCTTTTGCACCATTCAGGTCATGCATTTCCAAAGTATGCATTAATATAGGGCCACATTACACGGCCGTGCATAGACACACTTGAGAATCCCAGGCACAAGAGCACATTGACATATGTCAAAGTTTTTTATTGATTGATACTAAAATCTGTCTTCTTGTTTTATGATATTGTTCCTATTAAAAAAAAAAGAGAAGAAAAGAAAAAAAAAAGAAAGAGAGGAAGAACTTGTTTCCAGGTTTGGCGCATGAAACATGAATGAGTCATGCTTAGTTGAAAGTGGAACCATCTATTACTGGGCATTTATCAGTTTGGAGAGAAGGGTGTCTCGGCTAGCAGATGATATTATTGCTGCCTTATCTGGTAGATGTCAAGCACTTGGCAGGAATAGGGCATCCACAACTATTGTTTCCCCTTACCATGGTGGGAGTGAGGATCTTGAAGGTCCACAACTTGAGTGATGCTTAACTACTGTACGTGTGAGAGCATCCAAGGAGATATTTGCAAGAGTTTGTTTGGTACCCCAAAAATCCTTGTCTGTATACTAGATGAGCAGACTCCTGCTTATGATGAACTAAAGAGAATATGTGAAACTAAGCTTGGTGTAGTTACCCAATGTTGTTTGTCAAAGAATATAAAGAAATTCAATTCTCAGTATTTGGCAAACGATGCTTTGAAAAGAGAAGACAGAACGAGGCACTCAAAAAAAATTTCGGTGGACTAGCAACATGGACATTCATCGACAATGTTCCATCACAAATGTTGGGTATACAACATGAAGAGATAGAAATCAATCAACCCTTCACCACGGTAAGTATCTTTACTCTGGCAACACCATAACCATGATAGATTAGGAAACCTCTTTGTCAGCATACCCTTGAGCACTTAGCTCAAGACCCGCAATTTTTGTACCATACTTCTTCCAATGCATTTTCCAAGTAAGCATGCATAGGGCTTCATTACAAGGCCGTGCACAAGGCACATACTTTTTTTCAACCCATGCACATACACACTTACCCATCATTCACTATGGGTTATGAGTACTTGGCATGACTACTCTGAACATCATCTTTAGAAGCGCTAGAGGACATCCTGGGGCAACATCAATACCTAGGAAGCAATTCGAAGCTAGCAGTTGCTCCAACTCAATCTTGATATGCATTCATGCGGGAATCCACGGAAGAAGCACATACCAAGGGACTACGACTTGCAAAGGCGTGCAGTGACAAATGAAGGACCGGACAGCCAACACTGCCAAATTTGGAAGATAGACGGCTCTTGTTCATACAGAATGGATACGACCTCCCAAGCACTACATGGAACAACCACTACAACAAGGGTCTGTCAGGGACGACAGACTCAAGAGGGGGTGGAGTGTTGAAGCTGAAGGTCAAGGACAAAGCATAGGAACACTTCTAAGAGGTGGACACACAAGAAGAAGGAGCAAGTAGGGAGCTCCAAGAATTACATGTCAACTTTTCAGAAGAATTCCCTACAAAAATAGTGATTTCCATCACTAAAACCATTGTAAATACCATTTTCTATTTTTGTAGCTCCATTTTGTGCAAGCCGAGGAGTCCTCGAGCTTGAGGAGCATTAGAAGTATCATCCTACCAATTTTCATAATTTTTAGACTCTGTTTGAGCCCTCAAATAAGCCCTAGAACCTAATTTTTAACTAGGCCGGACACTAGGTCTAGACAGGGCCAAAACTAGTCAAAAAACTATAAAAAGAGCTAGAGAGCTCATTTTTGGGGTTAGTTTGTTAGAGAATAGAACTTTTGTAAGAGAACTCTTTTGCAATCTAAGCTTTCCATTGTTCCTCTCTTTGATCTTACTTTGTGCGCGTGTGTGTGTATGTGTGTGCATGTTTCTGTGCTTTCACTCACACACTTGTGCCTTCACTTGCTCGTGGTCTTCATACCGGTCCTCACGTCTCCGCAGATTGACAAGTAAAGGAGGTGGTGCTTACGCTTGAGCTACAAAAAGCATATTTCCAAAACCTTGTTCAAGTTGAGTTAGAGGGCACTATCTAATGCTCCCTTAACTACTCATAGAGACAAGAAGTAGATCAAGAGGAAATTCAATGGACTCTCACATACAAATTAGAGCTAAATTCGATGGGGTTAAAGGTTTCAATGTTTGACATATTCCATGTAAAACAAAACATGGCATATTCCATCTAAAACAAAACATAGCTGCCTTTTATTGCATGCTTTAAATCACAATCATAAGAAATCCATCAATGTGATATATTGTAGACCTTAAATCACAAACATAAGCAATTAGTGTTGTATGTTTTGGAGGATATAAAATAGATCTCTGACTTTAGCATTCATAATGATGAAACCAAATATAAGCCTAGTACTTGGAGAACTAGGTTGTATTCTCTTTCTATTTTCCCATGATATTATCTATGATATACAACTTTATCTGATACATGAGGGGCTCTACATGAAAGGGTAAAGGCTTTTTTTGAAGAGGCATCGACGCACCCTCCTTTTCCTAAAAAATTGATGCGTAAGATTTCCCATTTCACCTAAAATAAGATAGAAGGTTCCACTCATCAAATTTTAAAAGGAATAAATTTTAAATAATGGATCTTTGTTCATGGGGTTTGGCACAAAACGCAATCACATGCAAATACATATTCACATATATGAACAACTAAAGTATATAGATAACCGCATATGCATAACATACAAAGCTACATACATCACACACATACATACATAGATGATCACATCCACATACATGTTGGAAATAGTCAATCACAAATTAGTGATTATAAAGATCTTGAAGAAGGCTTATGGTCAGAATGAAGTGAAAGAAGACACTTGAGAAAGTGAAGGAGATTTCAGAATGATAGCTTGTACACATATGCACATATAAATGGAAATCCTTGTAATTTGAGTAGAGCTAAATCCTTAGGATGATAAGGAGTAATGTCATAGACGCGGAATAAGTCTAAAATCATGTATATATAAGTTAATGATGATAAGAAATGTAGGAGAGAGTCATTTTGTAGATGACAAATGTCTTAGAGATGTGTAGAGAGTTTTTTCCCAGAAAATAGCGATGGGTTTTTCTCTGCGTGCTCTCTGTCTGATCATGTGGATCAAGATTCCTTTTGTACACATCTAATTGAGAAGCTAATGAAGCTATGTTCAGAGTTTCATGATCTAATTCCTCTCCTACTGTGAGAATGATCAATAGGAACATTTGTATGTAAAAGTGAAAACTGAAGTCTGAGAGTAGCGCACTTTTTCGTCTCAGTGTTTTGCTTAGATCTCAGTGTATACTGTAAAGTTTTTGATGAGTGAGCACTTAAAATCTAAGTTAGGAGATGAGGAATCTATGGCTAAAAGCATTTAGCAAAACGGGGTTTGTGTTGTGAGAAATCATCTTAAGAAGTTGACTGTGTCGAAGGCGCTATCTCTGGAAGACAGTTATGACATATCTTTGATCTTAAGGATCAAATTAAACTTTTGATGATTAGTTTTGAGAACTAATGATTAGTATGATTGCGCAAAGGTATTGCGAATACTTGTGCATCATTTACTTGAAGGAATTTGAAGTTATGTGCAGGTAATGAAGTTGATTTCTGAAGCAGACTTTCTGAAGTAAACATTTCTTCACTCAGAGAAGTGTTGATGAAAGTTTTGGTAAAGAAGAACAATATTTGTGTGAAGTTTGGTTTATAACTGACATAGAAGTGTTCTTAAGTCAGTATAGATCAAACCATTGGAGATTAAGAGGTCTCCAACAGTGGTATCAGAGCTGAAGGTGCAATATAAGAGAAGAAAAGACAATCGAAGTTCCGACTGGTGCAGATATTGAAGTTCTTTCTAATTAAAGGAGGACAAGGACAAATTATTGAAGACAACCTACAGAAGTTCAAAGCACGAGTTCGAAAGAAATCAAGAAGGATCAAAGCTTGATATCAAAGGTACATTATATCCTCATAAACCATAGTAATTGCAGATACAGAAGGTCAAGGATGGGAGAAAGCTTGCAGATTGATAAGCTAGATAGGGAGAACTATCCAGCTTGGTCCATGAGGATGGAGGCACACCTTATGAGTAAAGATTTGATGGCATTCATTACAGGAGATGAAGAAAAGCCTGAATTTGCAGATCCTAGTATTCCAACTAGGGAAGAGCTTGCAGTTTTGAAGACTTGGATGAGAAAGGATGCTCAAGCAAGGAGTATCATTTACATGGCTATAAATGATTATCTTCTACCTCACATTAGAGGATTGGAAAGTGCAGCAGATGTTTGGAATGCTTTGGAAGAGCATTTCCAAAATACAACCAAGTCAAGGAAGTCCTCACTATGGGCTGAGTTCACAACCTTCAAGAAGAAGAGCTCACAATCAATTTCTGATTATGTGGCAAGGATGAAGGATATTGCAGATAGCTTGGGAGCAGTGGATGAAGACATTGAAGAGGATAAGTTGGTAAGACAAATACTTACAGGTCTGAGAGGAGATGAGAAGTGGAAGCCTTTCATATTGTCCATAGAGTTGTCACTTGATCACTTTACTCCTGATCTTAATCAATTGCTAGGACACATGCTAACTTTTGAGCAGGACATTAAAGGAGACAATGATAGAAGTGCAAGTCAAGCTATGTACTCCAAGGACAAGAAAAAGAATGGCAAGGGAAAGCAGTCAACTGATGATGAAGGGACTTCAAGCCAAGCTAACTTTACAAAAGGAAAGATGAATTTCAGAGGTAAAGGAAGAGGAGGTAAGAACAAAGATAATGCTAAAGCTTGTTGGATTTGTGGCAGAACAAATCATTTGGAAAATGATTGTTGGTATAACAATCAAAATGGTGGAAGCAATAATCAGAATTTTAATCAAAGAGGTAGAGGAGGCAGAAACCAAAGAGGCAACTTCAGAGGAAGAGGTGGTAGGACATCATATGCTAGAGGAGGTGGAAGAAACTTTCAATCTCAGTCCTACAACAACAATTATTATAACTATGCATCAGATCAGAAGGATGATATGACTCTTATCTTGAATGCAACTCATGAATCAGTGGGAGAAGATCAAAGAGTGTTTTATATCGACTCAGGATGTAGCAACCATCTGAGTGGGAATCTATCCTTAATGACTGATATGGAAGCAAAGGTGAATGGACATACAGTTCAAACAGGTGATAATACCAAACATAAAGTGGAGAGCATTGGATCAGTGAAGACAAAGAGTGGAAGTACACTTTTGAGCAAGGTACTTTATGTTCCTACTATTCCTAAAAATTTGATAAGTGTAGGGCAAATTGTGGAGAAAGGATATGAGGTAAGATTCACAAATGATGGTGTTTATGTGCAAGATCCAAATCAGGGATATAGAAACATAATTGCAGGAAAAAAGGAAGGAAGATTGTTTACTCTCAAAGTCCAAGGTAATGTGGGACATGCATTATTTACTTATGGAAGTCAAAAGGTGTCTGAATTAGACCTATGGCATAAAAAGCTAGGTCATTTCAATGAGAGAGCTATAAAGGAAATGTCAAAGAATCAGGTGGTGCTTGGATTGCCAAATGTTGAAGGGCAACATATGGTGTACAAGTGTGAAGCTTGTCAATTAGGTAAAGCACATAAAGGTTCTTACAACAAATCAGGGTACAAGCATTCAAATATGCTTGAATTGGTTCATACAGATGTATGGGGTCCCTCAAGGGACTATAGCATAAATGGATCCAGATATTATGTGTTGTTTGTTGATGATGCAACCAGATGGATTACTCTATATGTAATGAAGGATAAATCAGAAGTCTTCAAGACATTCAAACATTATCATGCTTATGCAGAAAGGATCACAGGGCAAAAGCTTAAGAGGTTAAGGTCAGATGGAGGGGGAGAGTATTTCTCTAAAGATTTTGATGATTATTTGTGGAATGCAGGTATAAAAAGAGAAGTAACTTGCAGGTATTCTCCTCAACAGAATGGAGTAGCAGAAAGGAGAAATAGGACTCTTGTAGAATTTGCAAGAGCAATGATGAAGGAAAAGAATTTTCCAAATTACTTATGGGCAGAAGCCATTAATGCTGCAACATACCTTGTGAATAGGTTACCTTGTAAAGCTTTGAATGGAGGAACCCCTTATGAAGCATGGTGGGGTAAGAAACCTACTCTTGATCATTGTAAAGTATTTGGATGTGTAGCATATGCTTATGTTCCTTCACAATTAAGACATAAGCTAGAACCAAAAGCAGAGAAGTATGTGTTTATTGGATATGATGATAGACAGATGGGTTACAGGTTGTGGAGTCCATCCACAAAGCAATTTCTTGTTACCAAAGATGTGACATTTGATGAGCAAAATACATGGTATACATGATCAACAAATGATTATGGAGGTGTTGAAGAGATACAAAGGAAAGGAAAGACAAAAGTAAAAGTGTATGAAGAAAGTATTGATGATGTTGACTCTAAAAGTAGATTGCAGGATCATGTAGAAGATGGGCCAAGATTTGATCCAGAATCAAATGAGGCTGAAACTTCGAGAAGTGCAAAAAACAGAAGATCTTCAAGGGAAAGGAAAGAACCTATAAGGTATAGTTATGATACATCTTTTCTAACAACAAAAGATTATGCTTATATTGTGAAGACAGAAGAAGATCCAATCACTTATGAAGAAGCCAAAGGTAAACAGAATTGGGAGAAGGCAATGCAGGAAGAGTATGATGCTCTACTTGAAAATGAAACTTGGGAATTAGTACCAAAACCCAAGAATCAGAAAGTCATTGGATGTAAGTGGGTATATAAAACAAAAAGGTTTGCAGATGGTAAGGTGTCTAGATACAAAGCTAGACTTGTGGTCAAAGGTTATGCCCAAACTTATGGGGTAGATTATGATGAAACCTTTAGTCCTGTTGCTAAGATGTCTACAATTAGAACATTGATTGCTATTGCTGCTTGTAAAGGATGGAAGTTATCACAATTAGATGTGAAAAATGCATTTCTAAATGGATACATTGCAGATGAAGTATACATGGAGCAACCAGAAGGTTTTATGAATTCAATTGGATCAGATTATGTGTGTAAGCTCAAGAGAGCTTTGTATGGGTTGAAGCAGGCCCCAAGAGCTTGGAATTACAGACTTGTCAAGTTCTTGAATGAATGTGGATTTCAAGCATCAAAGGCAGATAGTAGCTTGCTAGTGAAGGCAAGTGAAAATAGATACATTTACATGTGTATTTATGTTGATGATATTATTGTCACAAGAACAGATGCTCAAGGAATCAATGAACTTAAAAGGCAAATAGAGAAGGAGTTTAAGATAAGTGATTTGGGAAACTTATCTTATTTCCTAGGAATGCAGATTGTATATACTCAACATGGAGTATATGTTTCACAAGAGAGGTATTTGAAAAATCTTCTAGTCAAGTTTAACATGGAAGATTGCAAAACTTCAACTACACCATTGGAGGTAAATCATAAATTGAGCAGGTATGGAGGTGAAGAATTCAATGATATGAAGAAATATCAGAGTTTGGTAGGTAGCTTAATTTATGCTACCTTGACAAGACCAGATTTATCATATGCAGTAGGTGTGTTGTCACAATTTATGCATTGTCCAAAGAAGACTCATTGGATTGCAGCTCAAAGGGTACTCAGATATATCAAAGGAACCCTAAGTGAAGGTTTGTATTATGGATTCACTTCTGACACAAGAATCAAAGTGTTTAGTGATGCAGATTGGGCAGGTGACTCAGATGATAGAAGGTCTACTCATGGGTATCTCTGTTATATTGGAGATAAACTAGTTTCTTGGTGTTCAAAGAAGCAACATACAATTGCTTTATCATCCACAGAAGCTGAGTATAAAGGAATGGTAGAAGCTGCAAAAGAAGTGATATGGTTGAAGACCTTGATGAAGAGTTTTGAAACTGATCATAGTACTCCAATTATCTTTGGAGATAATATGAGTTCTTTGTATTTGGCAGCTAACCCTGTTTTTCATGCCAGGACTAAGCACATAGAGATTCAATATCATTTCTTGAGGGAAAAGGTACTTGATAAAGAGATTGAAGTGATGTATACTCCAACAAAAGAACAAGTGGCAGATATGATGACAAAGAGCTTGGATGGACCTAAGCTACAAAGATTCAAAGAGATGGCAGGAGTGAAGAAGAATGCAATAATCACAATTAGTGATTGAGGGGGAGCTGTTGGAACAAGTCAATCACAAATTAGTGATTATAAATATCTTGAAGAAGGCTTCTGGTCAGAATGAAGTGAAAGAAGACACTTGAGAAAGTGAAGGAGATTTCAGAATGATAGCTTGTACACATATGTACATATAAATGGAAATCCTTGTAATTTGAGTAGAGCTAAATCCTTAGGATGATAAGGAGTAATGTCATAGACGCGGAATAAGTCTAAAATCATGTATATATAAGTTAATGATGATAAGAAATATAGGAGAGACTCATTTTGTAGATGACAAATGTCTTAGAGATGTGTAGAGAGTTTTTTCCCAGAAAATAGCGACGGGTTTTTCTCTGAGTGCTCTCTGTCTGATCATGTGGATCAAGATTCCTTTTGTGCACATCTAATTGAGAAGCTAATGAAGCTATGTTCAGAGTTTCATGATCTAATTCCTCTCCTACTGTGAGAATGATCAATAGGAACATTTGTATGTAAAAGTGAAAACTGAAGTCTGAGAGTAGCGCACTTTTTCGTCTCAGTGTTTTGCTTAGATCTCAGTGTATACTGTAAAGTTTTTGATGAGTGAGCACTTAAAATCTAAGTTAGGAGATGAGGAATCTATGGCTAAAAGAATTTAGCAAAACGGGGTTTGTGTTGTGAGAAATCAACTTAAGAAGTTGACTGTGTCGAAGGCGCTATCTCTGGAAGACAGTTATGACATATCTTTGATCTTAAGGATCAAATTAAACTTTTGATGATTAGTTTTGAGAACTAATGATTAGTATGATTGCGCAAAGGTATTGCAAATAGTTGTGCATCATTTACTTGAAGGAATTTGAAGTTATGTGCAGGTAATGAAGTTGATTTCTGAAGCAGACTTTCTGAAGTAAACATTTCTTCACTCAGAGAAGTGTTGATGAAAGTTTTGGTAAAGAAGAACAATATTTGTGTGAAGTTTGGTTTATAACTGACATAGAAGTGTTCTTAAGTCAGTATAGATCAAACCTTTGGAGATTAAGAGGTCTCCAACAATACATGGATAGCCAGTTGTATATGTTTCTACACATGTATGTATCTCAACACATGGATAGCCATATGTGTATATCTCTACACATATACAACAACCTCATGTACATGTTTGCATACATGTACATATACATATGCATATACAATGAGAAACATATTAATAAACAATATTTCACACATGTATTAAAAAAAATCACATATAGATACATTGACATAGACATGCACACAAACAAACATAGGAGATCACTTGCAGATACATGATACATGATACACTTATATACATATATTTAAATGAAAAAAAAAGTACATACATAAGGATGTAGACAAACATATTTATGCATAGTGGGGAGGTTTGTATAGTTACTCATCTGCATCGTAAAAAATGGAGTTCTTAAGACAAGCATTCTTCAATGTAATGGATGTGTCATATTGTTATAAATCATTATTCATCTAAACTCTCGAGATTGAATTGAGGATCAATATTCATCAATGCAATACAAGATGCAAGATTTTTTGGATCCAAAGCAACTCACCCTTCTTAGACCTAGCCCCATGCTCTAAATCATCATGCGCTTTACATGCACCTAGTGAACATAACCATAGTAGTGGAAAATATATGAATGGTATGCAGGCTTCTGCTTCATCTAAGTGTCTGACTCAACCCAAAATATTAATTGTGCAAACATAATGATCTTTCGTGCTTGAAAATCCATGGCACAAGTACATAGATGCAAAGAAGAACATACCAAGTTCAACAAAACTCACATGGTTGCACGTAGTTAATACAAAAAGACAAGTTATATCATCAACCTCTTTGTTTTCATTCATCATATCTTGGAAGAGCACTATAGTTGCCATAGACTACCAAGTGTATAGGACCCAAATAATGTGTTCCATGTTATTGTGCTCCGCAAAAGAATTATATTAGACACATTTCTTGCCTCATCCAAACATGCACATTTTCCACACATATTAATAAGATAGTTTGTTGGGATAACATTTCATCTAAATATTCCTCCAGTGTGGCATTATGACTCGAATGTCCCTATTCCACCATAGACAATAAAGCACAAATGACAAGAACCCAAATGAATGTAATCTCATTTGGGTTTAATTCATTTGAATACATCCTATAAAATAAAAAATGACCATTCTCATTTTCCTCATTCTCAGCTAAGATTCCAATCATAACTCTCGAAGGGATAGCATCCTCATTGGGTATATTCCAAAAAATCCAAACTGCATCACTAATGTTGTCTGTATTATTGAATCCCTATCTAGCGTGACCTGCAACTAGAGAGTGTATCGCAATCCCTTCATCAAGCATTGATATGCTATTTTATCAAGCAAAAATGTATGTTATTTTATCAAGTTACACATCCTATGGGAGGATTGAATAAAAACAATGAAAGTTTAATAACAAGATTTAACGCCTTCTTCCTGGTTCCCTATGTGAAAAACAATCAATCATTGCTATCAATGCAATGGTATCAATGTAGGGAATTGTTTTTAAGGCTCTAAAAGATTTTCCTATGAGTTCAAAATTATCATGGAGATAAATAATGGCTATTCCAAACATAAGTTGATGTGCAATGCCCATGTTGATAATATGAACATGCAAATTATTTCTTGCATGGAGGGATCTCAAAGGTGATCACACATCGATGATAGAAACAAATAAGAATTTTTGCGGAAAAGCACCTTCAATTCACATTTCCAAAAAAATAGAATAGAGCATGATGGCAATATTTACTTGGTTGAGCAGATGCCGTAATCATAACATTTCATGAAACAATGTCAAGGACTGATCACATTGTCCATGTCCTGCTATTTTAGTGGTTGAGTCTTTGGTCTCTTAAGGTGGAGGTCCAAAGTTTAATCTCTAGGTTGGACATGTAATGGCATTGGCCAATTTAAACGAGTTGAAACCAATTGTAATCTTGTCTAACCATTGCTTTGTGGGATACGAGGGGTCGTGGAGGTACTATGCCCATTCACATGTAGAGTTGGTCTTTAAAGCTCAGGGGACTAGGCGCTTGGCAAACCTCCATTTAAAAAAAAGGGACTGATCTAGTTTCATCTATACAACCATATTGGTTAACCAAATTTATGGGTGTGTTCTAAGAGCAAACATCAAGATGAGGGATCCGATCAAGAAGATTATGTACATCTACTATACTCCCATGTTGTCTCTATGCATGGAGTAGCAAGTTCACTATTCCATGAGAAGACATTGGGAGATTCTAGGCAATCAAACATGGAACGGGCATCATGTAAACTTCTACAACCATCATGCAGGCCAATAAAACAAACTCCGAGTAGAATATTCCACTCATATCGGGAGGTAGTGATGAGAGCATATAAAACCTTAACTATACTAAGCGATTTTTTCTTACAATGGAACTACAACAAAGACAATATATTCAAATATTCTTCAAAGGGGTTCGGATTGGATTGCATGGAGATACTTGCACCTACCTCTGAAGAATAGAGTTCCCCATGTTGTTGAGAGAGCATACAATGTCCAAACGTACATTGTAGAGGACAAGGAGAAAGAGCCTACACGAATCTCTTTAAAAACCACCATGCATAAGCTACCATCATATAATGCGATCTCCAAATTTTTTTGCTTCACTCCTTAGATTCTTAGAAATTAAGATCAATATATCAATCTTGGAGTAGTCAGTAGAAAGGGAGAGAGTTGTAAGAATGATTGTTAACACCTTCAGGAATCTTTGACTTCAACATAACTATGTAATTACGAATAAATGATGGAGCCCTATGTGCATTCACACATTCAAAATTATATTGAAAACCTCATGCCACATAGGCCACAAATCATGATCATATTCATCACAAATTACAAAGTTATAACTTATAAGTTATAGTTTTTATCAATATAAATTTACAAATTACAAATTACATTATATTTACTAGGGAGTGTGGCCCAACCCTTGGCATGTGAGCATCTAGAAGTTTTATTGTCTAAATGGTATGTGAGATATTGTAATACCTTATACATATATACTATAATTTAAATTACTATACTATATACTATAAGCATAAATATCCTCTTGCCTCCTTTATGAAAGGGCATGTTTCCTCTTGGATACTCTTGAAGATGAAATTTTCCCTCTCATTATAAAGAGAAAAGGAACATTTCCTTTTCCTATGATTTTTAGATTTTTAAAGATTCCTATTTGAAGTATTTAAAAAGGGGATTTGAGATTTTCAATTGAGACAAATATAAGTTGAGACATAGTACTTTTCTTTGTTCTTTATTATACATTTCTTGGGTTTGTTTGGCACTTGCCTCTTGCGGTGGAGGTCTTATGTTCAACCCCTAAGCTGGACATCTAATGGCTTTGCGAGTATAAACCAGTTGTAACCTTGTCTAACCCCTACTTTATGGGGTATGGGGATCCCGTGGGTACTATCCTCATTCACGTGAACATTTGCTCTTGTTGGACCAGATGGTGGATAGATTCCAGAAATGAAGTGGTGCTACAAATCCCTCCTTCACACCAGCCAAAAACAAGTTGTGGGGAGTAGAGTAGACCCCTTGAGCTCCCCAACAATAAAAAATAATCACCTGAGTGCTTTGGAGTATGATCCTATAATCAATGGATCAAAACCAATGAGTAGAAAATTCAACAATGAGCTAAAACTTGCTAATTTGGTCTTTACACATGCTCAATAAAATGAATAGTGCTCTCAACCTACCAACAAATGATCAAATTCCTTTTGGCACTATCTAATTAGCTTAGATAGCTACCAATCACAAGTTATTTCACTTGAAATGATCACATGTACTTAGAGAAATAAGATTAGCAAGCAAAGGATGCATCCCGATAATTTCGGGCTCTAACAGTATGCAGACGAGTGAGCATCATTGTGAAGATATCTCGAGATTGCGAAAGCAATCACAATGAAACTTTGTAACAATAAAGTAGACAATATATTGACTCCATACCACTTTAAACACAAATTATCAAGTATGCACTGAGAAGCTTGTCTGAGAATATCACTATTATAAGATTAACTTGAAAGAGAAGTGAAGTACAGATGTGATCAATGTATATGTAATAAATCACATAGAATTACAATGACATTGGCAATGGATAATTGAACAAATGGAGGTTAGTGAAGGAGATATAGAATGAGCTCACTAATCATAGAACATCCCTCTAAAATGATCTCCAAATGGGGCTTATTTTTTCACGTGAGTTTTTGATCCATTTTTATAGCTTGGAGTTCGAACCAACTTTTGAATTCAAATTCAAGTTCATACCATAAAGTGAATCCTAAACTTTAGGACTTACTTTCCCATCAATCAACTACCAAGTAATTCCAGATTTGATTCCTCCTAACTCCACGTATGAGTAGTGCAATTAACATATGCACTTTTACAAGGATAAAAGGTAAATTGCTTTTTACAAGGGAATAGTCATATGTGCCTATATGAAATAAATGCTAATTGTCCAAGTATGTAGGCTTGGACTAATTTGCAACAACTGCTCCCCCTCAAGCTTTACATGCTTGGTCTTCATTTGTCTTTGATTTCTTGCAAACCAGTCATCATCTTGAACATGTCCATCTTAGTTCCATCCAAAGATTTTATTATCATATTTGCACACTGCAAATTGGTTGACACATAAAACAATTGGATGTCATTGCTGTGTCTTCAGTCTGCTTAGTCCTTGCATGATATAAAGGATTAGCAGCCAAATGAAGTGAACTAGTGTTATCTCCAAAGATCATTAGAGTATAAGAATGTAATCCCAAATCTCAGTAAAGTAGCTTTAGCCACATAGCCTCTTCTCTTGCATTTGCTAAGCCTCTATATTTTGCTTCAATTGATGACAATGCCACAATTGGTTGTTTCTTTGATGATCATGAAATTAGCTTTGAACCTGCAAAAGATAAGTAGCTAGAAGGGCTCCTCCTATGATCTTTTGAGCCAGCCCAATCTGCATCAGATTATATCTTGATATACACGTGAGATGTGAATGGATAAAATATCACTTCTTTTATACTACCCTTTAGATAATTTAACATCCTCTTGGCAGCTTCCATGTGAGGTTTTCTTGGTGCATGCATAAATTGACTTAATGTACTTACTCCATAACATATGTCTACTCTTGTTAAGGTTGAGTAATTGAGACTCCCAACAAGCTTTTGGTAACCTATAATGTCTTCAAGTAGTTCCCCCTCAAGAGAACTAAGTTTGTGATTGAGTTCCATGGGTGTATGTGCAACTTTAGTGTTCTGCATCTTGAATTTAACCAACATATCATGAATGTACTTTGTGTAAGTAATAAAAACACCAAAATTTGTATATAGAAGTTCTAATCCAAGAAAGTATGTTAACAACCCAATGTCATTGATTTTAATTTCTTCCATCATTTGTGATTTAATTTGTCTGATGCCATTGGCATCATTCCCTATAATAATGTCATCCACATAAACATACATAAATAACTTCTGAGTTAGACTTCTTTATGAACAAAGAACAATTTTCTTTGCTAGCAACAAATCCTTGGTCCTGCAAATATGTGACAAGCCTATGGTTCCAAGCTATGGAGCTTGCTTTAGACCATACAATGCCTTCCTCAATTTACATACAAAATCTTGTTTTTCCTTGTCTTCTTATCTTGGTGGTTGAGCCATGTAGACTTCTTCTAAGATCCACCCATTAAGGAATGCATTTTTAACATCTAAGTTCCAAATTTTTGAAGCAACAATACTTACTAAAACCCTGATTGTTGGCATCTTAGCCACAGGTGAGAAGGTCTCCTCATAATCCACTACATGGGTTTTAGCAAATCCCTTTGCTACTAGCCTTGCTTTATACCTATTGATTGAACCATCTGAATTCTTCTTTACTTTGTAAATCAACCTTGATCCTATTACCCTCATGCTTGGTTTTTTAGGAACCAAATCTCAAGTGTTGTTCTCTTGAAGTGCATCAATTTCCTCATGCATAGCATCTCTCCATTCTTGCTTCCTATTTGCTTCTTCAAATGAAGAGGGGTCTTCTAACATAGAGTCTTTAGTCATGTATATAGAATGCTTGGTGAGTAGTGATGTGTCATAGCCATACCATATGGGTTTTTTAGTCTCCCTTTGAGATCTTCAAAAGTGCTTCATTGGATGACTTTGGAATGTGTTCCAATTGTTTGGACTTTGGCTTGCCCTTGGATCTCCAAGCTTTGTAGTCAATATGTTCTTCATCTGCTGCATTGATATCTTCTGATACTCGTGGTTCTTCTTGAGTTAGCATTAGAAAATCACTTTCCAATTCATAGGGTAACTTTATTTTCTTGCAATCATCTTCAAACCAAGAGTTATTTTCATCAAGCATGACATCCCTACTAAGTGTGAATCCTTTGTTAGTGGGTTGTACAACATATATCCTTTCTAGTTTTGGTCATAACCAATGAATATACACCTTTCAGATTTTGGACCAAGATTTCCTCTAATGTTTGATGGTATATGTGCATAAGCAATGCACCCAAAGATTTTACAATGGTCTAAGGAAGTTCTCCTACCATTCCATGTCTCATAAGGTGTCATTCCATCCTAGGACTTAGATGGAAGCCTATTACTTAGATATGTGGTTGTGGAAACACCCTCTAACCATAAGTAATTTGGAAGTTTCTTTTCATTCAACATTGATCTTGCAACCTCTACTAATAGTCTATTCCTTCTCTCTACCACTCCATTTTTTTTGGAGTTTACCTTGTTGTAACTTCTCTCTTTATGCCTCTGTATTGTAAGAATGAGTCAAATTCATGTGAGAAATACTGACCACCTCCATCAGATCTGAGCCTCTTCAAGCTTCTACCTATTTGATTCTCAAGTAATGCCAAATACTTCTTAAAACAAGTGAAGAATTCATCTTTATGCTTCACGAAGTGAAGGATTGTCGATCTACTATAGTCATCTATGCATGAACATGGTACCTTGATCTTGATATTGATGCCTCTCTGCTAGGACCCCACACATCTGTATGCGCAAGCTCCAAGTAGTCTTCATACATGTATCCCTTTCTATTGAATGGTTGCCTCTCTGATTTGCCAAATTGGCATGCCCCACATTTGTAAATCATGTTTTTCTTGGACACATTTGGAATGCCAAGCATACCCTAATCCCTGCATATTTGGTTTAGTGTTCTTTCACCTATATGGCCTAGTCTCTTACGACATATCTCTAATTTAAATAGGGTTTGATCTTTGTAATTGAAGAGAGCAGTAATTATGGTATCGTCAACCTCAAATATAAAGAGTCAACCAAACTTCTCACCTTTTGCAATCCTCTTGGAGTGTTGTTGAGGGTCCTCCACATATGCTCCATGCCTTCTGAATCTAACCTGTGAGCCCTTCTCATCAATCTGCCCAACACTGATTAGGTTTTTTTGTATGGTTGGCATATATAATACCTTACTTAAGAGGTTCATGTTACAATCAAATGCTTTGAAATTTCCATTCTTCTTTACAGAGTGCCTAATGTCATCACTTGTCTGCACTTCATGCTTCCCATTAGGTTCTTCAAGATTAGATAACAATGCTACATTTCCAGCCACATGATTGGAACAATCAAAATCAATATAGAATAGATGCTCATCATCTTTACCTTGCTTGGATGTCATGTTCATGATCAATAGAAAATACTCTTAGTCTTATGTATAGTTGTTGTAGTCTCTTCTACCTCCAAAGCCTCCTTGATAGTTGTTGTTGTAGCCTTGGTTGTAATTATGATGGCAATAACTGCCTATTACCTTGATGCTTGGTTTGTTGGGAACCAAATCCCAAGTGTTGTTCTATTGAAGTGATTCAATTTCCTCCTGCATAGCTTCTATCCATTCTTCCTTCCTATTGGCTTCTTCAAATGAAGAGGGCTCTTCTGACATAGAGTTTTTAGTCATGTATATAGAATGCTTGGTGTAATAAAGTAAGTCTATGATCCAAGGGTCTGGCCGGTTCAAACAGATCTGAAATCGGACACGGTTTGGTCATCCGTGTGTATGACCAAAGATCTCGAGTTTAGACTTACTAGGAGGTCTTGTGCTCTTGTGAACAAGTGATCCACTTAGCTTAGTGGTTAAGTCTCAAGGATGTGAAGGAGGAGGTCTTGGGTTCAATCCCCATGGAGGACATGGGGAGATTATTTTGCCCAAAGAGATCTAGAGCCTTCTAGAAGCATCCACTTGAGTTAACTCGAGTTAACTGGGATACTTGGCGCACATGTAGTTACATGGCCGAAACATGGCTGGCTAGTATCCACCTGCCCAAGAAGGCAGTCCCCTGGAGAGAGCTATATATAGAGGCATTTGGTTGGGAGGAGAGTCATCTCTCTAGCCTGTGGTGGTCATAATCCTTGTTCTCTTACATTGGTATAGTATCCACCTGCCCAAGAAGGTAGTCCCCTGGAGAGAGCTACATATAGAGGCATTTGGTTGGGAGGAGAGTCATCTCTCTAGCATGTGGTGGTCGTAATCCTTGTTCTCTTACATTGGTATCAGAGATCTAGGCTGAGCTTCCATGGAGACCTTGTGATGGCTTCATCATCTTCATGCTCTCTACATGTAGAGCTTCATTTCATCATCTTCATCGTAAAAAACTCGTGGGCGACTGTATTTTTGCTCGTAGGTGTGCTACCGATCATATACGAGTTCGATTCAGTGGGGTGAGAGAGGCAAAATGATATATTCAGATGGTTTTTGCCTTCATCTTGAGGAGGTAACAGGATTCAAACCTGCTACCTGTAGGTGGCGGGATTTATCTCCTAACCAAGGGAGCAACACATTCGCGTGGTTCAATCAAGCGCCATAAATTTCTTATCTTTTGCTTTCACACAATAGACGTTCATAGCATGAAAGCAAAAGTATTTCTTGTTGTGATTGAAAGCAGGATTTGAACTTGCAACTGTTGATAGAGGAAAACCTCTCTAAGCCACGAATCCACACCGCTTGCATGAGTATTGTCCTACAAAAATTTCTCTCGATCTTGTTTTTGTGCTGCAGATCGACAACAATAGAAGAAAAAGGTGATCCTTGTAGTGGTCGCCACGCGGGTCTTGAACCCATAACATGCTCGATGCCAGCACGTTGATCTATCCAACTCACATAGGGGTTGCGTGGCCATATTCTCTGTAGAATTATATAAATTCTTATTTTGGATGCTGCAGAAGTATCTACATCACACCAAAAGAAGTATTTGTTACTGTGATCGTGCGCACGATTCGAACTCAGAAGCTATGGCTAGAGAAGGCTCTTTCTTATCCAAATAAGCTATGTGCTTGCGTGCTATATTAAGCCTTCACTGCTAGACAAGCTCGTGCAACTAGAAGCGATGGAGTACTTTACATCGCGATCTCTTCTGCTTCAAGTTTTTCTCATCCTCTTGGTTGCAGCATCGAATGCCAGTGCTCAATGCAATTTCTCATTCCCTGTAGGGGCAAGCTCGAGTGAAGAGAATAAACTATGCTGCGAGTACCAAACATCTGAGTCTACTGCAAACATGCACTGCTCATGAGAAGATGGGTCAAAACTGTAGACAGTAGTAAACACCCATTCTTTTTCCTGCACAAGATTAGCAGACTCTGTTTTTGGTGTAGAGGCCTCTGCAACAACCATTCCACCCTCTTTCTTCTTTGCCTCTTTAGCAGCCAACAGAACAGAGACTAACTCCTCAAATGATAAGGCATTTGGATTGCCTTTCATCATCAACCGGAGTAGAAGCAAAACTCTGATATGAATAAGGAAGACCATTTAGAACAGTGTGCACAAGTGAGCTATGTGGTATAACCTCATTTGTAGAAATCAACTGTTCCTTCAAGTCTTTGATCTTTGTTAGGAAATTGTCCATAGAATCACCTTCATTCATGTGCTCACTCTCCAACTATTTTCGGAGGTAGGCAACACAAGCCTCATTCCTAGCTTGGTACAATGTGGTAAGTGTATCCCAAGCATCCTTAGTTGTTCTGCAAGAGCGAATATGAGGAATAATGGCACATTTGACAGATAAAGCTATCAATGCATGTGCCTGGGAATCTCTGCCATCCCAACGAATCTGCTTTGTAATAGGTGCAACAGAAACTGCAACACGAAAAGGAATATGCAGAATATCATCATCTTCGACACCTTTTGCATCAGCTTCAATACCTGTAGGTGTAATAATTGCAGGTGTCAAGCCTTGATGCATAACCAAATATCAAAGGCTTACTTCACATCTTGAGTATACCTATTCATAAGTCACACATGAACATTGTTGGTGTATGAAACAGCACAAGAACTAAGCTAAAGTGATATTAGAAGACCTCCATAATCATCATTAGCTTAGCAACATTCTCAATTTGAAAACTTTATCACTAAACTTAGTGAAATCCAAAAGTTTACTTCTAAAAAATCTATGCCTTTTCTTCTAGCTTCAATTTTGATCTGTACTAACTTGATTCTTGTAAATTCTTTTGATCATTTACTAATAGAAGTTCCTGATAATGTTAAGCAACACATTCCAAGCAAAACTTTCAAGTAATAACTTCAAAATCATTTGAATTCACTTTAACATTTGAACTATGTCAGAAAACTGAAAAATGACTTCATCAATTTGACATACCTTCACTGTTAGACTCATTTCTCTGAGTATGCATCCTGTTTTGCAAAGATCTTTTGACCAATTGTAGTTAAAGGTGGTAGGTTCAAAACAAGCTATCATTCATGAAAAACTTTACACTGTACTGTGAGATCTGACCATTAGAAGATCAGGGAAAAGTGCGCCAGAAAACTCGTAACTATCAACTAACTTTCACACTGATATGAAAACACTTAGAATTCATTACACAAGAGGAATTAGATCAAATCCTTCCACAAAAACATGTGTTATCTATTAGAGAAGATGTGTACAAAATGGCTTGGCTTCATTCTGCTCATAACAATGGAAAACTCTCCTACTCTTAGTAGTTTTTCCTCAACATCTCTCTCAGAAAAAACCCGATTTTTCTATAGTCACTCTAGACTTACAAATCAAGTTCTTCTATATGTTTTTCAACTCAAATTGAATTATATACATATGGTCTACATACTCCTAGACTCAAACTTGTAATTTAAGAAGTTCTATGTCACAATTAAGCTCTAATTTTGCACTATATTACAAGTGTGAATTTGTCCTTTCACTTAGGCTTGATTTTCTGAATGTCTTGCTTCTACTTCTCTTTGTCTTTCTTCTTCCTTCATACGTCTTCATGTCTTTATGTCTAATTAGTGAGTGAAGCCCAAAAAGCTCCCCCTCAATCACTAATTGGCATCCTCTATCTTCTTCATATATTCTTCTTCTCTTTTATTCCTACCATTTCTTTGAATCTACTTGTCTTGACTCCAAGCTCTTTGTCATAATATCTGCAATCTGGTCTTTCGTAGAAGTGTATATCACTTCAAGCTCCTTCTCCATTAACTTTTTCTCTTAGGAAATGATATTGAATCTCTATGTTCTTTGTTCTTGCATGAAATATAGGATTTGTTGCAAGATACAATGAACTCATATTATCTCCATGTATGATAGGTATACTTTGATCAATGTCCAAGCTTTTGAACAATGTCTACATCCATATCACTTCTTTAGCTGCTTCCACAAGTCCTTTGTACTCAGCTTCAGTTGCTGATAAAGCCATTCTATGTTGCTTCTTTGAACACCAACTCACAAGTTTATCTCCTATGTATATCATATACCCATGTGTTGACCTTCTATCATCTTGACTTCCTACCCAATCTGAATCACTATATGCTCTCAACCTTATATCTCATGTAAAAGGATAATATAATCCTTCCTTGAAAGTTCCTTTGATGTATCTAAGAACTCTTTGACCTGCAATCCAATGTGGGTCCTTTGGACAATGCATGAACTAAGAAAGAACTCCCACTGCATAACTAAGATGAGGTCTTGTTAGTGTAGCATAAATCAAACTTCCCACTAAAGATTGATACTTCCTCATATCCTTGAACTCTGCACCATCATATTTGTTGAGTTTATGATTGACCTCTAGTGGTCTTGATGCCTCTCTGCAATTCTCCATTTTAAACTTCTTTAGAAGATTTAGAAGATATCTTTCTTGTGATACATATATATGCTATGTTCTACCTAAGTGATTTCCATTCCAAAAAGATGTGACAATTTTCCTAGATCACTTATCTAGAATTCCTTCTCAAGTAATCTCTTCACCTCCTTGATTCCTTCATTTGAAGTACCTGTGATTATAATATCATCTACATAAATACAAATCTAGATCATACCTTCATTTGTTCTCTTGATAAGTAAACTTGCATCTGCCGTTGAACTTTGATATCCAAGATCATTAAGATACTTCACAAATCTATAATTCCAAGCTCTTGGAGCTTGTTTTAATCCATAAAGTGCTCTTCTCAATCTGCAAACATAATTTGGATACTTGTAATCTGCAAACCCTTGAGGTTGCTCCATGTAGACTTCATATGATATATATCCATTTAAAAATGCATTCTTTATATCCAATTGGCTCAATGTCCATCCTTTTGATACTGCAATAGCAATGATTGTCCTTATGGTTGACATCTTTGCTAGAGGACTGAATGTCTCATCATAATTTATGCCATGAGTTTGAGCATAGCCTTTAACTACTAATCTAGCTTTGTATCTCGCTATTCTTCCATCTGCATGCTTCTTTATTTTGTAAACCCATATATTTCCTATCACTTTCTTACCATTAGGTTTTGGAACAAGTTCCCAAGTCTTGTTCTCTTCAAGTGCATCAAACTCTTCCTTCATTGCTTCTTCCCATTTTCTCTTACCCTTTGCATCATCATAGCTTTGAGGTTCTTCATCTTCCTTAACCATGTAAGCATAATTTCTCTGAGCCAAATAAGAAGTGTCATAGGAATACCTTGTTGCTTGTTTCCTCAATCTAGTTGACCTTCTTGGTTCACACTCTTCATATGTATCTAGATATACTTCTTCATCAAATCTGGTTACATATTCATCTCTTCTATATGATCCAATCCTAGATGTACTTGCTTGCATATGATCTTCATCTCCATCTACCTGCATGTGTGAGTCACCTCTTTCACTCCTTCTTACCTCTCCTTCAAATGTTTCAAGGTTACACTCTTTATTTGCATACCAACTCTTCTGTTCATCAAATGTCACATCTTTGGAAACAATAAATTGTTTGGTTAGAGGACTTCATAGCCTATAACCCATCTGCTTTTCACCATATCCAGTAAACACATATTTTTCAGCCTTTGGTTCAAGCTTATGTCTAAGTTGTGATGGTACATAAGCATAGGCAATTGAACCAAACACCTTACAATGATCAAGGGTTGGTTTCTTACCCCACCAAGCTTCATAAGAGGTCATTCCATTTAGAGCTACACATGGTAACCTATTCACAAGATATGTGGTTGTATTTACAACCTCAGCCCAAAGATAATTAGGGCAATTCTTTTCCTTTAGCATTTCTCTAGCAAACTCAACCAAATTTCTATTCCTCCTTTCTGCCATCCCATTGTGTTGAGGTGTATACTTGGAAGTTATTTCTCTCTTGATACCTGCATTCCAAAGATAATCATTGAATTCTTGGGAGAAGTATTCTCCCCCTCCATCACACCTTAGCCTCTCGAGCTTTTGACCTGTAACTCTCTCTTCATATGCATGAAAATGCTTGATGGCTCCAAATACTTCTGATCTTTCCTTTAAAACATAAATGGTTATCCATCTTGTAGCATCATCAATGAAAAGAACATAATACCTAGAACCATTGATTGATCCTTCTTTTGTTGGTCCCCATACATCTATATGTATGAGCTATAGCAAACCATCATGTTTGAACACTTTCTTCTAAAATGATAACCTGTGTGCCTTTCCCATCTGACAAGCTTCACATTTGTAAATCATATGTTGGCTCTTTACATTTGGTAACCCTATTACAGATTGATTCTCCACCATAGTTTTAATTCCTTTTTCATTAAAGTGTCCTTACCTCTTATGCCAGAGGTCTAACTCTGTAAGTACTTCATCACCATGTGTGATCAAGGCTTGACCAACATTCCCTTGCACTTTGAGAGTGTTGAGCCCATAAAAGTCATGTTGGTCAAAGTCAACTGCAGTCAAAGTCAACGGTCAAAGTCAACTGGTCAAAGTCTACAAGGTCAAAGGTCAAAGTCAATAGGTGCAAAGTCAAAGTGCAGGTGTCAAAGTGCACAGGTAGTGCACAATGAATTATCCACAAAGGGTAAATTGGAGAAAATAGGTTGCAGGTTGCAGAGGTACTTTCTCTAATTTCCCTAAGGTTCAAAGTGTGTTTTAAAGTATTTTGGAAGGTTCAGGTGAACCCCCCTTATGTGCAAAAGTGAAGAATTAAAAGGAAATGTGAAGGCATGTGAAGCGGCAAAGTGTACGCACAGGTGAAAGTATGGCCCCCCATTAAAATTTTTGGTTTTAGACTAAAGTCACTACAGGACAAAACAGTGAGTAGTTGGCTGCCACTTGTGAGAGCCATCTTGGGACATCAAAGTGAGCACCAAGATTCACTTGCAGTTAGGAGCGTACGCGATCGGCAGACTCAAATCAAGGAAGAGCCATTCTTGGACCAAGGTTGAAAAAAGCAAGAAAGCATAGACTAAGTGGAGAAAGAGAGAGAAGTGCAAGAGTCACCAGAGTACGTCGCACAGAGGTGGAAGTGCAAGGTGCATAGAGAGTGACCAAGGATTTCGGTGCAGAGGTGTGCTAAGATAGAGTCCCCCAAGTATCTCAAGGCCCTTTGGCAGTGTACGCTTGCCGACAGCAGGTATTCACTCCTCCCCCCTTTGTGGAAGCTTGGTGCAAGGTGTGCACAAGGAGAAGCTTGAAGCAGGTGGAGGTCTGTTGCAGAGGAGGTCGGCAGCAAGAGGACATTGGAATCTTGGATATCTTGTAATTGGGCACTCTGTGGGATTGTGCACAGAGGTATTGGTGTATCTTGTAATTCAAACATTGTACTTTTCTTATTGCAATCAAACGGCAGAAACTTCCAAGGTGTATTTTCTCTTTTGGTCTTTTCATTTTCTCCTACAAACCCTCAAACTCCTTCTTGTCAAAGAATCCCCCAACAAATTTGGCACGCCCGGTGGGACATCCAAGGAGCTTTGAGCATAGGAGACTATATATTGCCATTGAAGGACAACATTCCAGTGTCGACAACATTACTCCAGTGGGCCAAAAGGTATATCCTTTTATCAAGTGTCTCATTTTTAAGTGGACTATGAATAGCTCATGACCGCGACCCGGTCACAAACCTTGAGAATCAAGTGCAAGCAGACAAGAAGAAAGACAAACCGAAGATCAACAAGTCCACTTTCATCGACTTCATCGGTAGGAAGCATGGCAGGGCAGGTGGACCTAGAAATCTTGCTCTCCAGGTTAAACATAAAATTTCCCTCCTTCAGAGGTTTAGCCCATGAAGACCCAGATGAGCACATTCGACGATTTCTTTCATTATGTAAGACTAGGGGACTAATGGGTAGGGAAGATGCTTTCTTGATACTCTTCCCCGCCACATTGGAGGGTCTGGCAGACAAGTGGTTTAGTCAGTTTGCCGAAAATCACTTTACCTCTTGGGATATGATGAAAGAGGCCTTTAAGAATCAATTTCAACAGGGCAACACGGCTGAAATCATTATAGAAGAATTGGAAAACTTGAAGTTGGGTCCAGGAGAGAAGTTCCCCGAATTCGTGACCAGGGCAAAAGCATTAATGGCCAAATTACCGGATCCACCACACGACTTCTTTGTCAAGAAGTGGTTAGCCAAACCTTTACCTGTGGTCACCCAATGCAAAATAAAAGAGTTGGTGCTACCTACAGCCTCCATAGAGGAGTTCATCACCACGGCTACAAGACTGGAGCAAATAAGGCACCAATATGGGACGACTTCTTCACCACCAACATATGGTACAGAGATGGAGGATCCAGTGACCCAGCTGAGGAGGGAGTTGGAGGGCTTAAAGAGAAATAAGCCCTACAAAGAGGAGGAGACTGCTGTGGCTCAATTGAGAAAGGAGATTGAAGCACTCAAGCTTCAAAAGGAAGAGGAGGCCCAAGCAGAGGAATTAGCTCAGCTGCGACAGGAGTTGCAGGAGCTCAAAGGAGGGGGCATCAAGAGTGGTCTTTGGTGTTCCATGTGCAGCAAACAAGGGCATATAGTAAGTGAGTGTCCTCTGTTAAGTGTAACTTGCCAATTATGCAGGAAGATTGGCCATGAGGCCCATGAATGCCAATCAAGAGGAATGCCTGCAACGACATACTGGACCCAAGGAGGACCCCCAACAACCACAAATGTGATGGCTGCACAAAATCAAGGTAACAACTATAACCCTAGACAGAGAAATAATTTTGGAAATGGGCCTAGGAGGCCAATAATCTGTTTTAGGTGCGGAGAATGTGGGCACTACCAAAGTAGGTGCACCCTACCAGAGAATGCACCTCCTTGCAGGAACTGCCCTGAGGCCAGAGACCATTATACATATGGTTGTCCTAAGAATCAAGCCTCTTCATCAGGGCCCCATATCCAAATGATTTCTGTGAAGGAAGAAGAAATGGAAAATCAAGTTAAGGTGCCATCACCATCTACCAGGGTGGTGCAGTTAGAAGAAATTGACTCTTTTACTGTGCAGACAAGAAGCAAGGGGATGGCTCCAGTGGACATGGGTCAAGAATCATTGATTAATGGATTAAACAGAGACAAAGGTGTGTCAGAAGACCTAGCCACCACAAGTGCAGACACAAGGCAAAAGGAAAACTGCACAGGTACCAGTGATGCCATTGGACATGCATTCAGCAGGGCTCATGAGGAGTTGGATAAGTCAAATGGAGCCCAAGCTCCTAAGGAATCAGAAGCCTCCAGACTACTCAAGTCCATGAAAAAGGAGGTTAGTATTTTTGATTTAATAAAGATGGATGGGAAGTTCAGGTCAGAACTCTTGCAGATAATTGATGAAGCTTCCACTACAAGTTTGGTGGCAAAGACTGCTGTTGTACATGAAGGAAAAATTGTAAGGGAAGCACCCCTTACAGATTATAAAAGTCCTCGGCTGACAGTATCTATCAAGGGTCATGAATTTAAAGGAGTTATTGTGGATGGTGGTTCTGGCATTAACTTGATGCCTGAACATACAATGAAAAGAATTGGACTCCACCCTTCAAGGCCAGCAAATTTCACTGTCACTTTGGCAGATCAGAGCAAAGTAAGGCCCTTGGGAGTAATCCCAAAAGTTCCACTTGAAGTACAAGGTAATTTATTCATCCTGGATTTTGTGGTTTTAAGATTACCCCAGGTTGAAGGAGGATTTCCTCTCTTAATTGGACGACCATGGCTGAGGCACGCAAGTGTCATTCATGATTGGGGCAAGGATACTATGTGGGTACAAAAGAAAGGGCAGGAACTGACACAGATTCATTTAGAAGAGGGCCCAGATAATCAAGGAAACACTAGCATGATGCAAGCAGTTGGAATTTGCATGGAAACAGAATCGGAGGATCAACCCCAAATAGCTTTTGAGGAAGAAGAGGATATTCTAAATTGGCTCCAAGCAGGCAACTCTTCCTCTTGTTTTGGAATTTTTCTTAATAATTGTTGTACAATTGAAGGTTATAATGAAGATAAGGAAAAAGTCCAAGTTGATGGATTGGGAGAGCCCATTACAAACCACAGAAGGGGCAGGAAGACAACCCTCAAATGCATTTTTGAGGAGGATATGACTACTACAGAAAATGAAGTTAATAAAGCTAAAGGCAAGGTAAAAGATTCTAGTGAAGAGTGTTCTTTTCCAATTCAAGAAATACCTGTAGGATGGATGCAGGATAAGGAAGAACAGATTGAAATCCAAAACACCCCGGCTTATGAAGCAATGCAAGAAAAGCTAGAAGACAAAGACAAGGAAGGAGAGGAGAAGGAGGATACTCTGGTGGAGAGAAACCCTGTCCAAGAAATACAATTAGGCAATCAAGACAATGATCGGCCAGTTTTGGTGGCTACTTGGTTGTGGAGCCACCCAGGGCTCCTTGAAAAGGTAAAATCATTCTTGACCAAATATATAGATGTTTTTGCTTGGCATTATAAAGACTTAGAAGGAGTGCCGGCAACTTATGGAGAGCATAGAATCCCTCTGGTTGATGGAGCAAAACCTATAAGAGGGAAGAGTTATAGACTTAACCCAAAATATGCTGAAGCTGTCTATGTGGAAATCCAGAAGATGGAGGATGCAGGAATCATCATTCCTGTAGAACACTCAGAGTGGCTCTCCCCTATGGTTATAGTACCAAAGAAGAATACTAATAAAATCAGAATTTGTGTTGATTTTAGAGCACTCAATAAGGTGACCATTCCAGATGGTTTCCCAATGCCTTTTGCAGAACAGGTCATTGAAGAAGTAGCTGGGCATGCCTTATATAGCTTTATGGATGGATTCAGTGGCTATAATCAAATATCAATACACCCAGAGGATCGAGAAAAGACTGCTTTTATCACACCTTGGGGAACATATGTGTATGTAAAAATGCCATTTGGGCTCAGAAATGCCCCAGCCACCTTTAACAGAACGGTCAATCTCATCTTTGGCCCCCTATTGCTGGAATCACTTAGAATCTTCATGGATGACTTCTCTTCGTTTTCAGGATCTCACAAAGAAACTCCTCTAGATTGTTTGGACCACCATCTGAGGCAGCTGCAGAATGTTTTCAAAAGATGCAGAGAAACTAAGTTAAAGCTCAATCCAAACAAATGTCATTTTCTTGTGACAGAAGGAACTCTCTTAGGACATGTGGTGTCAGCTAAAGGTATGGCCCCGGATCCTGACAAAATCATTTCTATCTTAAAGTTGCCTAAACCTAAATCCCCTAAAGAGATCCAGAGTTTTTTGGGGCATACTGGATACCATAGAAGGTTTATTAAAATGTATGCAGAGATAGCTAGACCTCTGGCTAGACTTACAGGTAAGGAAGTACCTTTTAAATGGGAAGAAGAGGAAGAAAAAGCATATCAAACATTGCGGTCCAGGTTAGTGTCTGCTCCTATTTTGATCACACCTGAATGGTCAAGAATCTTTCATATACATGTAGATGCCAGTGCCTATGCAGTGGGGGCAGTTTTGACACAACCTAGTGAAGAATTTAAGATGGACAGACCAATTCAGTATGCTAGTAGAATTTTGACTAAGGCTGAAAGGAATTACAGCACTACTGAAAGGGAAGCCTTAGCAATGGTTTTTGCGGTCCAAAAATTTCGTCATTACTTGTTGGGAGTAAAATTCGTTATTATAACTGACCATCAACCTCTCAAGTACTTGCTCAACAAACCACAAGCCACTGGTAGAATATGGAGGTGGTTATTGTTATTCCAAGAGTTCGATTTTTCTGTGGTCCACAGACCAGGTAAAGAGAATGTTATGGCGGATCACCTTTCTAGAATCAACATGATGGAGCAAGTTAGTGGCATCAATGATGATTTTCCAGATGCTCATCTGTTTGCTGTCCAGGCCCAAGGTTGGTATTATGATATCAAGAATTTCATTAAAACAGGGATGTATCCAAAAACGGCTAGTGCTGTGCAAAGGAAGAGATTGCTACTCAAGAGCAGACCATACACCTTCCTTGAAGATAAATTATATAGAAAGGGGAAGGATGACAGACTTAGGCAGTGCTTGGAGGAAGAAGAAGTGAGGAAAGTCCTTCACTCTGCACATGAAGGACCAGGTGGTGGGCACCTTCCAGGGCATATTATGAGTCAGAGGATATTAGATGCTGGTCTATGGTGGCCTACTCTATTTAAGGATGCAGATGAATGGGGAAAGGCATGTGATGTTTGCCAGAGGTGTGGACCTAAGCCCACAACGCAGAGACATAACCCCTTGATTGTTTCCACTTCCTGGCAACCATTTGAAAAGTGGGGGCTGGATTTTGTAGGGCCCATCTATCCTCCGACAATTCCAAAAAGAGAGAAATATCTCTTGGTAGCTACCGATTATGCGACCAAGTGGGCTGAAGCTATTGCTTCCCCCGACTGTACTGCACAAACTGTTGCCGACTTCATTTATAGTAACATCATTTGCAGGTTTGGATGCCCATTTGAAATTTGTACAGATCAAGGTACACATTTTGTCAATAAGGTCCTACAGGAGATTTTTAACAGGTATAGAATTCTACATAGGACTTCTTGTGCTTACTATCCAAGAGCCAATGGACAGGCTGAATCGACAAATAAAGTTTTGATCTCAATGTTAAGGAAGGAATGTATGTTACAACCCACTTCCTGGGGCAGTGCTTATCAAGGTACCCTATGGGCATACAGGTTAGCTTACAAAGAGGCCACAGGATATTCTCCATTTCAACTGGTTTATGGAATATTGCCCATTGAGCCCTTTGAATTTTTACATGGCTCACCTAAGATAGCATACATGCAGGGCAAAAAAGACTGTGATGTCTCTCAGAGAATAGGGGCCCTACATAAAGTGGAGGAGATTCGTCTCCTAGCAACAAAACAATTGATCGAGACTCAGATGAAGAGGAAAGAGGCACATGATCGACACCTGTGGAACAACAACATTGAAGCAGGCATGTTGGTTCTTCTCCATAGACCTAACCTTCATACACAACTGAGAGGAAAATGGCTTCCAAATTGGGAAGGACCTTATAGAGTCAAAACAATGCTAAACTTGGGTGCTGTGGAATTAGAGACGCTGAAAGGAGAGGCCTTGCCACTGGTCAACATTTCAAGGTTGAAGGCCTATCATCAACACACTTAATGACTTATGGATCACCTGGAACTGTCAAATATGTCCAGGTTGTACATAACTTTCTCATCATATTTTGCTCAGTTTTAGTAGTTTTCCTTATCAATTTCATCCTTGTTATTGGTGTTTTTAGAAAACCTAGAAGATATTTCACAACCACGGCCATGCAAACTTTTTTTTTTTTTTTTTTTTTTTTTTTTTTTTTTTGGAAATTTTCTAGCAATTTTAGCATTTTTCTAGCAATTTTTATCCCTTTCCGATGTCTTTTTATTGCCCAATTTGAGGAATAAATGGAGGGTCTCTGTGGTCTGATGAAGGATTTTAGGCTCAACATGTAGAAAATTTCATCAGAATTTTTTCAGAATTTTTTCAGAATTTTTGGCCAATTTTTGGCAATTTTTTCAGATTTTTCCTTGATTTTTTTCTAAATTGGGCTATTTAAAAGCTCTTTATTAAAAAAAAAAAAAAAAAAAAAAAAAAAAAAAAAAAAAAAAAAAAAGCCCCCTAAGAATTTGCGGGTTCCCAAAAAAAAAAAAAAAAAAAAAAAAAAAAAAAAAAAAAAAAAAAAAAAAATCTATATATATATATATATATGCCAACCCCCCCCCCACCGACCAACCCCCCCCCCCCCCCCCCCGCCCCCCCCCCCCCCCACCGACCAACCCCCCCCGCCCCCCCCCCCCCCCCCCCCCCCCCCCCACCGACCAACCCCCCCCCCCCCCCCCCCCCCCCCCACCGACCAACCCCCCCCCCCCCCCCCCCCCCCCACCGACCAACCGACCAACCCCCCCGCCCCCCCCCCCCCCCCCCCCCCCCCCGCCCCCCCCCCCCCCCCCGCCCCCCCCCCCCCCCCCCCCCCCCCCCCCCGCCCCCCCCCCCCCCGCCCCGCCCCCCCCCCCCCCCCCCCCCCCCCCCCCCCCCGCCCCCCCCCCCCCCCGCCGCCCCCCCCCCCCCCCCCCCCCCCCCCGCCCCCCCCCCCCCCCCCCCCCCCCCCCCCCCCCGCCGCCGCCCCCCCCCCCCCCCCCCCCCTATATAAAGGCCCTCCCATTTTCCTTTTTTGCCTCACCCGGCGGCCTGCGACCATACAGGTATCTATTTCTTTCTCTCTTGTTTTTTCAATTTTTTTTATTCTTTATTTTTTATTTTTTTATTATTTTTTTTATTTTTACTTCTTTTTTACTTCCTTCTTTATTTATTTCTTTTCTTTCTTTTTCTTTTTCTTTTCTATTTGTTTTGTATAGCATTTCTTTTTTTTCTTTGTTTATTTAATTTTTATTATTATACCTCTCTGTTTTTATTGTTTTTACAGTCATTTTTAGGGTAATTCAGTGTGCCGGATCCAAATTTTGGGTCCCCCGTTCTCAATTATAGTGTTTTTCTAGAGTTTTTTTCCGATTCCCTCTAGAGTTGCCGTTTTAAAGCCCTTGTTCTCTGTGGTTGCATATGGTTACAGCACTTTGTGACAGCGTTTTCGTCTACACATATGGCGTCTTCCGTTCCTCAGCAGGATTCATCACTGGCTACTGAGGCATACTCAGAATTTGCCCCTTCGGCCTTGGCTCTCGGTACTCTCCATCCTGAGGTAGGCCCCCTTCTCCCTAGGGCCTCATCCCTACCTGCCCCCCTAGCCCCCAGCCCGCCCGTCCCTGTCCCTATCCTTTCTCCTGCCCCTAGGGCACCCCTCCCCCCCATTGCACACCCAGTACCTCGCGCACCAGTCCCACGCCCTGTCACACCTTCCACCCCTTTCCATCTACCTGGTAGCCAGCCCTTAGCGGGTTCACTTCCGTGCGTATCCCTTTCAGGTTCCTCGATATATAGTCCCGGCTCTCTTCCCCCTGGTCACCACCTTCCCGTTACCGCACCCCACATATCCGTGCCGACACAATCCGATGGGTCTAGTGGACACCCCGCTCGCAGCTCAGGTAGTCATTCCACCTCACCCGTTCCCCGTCCCCCGTCGTCCTCCATAGTTGACCATAGAGACCCATCTTCGACCATGTCCCTCCGATTGCATTTAGCTCTGCCTCCCATTCCGCTCATAGATCTCCTTCCAGAGGGTTGCCTACGTCAGGCAGGTCTGTGGCGCCTGGCCTCCCTACTCTTATCCGAGGCAGAGGGGTCCGACATTCGCACGGCGCTGCTTGATTTCCCTCATTTTCCTTCCGGCTCACTCACCCCTGCGGTCGTCGCTGCGGGTATAGGTTCGTGCCTCACTTCGTTTCATACTCCTCAGACCCTCTACTCGGGGTTATCTCGAGACGATACCATCGCTTTCTGCTTATCTTTATATGGCGTGGATGCCATCCCCACTCACTACCAGCTCGCCGTTCTACACTCGTTCATTTTCTTCTTTTTATTTCGTAGTCCATCCGCGGATCTTCCCTTGCATGATATCCATATAGCCGACCCGCTTTTCTGTTTTTTACATGGCCGACCCTTTCCCTATGGAACACTCATGTTCCAGTCATTTCTCCTTCGTTCTCGACGTTTCCATGATGGCCTCCATCGCGGCACTCGTTCCTTTTCTGTTTATTCCGCCCCCGTCTTAGCTTGGCTTTTCCATCTGCCTGGTACACGCACCATAGCATCTAGCCATTGTATTGACCCCCCTCATCTTACACATTCCATTGCCCATTCTCCCCACGCCCATCCTCCGCCACCCCCTTCCAGGACAGCATCCCCTCCTCCTCCCGCTCGGAGAGTCCGTACCCGGCTGATAGATTCCTTTCCCACCCCCGTCCCTGCCTCACCCATCCCGTCACCCCCCCCGGCAGGTGCCTCCCAGCCCCTCCCATCTCCTGCCATCTCTGTTGAGTCTGCCTCCACCTCCCATCCGCATCACTCGCCTCCAGCATCTCCCATTTTTCCCCAGCCTATTCCGGCACCACCACCCCAACCTCCCCCATCGCAGCCTTCCATCCCTGCCAGCCTAGACGATGATCCACCTTTCTTGGGCCTACTTCGAGATGCGAGCGTCGTAGCGAGCGATGGGGCCGATGCTGCCCGTCTCTCTCTTGATTCTGTTTCCGCGACGGCTGCGCTTCACCAGCAGTATGCTCAGACGATTGATCGTATTCGTGCGGCTGCAGCGGCTCAGTGGCAGACGTCGCGCGAGGCATTGCGGGCCATGCAGCAGGACCGCGACCGCTACAGAGATGAGGCTGATGCGGCGACTCGAGCTCTTATGGAGATCAGCCAGCGTGCGGCCTTAGGCATTTGCGATAGCCCGGCGTGTCGCTTGGTCCGACGCGAGCGCGATCATCTCCGCCGCTACCGGAGCCGGATTGCTGCTTGGACTGAGGAGGCAGCCATCATCCCTCCCGCCTCACCCGACTTACCTCTTCCTCGGGATGACGTTCCCCCTGGGGAGAGGCCGCCTTCTCCGCCGGCGCCTTAGTTAGATGTTCCGTCTCTCTTGCCTACTTCTAGGAGTTCTACACGCTTCGGTTTCCCTAGTTTCATTTGCTTTATCCTCGCCTCTTTTTGTTGTGAGGCTTCGTGTCGGATGCATATACTTATCTTTTGGATCTGTTGCCCCTCATTGGTTCCTGGGCACTTCATGTACTTATCATGGATAGTTGTTTCCTTGTTCCTTTTTGCTTTTATATGCGCTTCTGGTTCAGTATTCATGGTGTGTTCCTTGTGCACTCTCGGGTCTCTTATGGTTCGTTTTATTACTATGACTGTGTATTGGTTGGTCTCTTTCATTTCCCCACCCTCCACTCCCCATCATTTCCCACAAACCCCTCCCTTCCACACCTTTCCCCTCCCCACAGGGCTCAGGGCTCAGTAATTTTGGTGGATTTGGTTGCTGCTCAGATGTCCTCTTCCACTTCTACAGTACTCGTTTCATGGTGTCTGTATGCTCTCCGGGACGGAGAGCACATTAGGTGGTGGGCAACTGTTGAGCCCATAAAAGTCATGTTGGTCAAAGTCAACTGCAGTCAAAGTCAACGGTCAAAGTCAACTGGTCAAAGTCTACAAGGTCAAAGGTCAAAGTCAATAGGTGCAAAGTCAAAGTGCAGGTGTCAAAGTGCACAGGTAGTGCACAATGAATTATCCACAAAGGGTAAATTGGAGAAAATAGGTTGCAGGTTGCAGAGGTACTTTCTCTAATTTCCCTAAGGTTCAAAGTGTGTTTTAAAGTATTTTGGAAGGTTCAGGTGAACCCCCCTTATGTGCAAAAGTGAAGAATTAAAAGGAAATGTGAAGGCATGTGAAGCGGCAAAGTGTACGCACAGGTGAAAGTATGGCCCCCCATTAAAATTTTTGGTTTTAGACTAAAGTCACTACAGGACAAAACAGTGAGTAGTTGGCTGCCACTTGTGAGAGCCATCTTGGGACATCAAAGTGAGCACCAAGATTCACTTGCAGTTAGGAGCGTACGCGATCGGCAGACTCAAATCAAGGAAGAGCCATTCTTGGACCAAGGTTGAAAAAAGCAAGAAAGCATAGACTAAGTGGAGAAAGAGAGAGAAGTGCAAGAGTCACCAGAGTACGTCGCACAGAGGTGGAAGTGCAAGGTGCATAGAGAGTGACCAAGGATTTCGGTGCAGAGGTGTGCTAAGATAGAGTCCCCCAAGTATCTCAAGGCCCTTTGGCAGTGTACGCTTGCCGACAGCAGGTATTCACTCCTCCCCCCTTTGTGGAAGCTTGGTGCAAGGTGTGCACAAGGAGAAGCTTGAAGCAGGTGGAGGTCTGTTGCAGAGGAGGTCGGCAGCAAGAGGACATTGGAATCTTGGATATCTTGTAATTGGGCACTCTGTGGGATTGTGCACAGAGGTATTGGTGTATCTTGTAATTCAAACATTGTACTTTTCTTATTGCAATCAAACGGCAGAAACTTCCAAGGTGTATTTTCTCTTTTGGTCTTTTCATTTTCTCCTACAAACCCTCAAACTCCTTCTTGTCAAAGAATCCCCCAACAGAGAGTAAAAAGTCTACCTTCCTTCTTACCATAGACAATTTGATTGTATCGATCCTCTGGATCTTCAACAAATACTCCTTCATTTGTAAATCTCACTTGAAAACCTTTTTCTACTATTTGTCCCACTCTAATCAGATTCTTTGGTATTTTTGGGACATACAAAACATTTGTTAGCAAATCAGCTCCACTCTTGCACTTCACTTTTCTAGCTGAATGCACATTATGTTTTGTATTGTTACTTGTTTGTATTGTGTGACTTGAAATACCTTCTTCCAAATTTGATAACAATTCTATATTACCTGACAAGTGATTTGAACAACTAGAGTCAATATAGAATACCTTAAGATCCTCCTTCTCTGATGCACTTATTGAACTCATCATCAATGTTTTATGATTGTCATTATGTGTATTATTTGCATAGTTGTAATAGGAAGTGTTATAGGACTAATTCTGATTCCAATTTCTTCCACCACCTCTACCAAAGCTTCCTCTTGAATTTTTTCTTCCTCTTTGAAATTGATTATGAAACCTTCCGACTCTTCCGGCTTCCATTCTCATTACCCAAGCAGGATAATTATTTCTATCCAATTTGTCAATAGATACATGATCTGCCATAGAATTCTTGCTTTTGCTGTAACCTGTGAGTATAAAGTTAAAGTATGGTACCTTTTATAGATCTTTACCCTTGACAATAACTTTGAAGTACTCCTCTAATGTCTTTTGTTGTTGAACAGCTCAACTTTCACCTTTTCAATGAAGAACTCTTCAATTCCTCTTGTATTTGCGCCTCCTTTCACTCTTGAGGACCTTTTTGCACGGATACCACTTGTTCGTGTATGAAAGACCACAAGAACTAAGCTAAAGTGATATTAGAAGACCTCCATAACCATCATTAGCTTAGCAACATTTTCAATTTGAAAACTTTATCACTAAACTTAGTGAAATCCAAAAGTTTACTTCTCAGAAATCTGCAACTTTTCTTCTATCTTCAATTATGATCTGTACTAACTTGATTCTTGTAAATTCTTTTGATCATTTGCTAATATAAGTTCTTGCTAATGTTAAGCAACACATTCCAAGAAAGAATTTTAAGTAATAACTTCAAAATCTTCAGAATTCACTTTAACATTTAAACTATGCCTGAAATCTAAAAAATGACTTCATCGATTTGACATACCTTCACTGTTCGACTCATTTCTCTGCGTAAGCATCTCATTTTGCAAAGATCTTTTGAGAAATTGTAGTTGAAGGTAGTAGCTTCAAAATGAGCTATGACTCATGAGAAACATTACACTGTACTATGAGATCTGACCATTCGAAGATAAGGGAAAAGTGCACCACAAAACTCGTAACTATCAACTAACTTCCACACTCATCTGAAAACACTTAGAAGTCATTACACAAGAGGTATTAGATTAAATCCTTCTACACAAACATGTGTTATCTATTAGAGAAGATGTGTACAAAATGGGTTGGCTTCATTGTGCTCATAGCCATGGAAAACTCTCCTACTCTGAGTAGTTTTTCCTCAACATCTCTCTCAGAAAAAACCCGATTTTTGTATAGTCACTCTAGACTTACAAATCAAGTTCTTATATATGTTTTGCAACTCGAATTGACTTATATACATATGGTCTACATACTCCTAGACTCAAACTCATAATTTAAGAAGTTCTATGTCTGAATTAAGCTCTAATTTTGCACTATATTACAAGTGTGAATTTGTCCTTTCACTTAGGCTTGATTTTCTGAATGTCTTGCGTCTACTTCTCTTTGTCTTTCTTCTTCCTTCATATGTCTTCATGTCTTTATGTCTAATTAGTGAGTGAAGCCCGAATAAACACATCTTGTAAAGTCTCTTGAATTTAACTCAAGATAAATGTAAAAGGAATAGCTTGAGAGAATCTCGTAGCGTTACAAGTTCTAAGTCACAACAACTAAGTGGTTGGAATCAAATCAATTAGAATGCTAAAAGGTAGGATCACTTTTAGGTGGTAGATTCAAAATTCAAATTAAGAACACATCTATAAAAGAATCTGAATTTTAGTCATGAGGAGCAGAGCCAGAAGGAGGACACAGTGAGCTTCAAGCTTGTGGGTTCACTAAGGCCACACATGTTTGAGTAAGCCTACAACATCTTCTTTGTATCATACATTCATAATATTACACATTTGATTCAAATTTTGCATGTTATCTCATGACTACTATTGTCTGCTGCTAAGCTCTCATTTCAGTGAATTTGTTTTGAAGAGTTTTCTGCATATACGTATCCAATCAATGTGATTCAACTTGGTATATACGTATCCAATCAATGTGATCTTATAATAGTTCTATTCTATCAAGTTTCACTTCATTTAGTTCAGTACTTTGTGAGATAAGTTCTTTGCAAGCTACGTATGTTTGCTCACTGTCATCCTCCTAAAAAGTTGAGATTACACCCCTAACTTCTTAATGTGATTTCTCAGCACATACTCATCCTAAATTAGTGAAATAAGTACCTACAGCAAGCTCAGGACTCCAATTAGACATGTCTAAAATTTCTTGGGTCAATTGTAATCAGTGAGTGAGCATTGAGTGAAATACTAAGCAGGTCCAAGTCCAAAAATAACAAGTTTTTGGCAACTCTTCAATCTTGGAAGTAGTCTTTTTTGACATAACTATTTGAAGGTAATGCTCCAAAGTATGTTATGGGTCCAAATGCATATTTGGGAAGCTAAAGGTGTCTACTAAGGTACTTTGAAGCTACATTGGTAGGTGTAGAGCAGGATTTGTGCATTACCACCTCATTTCTAGAGTGTATCCAACCATCTCCTCACATTTGCCCTTCTAAATAGCTAGGAAAGCTTGATTTGCAACATCCATAATAGACTTGTTCTTCTTGCAACAAAATAGAGAGCAAATTCTCAAATGTTAAGGCATTAGACTGTTAGCAATAGGCTACACAAGTGGACTATCTTGCAAGACTTCATCAGAAATCAATTGCTCCTTCAAATCTTTGAACTTTGTCAAAAAACTATCCATATAATCTCCTTCATTCATATTCTCAACATCATGAGCCTCATTGTGTGCCTAGTATAGAGTGGTAAGTGTATCCTAAGCATCCTTTGCTGTTTTTCAAGTGTGAATGTGAGGGATTATGACATGTTTGACAAGCAAAGCTATCAATGCATATGCCTAAGCATATCTGCTATCCCAACAAAGTTGCTCTATAGTAGGTGTAGCAACATCAACAACACAAACAAGAGTTTGAAGATGATCATCTTCAATGCCATCTGCATCACCTTTGATAAATATAATTGCAATTGTACGAGAACATTTTTCAACACCCTCCACAATATTCCACAGACCTTTCTCTACCAAAACATGACATATCATATAAGCCCATAATGGGTAATTAGTACCCCTCCAACATATCCTTAATAGCCAACATATGGAATACATAATTCCTTTCAGCCATGGCCACCTGACTAAATACCCAAATGCAAAAAAATGATTGTATCTTGAAAAGTTGAATAGAACCACCTTGTCTAGCTTTAGTAAAGCTATACAAGACTTTGAGGCGCTTGTACTTGCAAATTAAAACATGTATATATTTTTGGCACAAAAGGAAAAAATTGTCTACACAAGCACTATGATAGTGCATTCAGAGGTGAAACAAGCTCATATCAAAATTTCAATGCCAGACAACAAAGCTATTTTGAACTTCTAATCATCTTGAGTATGCTCATCAATTTTCATGTGATTATGAGATTGTGACCGGAGGTGTGTTGATGACGCCCTAGATGAAGCAGTGGCCTACTTTGATACCGATTGTTGGAGTTTGAGGTTTGCAAAAGCACACAAACAACACAAGGAAGAAGGAGAAGCTTGGAGCACAACACAAAATTGTATGCTTTGCCAAGTGACTATACAAAGATGAGTAACCTATTAGGGTCATAGGCATATATACAAGCTAGGGAAAAAAACCTCCTAAAGAAGGAAAAAGAGTCTCGATGGTCCTATTTTTTTTCACACACATTACTACCAAAATATATCAACAATAATTGCCCATGCTAAACCATGAAATTCATATACTTCACCAAAGCCAAATAACTCCACTTCACTAGAATGGCTTAAGCTTAAATTCCCTCTTGTGAAATTCTAAATTCCATAAAACTCATGGCATGATTGATGAGAAAGGGCAAGGATTTAAGTGATAGGTGAAAGTTTTCTCTTCTTTAACCACAATGCAATGGTGGTAGAGTAATTGTTATCAAAGATCTAGAAGAGAAAAAGTATTCAAAAAGAAAATAAATATACTTTAAATAATCATAGGATAAGATTCTTTCAACTTATGATTGAAAAAATAATTAAAATATCATCTTTCTGAAATATCAATTGCTCTCATCAAGAAAGTTATCTATTTGTGAGAAGAAAGAACTATCTGAAGCTTTTCATAATTATTTTAAGTAACTGGAAATTTTAAAGAAGATAATTTAGGGGGCTTTTATATACTCTAGATTACCATTTCACTATGTCCGATTAGTAAAAGGACAAATTTCCAAATGGTAAAGGGTGTTTCTATCTTCTTCATAAAAACAATGTGATTGGCTAATCAATTATTCCTTTGCACTTTAGATTCCTAAATATGTCTAGAGATAATACCTAGTTGAGAAATAATAGCTCTATTATTAAGGGATATAAAAATAATCTTCTCGAGTACATTTGAACAAAGAAACCATTGATTCAAGTCTTTTCAAGTTGTACAAGTGAGACTTGCCACGTTGAAAATTCATGGACTAAACAACTTACAAGTCAAAGGAGTGATACCTCTCAATTGACTAGACTAAAGAAGGATTGATCTCAAGGCTTGAGCTTAACTTACCTATACTAAAGTGGAAGTGTATGTCGGATGGTATGGACATCTAGGCTTCCACTAACATTGAAGTAGATTTGGTGGTAGGATGTTGTATTTATGGGTAATTAAAGCTTGGACTTGGGACATAAGTTTAATAATCATGAGCCAAGAAAGTGAAAAGATCTTAATAGTTCCTCTCACCGAGGAGAATAATAAAATATTTCAAACACTCATTGAAAGAGCATAACTTTCGATATACACTTGGATAGGTTTTGAGGATAAATAATCTTTAAGGAGGGTGGAAAGTCCCCAAGAACCCATACTCAATGATCTAAAAACATCCAATAAGGTATTACAAGGTAAATTATACACAAGGAATATAAAAAGATGGAGTTTTCAAAGATTTGGAGTTCTAAACAAAACCCAATGTTAGTGAAGATTTTCATAAATCATACAGATTGTCAAAATCCAAAGTGCTTAATAAAAACAAAGAAGAACTTTAAAGCACATGGTAAAGGTATATTGATGCTACATGAGATATTACAAAGTAAATTGTGGATTCCAATGATAAATTCCTAAGGAGAAAGTGTTTCTTGTATGAAGCATAATAGCTAGAGTCCTAAGTAAAACCCATGGGTAAAATATTGAATATCAGATCTTACCGAGAAAAACTTAGTCTTATCTCTAAGAGAAGCCAAAGGATTAAGAGGATCAAAGATTAATTAGATCAATGAGACCACATTAAATGGTTAACCGAACAATCTTGAAAGGCAAGTAGGATCAATTATGGTGTATACAACGTATCTTACACTAGAAGATATGAGCCTTATACTACTGAGACTATTGACAAAAATACACATGGAGAAAATGGCTACAACCTCAATATAAACGTTGGTATATGCATTGGTACAATGATGTCTGTATATGCAATAGTAAGTGATGTTAGTATATGTGTCAGTATATGCATTAGTGTAAAGCATCGGTATATGCATTGGTAATTTACAACCAATATACACATTGGTATTGATTGCATACCAGCACTGATATATGCCTTAGAATGATTGATGATATAAGCATCAATAATTCTCTAGGAATACTAACAATATATGCATTGGAATTTTGCTGTTGATATATGTGTTGGTATTGACCCATTACCAGCATCCTATATACCTTGGAATGATCAATGGCATAAGTATCAATAATTCCCTGGAAATAGCAATGGTATAAGCATTGGTAATTCCGTGGGAATAGCCCGAACCTATACCGATGACCATATCTACAAAATTTCTTTTGTGTAGATTGTGTTGAAAATCAAGTCTCAATCATGCAAAAAGGCTCAACCACAAGTTTTGCAAGTGGACCAATAAAAAAGGATGACCCAGAGTCGTAGAATAAAGTTACAAGCTCCACCAAACTCAGTCAAATTCAAATCACATCAAATCAGCCATCAAAAAGTTCACCTAAAGTGATCGGTGGGTGGTTAGTTAGATTGTAGGAAAAGTAAAACTCTATATACGCATCATCCCTCCTTTGTTTCTTGAGTTGTATGCATTCCATGAGTTTCCCACAAGTTTAGTGAAGTCATAAACTCCAGCAAGCAGCCCCGTTGCTTGCTTACCTCATTTTCTCATGATTTTGCTCCTCTCTATCTAGAGGTATAGTTAAGCTTCTCCAAATCTGATTGCACCAAATTGTGGAGACACAAAGGTTCAAGCATGTGCCAAGAGTGTTGGGTGTGTGTAGAAGTGTGAGAGACACATGAGAAGCACACACAAGGAGCACAAACACAACAAGACAGATGGAGAAGATGATGGTTGGAATAGCCTCTCTATTGATGATGAACTGAACTGAAGTAAGAGCTGAATAATATCCTTAAGTACAAAGTACCACCACATATGAGAGTATCAAGTATGTAGTAACATGGGGAAAAAACCTCTAGCCAACACTAGAGTAAAAAGTGCCCATGTATAGGGAAAAGGTTCACATCAAAGCTACTCAAGGAACACATAAGTATAACAAACCCCCCTAGAGCAAATGATGTGAACACATACAAGGAGTGACAGATCAGCCTCCACAAGGTAATAAGCCTAAAGCTTTGTGAAAAGCTTCAAACTTTTCCCGTGGAAGAGTTTTGGTGAATATGTCTGCCACATTATCTTGTGTAGGCACATATACCAAATCAATATCTCCTACATGAAGGTGCTCTCTCACATAGTGATAATGCACCTCAATATGTTTGGTCCGTGCATGAAACACTGAGATTCGTGCAACAACCAAAGCACTCTAACTATCAGGGAGAATATGCGTACCAGCATCAATCTCCATGAAAAGATCCATCAATAGGCGTCTCAGCCATATACACTCCACTATCGCTGTGAAAAATGCCCTGTATTCAGCACTCGATGTCACCACTATAGGTTGCTTCTTACTCAACCAAGATATGCATGAGTCTCCAAGGAAAAAGCAATTACCACTAGTGGACACATGAGTATCATAACAACCAGCCCAATCACTATCTGTAAAAGCATGCAAGCATGGTTGAACATCTCTACCATAAAAGAGACCTAAGCTCAAAGTGCCTCAGAGATATCTAAACACACGTTTCACCACTTGCCAGTGCTTAGTGCCAGGGCTATGCATGAATCGGCTCAACTGCAAAACCACATACTGTATACTGGCCTTGTGTTGCATGCATATAAAAGACATCCCACAGATTGATAAAGAGAAGTGTCAAATGCATCACTAGAATCCTCCACTGAGTACTTGAATCCTGTCTCAACTGGTGTGGAGCCTGGGTTGCAATCCTCAAAGTCAAAACACTGAAGTAGTTTTTCAACATACTTTGTTTGATGCATAACAATCCCCCCTTCAACGGATACAAACTGGATGCCAAGATAGTAGCTCAAAAGACCAAGATAAGTGACATCAAAAGTATGCTGCAAATCAGCCATAAGAATTTCAAGTTTTGCATCACATGACCCAGTCAAGAGTATGTCATGGACATAAAGAACAAGCACTATAAGATCAGCCCGATTTCTGCGTACATAGAGTGTGCTTTCAATCGGACTACATGTGAAGCCAAGAGCAATTAAGTGCTTATGTATTTTGTCATACCATGCACGTGGAGCTTGCTTGAGACTATACAAGGCTTTATGCAAGCGACAAACCATATGTTCTTTCCCTTTCATAGAAAATCCAAGAGGTTGCTTCACGTAAACCTCCTCTTGCAAATCACCATTCAAGAAGGCTGTTTTTATGTCCAAGTGATGCACTTTCGAACCTCGATGGGCATCCAATGCAACCACGGTACGAATGGTAGTCATGCATGAAGTAGGTGCAAAAGTTTCCTCATATTCAATGCCATATTGTTGTGCATATCCTTTGACAACCAATCTAGTTTTGTAGCGATCAATGCTACCATCAGATTTTCTCTTAATCTTGTAAACCCACTTTGCACCAATGGCATTCTTTCCTTTTGGCAATTCACATAACTCCCAAGTACCATTCCTATGTATGGAATCCATTTTTGATTGCATAGCACTCATCCATTGTGGATCCTCACATGAATCTTCAAAAGAAAGTGGCTCTTCATTACATGTTCTAGCAATAAGAGAATAATCCACAAAATTACTTGATGCATGGTGAGAGCTTGATCTTGTTCTACCAAGTAAAGGTGCACTTAATTTGCTGCCTTGCAAAGTTTGTTTTAGCCACTTTGGCATAGTTTGTGCACTCTTGATAGACATGCCTTCATTGTGTAAAACATCTTCAATATGTACATCATGCGTGGGCTGAATTTCATGTTCGTTTTCAGCCATATTTTGATGCAAATGCTCATCCATATGTGGCTGGAAATTTCCAGAAATTTTGACAATTTTTTGCTGAAAAATTTCAGCCATGTTTGGCTGGAAATTCTCTGATATTTCAGCACTAATGTTTTGGAAATTTTTCAGCCCTTTGAGCCTGAGTTGGCTGGACTACATGGTCATAGTCAAGCGCACCATTTTGGAACAAAGGTATGAGTGTATCGAACACATCTTGTGAGCTAATTGTTGGCTGTTTGTTGCATTCAAGTAGAGGGAAAACTGAATTTTCAGCAAATACCACATCTCGACTCACAATAACTATGTTCATCAATGGATGGTACAAATGATATCCCTTATTTTTAGCACTATAACCAACAAATATACATTTCTTTGCCTTGTCATCAAGTTTGTGATGTTGTTGTGATTGCACAAGAGCATATGCCAAACAACCAAACACACGCATATGACTAACCATAGGCTTATGACCATTCCAAGCCTCATAAGGAGTGATGACTCTCAATGCTTTTGTAGGGTAGCGATTCAACACATAGTTTGCACACATGATCGCTTCCATCCAAAACTTATCAAGAAGATGCTTTCCTTTAACCATACATCGTGCCATTTCAAGTAGAGTTCTATTTTTACGCTTGGCTACACCATTTTGCTGAGGTGTATATGGCATGGTACATTGGTGTGAAATACCTCACGAAGAAAAGCATTAAACTCATGTGACATGTATTCACCACCATGATCCGTGCGTAGATTCAAAAGCTTTTGTGAAGAAAAATTTTCAACCATAGCTAAAAATGGTTTGAAGCAAGAAAATACCTCATTCTTTGCTTTCATAGGATACACCCATGTATGGTGAGTAGCATCATCAATGAAGGTAACAAAATATACATGCTTCCCAAAAGATGGAGTCTTGACGGGACCACATATGTCACTATTAACAAGGTGCAATATTCTTGTAGTGTGTGTGTATGACCATCTTTTGGAAAAGAAACACGATGCATTTTTCCAAGAATGCAACCTTCACATGCATGCTTTTCAATGGACTCAAGTGTAGGCAAACCAATAACCATGTCTTCCTTTTGCAAGTAAAGCAAACTATTGAAGTTCAAGTGACCAAAACGAGCATGCCAAAGGTCCATTTCAGCCATGGAAGAAGTATCATCAACTGAGGCATTTGAGGCTTCCATCTTGTATGTATCCATGCGATACAAACCATTACATAATGTACGAGACATCACGATAACATCACCATTGCTGAAATCATGAACCATACACTTATCATCAACAAAGTGTACATGAAGTCCAGCTTTGGCAATCAACGAAACTTAAATTAAGTTCTTCTTGATACCAGGCACATACAATGCATTTTCCAAGAGAATCACACCTCCATTTGCAGCCATAAGCTCAATTTCTCCTACTCCAATGATAGGATAAGAGGCATTGTTTGCACACACCACATGTCCTCCTTTCGGTGCATCTTTCAAAGAGGCAAAAAATCTTTTGCATGATGTTATGTGCTTTGAAGTTTTAGACTCAAGATATAACCGGCAGGAGATGGTTGAACCACACCCTAAGAGGAAGGATTAGCAAGTAATCCTCAACCATGGCTTTTGGGGCAAGTGGTTAGCCCATCATACTCCTAGTTGGTAGGTCATGAGTTCAAATCCCACAATTGGTATCAGAGCAAAGGAAGTAGACTTGGGCAAGGCGGATGGAAGGTGTGTGCGTTGATTTCAAAGGTAAGCTTAACAAAGATTTGATTGTATCTCCCAATCTGTAGGTTGGATTTTGACGTGTTATATATCGTTGGAAAGCTCTCGGAATGAGAATCCCAATGGACACTCTAGATTGGTGATCCAAGATACCTAGCATGGGTGGGAACCAAGTTCAAGAGACCAAGTTTGAGAGCAAGGCAAGTCCATATGCTAGTTGCCAAGAAGCGGAAAGGCAAAGTTCAAGATACCAAGGTTGAGAGCAAGGCAAGTCCGTAGGCAGGTGGCCGAGAAGCGGAAAGGCACGGCTCAAGACACCAAGGTTGAGAGCAAGGCAAGTCTGTAGGCAAAGTGGCCAAGAAGGCGGAAAGGCAATGTTCAAGAGACCAAGGTTGAGGACAAGATGGTTCAAGAGACTGTGCGAGGATGAGGACATCAATCCAAGGGGAGACCAAGGATTGATCATTGAGGACAATGATCTCTAGAAGGGGAAAAGAGTGTTAGACTTAAGATATAACCGGTAGGAGATTCTTGAACCACACCCTAAGAGGGAGGATTAGGAAATAATCCTCAACCATGGCTTTTGGGGCAAGTGGTTAGCCCATCATACTCCTAGCTAGTAGGTCATGAGTTCAAATCCCACAGAAGCACCACTATCAAAGAACCAATCCGAATCAGCCTCACTCACAACCATACATTTAGAATGCAAAGAAGCATCATAATGACATGTAACAACACATGCCCAAAAATCTTGAGCCATGTTACCTTCATCATTCTTTACATTTGCTGAATTTTCAACAATAGACATGCTGGATTCCTTCTTCTTTTCATTGCCTTTAGCAAGCTTTCTACACTCATCAATAGTATGACCAGGCTTCTGGCAATATTTGCATCTCTTCTTCTTTTGCAAATCAGCATCATTAGAGGAATGAGTGGAAGAGGAAGCTTGAGGCTTTGATTTTGATGAACCCAAAGCTGAACCATACTTGCTTTTCCCCTTTTGTGAGATAGCAAGTGCTTGTGTTCCCTCAATCAAACCACTCCTATTCACTCTGGATTGCTCTTCTTGCAAAAGAAGAGACACAACCTCATCAAATGCATACATATTAGGATTTCCTTTCACAACCAAATGGAGAGTAGTAGCAAAGATTTGAAAAGATTTTGGTAATCCTTTAAACAATGTAGTAATGAGTGATGCATCCGGAATGATCTCATCTATGTTTGCCAATTGCTCTTTCAAGTCTTTGATGTGTGTCACATACACATCCACCGACTCATTTTCAGCCATACATACATCCTCAAGTTGCTTCCTCAAGTATGCAACACGTGCTTCATTACGCACGACATACGAAGAAGCAAGAGTGTCCCATTCCTCTCATGATGTAGAACATGACCGAATGTGTGGAACTATATGATGCTTCACAAAAAGCACAAGCAAAGCATGAGCTTGAGCATCTTTTCCATCTCATCTAAGCTGCTCCTGTGTAGGTGGAGAAGGAGAAACCACTGTACTCGAGGAAGAAGCTCCATCTCTGACAGTAGACTATGAAGTAGAAGAACCTGTAGGTCTTTGATCTACATCTGCCACTATGTTCCAAAGTTGTTTCGCAACAAGAACATGCTTCATCATGTAAGACCACATCGGAAAGTTGGTCCCATCAAGCTTATCTTTAGCTTGAAGCATGCAAAACAAGTCATTGGTGCCCGCCATTTCACCAAGGAACAAGAAAGTGACAAAAACTTTACTTTGATGAAAGTTGAAATGAGTGCTGAAATTTCAGCTCACAAACCGTCACTCTGATGGTGATTCTGACTGTACGAATGGCTTTGAAATGGGGGTAAAACCCTAGCGCACCTGGTGGAAATGTTTCTTGGCTGGCAAAATTCACAGTTCTATGCTCCGAAGTCGATTTGCACTGTTAAAAGTGCACGCGCGCTGCGATGTGAAAAACCAAAACTTGAGAAGGAGTTGAACCTGCTCTGATACCACTATTGGGTGTGCGTAGAAGTGCGAGAGACACACAAGAAGCACACTCAACGAGCACAAACATAGAAAGACACACGGAGAAGATGATGGTTGGAATAGCTCTCTCTATTGATGATGAACTAAACTGAAGTAAGAGCTGAAGAATATCCCTAAGTACAAAGTACCACCACGTATGAGAGTATCAAGTATGTGGTAACATGTGGAGAAAACCTCTAGCCAGCACTAGAGTAAAAAGTGCCCATGTATAGGGAAAAGATTCACATCAAAGATACTCGAGGAACACATAAGTGTAACAAAGAGTACTAACCAAAGCTAATATACATCATATTCTAACCTTTAGAATCCATATTTTTAGCCTTTCTTACCCATGATTTATACGACATTCTTCCTTTCTTAATGCATTTTTGTCCTAAGAAATGAGTAGAAGTATCATATGTGGAGTATTCCCCAATGCAACATGATTTATACTCTGAACATGGTTATGTCTCTCTTTATATTCGTCTCTTGTAATCAAATAAGCATGATTATTTTCCTCAATTTGAAAAGAGAAAAATCATAATCCCTACCCTAATCACTTTCCCTTATTCTAGCTATATGCATTCATTATACATATGGACTAGTGAAATGGGTGGATTTTTGTAGTATTCTTAGCTCAATTGTTCCCTTTGGAGCTTTCACAAATATCAATCTCCATATAATCTTACACTTTTGTACACTTTCTTCCTTCTTGGAAGGTGAAACGCTAAGAAGCATACAATAGAGAACCCACCTCTATCTTGAATGCTCAAGAACCTAAATTTTGTTAGAAACAATATCCAAATAGGTCCAAAATCCTCAACTAGCAACCATACTAATCATATTTTATAGACTATTCGCACAAGAAAATTCATGCATATCCCAAGTGGTGTGAGTTCAAATCCTAACATCTGTTGGTGCAATTACTCCAAGCCTAAATGCTTGGAAGTTTATCCCAAAGATCATATGTGCATTAACATATGAATGATCTCTTGTAAAAGGTCAATTTTTGCTACGTGTAAAAGTGCATGAGTAGAATCACCCATATATGTGTGGGGTCCTAGCAAAGAACCATCAATTTCATGGTCAAAGTATTATGTTTCATTCATAGATGACTATAGTAGATGGAAAATACTTTATTTTATGAAGCATAAAGATGAAGTCTTCACTTGCTTCAAGAAATATTTGACATTGGTTGAACATCAAACAGGTAAAAGCTTCAAGAGGCTCAGATCTGATAGAGATGGTGAGTATTTCCCACATGAGATTGACTCCTTCTTACATGATAGAGGCATAAAGAGAGAGATTAAAACAAGGTACACTCCTAAATAGAATGGAATGGTAGAGAGAAGAAATAGATTAATAGTAGAGGCTGCAAGATTAATGTTAAATGAGAAAGCTCCCTAATTATCTATGTGTAGAGGTTGTTTCCACAACCACTTACCTAATCAATAAGCTCCCATCCAAGTCTCTAGATGGGATGACACCTTATGAGGCATGGAATGGTAGGAGACCTTCTTTAGATCATTGTAAGATTTTGGGTGCATTGCTTATGCACACATACCCTCATAGATTAGGGGAAAGCTTGATCCAAAAGCTAAAAAATGCATATTTTTTTGCTATGATCAGAATAAAAAAGGATATAGGTTACACAATCCCACTAATAAAGGATTCACAATTAGTAGGGATGTGGTATTTGATGAAAATAACTCTTGGTTTGAGGATGATTGTAGGAAAATAAAGCTATCCAATGATTTGGAGAATGATTTTCCAAATTTGACCCAGGAACAATCACATACATCAACGGATGTCAACTCAGAAGTTGAAGAAAAAATTGATTTCAAAGCTTGGAATTCCAAGGGAAAATTAAAGCTCAAAAACTTGGAAGACATTCTAGAGTCATCCAATCAAGCGCTTAGAAGATTTGAAAGGGAAAGCAAGAAACCTATAAGGTATGGTTATGACACATCACTAGTCACCAAGCATTCTATATACATGGCGAAAGATTATATGTCAGAGGAACCATCTACATTTGAAGAAGTTAACAAAAGGGAAGAATGGAGAGAAGCTATGTAAGAGGAAATTGAAGCACTTAAAGAGAATAGCACTTGGGATTTGGTTCAAAAAAAACTATTCATGAAGGTAATAAGATCCAGGTGGATTTACAAAGTGAAAAAGAATTCAGATGGCACAATAAACAGGTATAAAGCAAGGCAAGTAGCAAAGGGGCTTGCGCAAACCCATGTAGTGGGTTATGAGGAGACCTTCTCATTTGTAGCCAAGATGCCAACCATCAGAGTTTTAGTAAGTATTGTTGCTTCAAAGAATTGGAACTTGTACCAATATGATGTTAAAAATGCATTCCTTAATGGGTGAATCTCTAAAGAGGTCTACATGGATCAACCACTAGGATATGACGACAAAGACAAACCTCATTATGTATGTAAATTAAGAACGGCACTGTATGGTTTAAACAAGCTCGTAGAGCTTGGAACCATAGGCTGGTTACATACTTGCATGACCTAGGTTTTGTTGCAAGCAAGGCAGATTCTTCATTATTCATTAGAAAGACTAATTCAAAGGTTTTTTATCTATGCCTTTATGTGGATGACATTATCATTACAAGAAGTGATGCCAATGGCATAAAGAAGATTAAAACCTAGATGAAGGAGGAATTCAAGATCAATGATCTTGGATTTCTTACATATTTTCTTGGGTTAGAGATTTTCTATACAGATTCTGGTGTTTTCATTACTTAGAGAAAGTACATCCATGATATCCTAGTTAAGTTCAAAATGGAAAATGCAAAAATTGCAAGCACACCCATGGGATTGAACCACAAACTCAGTGCTCATGAAGGAGAGTTGCTTGAAGATATTAAAGGTTATCAAAGGCTTGTTGGGAGTCTCAATTATGCAACCCTAACAAGAGTGGATATATGCTACATTGAGTCAATTCATGCATACACCAAGAAAACCTCACATGGAAGCTTCCAAAAGGATCTTAAAGTACTTGAAGGGTACCATAAATGGAGGAGTATTCTATCCATTCACATCTGACTTGGATATCAACCTATACTCTGATGCAGATTGGGCTAGTTCAAAGGATGATAGGAGGAGCAAATCTGGCTACTTATCTTTTGGAAGATCTAAGTTGATTTCATGGTCATCAAAGAAACAACCAACTGTGGCATTGCCATCAGCTGAAGCTGAATATAGGGGTCTTGCAAATGCAACACAAGAGGCAATGTGGTTAAAGCTATTCTGCTCAGACTTGGGGCTCTATACATACACTCTTGATCTTTGGAGATAATACTACCTCACTACATTTGGTTGATAATCATGTATAACATGCAAGGAATAAGCACATTGAAGTGCATTATCATTATGTGAGAGAGAAGCTGCTTAGGAAGGACATACAATTATCCTATGTGTCTACAAATCTACAATCTGTAGATAAGCTAACTAAATCTTTGGATGGAATTAAATTGAACAGGTTTAGGATGATGATTGGATTGTAGGATAATAAAGAGAATCGAAGACCAAGCATGTTAGGTTTGAGGGGGAGCTGTTGGTGCAATTACTCCAAGCCTCAATGCTTGGAAAGTTATCCTAAAGATCATATGTGCATTAACATATGAATGATCTCTTGTAAAAGGTCAATTTTTGCTACTTGTAAAAGTGCATGGGTAAGAATCACCTTCAATCATGCGTTCTTAGGAGAATCTTACCACGAATCATTTGGTGAGAAATTAAGGAAAATCAAGTCCTAAAACTTTGGAGCACTTTTAGGTAAATATTCAAATTCAAACTTGAATATTGGCTCCAATAAAAAGGCTATAAGGGAGGACTATCTAGTCGGGTGAATGAGCAGCCCAAGAGAGCCCAATTTGAAGAGATATTCAGAGGGATTTCATATGGATATAGAGATCACACTATAGCTCTACCATTACCCTCAATTTGTGCAACTATTCATTGCCAATGTCAATGTAATTTATGTGCATTAATACATATTATTTTCTCATATCCCATTTCTTCTACTCTGTCATGTATCACTCAAAACAGTAAATTTCCCTGATCCATTTCTCAACCTATACTTGATCATTTGTAGTGGTTTAAGTTGGTATAGATTCATTAGAATGTCTTTTTTTGTATTACAAAGTTTTAAGTTTATTGCCTCAGCCATTATCGAGTTCTTTGCAAAACATTGCACTCTAGGCTGCATACTATTAATCCCCAAAAATGTAAGGATTGATTTGCCAAGCACCATTCTCTGAGCATAGTTTATCATTTTAAGCGAAAAAACTTGAAAATATTATCTAACAAAGTTAGTTAGATATGCCCAAAAGGACTTTGCTCAATTGTTAGCAGAGAAAGAGAAATGTTCATTTCTCTGCATAGGTATAATGACCAAAATAGCAAGTTTTTAGTTCACAATGAAAGTCCAACTTATTTGTTATGATCTAGTGATTTGAGGATAATCTTCCAAATTACTTGGATGGTGATTTATGCTTTTTGGAAAGCTCAAGAGGTCTACTTTTCACTACTCAAGTCAGTTTTGGCTGGTGTGAAGTAGAAATTTGCAGTACCATCTCATCTCTGGAAGATGTCCACCATCTCCTCCAACAATATCAATAGCAACTCATTAAAGTGCTTACATGTAGATTTATAATGAAGCTATTCTAGCACCATTTTTTTAATTGCAAATTTATGCTTTTAAAATGCATTTTGTGGCATCCTTTTATATATGGATCACTTAAACATTACAAAGCTATATAAAGAGGATCAAGGCTCACTTGTTGACTATCTTCTCTATCTATAGCACTAACTCAATGCAAGTTGGAGGTGATAAAGGACTAGGTCCTCTCTTAGAGGAGGTGTTCTTGCACACTTGGAGGAGGTGTACTCTACATAAGCAGTATCTTTGAGGAGTTCATATCAGCCAACCATCGCCTATCTTGTTGAGTTACTATGATTAACAAGTCTATTTCTATCTCACTTGTTCATTCACTAGTTTCTGATTTGGGATTAATCAAGAGTAGGGTTTGCTATTAAAGACTTCTTAACTATTCATATTCTCCATATTCACACACACACTCTCTCTCTTCATACCTCTTAGGCACTTTACACACAATTTCTTGTATCTAGTTCCTATTTCTACCTAGATTCAGATATTGTCACTTTGAAAATTTATATATTCTCTCTCTATCTCTCTCTCATCTCTTTTTGAGTATTAAGGTGTGTCCGCTAAGGTTCATGTGTTGAAAGATTTTATAAACCTATGATCAATTGTTATTGATGCCCACCCCACTTCCAAAATTTGGTATCATAGCATAGTTGACATGCACTCTTAACAAGATGAGTGACTATAGACTTGAGAATGAAGAAAATCTTGAACGAATTAGGATTCTTGCATTCATCCATACAAGGGGGGTGATGAATCTTTGCAAACCCTAAAAGATGCACTTGATAAAGGTGAAAAGAGAATTTTTAATATTTGAAGGGAACTTCACTTATTGTATGGTACTTTCAAAGTCTTCACATTTCTTACTTAAAGGTTTTTCAAATTCTGATTGGGTAGGTGATAAAGACTTAGAAAGAAGCAAAAGTGGCTATTGTTTCTTTCTAGGAGATTGTCTTGTCTCTTGGTTATCCAAGAGAAAGCCTACAGTTGCTACATATTCAAATGAAGTAGAGTATAGGGCTGCCTTTATAGCTACACTTGAAATAGTTTGGTTACAGAAGATTTTGAGCTATCTTGATGTTGAATTCCATCTTTGAGTTCAAACATTTTTAGATAGTCGTAGTGCTATTGCTATTGCAAAGAACCCAATTCATCATGCTCGGACAAAGCATATAGAGGTCCAATACCACAATATTCGGGAACAATTATCTAAGAGGCACATTCAAATGGTCTAGATGCCTAGAAGTGAGAATGTTGCAGATATTTGAACTGAGGCATTGTCCACAGAAAGTCATAGGAAGTTTGCAGGTTATTAAGCCTTGTAACATTATCATATTGAAGAGGGGATTGTTGGAAACAATGTCCAAATAGGTCCAAGACTTCTCAACCAGTAGCCATATTTAGTATATTTTGTAGACTCTTCATAGAAGAAAAGTCATTAGTATAATTGTGTAGGATAAACGATTTCTAAATATCCCAAGTGGTGCAAGCTCAAATCCTGATATTGACAACAACAGATTAAAGTTCTGGCATGTAGTTTTTTTGCAAAGCTATTCCAACATTGTTTTTCAATTGCAACATTATGCGTTTATGATGTACTTTGGTGCATGCTTTTGGATATGGATCACTTAAAGGTTACAAAGCTATATAAAGAGGATCAAGGCTCACTTATTGAGTATCTTCTCTAGCTATAGCACTAGCTCAACACAAGTTGGAGGTGATCAAGGAGGAGGTTCTCTCTTAGAGGAGGTGTTCTTATAGACTTGGAGTAGGTGTAATCAACATCACAAGAAACTTGGAGGAGCTCATATCATCCAACCATTAGTTATCTTGCCAAGTTACTATGAGTAAAAAGTCTATTTTTGTCTCACTTGGTCATTCACTAGTTTTTACTAGTGTTAATCACAATTAGGGTTTGTTGTAAAACAATTCTAAATTGTTCATATTCTCCATATTCTCTCTCTCTCACACACACACACTCCCTTCATGCCTCTTAGGCACTTGGCACACAATTTCTTGTATCTGGTTCGTATTTCTACCTAGATTCAGATATTGTCAGTTTCTATCATGTTCACACATTGTAATTTGATATTGGAATATAAGATAGTGTAGGTGAGCATCCTTGCTTATTGTACACTTTGAAAATTTTTCTATTCTCTATCTATCTCTCACTAATATCTTTTTGAGTATTAAGATGTGCATGCTAAGGTTCATGTGTTGGAAGATCTTGCAAAGCTGTGATTAATTATTAGAGGCCCACCCCACTTCCAACATTTGGTATCAAACCATAGTCCACGTGCACCCTTAACAAGATGAGTAACTATGGACTTTAGAATGAAGACAATTTGGATTCTTACATTCGACCATACAAGGGGAGTTATGAACCTTCTCAAACCCTAAATGATGCATTTCATAAAGGTAAAAAGAGATTTGAAGGGAACTTCCAATTATGCTACAATATTTCCAAAGTCTTCACATTTCTTACTTAGAGGTTTTTCAGATTCTGATTGGGCAAGTGATAAAGACTCAAGAAGAAGCACATGACGATTATTTCTTTCTAGGATATTGTCTTATCTCTTGGTTATCAAAGAAAAAGCCTACAATTGCTACATCTTCAAGTGAAGTAGAGTATAGGGCTCCCTTTATAGCTATACTTGAATCAGTTTGGCTACAGAAGAATTTGAGCTATATCTACATTCAAGTTCATCTTCCAGTTCAAATATTTTCAAATAGTCAAAGTGCTACTACTATTGCAAACTATTCATCATGCTGGAACAAAGCATATAGATAGTCATTACCACTATATTCAGGAACACATATCTAAGAAGCACATTAAGCTCGTCTAGATACCTACAAGTGAGAATGTTAAAAATATTTTTATCAAAGCATTGTCCATAGAAAGTCATATGAAGTTTTGCAGGTTATTGAACCTTGTACCATTACGACATTGAAGAGGGGAGTGTTGGAAACAATGTCCAAACATGTCCAAAACTCCTCAAGGAGCAGCCATATTAATGTATTTTGTAGACTCTTCACACAAGAAAATATGTCGGTATTATGGTCTAGGATAAAAAATTTCTAAATATCCCATGTGGCATGAATTCAAATCCTAATACTAACAGTAGCACATTAAAGTTTTGGCATGTAGATTTTTCGTGAAGCTATTCGAGCACCATTTTTTGATCAAAGTTTTATGGAGGAGGAGGTCCTCTCTTAGAGGAGGTGTTCTTACACACCTGGAGGAGGTGTACTCTACATCATGAGTGTCTTGGAGGAGTTTGCATCAGCCAACCATCAGCTATCTTGTTGCGTTAGTGTGAGTAACAAGTCTATTTCTCTATAATTGGTTCATTCACTAGTTTGTTATTTAGGGTTAATTAGACTTAGGGTTTGCTGTAAAACAATTTTGAATTGTTCATATTCTCCATATTCACACACACACACTCTCTCTCTCTCTCTTCATGCCTTCTAGGCACTTTTTGCGCAAGTTCTTGTATTTGGTTCCTATTTTACCTACATTCAGATATTGTCAGTTTGTTTCATGTGCACATGTTATAATTTGACATTGGAATATAGGATAGTATAGTTGAGAATCCTAGCTTACCATACACTTTGAAAATTTGTCTATTCTCTCTCTATCTCTCACTCATCTCTTTTTGAGTGTAAAGGTGTATATGCTAAGGTTCATGTGTTGGAAGATCCTGTAAGCCTGTGATTAATTGTTATTGAGGCCCACCCCACTTCCAACGAATTCGTCTCCACTTTCAACAGAAAGGATAGGAATCTTCAAATGTTCTCTACTAACATTACTCTTCTATAGTCCTTATCAAATGAAAATGTACTTTATTTTTTTTGTAGGAACTACCAAAAGGTATGAACTTTGCAAAGTGGTTTATTGAGTCCTTAACCAAGCATGCTCAATAAAATGAGGAAAGGTACTATCTTCCCATTTTTTGGCAAGTGAGAAGGACTTGTATCAATCCTTCAACAATAATTTCCAAGTATTTTGAGTGATAGATAGTATACCAAATTTTAAAATCCCATTCCCTAATAGTGGGCCCTCGTCAAGATGTTGCTTGATTTTACCTACATTAACCCTCAGAACATTTCATTGTTCTTGAATGATTAGTCCTTCTAAAAAATCTTTGATCTTCAAGGCTTCCTCGATCTAAAGACTAAAATTATATCTTTTAGGAATTTAAATTGCTTATTACTCTAGGTGTCTACCCAAGTTCTTTGTTCATCTTAACTTAGAAGGTGTTCAGAAAATACTAGTGCTAACTATCTAGAGTCAACTGTGGCTCATACTATAGATAGTTAAATATAAATACCCTAAAGGTCACCAATGCTTTGCAAAGAGGAAGAAGTCATTTCTTAATTAATCAATGCCTTTGAATCCTCACACTAATTGAGGAACAATACTTATAAATCCATAAAGATACTTTCTTGCTAGAACTTCTATATGTTGAATGGAATTAAATAATTCAAGTTTTCTTTGATTTTAGTTCCAAGGTCTTTCAAGCAAAGATACCTCTTTCTTGGCATCATATCCCAAACCCTTCCAAGAACTTAGTGAGAGTTATTTAATCACATCTTCATCATCCAAATATTAAAATAATAACCTTTTCAACATCATTCTACCAAGGCTTTGTAGTTGAATAGGCTGGATGTTAAGCAAGCTCCTCACTTTTTGAGTTCAACTTAGAAAACACCTTATGATTCTTATCTCATATTTGCCTAAAAAATTGTAAAGTATAACGTTTAATATGCATTCTATTCAAAAGAATACATATTCTTTAAGGGAATAAAGGATAGCCTTGTCTCAAGGGAAGATCACCTTGTTCCATTTTCCATCGGTTGAATACAACCAAGCGTATTCAACTAGTTTAAGTAGGTACATCTTTTTATCTTTCTAGAATCTAAGACCTTACCCTCTATCATCTTATTATTGTCCCATACGAGTGAGTTATTTCTTGAATTTGTAGAACTACATCTTTTATCTTTCCATGTTCTTTTTTCTCCCAATGCCTTCTAATCATTTCCTATGATCTTGAATTCTATGTTTGTATCCTTTGGCATCTTCTTCACACTAAGATACCTTTAATCATGCAATCTTTATCATTCAATGGGGTCCATTATCAATTACAATGAACCATCACATTTTCCAATTTTCAAACTCAACATGTTTTGCTTCTATCATATCCAAGGTTTTTCCAAGTTGATCTTGGAATTGAGCACAATTTGTTAGGTGATTCAATGCCTCTCCTACCTACATGTTGTAGTCCATCTCGTTCAAGGCCGAGCAGTTTGCAGGCCCTCACATCAGAAAGGAATGGTGGACGTTGGCCGTGGACAATGAGCAAATGCTATTAGCTACCATCACCATGTGTTTCAAACATGGAACTCACAGCGGACTCTAAAATTCTGAATTTTTTGCGAAGCTATTCCAACACCATTTTTTTATCATAGTTTTATGTTTTTATGATGTATTTTGGTGCATGCTTTTGGATATGGATCACTTGAAGGTTACAAAGCTATATAAATCAGACTGAGGCTCACTTATTGAGTATCTTCTGTAGGTATAGCTCTAGCTCAATGCAAGTTGGAGGTGATCAAGGAGGAGGTCCTCTCTTAGAGGCGGTGTTATTACACACTTGGAGGAGGTGTACTCTACATCAAGAGTGTCTTGCAAGAGTTTGTATCAGCCAACCATCAGCTATCTTGCTGAGTTAGTGTGAGTAACAATTCTATTTCTCTATCACTTGTTCATTCACTAGTTTGTTATTTAGGGTTAATTAGAATTAGGGTTTGTTGTAAAACAATTTTGAATTGTTCATATTCTCCATATTCACACACACACACACTCTCTTCATGGCTCCTAGACACTTTTTGTGCAATTTCTTGTATCTAGTTCCTATTTTTGCCTAGAATCAGATATTTTCAGTTTCTATCATGTTCACATGTCGTAATTTGACATTGGAATATAGGATAGTATAGCTGAGCATCCTAGCTTACCATACACTTTGAAATTTTTTCTATTCTCTGTCTATCTCTCACTCATCTCTTTTTGAGTGTTAACGTGTGTATGCTAAGGTTCATGTGTTGGAAGATCCTGTAAACTTGTGATTAGTTGTTATTGAGGCCCACCCCACTTCCAACAAATTCGTCTTCCACTTTCAACAGAAAGGATAGAAATCTTCACAAGATCTTTACTAAAATTACTCTTCTATAGTCCTATTCAATTAAAAATCTACTTTGTTTTTATTTGTAGGAACTACCAAAAGGTATGAACTTTGCAAAGTGGTTTATTGAGTCCCTAACCAAACATGCTCAATAAAATGAGGATAAATACTATCTTCCCATTGGTTGGCAAGCGAGAAGGACTTGTATCAATCATTCAACAATAATGTTCAAGTATTTTGAGTGATAGATAGTATACCGAATTTTGAAATCTCATTCCCTGATACTAGACCCTTGTCGAGAAGTTGCTTGATTTTACCTACATTAACCCTTAGAACATTTCATTGTTCTTGAATGATTTAATCCTTCTAAAACATCTTTGATCTTCAAGGATTCCTCGATCTAAAGACTAAAATTACATCTTTTAGGAATTTTAATTGCTTATTAGTCTAGGTGTCTACCTAGGTTCCTTCTTCATCTTAACTTACAAGGTCTTCAAAGAAAACCAATGCTAACTATCTAGAATCATCTTTGGCTCATACTATAGATAGATAAATATACTTACATTAAAGGTCACCAATGCTTTGCAAAGAGGAAGAAGTCATTTCTTAATAAATACACTTACCCTAAAGGTCACCAATGCTTTGCAAAGAGGAAGAAGTGATGTCTTAATTGAGGAACAATACTTATAAATCCATAAAGATACCTTCTTGCTAGATCTTGTATCTGTTGAATGGAATCAAATAATTCAAGTTTTCTTTGATTTTAGTTCCAAAGTCTTTCAAGCAAAGATACATATTTCTTGGCATCATATCCCAAACCCTTCTAGGAACTTAGTGAGAATTATTTAATCACATCTTCATCATCCAAATATTAAATAATAATCTGTTCAACATCATTCTATCAAGGCTTGATAGTTGAATAGGCTTGATGTTAAGCAAGCTCCTCACTTTTTGAGTTCAACTTAGATAACACCTTCTGATTCTTGTCCTCATATTTGCCCAAAAAAATTGTAAAGTCTAAAGTTTAATATGCATTCTATTCAAAAGAATACATATTCTCTAAGGGAATATAGGATAGCCTTGTCTCAGGGAAATATCACATTGTTCCATTTTCCATCAGTTGAATACAACCAAGCATATTCAGCTAGTTTAAGTGGGTACATCTTTTTATCTTTCTAGAACCTAAGACCTTACCCTCTATCGTCTTATTACTGCCCCATACCAGTGAGTTCTTTCTTGAATTTGTAGAACTACATCTTTTATCTTTCGATGTTTTTTTTTCTCCCAATGCTCTCCGATCATTTCCTATGATCTTGAATTCCATTTTCGTATCATTTGGCATCTTCTAAAGACTAGACCACCTTTAATCAGGCATCCTTTATCATTCAATGGGGTCCATTATCATTTACAATGAACCATCACATTTCCCAATCTTCAAAGTCAACATGTTTTGCTTCTATCATATCCAAGGTTTTTCCAAGTTGATCTTGGAGTTGAGCACAATTTGTTAGGCGATTCAATGCCTCTCCTACCTACATGCTGTACTAGTCCATCTCGTTCAAGGCCGAGCAGTTTGCAGGCCCTCACATCAGAAAGGAATGGCGGACTTTGGCCGTGGACGATGAGCAAATGCTATTAGCTACCATCACCATGCGTTTCAAACACGGAACTCAGAGCGGACTCTGAAATTTTGAATCATCCATGACATGTCCGATAGGGACGAAGCTCTTTGTATGTTTGTTCGCTCTGTGTGTGTGTGTGTGAGAGAGAGAGAGAGAGAGAGAGAGAGAGAGAGTTGGGCGACCATTTTCTGTCCAGACTATGCAAAAATGAATTGAACACCATGGCTCCATGGCTCATTCTCTCTAAGAGGCAGCCTGCTGACTTTTTATTGAACAACGTGATAACATGAGTTTTTGTGATACCAAATTCGGCTTTTTCGAGAGAAACAAAGTGATAGGAACATAGCTTTTCGAAAATATTGCAGAAACGTACGATAACATTAGAAAAAAAATATGAGGGACTGAAAGTCATACAAAAATTGCTTTTTGAAAATATTGCAGAGGCAGAATAATGAGTCTTGCACGGATCTTGTAAGGTTTCTTAATTTTTTAGGAATTAAAATACTAAATCATGGCGATCGAGAGGTCATAAAGAACCACTAATGGTATAATATTAGTTAGCATTTTATGTTGAAATTTTAAAATGCAAAATGTTTTGGCCTTTAGATGCTTGGATCTAACAGCTAAGGTTAAAATTGATGAAAGACTAGAGAGAACCTCGGACAATTTGTGGAGGTAATGATGATCTCAAGCATGCTTTTTTAGCATGTTCTTCTAGCCCTTTGATCTTCAGAAATCCAATGGCAAACCAGATTTGGGGCTGAGATCATTTTCGAAGCTTCCATGAGTCATCCGATGAGCCTCTCATCTAATGGTGGAGATTCAAAGGTGCTTCTTCCTTTTGGGGGTTGTTCCTCAGCCATTAGGTCCTCTTAGGATCCAATGACCATAATTGTAGGCACTCAAAATGGGCTAAATACAATAAAAAAACATCTAATTAAAGGAGAGATCCAATGGTTATTATGCATTGGAATATTTTTTAGGAATTAATACATCTTAACCATTGACAATCAAACAAATCCAAGGGGCCATATTTAAAGATGCCTTGACTTTTGCCATTGAACCTCAACCTCTAGATCATTGAACCAGTCGAAGGGTTCTAATTCATTCCCAAGGCTTTCAAATCCATTCAATCAACTAAAACAATGACTTCAGGGAGGTTTTTTCCTCTTTGACCATATAAAAACCATGGAAGGCTATGCCTAGCATATATGATTAAGTGACTCGACTATCCAAAGGGCCCATAGACTAGGGTTCATGTTTTTCCCTAATGAGTGAGGGAGAAAAGCACAATGTTTCCCACAAGGGAGAGAGAAGCCCACATGTACTAGATAGAGTTGTAAACTATAGATAATCTCATAGGGAAATACAAAGAGATCAGCCTAGTTTTCCAACTGCCGGCTTATATTTCTTTTCATAATCATGAATGCTAAGGATCTATTTTATCTCATCCAAAACATATGGGGCTGATTGCTTATGATTGTGATTCAAGGCCTTCGATATATCACATTTACGGATTTAAAACTCAACTAGTTACTTTCATGCTAGAAATACAATATATAATATATATTGTACTCTCTCGGGACACACCATAAGGTGGTGTCAACGCCTTAATACTCATCAAGTATAATCTCCCTATATGTAAAAGGTTGAGAATGAAAACCTTTGCATCCCTCATGAAGAATATTTTCGATAACCTCTTGCTAGTCATGCACTACATAAATATATGGTTGAGATCCTTAGGAGCCTTGCAAAGAAAAAACATGAACATATTTCCAATATTAGAGAATTTTCGGTTTTCTAAATTTTATTATTTAATATTATCCTTAAAAGGTAGCTATGTTTTGTTTTAGATGGAATATGCCAAACATAGTGAAACATATACCCTCATTGACTTCATCTCTAATTTCTATGAGACATTCTATTGTTTTTTGTCTCCTTGAGTTATTAGGGGAGCAATAGACTATGCCTTCAGACTAGACTTGAACAAGTTTTCAAAACATGTTTTTTTGTTGCAAAATTATCCATATAGGGAAAATAATACAAAAATATAGAACTATTACAAAACATCCCACGACCTATGACTAATAGATTTGGATAGTTGGACTAGATAAGATACAAGAGATCCCACAATCCTGGATCATAGATATGAAACAAGATATTTGAATTACAAGAACTCACTTAAGGGATATCAACTAGGTACAATAAATAATCGGGTAGGATCTTGTACTATGTCATGACAAGAGGGATTTTTAAAGTACTAAACTAAATAAGACTAGACGAAGGAGTAAGACAAGAATTGGAACTACAACTTGGAAAGTACTTAATTGAGGATTGTGACTACTTGAGCTACCAATAGAGGAATTGGCAAGATTGAGGATGCATGTACCCAAGCCCTCCTTATATAGGTGTTCATGAGGTTCAAGATGGTTTCCTTTGTGTCCATAAAATCACCTCCCCCTCAAGCAACGAGTTCCTCAAGGAGCAACCACATTCTCTGGCTTGGGTTTCATTGGATTGTTCTTGTGGAATTCACAAACCTTCATTGGTGCTCTCTAAAGTTTCTATAGGTTTGCAAATATGATTATTAATTCCATGCCCTTTTGAAAAAAATGGCTTGGGGATTTTTCTACCTACGAATAGTTGAATTCACATCGATGATGCATATGTATGATAGGATTCAGATGCTCAAGTAGATGCTCATGTATAAAATGTTTTGGATGCTAATGATGCTTATGTAGAGTGGGTTTAGTTGATCATGTGGATGGTCATTTGGAGCATATTTTGTATAATTAGAGCATTGTTATGACACTCAATTAGAGCTTAGTCATGAGGATCCCATATAAGTTTATGTGTATATCTTCTCCTCTCTCTCCCCCATCTCCTCCTTGCTTCTCTTGTTCAACCCACCAAAATACTTCATTGAGGATTTTAGGGTCATGTTATCCTACCCCTATGTTCATATGCATATATCATCTATAGATAATTTCCTCAAAAGATCATTATGTGGGTTTTTTGACTCCTATGCAAGTGTGTGTATCTGTCCTTCTTCCTCTTCTTCTTCTTCTGCTTCTTCTTCTTCTTCTTCTTCTTCTTCTTCTTCTTCTTCTTCTTCTCCTTTATCTCTCTCTCTCTCATTCTCTCTCCATATCCTCCTTGCTCCTCTTGTTTAGCCCACAAAAAAACTTCATTATATTATGTCGAGATTCTCTCTTGTATGAGTTCTTCCATGAAACTAACCTCAAATATTGCCATAAACCTATTCCCCAACATGCATCTCCTTACATCTCTTTGCCCATTTCACATCTAGCCATGAACACATTTCTTTATAATCATCAACCTCCATAAAAATCCACCCAAGGTCTAAGAATCCCAATTGAGATATTGGGTGAGGCAATAAGTAGGATAGAGGTGAGGAATACAAGGGAATAAAGAAGGAAGATGCTATGGGCTTCCAAATTCAAAACAACAACAAATCAAACAAAGTCGATATGGATTCCAAAGAGTGGAATCTCAAAGTATGGACAATCAACCGATGCACAGGCTAAGCAAGTGGATTAGAACAAGGGTATTATAGGGAAGAATATGAAGCCCCCCAAGATTCAAGTGTTAAAGCAACATCAGGTGTGGATACCTAAGAAGCTAAGGGATGCACAAGGATTCTACAAACACAAGGATCAAATATAGTAACGAAGAAAGAAGCAAAATGAAACTAGCAATCAACTATGAGAAATAAACATCATTCAAGAAAGAGGAAGCTAAGGATCAAGAACAACTGCAACCCACAAGGACATGTAATATGAAACAACCAAAGAATGAAACATCAGATTGAACACAAAAGAGTGAAGCAAACCCGATGAAAGCTAATCCATGACTTGAAGCAAATTAGAATACTTCAGCGACAATGGAGACCAAAGTAGAGCAATGATGAAACCATGGAAACTAAGCAAGAAAAGCACTTTCCTCTTGGCACTCATGAAAGTTGAATGCAATTAGAATATGCACTATTTTATGAGAACATGCATCATTAGAGGTTGAGTTTGTCAAATCACATAGCAATTAGTAGAGACCGACAAAAGTAAGAGAATTGTGGTAAACTTGGACATACTAAAGTGAAGTGCAAATTGTGGCCTCTCCACATGAAACCTATTGGATCTCAAATGCAGAACACGGTGGAAGTTCACAAAAGAAATTCCTTCTGTTTGGATAGAGGAAGTGTTGTAAAACGATTTAAGTATTACCTTGTGTAATGAAATTTCTATTCATTCTTTACTTTGCATGCAAGGTACTACTACTAATAAAATTGTTAATATTTCACATGATGATGGTTGTTCTTGTGATTTCATCTCACATACTTTAGTGCTAGAGCTCAAATTAAACTCATTTCCTTCCTTGTGTAAAGTGAAGGCTGTGTGTTTCAAGGAAGTCGACACAGTGTAACAAGTGAAGTGCATGACGTTACAATTTTCATAGGTTCATATGTAGATGCACAAACATTTTTAATTGTCCCTTTGCAGTCTTAGGATGTTATACTGGTGTGCCCTTTTCACATCATTATAACCCATATATTGACTATCATATGTATACATTTAATTTTGAATTTAAGGATCAACTCATTTCCTTTTATGCCCTCCAATTATTTTCATTAATTAGTCACACTGAATTAAAACATGCATTGACTAAAGGTTACAATTCATGCATCGCTTTTGTAAATGTCATAAGTGATTATACTCACACACTTTTTGATGCACATAAACCTTTTATGACGTCTTGTTTTACATCCAATTGTCCTTCTACACTACTACTATGTTGCGAATCCTTTGACCATAATATATATCTAATTGCTAGTAATTCTCCTCCTCATAAATCAACTTATAGGCATGAAACTTTTCGCTAAAAGGAAATAAAAAAAAGTTAAGGATTTATTTCAAAAAGGAATTATAAGTCCTATTTCTTCTCCTTTTGGAGTTGTTGATATATTTAAGTAGTGATGTGTGTGAACACATTAGGACCATTAGGGCACTTTTTTCCCTCTTTAGGAGGTTCTTTCCCCTCGCTTGTATATACGCCTATTACCCTAATGTGCTACTTATCTTTGTACATTCTCTTGGTAATGCATTCATTATTGAGTGTTGTGCTCCAAGCTTCTTCTTCTTCTTCCTTGTGTTGTTTATGTGCTTCTATAGAACTCAAACTCCAACAGTCGGAGTAGGTCACTTTTTTTTCTAGGGCATCATCGACACCCCTCTTGTCATAGTCTCAAAATCACACAAAATTTGATGAGCATACTCACGATGATTAGGAGTTCAAACAGCTTCATTATCTAGTGTCAAAATTGTGACCTGATCTTGTTTTGGCCTTCGAACGCATTACCATAGAGTATATGTAGGCAATTTTTCCTTTTTGTGCCAAACATATATATAGGTTTTGGTTCGCCAGTATAAGCATCTCGAAGTTTGCTACAAGTTTAATAGATCTTGCAGGGTAGTTCTCTTCAACTTTTTGAGATACAATCATTTTTGTACATCATGGTATTTTAGTCAATGGCCATGGTTGAAAGGAGTAATGTATTCCGTATGTTGGCTATTGAGGATATGTTGGATGGTAACAATTATCCATTATGGGCTTATATGATGCATCATGTATTAGTTGCAAAAGGACTACGGAATATTGTGCAAGGTTTTGAAAAATGTCCGATTACACATGCAAACATAGTTCTTGAAGGTGATGCAGGTGGTATTAAAGATGGTGATATTGTTCAAGTTCCTGTTCCTACTGTGGTTCCTACTGCACCTACTCTAGAGAAAAATTTTTGGGATGGCAAAGACGCTCACGCACATGCATTGATAGCCTTGTCTATCAAACATGCCATTATTCCTCACATCTGCTCCTGTAGAACAACAAAGAATGCTTGGGATACACTTACCTTTATACTAGGTAAGGAATGAGGCTCCTGTTGCTTACCTCTGAAAATAGTTGGAGAGTGAGCCCATGAATGAAGAAGATTCCATGGATAGTTTTTTGACAAAGATCAAATATTTGAAGGAGCAGCTCATTTCTACTTATCAAGCCTTGCCTGACAATTCACTTATGCAGATTATTCTAAATGGTCTTCCAGATTCATATTAGATTTTTTCTTCTACTCTTTGATTCATCATGAAAGGCAATCCAAATGCCTTAACATTTGAGGATTTGGTCTCTGTTCTGTTGCAGGAAGGTCAGTCTAGGGAAAACATGTCCACTATGCATGTTGCAGATCAAGCTTTCGTGGCTAGTCAGAGGGGTAAAGGTAAATGTAGCTCTTCTAGTAGTAAGTAGAAATTTGCTAATTGTGCACAATCAAAGAAGGAAGACAGAGATGAGAAGAAAATAGAAAAGCAGAAATTGTTTTGCAAATACTGTAAAGCAAATGGTCATGTCCTAAAGATTTGACCAAAACTGGCTACTAAAGAGGCAAGGAAGAAATAGGCTAGAAATGGCCATTTATAACTTTGCCATTATGACACATCTTCTCATGAACAATGTATGTCTCTGATAGAATCAGATGTTTGGTACTTTGATAGCGGGGCAACCAAACATATTACCTTGCAGCATAGTTTCTTCACTTCACTTGAGCCTACCCCTACAAAAAATACTGTCACATGCACTAACAACTCCTCTTATCCTACCATGGGAGTTGGTAAGAACATTTTGACTATTTTTTATGGTAGCCCTTTTACATTGCTAGATGCTTTATTTGTGCCAAGCATCAAGAAGAATTTGTTATCAGTTTCAACTTTAGCCAATATTAGCTTGGCTGTGAAATTTGTTGATGATTGATGTGTAGTTCATGATCTATCAAATGGCAATGTCATTATAGCTTTTGGAATTTTATGTCATGGGCTATATAAGCTCATGGACTATGAAAATTTTTTGAATGATTTATCATGTGCAATACATGACTCTTAGGCTATTTCAGATGCAAAGCTTTAGCATGCATGCTTTGGTCATCTGAATTTTGCTAGTTTGCTACACCTGTAGAAATCTAAAATGGTGTCCTCCTTGCTCAAAATTTAGGGACCTCATAAACATTTTTGTGAAGGCTGTATTTTTGGCAATATGAAGCGTTCATGGCTCAGTTCTAGCCACTCACAAACTGTAGCTTGTACATAGTTATGTTTGTGGTCCTATGCAAACAGCTTCCTTTAGGAACTACCTTTATTTCATGAATTCCATTGATGATTTTTCTAGGCATGCATGGGTATATCCATTGAAATCAAAGTAGGAAGTATTTATGTGCTTCAAACACTTTCTGGTTTTGGCTGACAATCTATTTGCATGTAAAATGGGCACCCTCCATTCTGATCGAGGGGGGGAATATATGTGTTAGCAGCGGACAAGGCACTGAAGGACTAACGAGGCATGGCAGTCAAAGAAGAGAGTCAGAAGGGAGAGAAGGCACAAGCAGACAAGGGAGTCAACGAAGATCTGGCAAATAGGCCAATAATTTTCTTCAGGAAGAAGTACGTATGAGCATTCACGCAGATTTAGCACTAAGGCAACCTTAATTTTTCAAAACCTCTACACCAATTAAAAGTGATTCTCATCACTAAACACCATTGTAAATACCATTTCATCTTTTTGTAGCTCCATTTTGTGCAAGCCAAGGAGTCCTTGAGCTTGAGGAGCTTTAGAAGTATCTACCTGCCAATTTTCGTATTTTTTAGATCTCGTTTGAGCCCTCAAATAAGCCCTGGAACCTAATTTTTAACTAGGCCGGACACTAGGTCTGAACAGGGCCAAAGCTAGTCACAAAGTATAAAAGGAGCTAGAGAGCTCATTTTTGGGGTGACATTATAATTGAAATGAACTTGTAAGAGCTTTTTGAAAGTAATCTAAGAACTCCATTGCTACTCACTCTTTGTCTTACTGTGTGTGCGCGTGTGTGTGTGTATGTGTGTGCATGTTGTGTGCTTCTCACTCACGCACTTGTGCCTTCACTTGCCCGAGGTCATCATACCATCCTCACGTCTTCCCGGATTGACATTAAAGGAGGTGCTACTCATCACTGAGCTACACCAAATTTTGGCGCCGTTGCCGGGGATCGAGCTTTGAGGACGAGCGTGTGATGGTAAGACGTAGAGTTGACACGTTGGAGTTGTAGGTATTTTCTTCACTCTCATCTATTTTCTTGTTTTTTCTTCACCATCTTCATCACCATCATCATCATCACCATCTCCCACCTCCATCTCCATCATCACGAAAATTTCTGTTTTTTGATCATATCACCATCTCCACCTCATTTCCTTCATTCTACTTGTGAGAGAGAGCGAGAGAGCGATATTGCTTGCACTGTTTTTTGCATGTTTATTGTGTTTCTTGCAGGTATCATCATCATCATCCCCTCCAGCACGCTGCGCAGGTACGAAACTCGTCGAATCTGTCTCGCGGTCGCCAGCCTCTGTCGATCGCGATCGACAGAAAATTCGATCATTTGGTAAAACAAAGTGCACCACTAGCATAAGCATGATGAGCACATCCCAAATCACCTAAAACAGTAGAAAAATTCCGAGGTTTTCTGTCAATCGTGACCGACAGCCTCTGTCAATCGCGACCGACAGACCCTGTCAATCGGGACCGACAGACCTCGCGATCGACAGACTGCCACGTAGGACCCTGTCAATCGCGATTGACACCGTCGATCGCGATCGACAGCCACGACCGACACCTCTGTCAGTCGCGATTGACACCGTCGATTGCGATTGACTGAAATTCAACGATTGATTGACTTTTGCGCGTAGCCACGTGTCCATCGCGACTGATAGGCCCCCGATTGACTGAAATTTCGGCGAAAAATCCGGAAAACGTGTCAATCGCGATTGATACCGTCGATCGCGATTGACAGCCACGATCGACTCTGTCGATCGCGATTGACACTGTCCATCGCGATTGACAGGCCCGACGGACACCTCTGTCAATCGCGATTGACAGACCTGTCGATCACGATTGACAGGCTTTTCGGCCAAAAATTAGGGTTTGGTTTTTGTTCAAAATTGGGATAATTTTGGGGCAAAATAGTCAATCCATTAGCACTTTGGAGGTTCCTACACTTGTGATTGGGAGAAAATCCTAGGATATGTCAGCCAGATTGAATCCTGTTTCAACCCCCTAAACCCTGAACAGTCATAACTTTTTCATACGAAATCCATTTTTTGAGCTCTAGGGCTTGTTGGAAAGCTCGCGGCATATACTACACGCCCTCAACTGTTTTTTATAAAGATAATGCGTTGATTTTCAGATAGGGTATTTTGAAGTTGACCATACCCAGGGGGATCAAAGTCAGGGGTCTTTAGAATTGTTTTCTTAAAAAAATCACTATGCAAGTTTGTGTTTGTGCTACAGGAATGAAAATACTTGGTTCTGGCTTTGGAATTTAAATTTTTAAGCTAACTTTGGAACTTTTACAGATCCTTTGAGAGCATCGCAAGGCGTTCTAAGCAAGTGTAAGTGTAAGCTTGGGAACACACTTCCTGGGCACTCAAGGGCAACCAAGCAGGAAACAAAAGGTTGGAAACTTTTAACCCCCTCTGTCAATTCATAGTTTAGGCTAAGAACGACGAGAGGTAGGGGTAAGTCAGGGCGACGATAGGCAGGTATCAAGTTGAAGACTACCTAAAAACTCAAGTCCAAGCTAAAAACCTAATCTCTGTACTGTCGATAACATAAAGGAAAAGAACCTAACGTGGAACGATCAACCTGAAAGCACGAAGAACATTCAAGTGTTCCTGACAACGTAAAATCAGACAAGACCGTAAACACGAGAAATAAATAAAAAGAATCAAGTGACTAATATAAAGTAACCAGAAACGAGGTTGTACTCTGGGCAAAGAATTGGGCTACTTAGATAGGCATATGAACCTTAGATCAGGACGACATCTTGTAAGGGAGAGACAAAGCCTTAGGTCTTCAGAGGCTAGTGTTAACCACACTGCTAGGTCTTGGGCCCAGCAGTTGAGCCACCACTCGTACTACCCTAGCTCTGAGACCAGTGAGTCAGAGATGTCTCAAGGCATGGACAGACCTACGGGAAGTTCAGGAGTGCCTTACTTGTACAGGGTAGAAGGCCCTTACAAAACACAACTGGAATACCTGAGGACCAACCGATTAGGTGCTAGCATCTATGAGGACGGCTTAGGAAGATCTGTGGTACAGATTAAGAATCCTGATCAATCCATTGGACTAGAGCACCCAGCAGTCAAATTTGAAAACGGTGCATACCTGGACAAGGAAGGAACCATATACGTAGTCACCAGTCACCCAGATAGGACAGATGAATTTGGAAATGTAATCTCTGAAGCGGACTTAGGTGACTTGGAACAAGGAAACATGGGTGCGGAACCTAGAACCCCTCGAGGCAAATCTGTTCTCACTAGGATTATCACGCCTGAGTGGGTTCCCCAAGACAACAAGAGCATAGAGTTGCTCCTCAATCGAGAAACTGACGAAGCCTTTTGGAGATATAAATCTAATCAGCCAACTGATATAGGAACTATCATGATCTATGAGTTTAAGGATCCGGATAGCCCAGGTAGAGTGACCTACTTAGATCACACTTCGGAAAGGATCTTTGTGGTGACAGAAAATGATAGGCATGCTTACACTTGGAAGGGTGAATTCATTTTTTCCCAACCAAGATCGAATGTATCCTATGGTCACCCTGGAGCTGGAACATCCCAAGCTCATGGAACTCAAAGAGACAGAAGTAGAGATAGACCAGAAGTAAGCTTTGCCAACCCCGTGGGCAGAGAAAGAACGAGGACGGAGACGAATAGAGTAGAACCAGAGATACTTAGGGCTCACCGGAATCAGAGAAATGGGGATGGATTCCCTCTGCCGAGACCTAGAGAGCACACAAGAACTCTGAGACCGACCCAGCTAGTTAAGTCCATGAAGAATTACTTTGATGGCACAGGAGATCCCTATGATCATGTGGCGGAGTTCAAGCAAGTTTTGAGAGCTGAACAAGTGGAGGATCTATTCACGCAGTACAATGCCTTCGGTCTAACCCTTAGGAACACAGCACTTACATGGTTTCAGCCATTGGATGAGCGATAGTTCAAGAGCATAGACCAACTCCTAGAGGCTTTCATCGTAGAGTTCTCTAAGAGTGGCATAAGACACAATACCTCCTCACTGATTCACAGCTTCAAGAAAACCCCTCAAGAGACCGTGAGACTTGCAGGAAGAAGATTTAGGCAATATCTTGAAAGATGCCCTGTTTCGGAGCTACCTACACCAGCTAAACAAGTAGCCTTATTCTTGGATGGATTGCTGAGTACGAAATTGAGATCCTATGTGTATCTGAAGGACCCTAAGACTATAGAAGAGTGTGTACGCATGTGCATTGACATTGAAGATAACCTAGGGGAAGAACTAGAGCTTTCCAAAATCTACAAAGATTCAGATAGTGCTTCTAGTCACTCTTCCACGCAAACCACATCAATTGAGGAACTCGCAGAGAAAGTGGCCCAAAAACTAGGCGTCTCTAGCAAACAAATTCCAAGGTTTGCCCCTGTGAAAAGGTGCTATACGTGTGGTGGTGACCACATGGCGAATGTCTACCCCATTATGACTCAGCCCCAAGTAAATCCTAGTAGCCATTATTGCACCATAGAACGAGATACACCAATCACACCGCACAAGATTGCCCATACAACAAGCAGGCAGTTAGGCAACCCTACCCTCAGCCATACCCGTAGCAAGGAAGATACCAGAACCAGTACCCTCCACAGCCATATGGCAGGCCACAACAAAATTATCAACCACAATACCAAAACCAACAAAGACCTCAGCCAGTGTTAGCTCAACAACCCCCTGCCCCAGCTAATGTGATTCCGGTAAAGTATGCTGTTGCAGAAGAAAACCTGAATAGAGCTATAGTCCCTGTGACACCCTTGATTCCTAAAAGTGACCCGAGTGACCATAGCTTTGATTCTACACATGTTGATAGTCCCCAGGCGTACTACATGTAGTCTCCAGAACATGATGAGTCCTACTATAGTGAAGAGCCGAGTGAACCTAGTTGGGAGTCCGATTACACAAACGTCATGTATGCAAACCCCAATCCTAGGCCTCAACCTAGGCAGGTAAGACCTCCATTTCCAAGAGGACCGTGCTACAGATGCCAAGGAGATCACTTCATTCGTGATTGTCCCTTACCTCCACCTACACAACCCTAGTCAGTGACGATCCAAGGCTTTTGCCAAGATTGTGGAAAAGAGCATCTCTTACGAGATTGCCCAAAGAACCCCAATAATATGCCAAAAATCACGCCTATCAACGTTATTGGATTGGTGGTAGACTCCACAGGAAGTGTCACTTCCACTGCTCCGGTATAGGTAGTCACTAGAGCTCAAGCATTGCAGCAAAACCAAGGGATAGACCAGGAAAAGAGCCCAACAGCTAGTGAAACTGAGAGCATAACCAAGAAAAGGACTAGAGCTTGGAAAGATAGTCGAGAAAGAATGAAAAGACAATGGGCTAAAAAGATGAGTGAACTTGAGGAAAGCATAAGAGAAACCAAAGCCAGGATAACTGAACTCACATCTCAAACTCCCTCTCACACTACCCCACCACCACCTTTCCCATCGCCATCCGACCAGCCACCTTCCAACCCGCCTCACCTAAACCCACCACCCCCTAGAGTAGGATCAGTCCTAGCAGATCCCACTCCCGAAGACCTTAATATGATGCTTAAAGCATATCAGGCCAGAATCCAAGAAGGGCCAACCATAACCGATCATGAAAAATGCTACCCTAGAGCCGAGCTAGAGCTTGAACGAACTAAAATTTGTGCCAAAATGGTGGAATTGGCTCAGACCATGTTTGAAGCTAGTCGCCTCTTTAACATCTCTAGCTCAGCTAAGACGCAGTTACATTTTGATGGACTGCTAGAAAGAATAGAGAGGCTAATTGCACAATCAGAAAAGGAACCTGCCCCCCAAAGAAAGGAAAGGGCAAGAGAACCGATAAGCCAGCCTCTTCAGGAAGCCCATGTGCCTCCTCAAGAAGCTTATCTTTCCCCCCAAAAGGCAGATGAGCCTCCCTCGAAAGCTCACAGGTGGCCTACATTCCTTCTCAGGGAGCATATGAGCCTGTTCGGAAAAGTAATAGAATAAGTAATCCCCTCCAGGAAGCTGGTGCTCCAAACATCTATGAGAGCGAGGAAAGAGCCAACGATAGAATAAGCCCTCCTTCCCAGGTTGCTTATGTGCCTAATTCTACGGAGCCAGACACTTCTTCTTCTATGAATCGGTTTGCACCAGACTTCCTACGAGAAATTCAAGAAGATAAATGGGATAACGAAAGTGAAGTCGCCCCTCCCTTTGAACTTATGGATGATGCACACGACCAATTCCCACAAGACATCCCATCTATTTACGGGGAACATGAGAGTACTCAGTCTCACGAGAGATTGGACTTTGAATCCAATTCCATACAAGAGCTACCCCATTTCACAGGCCCATGGGAAGCAAAGTCCACGTGTATGAGAGCACCCACAGTCATGGTAAGAAACGAAGATTCAGTCATACCTAGGAACACAGAGGTAGTCAAGAACACTAACGTGTAGTGCAATCTCAAGTTAGAAGAGCCACTCAAGGTTAGACCTGAATCGTGGAAACATGTAACCAAACAAGTACCTGAGATAGCAAAACCTCGTTCCCACGTAGGATCACATAGGACAGTGCCAGAGATACCCTTGGATAAGATAGGAGATATGTGTGAAGGTGAAGAAGGGAACACCTATCTTCCCATTACTTATCAGGAGTACACCACCAAGGCAATTTTGGACTCAGGTGCAGGAGTTGCAATTGCCACCACCTCCCTATGGAAGCGTTGGGGCAAGCCGGCACTCAGGCCAACGAGAATGAAATTGCAGATGGCCGATGGTCACATAGAGAGACCCCTAGGATTGCTAGAAGGAATAACTCTCACCACTTGTGGTGTCGAGTTTGAACATACCTTTGCTATATGTGACTTTAGCAAAAATCATGCCTATGAGATGATTTTGGGACGACCATTCATGCGACAGTTGCAAGTGGTACAGGATTGGGGAACTAATTCCTTGTACCTGCAACACTTAGGTGTTACGACCAAAGTCAATCTCAAGGATTACTCTCATAGAGATGTCCCTCCTATCCAATGGAATCCCATCCATAGAGCCAAAGATGACACGGAATCTGTGCATTCCATAGGGTCTGGATCCTCATGGATGCATGAAGACACTCATTTATGGATGTGCAAGGTTGCAGTAGAAGAAGAGAAGAGAGAGAAAGCCAGAGAGGTAGGTGCAAAAGAAACACATAGATCAATTCAAGACCCAGCCTATGCACCTGTAGTTTTTCCTGATGAGGAATTTGAACCCCATGGCTGGGCAGAAATCCTAGCAACAATGGACGTAGCCATCAATGAAGAACAATGGACACCTCACTGTGATGAGGATGGCTATGATATTTCAGTCTTCTCCATAGAGCCAATCATGGGAGAGGCAGTTCTAGAAGAATGCGAACCTAGCCCTGATGCCTTTGAGGATGCAAGTGACTCCGACCTAGAGTCAATCATTATGGACCCACCATTTGCATCAGATGAAGAATACTTCCATGAAGTAGAATTTCAACCCCAGAGACATGGAGAGCTTACAAATGATGTAAGATTAGCCACACATGTGACCCCAAAGGAAGAAGGAAAGAAACGGAAGAAGAGAGAAGTCTCACCAGAAGAGGAAGAATCTTTGTTTGAGGTCCCAGAAAATTTTAAGAAGTATGAGATAGACGACAGGAGAGTCATGATAAGAATGCCTAAACGACAGGCACAAGCAGGAGAGGCCTATGATAACAAAGAAACCACCAAGAAAATCGTAGTGGCCCTAGAAGAAGGAGAGGAGAGGTGCACGTACATAGGCCATGACCTAACAGACGAAGAAGAGCAAGAATTGATAGCCTTGTTAAGAGAATACAAAGATGTGTTCGCTTGGAGTTACAAGGATTTGAAAGGTGTTGACCCTGACATATGCTCACACACCATCCCCATGACCTCAGATGCTAAACCCTCTCAGCAAAAGCCCTACACATATAACGATAATTACGCTGCTAAGATCAAAGAAGAGATAGATAGACTGGTTGAAGCTGGATTTATCTACGAAATTGAGCACACTGAATGGGTATCCCCCATCGTAGTGGTGCCCAAGAAGAATGGCAAGCTTCGTGTGTGCATTAACTTGAAAAAGGTTAATGCAGCCACGATTCGAGATAACTATCCGCTTCCCATCACAGAACACCTCTTAGAAAGAGTGGCAGGCAAGGAAGTGTACAGCTTCCTTGATGGATTTTCGGGTTACAATCAAGTAGCCATAGCTCCAGAGGATCAGCATAAGACAGCCTTTGCCACAGAATGGGGCATTTTCGCCTTCAGAGTAATGCCATTTGGGCTTACCAATGCACCAGCTACCTTCCAAAGGCTGATGTGCCATGTATTTAAAGAGTTCCTGAGGAGAAACTTAGAAGTCTACGTTGATGATCTTTGTGCTCATTCGAACATTAGGCAAACCCATATCCCTAAACTCAGGCAAATCTTCGACAAATGTAGAGAATATCAGGTTTGCCTGAACCCAGAAAAATGTGTTTTTATGGTCAGGCAGGGCAAGATTCTAGGACACATTGTGTCAAAGAATGGCATATCTACTGACGAAGAGAAAGTGAGAGCCATAGCAGAGCTACCCAGGCCAAAGAATGTCAAGGAAGTACAAGCTTTCATGGGGCATTGTGGATATTACCGACGGTTTATACACATGTATGCCATCATAGCAAAGCCTCTGTATGGACTTCTGACAAACTTTGAGTGGACGGATGAATGTGAGAATTCCTTCCAGGAGCTTAAACGAAGATTATGTTCAGCACCAATCTTGACCACACCAGATTGGAATAAGCCATTCCATGTTCACGTGGATGCATCCAATTATGCTATTGGGTGTGTGCTTGCTCAACCTACTGGTGAAGGCAATATGGATCTCCCAATTGCCTATGCCAGTAGACAATTGAATGCAGCTGAACGAAATTACACCACTACGGAGAGAGACGGCTTAGGCATGGTATATGCAGTTAAGAAATTTAGACACTATTTGCTTGCAAACAAGTTTAAATTTTTTACTGACCATCAAGCATTGTTATATCTCGTAAACAAGCCATGCAATACAGGAAGATTAGTAAGATGGTTTCTCTTGCTAATGGAATATGATTTTGAGATTGTGGTAAGGAAAGGTAGGACTCATTTGAGAGCAGATCATCTCTCTCGGCTCACATCTGGAGAAGCCCCACAAGGAGTATCAGATGACCTTCAAGATGCTTACTGGTTTAACTTGGAAGTGGTACCGCAGTGGGCTAAGCCATTAGTGCCAGTATTGACATACGGGCCTAACCATCCAGTAGTAAACACACAGAATAGAGAGGTTGTGAAAGCCCAAAAGTACCACATCATGGCAGGAAGCATGTACAAGCACACGGATCAAGGAATCTTGGCTTGTTGTGTAGAAGAGGACGAGTATGCGAAGTGGTTGCAATTAGCACATGTAGGTGCATTAGAGCAACACTACTCAAAACAACGAACCCTACAGACTCTAAGGAGACTAGGAGTACATTGGCCAACTATGGAAGCTGATGTCCAAAAGATGTGCAAGGAATGCCCAATCTGTTGCACTAAACCACCTGTGGAACATGCCACTCTTTATCAAGTGTCCATTGTGCCAGATTGGAGTGAACCACTAGTATCCTTCCTGAGGACGAAAACATTTCCTCCAGATATGACCTTGGCTAGGAAAAGGAGTTTAGAACAAGAAGCCCAAGATTACTCACTCATTGGTGATAATCTATATAAGCGTGGTAAAGATGGTTACCTAAGGCTATGTGTCCATGAAAGTGAATATCTCAAGATCTTGGAAACTGCTCACCAAGGTGTAGCAGGAGGACACTTTGGACCAGATCGGGTGATCAAAGCAATTCTATTTGCGGGCTTCTGGTGGCCAACCCTTCACCTGGATGCACATACCTATGTGAAACGATGTGATGTCTGTCAGAGAACTCAGTATCCTATACGTAAAGATGAGATGCCACTGAAACCTATGATGGGTGGACGTGCATTCTCTAAGTGGGGAATAGACTTCGTGGGTCCTATTAATCCCCCAGCTAAGGGTTCCCATGCAGAATATATCATTGTTGCGACGGACTATCTAACAAAGTGGGTAGAGGTAAAAGCCACAACGAAGAACGATGCTCAAACAACTACTAAATTCTTGTTTGAGAATGTATTCACAAGATACGGGCTACCTATAGAATTAGTAAGTGATAGAGGCACTCACTTCTTGAATGAAGTTATTGAAAATCTGCTCCAAGAATTCTTGGTAGTGCATAAGAAATCTGCCCCCTATCACCCTCAAGCAAATGGCCAGGCTGAGAGCACAAACAAGATCTTGTGCAATGTACTGACGAAATTAGTGAACACTAAACGCTCTGATTGGGACAAACAGCTACACCATGCTGTTTGGGCATACCGAGTCGCCTACAAAACAGTACTCCAAGCCACCCCCTTTCAGATGGTGTTTGGCCAAAATGCGGTGCTACCCTTGGACTTCTTGATACCTACATTGAAGGTAGCACAAGAGCACGAATGGACGGGTCATGAACTCTCCTCTAGACTTTTTGACCTTGAACGATTAGGAGAAACGAGACTGAGAGCAGCTGCAGGGATATATGCAGCTAAGAAGAGACAGAAGGCATACTTTGATGCCCATGTGAAGGATAAGGGCTTGAAAGCGGGAGATCTAGTTTTAGTCTACACATTGAAACAACATGCAAGGAAGCTAGAGAAGAGAGGCTACGGACCTATGATCATCAATAGGATCTCAATAAGTGGAGCAGTGCAACTAGCCACATTAGAAGGCGACGTTCTCCCAAGCTATATTAGCGGATGCAGAGTCAAGTTGTATCAGGAACCCCTCACGGAGGAAATGCTAAGTCGACTCAATGCTGCTAAGAAACGCAAAGAGGAGGAGAAACGAATTCGAGAAGAAGCTCAAGCGGAAGCCTTAGAGCGCATAAGGAGAATGAAATTAAGAAGACAAGGTAGAGAGCTTCCTAGGCAAGATGCATATGCAGATCAAGGGTATGACGTAGCTATGTGTGAAGTTTCAGGTATTAGCTCACCTAGAATAACTAACCGACGTCCTTTCATAACCTTAGACGTAGGACAAGGAAAGAGTGCAAGGACTGTAAGAGCATTGATCGACTCAGGGGCAGCCACTAGTGTTGTTAAATTGTCTTTCTGTCAAGAGTTGCACTTAACTGTCAATCGTGTGGAAGCATATCTCATAGGATTGGGAGGTGTGGAAACCCCTTGCATAGGCGAGGTGGAACTTCCCCTCTATATTCATGATGAAGCACTGACAGTTAAAGTACTAGTATGTCAAGATGAGGATCTCACGGAACCCCTCGTCTTGGGTCAAGACTGGACCTATAACCAAGTAGTCAACTTAAACCTAAGAAGTGGGTTTCTTCAGGTTTGGGTTAATCATAGTCGAATTACAGTAGAGTTGGATAATGGAGCACCCAAGGAACTAGGAAAGGCACAGACTCCTAGTCCTTCCAGGAATACACATGAAGATGACCATGTTGTTCTTGTCCAAAACTATGTGTTGCAGAGGAATGATATTCGCAAAAAAGGAGTCAGGGATGCAAAGGAACTCCCTTCTTTTCCAAAGGCCAGAAGGAGGCAGCAACCAAAGGTGGATCAAAGGCAGAAGAAGCAGAGTACTACCTATGTCCGAGATCAAAAGTACCTGCGCAGCAAAATGTCCCAGCAAGTGAAACAAGTGTGGGTACTGAAAGGCGAACACCCGGTTGCACTCCCGCCAACTACACGGGCTAAGTCTCTTATTAGTAACCAACAACACGACATTAATAAGAAGTCTTGCAGAAATTCTCCTGCTAACGTGAAAGCTATTTGGGTGCCCAAGAAGTCGATGAAGGCTAGCCCACAATCAAGACAAATTTGGGTGCCTAAGGCTTGCTTGCGGGCGCAAATGGCTACGCCGAGGCCACAACCTACACAGTGTAATCCATTCACTCGCGCAGCCAGCATTCACTCGTTTTCAACACTCAAGAACACACCAAGGCCCATGCGCACGCACATAATCACTTGTAAATGGGTCCCTAAAAGGCCTCATTTTCAAACCGAGACACCGATAAAGCTCTCTAGAGTCTCCACGAAACCAAAAGCAAAACCCATCCACTGCATTTGGCGGCCTCAGACTTGTACCAAACCCCCAGACCCCATTTGTAAATCCATTGTTGAAGCTCAAGGTCAAGGACAAAGCATGGAAGCGCATCAAGGAAGTGGACACACAAGAAGAAGGAGCAACTAGGGAGCTCTAAGAAGCACCTGTCAAATTTTCAGAAGAAATCCCTACAAAAATAGTGATTTTGATCACTAAAAACCATTGTAAATACCATTTCCCATTTTTATAACTCCATTTTGTTCAAGCCGAGGAGTCCTCGAGCTTGAGGAGTATTAGAACTACCATCCTACCAATTTTCATAATTTTTAGACTCCGTTTGAGCCCCAAATAAGCCCTGGAACCTATTTTTTAACTAAGCCGGACACTAGGTCTGGACAGGGCCAAAACCACTCAAAAACTATAAAAAGGGCTGGAGAGCTCATTTTGGAGGTTGGCTGATTGTAGATTTCAGTTTTGTAAGAGAGCTCTTGTATAATCGAAGCTTTCCATTGTTCCACTCTTTGCTCTTACGTTGTGCGCGTGTGTGTGTATGTGTGTGCATGCTTGTGTGCTTTCACTCACGCACTTGTGCCATCACTTGCTCACGGTCTTCATACCGGTCCTCACGTCTCCACGGATTGACATTTATGAGGTGTATCTCCTCACGTTGGTGCTCACCATTGTGCTAGAGTAACACCAAATTTGGCGCCGTTGCCGGGGAGAGAGCTTGGAGGACGAGCGTGTGACGGTAAGACATAGAGTAGCGACGTTGGAAGGTAAAAAAATCATCATTTTCAGTTCAGTTTTTGAATTTTCCTTCTTCTTCATCTTCATCACCATCACCATCACCATCTCCAGCAAGTTCAGCAGGTACAGAATTCTTCTGCACAGTCCCCGAGGCGTCGAGCTCGAGCTATCGCGACACTCCGAAAACTTCGACTAATCGCGTTTCTGAGTGCACCACGACACTGCGCAGGCTGAGAGCTCCTAGGATCTTTAGACAGAACTAAAAAATTCACCATATCCCGAGCTATCGCGACACCTCACGACCTATCGCGACACCTCGCGACCTATCGCGACACCTCGCGACCTATCGCGACACCTCGCGACCTATCGCGACACCTCGCGACCTATCGCGACACCTCGCGACCTATCGCGACACCTCGCGACCTATCGCGACACCTCGCGACCTATCGCGACACCTCGCGACCTATCGCGACACCTCGCGACCTATCACGACACCTCGCGACCTATCGCGACACCTCGAGACCTATCGCGACACCGCGACACCTCGCGACCTATCGCGACACCGCGACCCGACCTATCGCGATACACGGCCTTTAACACATGAAAAATTAGGGTTATTTTTGAGTGAATTGAAGGGTAGTTGAGCTTAATTTTAGGCACCTTGGTATAACTTTAGAACCTCGGAAGTGAGCAAAAGACCTAGAAATCAGAGAGGGATCTCCTGAACCCTGAGAGCCTGTTTGGACCCCTAAGTGCCTGAATGGTCATAACTTCACCATACGAACTCAGATTAATGAGATTTAGGTCTCGTTGGAAAGCTTGTTGAAAATCCTACGTGGACCTCGACTGGTTTTTTGTAGAATCATACGTGGAGTTTTAGAACATGTATTTTCAAGTTGGCCTTTAGGTGAGACTAGGTGGTCCTAAGATTGAGGGGGTACGGTGAGCTACTCCAGGGGGACTACAAATATTGATGTGTGTCTGTCAATTACTTGTGGTAAGAGAGCTATACTGACTGGTGAGCTTTTGCAGGAACATTGTGTGCACTCAAGGCAATCCAAAGCAAGCTAGCAAGGGTGAGTACCAAGCTTGCGAGAAGGCTTCCTGGGCTTGTGTAGCAGTCTGGTCAACCAGCTAATTGAGGTTGGAAGATCTCTCAACCCTCCTTGGTCAATTCCTAGCATAGGCTAAGTACGACTTAGGTGTGGTAATTAATTAGGGCAACGTTAGGCACGAATCAAGTCCAAGAGTATTAATCAACCAAGTGCAAGAAGTAAGTAGGTCTTAAGTGCGAAAACTCTAAGGGACATAAGGTAAACTGGAGTCGATCACTCATCAAGTGCGGAAATTCACTTAAGTACTCCTAACGACGCGATTTCAGACAAGACCATAAACATAATATTCAACTCAAAAGAACAAAGTGATGGGTGCAAATTAACCTGCAACGAGAGTGTGCTTAGGTCCAAGGGGGTAGATAAATCAGGCATATGAACCTTAGATCAAGCAGACACTTGGGCCGAGACAGACAAAGCCTCAGATCTTCTGAAGATAGTGTCAATCACACTGCCAAGTCTTGGGCTCAACAGCTTAGTGGTTATCCTTACACACGAAGCTCAGAAACCAGTGACTCGGAAATGTCCTTTAGCATGGAAAGACCCACACGTAGCTCAGGCACTGTCTGTTTACAGACACCAGTAGGTCCCTATAAGACCCAATTGGAGTATATCAGGACCAACCAATTAGGTGCTCGCATCTATGAGGATGGTCTAAGACGATCAGTGGTTCAACTCAAGAATCCTGACCAACCCTTTGGACTTGAACAACCAGTGGTCAAGTTTGAAGAGGGTGCTTACATTGATAAGGAAGGAACAATGTATGTGGTTACCAACTTACCAGATCGGACAGATGAGTTTGGAAATATCATTCCTGAGAATGAGATAGGAAACCTAGAGAAAGGGAACCTAGGAAGAGAACCCAAGACCCCTAGAGGTAAGTCAGTCTTGACTAGAGTGATCACTCCAGAATGGATTCCTCAAGATAACAAAAGCATAGAACTATTCGTGAATAGAGAAACGGAGGAAGCCTTTTGGAGATTTAGGCCAGATCAACCCAGCCCAGTAGTCACCATCTATGAATTCAAGGACCCCGAGACACCAGGGAAAGCTGTCTATCTAGATCACACATCTTAGAAGTTATTCTTGGTATCAGATCATGACAGACATGCTTACACTTGGCAAGGTGAATCAATCTTCCCTCCACCAAGATCTAATGTTTCCCAGGGCCTCCAGGGAGCCGGATCATCCAAGGCTCATGAAACCCAGAGGGAAAGAACTAGAGAGAGACCGGAAGTAAGCTTTGCAGACACAATGGGCAGAGACAGATCAGGATATGGAACGGAAAGACTTGAAAGGGAGAGACATAGAGTTCATAGGCATCAAAGAAATGATCATGATTTCCCATTGCCTAGACCACGAGAGCACTCAAGAACCCTTAGACCCTCTCAAGTGGTTAAGACAATGAAGAACTACTTTGATGGATTTGGAGATCCTTATGATCATGTGGCAGAGTTCAAACAAGCGCTAAGAGCCGAACAGGTTGAAGACTTATTCACCCAGTTCGAGGCATTTGGTTTGACTCTTAAGGGTACTGCCTTAGCTTGGTTTCAACCTCTAAACAGTCGCAACTATAGAGAGATAGGTCAGCTGCTAGAAGAATTCATTGTGGAATTTTCCAAAAGCGGTATCAGGCATAACACATCATCCTTGATCCACAGCTTCAAGCAGACACCCCAAGAAACAGTACGACTTGCAGGAAGAAGGTTTAGACTGTACTTGGAAAGATGCCCTGCACCAGAATTACCCACATCAGCCAAACAGGTGGCACTGTTTTTAGATGGCCTATTGAGCACAAAATTAAGGTCATATGTATACTTGAAAGAGCCTAGATCCATAGAAGAGTGTATACGGATATGCATTGACATAGAAGACAACTTGGGTGAGGAGTTAGGACTATCCAAACTCTATAAGGACTCTGATAGTTCTACAAGTCATACCTCTAGAGCCTCCACTGAGATAGATGAGATAGCTGAGCAAGTGGCCAAAAAGCTAGGAGTTCAAAATAGACAAATGCCAAGGGTCACCTCCTTGAAGCGATGTTATACATGTGGAGGAGATCACATGACTAATGTTTGCCCGTTGACGACTCAACCTCAAGGAAACCCTAATGCTCTATATTGCACCATTGAGAGGAAATATACGAATCATACGACCCACGATTGTCCCTATAACAGGCAGGCTGTTAGACAAAATTATCAGCAACCTTACCAGCAGGGTAGGTATCAGAATCAGTACCAACAGCCATATTATAGGCCACAACAATATCAACCTCAATACCAGCAGCAATATCAGGCACCATATAGGCCACAACCAGTCCTAGGAAACCAACCGCCAGCTCCTGCCAATGTGATCCCAGTTAAATATACGATGGCGGAGGAGAACCCTAATAGAGCATTGGTGCCACTAACCCCATTGGTCTCAAAAAATGATTCTCACACTCATGGTTCAGACTACTTCCATGAAGATAGTCCACATGCTTATTATATACAGTCACCTGAGCAAAGTGAGACTTCTCAATATCAATATGAGGCACCACCTATGGAACAAAATTGGGAGCCAGAATACTCCAATGTCATGTATACAAATCCAAATCCTAGGCCCCAATTGAGACAAGTAAGACCACAAGCCCCTAGAGGACCATGCTTTAGATGTCAGGGCGACCATTTCATTCGTGAATGCCCCCACCAACCAGCTCTAGGACAAGGGCAAAACATTACGATACAAGGCTTTTGTCCTGAGTGCGGCAAGGAACATCTTCCTAGAGAGTGTCCCAGAAATCCCTCTAGTGCACCCAAGGTTACACCCATCAACGTGGTTGGCTTAGTGGCAGATTCAAGTTCAAGTAGCAGTAATGTGGCTCCTGTACAGGCAGTTACTCGGGCACATGCTGCACAACAAGCAAAACCATCCGAGCAATCGGAGTCAAGTGAGCCAAGAGAACCTAGTAAGAGGAAACCAAGAACATGGAAGGATACCAGAGAGAAGGCTAATCGCAAGTGGAACAAAAAGATATCTGAAATAGAAGAAAGTCTAAAAGATGCCAAAACAAAAATAGAAGACATTGCATCTCAAAGCCCCTCACATACCGAAGCTCCAGCCACTCCACCTCATTTCACCCCACCACCCATTGTAAATAACCCACAATCAGGGTCGGTTCTTGCAGATCCAACCCCAGAAGGCTTGGACATGATGTTCAAGGCCTACCAGGCTCGTCTTCAAGAAGGGCCAACAGTTGCAAACCTAGACAAGAGTTACCCTAGAGCAGATTTAGAGATTGAACGGATGAAAATGTGCATGAAAATGGTAGAACAAGCTCAAGCTATACTTGAGACTAGTCAAAAGTTCAATCAGACAACCTCTGTCAAACTGGATTTGCAATTCCAAGGCTTAATAGAAAGATTAGAGCAGTTGGTAAACAAACCACAAGTTTCTTTACCTCCACAGGCTCAACCAGTTATTGAAAGAGGAAGCCCTCCACCAATGGGAGCTTATGTTCCTAATTCCACGGATGCTGGAACACCTCCTTCAATTCAACAGTACTCTCAAGAGTTCTTGCGGGAAATACAGGAAGAGAAATGGGCCAAGGAGAAGGGTAATTCCCCTCCTATTCCTGAGATTGATGATCTTCATGATCAATTTCCCCAAGACATTCCGTCTATCTATGGAGACCAAGCAGAGCAACAAGAAGATGAGAGATTAGATTTTGAATCTAATTCCTTACAAGAGTTGCCTCATTTCACAGGCCCATGGGAATCTGAATCTCTCCAGATCAAAGCTCCCACAATATTCGTAAGAAATGAAGACTCAGTGATTCCAAGAAACACTGATGTTATGAAGAACACTAAGGTTCAATGTCATCTCACTGTGGAAGAGCTGCTCAAAGCAAAACCTAAGCTCTGGAATCATGTGAAGGATCAGGTTCCAGAACTTGAATCCAATATGCCAAAAGTAGGCTCTAAGCAAAAAGTTCCAGAGATACCTCTCGACAAGATGGGAGACATGAGCGAAGGTGAAGAAGGTAACACTTATCTTCCGATCACCTATCAAGGTTACACAACCAAAGCAATTGTAGATTCGGGTGCTGGTGTTGCTATTGCGACCACTTCCTTATGGAAGCGATGGGGCAAACCCACACTAAGACCAACGAGAATGAAACTTCAAATGGCAGATGGTCATTTTGAAAGACCTCTAGGATTGCTTGAAGGGATAACTCTAACCACTTGTGGTGTAGAGTTTGAACATACATTTGCTATATGTGACTTTGAGAAAAATAATGTCTATGAGATGATCCTAGGAAGACCCTTCCTACGACAATTGCAAATAGTACAGGATTGGGGAACCAACTCCTTGTACTTACAACACTTAGGGGTCACAACCAAGGTCAATCTGAAGGATTACACCTTCAGAGATGTACCACCCCTACAGTGGAATCCTATCCACAAAGCAAAAGAAGATTCAATCTCTGTGCATTCTGGAAGTTCACCTGATCCATCTTGGCTGCATGAAGATACTCACTTGTGGATGTGCAAGGTCGCTGAGGAAGAGGAAAAGCGCCTAAAAGCGAGAGAAGAAGGAACTTCCCCAGGAGATAGACCAATAAACGACCCAGCCTATACACCGATGATTTTTCCAGATGAGGAATTTGAGCCTCATGGCTGGGCAGAAATCTTAGCTACCATGGACATTGCGGTCAACGAAGAACAATGGACACCTCATTGTGATGAGGAGGGTTATGATATCTCAGTGTTCATGTGTCAGCCCCTGTTGGAAGAGTGTGATCCTAGTGAGTTCATAGAAGAAGAAGAGAATAACGATGATCTAGAATCCATTGTGATGGATACTTACTTTGACTCAGAGGAACACTATTTAGAAGACATAGGAGTGTTGACCCAAAAAGAAGAAGAACCCCTCACGAGTATTAAAACGATAAATTCAAAGGAAGGAAGTAAAGGAGGTCAAAAGAAAAAGAAAAGAAAAGCGGTGAAACAAGAAGAGGAAGAATCATTGTTTGAAGTACCAGAAAATTTCAAGAAATATGAAGTGGAAGACCGAAAAATTTTGGTACGGATGCCTAAGAGAGAGGCCATTATAGGAGAAACATATGACAATAAAGAAAGGACCAAAAAAATTGTAGTGACCATTGAAGGGAACGAAGAACGATGTACGTACATAGGAGATGACCTAAATGCAAAAGAAGAAGCAGAGCTTGTAGCTCTATTAAGGGAATATAGGGATGTGTTCGCATGGCACTATAGAGACTTGAAAGGAGTAGATCCAAAGATTTGCTCTCATACGATTCCGATGACCGCTGATGCCAAGCCCACCAAACAAAAGCCCTACACATATAATGACAATTATGCAGCCAAAATAAAGGAGGAAATTGACAGGCTGATTGAGGCTGGATTCATCTATGAGATTGAGCACACTGAATGGGTGTCCCCCATTGTGGTGGTGCCAAAGAAGAATGGGAAATTGCGAGTGTGCATTAACCTTAAAAAAGTTAATGCCGCTACAATCAGAGATAGTTATCCACTTCCAATCACCGAATATCTATTGGAGCGTGTTGCAGGCAAGGAAGTTTATAGCTTCCTTGATGGATTTTCAGGTTACAACCAAGTAGCCATTGCCCCCGAAGATCAACACAAAACGGCATTTGCCACAGAATGGGGAATCTTTGCATTTCGTGTGATGCCATTTGGGCTCACCAATGCACCTGCAACATTCCAAAGGCTCATGTGTCATGTCTTCAAAGAGTTCTTCCGGAAGAGCTTAGAAGTATATGTGGATGATTTATGCGCTCATTCCTAAGAAAGAAGTTACCGCATCCCTGAGCTCAGACAAATCTTCCACAAGTGTAGAGATTATCGAGTTTGTCTGAACCCAGAGAAGTGTGTTTTCATGGTACGACAAGGTAAAATCTTAGGTCACATTGTCTCTAAGAATGGAATTTCAACAGATGAGGACAAAGTAAGAGCAATAGCAGAGCTGCCCAGGCCAAGGAATGTTAAAGAAGTACAAGCCTTTATGGGCCATTGTGGATATTACCGTAGGTTTATCCACATGTATGCCATCATAGCTAAACCTCTTTATGGCCTGTTAACAAATTTTGAGTGGAACGAGGAATGCGAGAAGTCCTTCAACGAGCTGAAAAGACGTTTGTGCACTGCACCAATATTGATTACTCCGGATTGGAGCAAACCCTTTCATGTCCATGTAGATGCTTCCAATCATGCAATAGGATGTGTGCTAGCACAACCCACAGGTGAAGGAAACCTAGATTTGCCGATAGCATATGCTAGTAGGCAATTAAATGCAGCTGAACGAAATTATACCACAACGGAGAGAGAAGGCTTAGGCATGGTATATGCTGTGAAGAAGTTTAGACACTATTTATTGGCCAATAAGTTCAAATTTTTCACTGATCATCAAGCTTTACTATATTTGGTCAATAAACCTTGCAATACAGGCCGCTTAGTGAGATGGTTCCTCTTACTAATGGAATACGACTTTGAAGTTGTTGTCAGGAAAGGTAGAACCCATATTAGGGCAGACCATCTTTCTCGCATCACTTCAGGAGAGCCACCGCAAGGAGTGTCTGATGAATTGCCCGATGCTTATCTGTTCAATTTAGAAGTTATTCCTAAATGGGCAAATAAGTTGGTACCAGTCCTAACCTTCGGACCTGCAAATAAAAATGTGAAGGCAAGCAAAGAAGAAATTGTAAAATCACAAAAGTATCAAATATTGGCAGGAAGTGTGTACAAGCAAGATACCGAGGGCGTATTAGCTTGTTGTGTCGAGGACGATGAACATACTAGTTGGTTGCAACAAGCCCATGAGGGACTGCTAGGAAATCACTACCCTAAACAACGAACATTGCAGAATCTAAAACGTTTAGGAGTGTATTGGCCTAGCATGGACAAAGAAATACAGGAGTGGATCCAGAATTGTCCAGGGTGCCAGACGAGACCCCCAGTGGAGCATGCCACTCTTTATCATGTGTCATTAATCCCAGATTGGAGTGCTCCATTGGTTGAGTTCATGAGATCGGGAACATTACCCAATCAAGCTAGTCTTGCAAGAAAACGGAGCATGGAGCAAGAGGCTCAAGATTATGCCTTAGTAGGAGACAACCTATATCGAAGAGGCAAGGATGGTTACCTAAGACTGTGCGTTCATGAATCAGACTATTTGAAAGTCTTAGAAACTGCACACAGCGGTGCTGCAGGTGGACACTTTGGGCCTGACAGAGTAGTTAAGACCATTCTATTCTCAGGACATCTCCTTAGCAAAGAAAAGGCAAAAGGCATACTTTGATGCCCATGTAAAGGATAAAGGATTGAAGGAAGGAGATCTAGTGCTGGTTTATATGCTAAAGCAACATGCCCGCAAATTGGAGAAACGAGGATATGGACCCATGATCATTAATAGACTCTCCACTAGCGGCGCAGTTCAATTGGCCACTTTAGAAGGTGATATCCTACCAAACTATATTAGTGGATGCCGAGTCAAGTTATATCAAGAACCTCTTACAGAGGAAATGCTCATGCGACTCAACACTGCTAAGAAGCGAAAAGAAGAGGAGTTAAGGGTTAGAGAAGAAGCACAAGCAGAGGCTAGAGAGCGCATCAGAAGAAATAAGTTACGGCGGCTAGGCCTAGATGTCAACACAAAAACTCCAAAATATCACATGGACATGTGCCAGAAATCGGGCATAACTACTTCTCGAATAATTGATCGACGGCCCTTTGTGACTATAGAGGTAGGACAAGGAAAGAGTGTAAGGACTGTGAGAGCATTGGTTGACTCAGGAGCAGCAACTAGTGCAATTAGACTTTCATACTGCCAAGACCTGCAATTGAACATCGAGCCCATAGAAGCCTATCTCATAGGTTTAGGAGGCGTGGAAACCCCTTGTTTGGGAGAGGTGGAACTTCCCATCTACCTTCAAGATGTTCCAATCAAAGTCAAAATGCTAGTGTGTCATGATGAGGACCTCACAGAGCCACTTGTCTTGGGTCAAGATTGGATTTACGACCATGTTGTCAACTTGAACCTAAGAAGTCAACTTCTTCAAGTTTGGGTATATAATCAATGCATTACAGTAGAATTGGAGAATCGCATGCCCACTGACATTGACACCACACACTCTCTTTGTTCCTCTAAGGCTAATCTTCTCGAACAAGATGTTGTAGATGTCAAAAGCTCTATGATCCAGACGGACGCAATCACGGAAGGACAGTCGCAAAGGCAAGATGAACCTTCTTCTTGTTTTTCAAAGAGTAAAGCATCCACAGTAGTTCAACCTCAGAAGCAAGCAAAACGGTGCAAGACAGCCAGTCTATCAAATAGACAAAGAGCCTTCAAGAGAAAAGAAGTGTTGGGCATGACACAGATCTGGGTAACGAAAGGAGTGCAACCATCGACGTTGCCGCAAAGATTCCCACCCAACCAGATCGACCATGGAAAAAGAAGAACCAAGCACCTACGACAGGCTCAAGCACGACTAATCCAACAAATTTGGGTACCGAAGCTATCAAAGAAGGTCGACCACAATCATGTACAAATTTGGGTGCCTAAAAACTTAGCTACAGCTCAACACGGGCGATTACAGATGTGGGTACCCAAGAAGCTCTTACATACACAACGGCCTATGCTCCCCACCATGCAAAAGGTCTCAACAAAGAAGCCAAGGGTAAGAACAGAGCACAAAGACCAAAAGAAGATAAACTCAACCCTTCTATAAAAATAAGCAGGCACTCACCCAGGATATGGGTTTGGAAGCCAAAAGCACAAGCAACATCCACAGAACCAAGGGGCCAACCACACTGGATACCAAAGTTTGGACAGCATCCAAAGAAGAACTGGCCTGAGGTGATCTCTACAGGGTCAAATACTATTTGGAAATGGGTTCCCATTAGGAGGATTACATCATTTCGAGATCCAATCGACACCTCCAAACAAAGAATGCATCAACTATGCGAGTAACATCAAAAGCCTCGACGTGCAGCAACCATATGCCTTTGGCATAACCCAGTCGTTTGCACCATTCAGGTCATGCATTTCCAAAGTATGCATCAATATAGGGCCACCTTACATGGCCGTGCATAGACACAATTAAGAAATCCCAGGCACATGAGACACAATTTTCACATGCAAAATATGTTATTGATACTAACCTCTTTCTTCTTGTTGGATGCCATCGTGTTCAAAAAAAAAAAAAAAAAAAAAAGGGAAAAGAAGAGGACTGTGCTGGAAAATGATCATCAGCGGACTTTCAGCAAGGACATCCATCAACAAAAAGGCCAAGACAAGGGTCAAACACCATGCTGGAACCACAACACGAAGAGATGAAGATCAACGGACCCTTCACCATGGTAAGCTGTGTATGCTTCAACAACACTATAACCATGATCGATTAAGAAACCTCTTCGTCAGCATACCCTTGAGCACTTAGCTCAAGACCCAATCTCTTGCACCATACTTCTTGCCATGCATTTTCCAAGTACGCATACGTAGGGCCACATTACAAGGCCATGCACAAGGCACATAATTTGTTCAACCCATGCACTAATGCACTTAACCATCATACATTATGGGTTACAAGTACGTGGCATGAAAACTATGAAAGCCATCATTGGAAGAATCAGAGGACATCCCGGTGACCACGACAAGAGCAAGGAAGCCATCCACGATAGAGAGTTGCTCATAATCAACATTGATCACCTCCTTTGAGCAACTAGTCGTTTTGGACAGCTCGCAAATGCACCATCAAGATAGAATACAAGGAAGAGGTAAATACAAAGGAACTACAAACTGCACCATCACTTGTAAATGGGTCCCTAAAAGGCCTCATTTTCAAACCGAGACACCGATAAAGCTCTCTAGAGTCTCCACGAAACCAAAAGCAAAACCCATCCACTGCATTTGGCGGCCTCAGACTTGTACCAAACCCCAAGACCCCATTTGTAAATCCATTGTTGAAGCTCAAGGTCAAGGACAAAGCATGGAAGCGCATCAAGGAAGTGGACACACAAGAAGAAGGAGCAACTAGGGAGCTCTAAGAAGCACCTGTCAAATTTTCAGAAGAAATCCCTACAAAAATAGTGATTTTGATCACTAAAAACCATTGTAAATACCATTTCCTATTTTTATAACTCCATTTTGTTCAAGCCGAGGAGTCCTCGAGCTTGAGGAGTATTAGAACTACCATCCTACCAATTTTCATAATTTTTAGACTCCGTTTGAGCCCCAAATAAGCCCTGGAACCTATTTTTTAACTAAGCCGGACACTAGGTCTGGACAGGGCCAAAACCACTCAAAAACTATAAAAAGGGCTGGAGAGCTCATTTTGGAGGTTGGCTGATTGTAGATTTCAGTTTTGTAAGAGAGCTCTTGTATAATCGAAGCTTTCCATTGTTCCACTCTTTGCTCTTACGTTGTGCGCGTGTGTGTGTATGTGTGTGCATGCTTGTGTGCTTTCACTCACGCACTTGTGCCATCACTTGCTCACGGTCTTCATACCGGTCCTCACGTCTCCACGGATTGACATTTATGAGGTGTATCTCCTCACGTTGGTGCTCACCATTGTGCTAGAGTAACATCCATGATAACTTACTAACCACATCACTATCACTTTACATCATTCCACTTAACTCTTAGGTCTACCGAACGACTAACCACACACACACTTGCACCGAGCACTTACTAACCCATTATTCGCTCCCGACCCTCATGTTAATATTGTAATGGGAACAACAACGATCCTCCCTTGTTCTGTACAATATTAACACGTGTTTGTATATTCTCACAGAGACAGGTAGCAAGAAGTAACATGGCAGATACGGTAGGAACTAGCTCCCAGGCAGGCACCAGCCCCCAAGTGGTGGACATCGAAAGCCTTCCGGTCAAGGAGGAATTAAAGGAAAGACTAGTGGCATTACGGGCATTACATGCCATACCAATTCAGAATCCTCCACAGGGTCATACAATGCCGGTGGGCAAAGCTTCACACTGGTTCAGTGACGTTGCTGGACCTCTGGGTGAAGGCACATATATGTGGGAGTCCGAGGTAGAATTCAATGGACGTTGGGGCAGATACCACTTCTTTACCAGAGAGTTTGAAAAGCTACAGAACAATGAAGGACTGAAGTCGATATGGAAGAAGGCGGGGCTTTATGATTACTTCAAGTTCCAACTACCAAAGCCAGATTTTCTAAGGTGCTCATACTTAATTAGTACCCTCACTCCCAGCAAAGACAAGAAAGGATACAGCTCCTTTGTGCTCCCATCTCTCACAAGGGGCAATGAGGTGAAGCGTTTCCGCTTGACTATCAACTTGGTAAGAGAAGCACTCGACATGAAAGGTATGCACATCCCAACAGAGAAAGAGACTATGGTTCCAAACAATATGAAGAACAGGAATTTGACGAAGTTGAAGGACATGGTTGCGATGACACCTACAATTGCCATTCACTTACGCATGGTCATGCAACATTTCGCATTCCCCGCGTAGGAGAGGTTCACAATGCCCCCCAAAAAGATCTGGTTTAGCCTCTACCTGGCGGATGCTTTTGAATTGTCCAGCCTATTTTCTCCACAAGATGTTTTGTATCATCTCCTGTTTGTACCTCATGCTTATTCCTTAGATCTTCTAAATCTGATAGGAGTGCCACATTTCCTGCCACATGATTTGAACAACCTGAATCTATGTAGAAAACATGCTCATCAGATTTACCTTGTGGCATAGCCATGTTCATGATCAATAATGAATCCTCTTTGTTTGAGTCTTCTGTGTAGTTATTGTAGTCTCTCCTTCCTTTGTAGCCTCCTTGATAGTTTGAATGATTGTAGTTGTTGTAGTTGCCATGATAATTGTTGAACCTTCCTCTTGAGTATCCATATACTTCCTCTATTGTATCCTCTGCCTCTTTGATTCCTGGAATTCCTAAAGCAATTTTCAGTTGTATGATTAGTTAGTCCACAAATAGAACATGAGTTGGAGTCTTGGGATCTCCCCCTACCTTGTCTACCTCCTCTTCCTCTACCTCTGCCATGTCTTCCTCTACCTGCATAGTTAGCTTGATATGTACCTGCTTCATCATCCACTTTCTTTGCCTTTCCTTTGTTATCTTTAGACTTGCTTTTATCCGTGTATAAAGCTGAAGATTGATTACCTTTAGAGATTTCTCCATTTTTTATAACCTTTGCCTCTTGAGTAAGTAGTTGTCCAATGAGTGTGTTGAAATCAGGTACATGCATGTCCATGTACAAATCCATAGCTGTGGTGAATGCTTCCCACTTGTCATCTGCCTTCAAGCCATTGATGACCTGCCTTACAATTTGCTCTTCATCTATTACCTCTCCAATGCTTCCCAATTGATCCACTATGTCCTTGAGCTTTGTGACAAAATCAGTCACATTTTGTTTGGGAGCCTTCTTGAGAGTTGTGAAATCCAGCCATAGTTGATGCTTCCTAGCTTTGGTACTTGAAGAAAAGAAAGCTTCAAGTGCATCCCACACTTCCTGAGATGTCTTACAACTTCTAATGTGAGGCAACAAAAAATCTGAGATAGAGTTGAGGAGATAAAACCTTGCAAGTGCATCCTTGGAGCACCATGTGCTCAATCTTTCTTGCTCTTCTTGTGTTGGTTGACTTTTGTTCCTGAAACTTGGCATAACTTCATCTCCAGCCACATAACCATATAAACTTCTACCTTGGAGATAAGCTTCCACTCTTAATGACCAAGCTGAGTAATTACCTCTATCCAATTTGTCAATTGATGAAGGAAATCCATCTGCCATGTTGTCCAACCTTGCTCTGATACCACTATGAAGAGATGGATAGGTATGTGCTTGAAGATGAAGAGGTGTTGCAAAATCCTTGATCTACACCAGCCAAATGAACTCCAGGAATATATGGTGGGCCCTTTTATCTTGCCAATGGATGTATTAGACACCCTATGTACCTTGGAAGATCACTCTCAAAAATATAGATCAAAACAGATAAGTTGGAGTTAGCTCAGAGGTGAAAACTTGCTATTCTTGGTTCATACACCTGTCCAGTGTTTTACATAATTCTCTGAGCACAGCAGCAATTAACTTAATTCCTCTTGGGGAAGTCTAGGTAACTCAAAGAGCTAACTTTCAAGAGTAATCGCATAAAAAATAATGAACCACACACTGAGAATGAGTTTTAACAAGTGATGACATCATCCCGATTTTCACGGGCTGCTACAAAAATAGACCAGTGAGCAGACAAATCAACATAACTCCAAATGTAGAAATCCAATGATTATGAAAATTTGTATGGTTATACTAGACATTAAGCTCAATCGAACAAGCTTTAAATCACGTAATATTGATAAGTAACCACTGAGAAATGGCTCTGACAAGATGAGTGAAAAAGTCGGGTACCTGACAGAGACGTGAAGATGAACAGACCCTGTTGACTTCAAATGAACATAACTGAAGATTGCAACATCCAAATGACATGCAAATGTGTGAGCATACAGTAGACTTATAGAGCTAACTTTACCAAGTTAAATCACTGAAAATGATGCACCAAGCTTAGAGAAAACATCTCTGCAAGCTGACTGAGAAAACTGAGAGTAATGGCAGTGAGTAGTACACTTCACAAGAACATGGAAAGATGAACTCAAATAATCATGAAAATGAAAGTATATTGCTTGTACAATACAATGACTTACTGATACATATGTGTGCCTTGTAATCACACCTTGATATGGCATAAAGCTCATCTCTTCGAGGTCTTCACATAGGTCTCTCTAACCACGACTAAAACTGCCATCTATTTATAGTTGAGTTTGGGAGGCTAACTTCCCTCAATCACTCTCCAATCAATCAATGATTGATTTGATTCTCTACCTACCACAAATCATGAATTCGTGGCTCCTCTTTCCATTCTTGATCAAGTGGACTCAACCACTTAAGATTCTCTTACTTTTACATTAAGTAAACTCTTCAAAAGTTACAAGAGGTAGTTCACAAGTGAACTTTACATAGTCCTTTCTTTAAAGCTTCTTCTAAGACTTTGTGAGACTCAAGCCAATACTTAGGCTTGTCATAGACTTGCTCCAACAAAAAAGATATGATGGACAGCTCAAAATTGTATTTATATATGGAAGGAGACATTTTGGCCTAGTCGCGTGGGGCGCTATGGAATTTTTGCAAATTATTCAAGCAAAGAAGTTTTTGAAAACAAAGAGGAGACCATACAAGCTGCCCTATTGGGTGAACCAGTGAGAGCCTAGAGAAGAGGGAAGAAAACGCCTCTTAAGTATAAAATAGATGATTTTGATTCAAATACCAAGGAGGAAACCAATTGCAAGGTAAAGCAATCTATTGAAGATATTTCTCTTCCCATTGATGAAATTCTTTTAGGATGGATGCAAGAAGAGAAAGAACAAATTGATATCCAAAGTGCTCCTGCATATGACACTCAGTCTATGTGGGATAAAGTGATGAAAGATTCCAAAGATGAAGAAGAATCTCTCAACACATTAATGGATATGCACCTTTTCAAAGGAGCTCAGCTAGGCAATAAGGAAAATTCTTGTCCTATATTAGTGGCCACCTGAACATGGAATTACCCAGAGATGCTTCAAAGGTAACATCTTTTACAAAAACTTATGGGGATGTATTTGCATGACATTCTAAGGATTTGAAAGGAGGACCTACAAGTTTTGGGGAGCGTAGGATTCCATAGACTAAAGGTGTCAAACCACTAAGGGGGAAAAGCTATAAATTGAATCCAAAGTATGTTGAAGTTGTCTACCTAGAGATCCAAAAAATGGATGATGCAAGGATTATTTTGCTAGAGCCTTCAGAGCGGCTCTCTCCCATGGTCATTATGCCCAAGAATAATAAATAATAAATTAGAATATGTGTGGATTTCAGAGCACTTAACAAGGTAACATTTCCATATGGGCTCCCTATGTCCTTTGTAGAAAATGCTATAGAAGAAGTGGTTGGATATACACTCTATAGCTTCACAGATGAATTGAGTGGGTATAACCAAATATACATCCATCCTAAGGATCAAACAAAGATACCTTTCATCACTCCCTAGGGGACATATGTTTATGTTGAGATGAATGTTGGACTAAAAAATACCCCAACCACTTTCAATATATTAAGCTTATTTTTTTAGCTTTGCTTTTGGAGGCTCTTTGAATTTTCATGGATGACTTTGCATCCTTCTTAGGTAACTGCACTAGTACTCTTGTGGACTACTTGGATGATCATTTGATCCAATTTCAATAGGTCTTCAATAGATTTAGGGAAACGAAAAGTGGAAGTTGAATCCTAATGAGTGCCACTTTCTAGTGAGAGAATATTCCCTCCTTGGACATGTCGTATCTGCTAAAGGTATGTCCCAGACCTATATAAACTCATAACCATATTAAAGCTACCAAGGCCCAAATCACCAAAAGAAATTCAAGGCTTTTTTATTCATACTGGTTACCATAGGAGATTCATAAAAATATATGCGGAATATAACTAGACCATTGGTGAGGGTCATACATAAAAAAGTCCCATTCAAATGGGATAATAAAAAAGAAATGGTTTATCAGATGTTGAGATCAAAGCTCATGGTTGCACCGATTCTTATCATACCCAATTGGTCTAAGGTTTTCCATGTCGATATAGATGAAAGCACCTATGTAGTAGGAGCAGTTCTCACAAAGCATAGTGAGGAATATAAGTTGGATACACCCATTATGTATGCAAGTTGGATTTTTACTAAAGGAAAGAAGAATTACAATACTAATGAGAGAGATCATAATTACTGATCACCAACCACTTATGTATCTATTAAACAAGCCACAAGCACCAGGAAGAGTATGGAGGTGTCTTCTATTATTTCAAGAATTTGATTTTATTGTAGTGTATATACTAGGAAGGGAAAATGTTATAGATGATCCTCTATCTAGAACTAGCCTAAAGGATCGGGCAATTGGAATAGAAGATGAATTTCCAAATGTTGTGCTATTCATAGTTAAAGGACAAGGACGGTATGATGATATCAAATTTTATCAAGACTTAAAAATATCAAAATAAAGCTAATTTTCTGCAAAGGAAGAGGTTGCTAATCAAGAGTAGCCCTTTTACATTTATTGAAGGAAAATTATGGTTCCTATCTCACATAATTTGGCACAAATACAAAACCTTTATCTACTCTAAACCAATAGAATGGAAGTATGTCTGAGCATGCGTAACCTGATGGTTTGATGCCTTGAGTCTCTGGGAGGAAGTCATGAGTTCAATTCTTGGCTTGTCATGAGATGGGTGCCTCTAGCTTATGAGTTTTGGGTGTGTGAGTGTGTTTCCAATTCATTGTACTCTCAAAAATAGAATGGAAGTATATTGCAGCAAAGGTCAAAGACATAGGCTGCATATATTTGTTTCGACCAAGGTCGAACTCCTCTAGTACCTCATGGAGGCTATAGAGATATACTATACAAAAACATTGGATTTCTCAAAAGTTTCACGTAGGAGAGGATATCCATGTTGCAGTGCCATAGGATCATCATTATGGGCAAAAGGCACCGTTGTGATGCATTGCCATTGCACACATGACAGACCACTTCTTCGTCCACAAAGGGATTACAAAGAAACCAGGGCATTTTCTACGAAGACAATACTAATCCCAATGTAGCATGCATTTGTGAAGCGTACATCTTGTAACTACGTAGCAATTATCAACTCAAAAGAGCATGCGACCACACACGATCATCTTCCAAACATAGTGCCAACTCCAATGTATCATTCACTTGCGAAACAGACAGCCCATAACACCACGCATCGATGCCACACTGCATGACCACAGTCTTAAAAGGGATGAAATATGGTGTATGAATTACCATGGAAAAGAGAAAATCCAAGAAAAATCCACATTAGGATGGATTAGAAGCTTGCTAAAAGCTTCCATTTAAGTTTTGGCATAAAAGTAAAAATCTTGTTTTAGGCCTATTTTGGGGAGCGAATTAGCATGCTCAAAGGGAGGATTTGGAAAGGTGAAAATAAGCCCAAGCATCTTCATATACTACTCTCTGAGGTTCTGGAGAGAAATTTAGGATTTACTTGATGAAAGAATGCTTTTGGGAACCCCAAAAATCACATTTTCACACTTTTTCCAGCCCCTCAAACAGTCCACTAGTTTGGCATGTCCCACTTGGAATGGCCATATCTTGGGCTAGAAAACTTCAAATTGGACATGCTATGTCTCGTTTAGAAGATCACAAGGTATAATTTCAGTTTATGAAAACAAATGTTGGAAAACAAATGGTTTTGCAGGTCTGAACAGGTCTGCAAAATCTGAACCATTTTTTGTGAGTACTTTCTGAGAGCCATATTTTACAAACCAGCAAGGCAATTTGAGTAATTTCACTTCAAGCTCTTTGCACATACTATATATATCTGCTTATGAACATTTGCAGGTCCTAAGGTGGTTTTTGCAGGTATAAAGAAGGATTACTAATGCATTTTTTGACTAAACTTGCATTATTTTGGTAATCACCTGACCATGCTTTATGTGTTGGGAAGTGATCCGATGTTTTCGGACACTTCAAAGCTTATATTAGGATCTGAGGAAGAAGGTGTAGAGGTCTTGAAGCTCGTTGAGAAGGATTGGATGCATGTAATTCCAAAATCAAAACTATAAAGGGACGTATGCTTTATGCTTCAGGCATTTTACTTCATGTTATGGCATGTTTTGTATATACATGCATAGATTGGATTGCATACATCAAATGTTGATCATTATTTAAATTATTAAAGTATGGATCAATGGGAGAGAAGCACACTTTTTGATTGTTTGCAGGAAACAGGATTCAGAAACTATATGGCTATGCAACACAGAGAATTGTTGCTAGCAATTGCTTTTATGTTTTTGCAGGTGATGAAGTCTATATATGAGTTTATAGCGTGCATGTCATGGGCCTATCAAGCCCTATGTTATTGGGTGGCCTATGTTCCACTGAGCTATTGGTTAAAATTTTTTGGGATTCCATTTCCTAGGGAAATGCTGTCAAAAATATTCCCACCTCATGGCATTATATACGCACTTGCCTTTACGTCAGAATGTTATGGCATGGTAACATGCCCCTTCTGCAAACATTAATAAGGTGTTAGCATGCTTCTAAGCATTTATTTGATGGACTTAGTACCATCATAGTATCATAGATAAGGAAACTTCATTAGAAACAGGATCCCTACACATAATCCTTATGGATTTCAGACCATAGGATTGCTAAGGGGAAGGACATGTACCTTCACCATTAGGAATGTGCACAAGGAATCCTATAGGTTATAGGAAGTTGCATAGAGGCACAGGAGATACATTTATGATAATCTCCAATGTAGTGAAGATTTATTTATCTTCAAAAGAGTCTCACGGGATGATTATGAGACTATGGGGTATCATGATGCATACCCAAAGAGTGACTAGTTTCACTCATGCACATCACTTGAACAAGTAGTGAAGTATTTTTGCTACACTACTAAGGAAACCAAATAGATGGGATCACAAAGATGGGTTTCATGAGACAACATCGACGGGTGTTTATGTGATTCGAGTGATGGTTAGGAAGGCCACAGACATGGCACTAGCTCTATGGTATAGAGCATAGATCCCTTAGTCAGGAATAGTTGGGGTACCCAGTACATATACGTATATCGGGATCTACACGAGGTACCTAGGCTTAGTCTTGGTACGTAGGAACAAGTTGGTTTGGAACAGAAGGGGATATCCATTGTCACATATTGACTAGAACCAGACTGACTAGTTCGAGGACATGGGACTCAATTGAGTCCATTGACATGATTTTAGGATATGGGATTCATTAGAGTCCACTTACATATTCCATTACATGGAATATATATTCGGTTTAGTGTAGGTATGGCACCTTGAATTGAAAGAAGTTTTCACCGATATGGGACAGTGGAAATAACTTCCCTTTGAGCACTCTTCTTCTATCGCCAGGGAGAAAAGGACTCATCATTCATGGCTTCATGTCTCACTAGATCAGAGGAGAGCTCTTAGTAGACATCTCCTTAGGGTTGGGAGTTATTCTTCATAGTTTAGGGAAGATTTATTCTTCCAGCAAAGAATGTGATAGATGATTTTATCACCATTGGTATCGCATACTCATTTTGAGCTTTTCAAAAAGGATAATTCCATAAGTTTGATTGGATCGCACAGATCCATGCATAGAGAATGGTTGGCACATATATATCTTTATTATGGATGCACATGTGTTTATGGTATCATTGCTGTGGAGGGCTTTGGTGTGCATAACAAGAGGAGGAAAGAGGAGATGGAGCGAGGGAGAAGAGAGGAACGATGCGCGGACATGCATGGGAGCCTCGAAACCCACATAAATGAACTCTCTTGAGGAAATGCTCTATATATGATGTATATACATGAATATGGGGGTAAGTTCACATGATCCTTACATCCCCAAAAATCTCCCATTTAAGGGTCAATGTGATCATAAGTGGTAACACATACAAAGAGTGATGTAGGACTATACAATAATGTACAGGAAGAGTCCAGATCTCAACCCATACCAGATCAGCCTACACCAACTGCCTCGAACAAATTGTATCCATGCACCTCAAACTGCTCTAGACTCATATCGACAAGAGTCGAGCTCACATATGACTGATGCAAGAACTCATGAAGTTCCTGCAAAGCTCCCACTCGCTCTATGCATGTGTCAATCATCGAACGACTGACAACTCCAAGTGCAAATGCTCCAATAGCAACTGCAATGTCTGGTCTCGAGCATAATAACTCGTACATCAGACTCCCGAATGCTGATGAAACATGTGCTATCCTGGCTAACCTAAGTATGTCACCCATGCCTGTATCCAAGGCATCCAAAGCACCATCATCAAGACCAACATGTCTTGACATATCTGTGTCAACATCTAGCATGAGCGAATCCAAGAATGACTGCATGATCGCTGACTCATCAACATCTAAATCAGTCATCCTCTCAACGGATGTATCTAGTTGTGCATCCTGAGAGCTACTATGCTCTACCATACACTGTGTACCATGAGAGCAATCGTGCTCTATAACATCAAGTGTATGATCATGCTCCAGATGAGCTAACTGCACAACATCAACACCAAGGTCAAACTGATGATCATACTCTAACTGAGTATCATCATAATGCTCTACATGAGCATCCACATCATGCTCTAAAGCATCCAAATGATCATCCAAAGTGTGCTCCATAAGAGCATCCATATGATCAACAAAATCATGCTCTATATAAGCATCATGAGCATCCGAAACATGCTCTACTTATGCATCCATCTGAGCATCTGAATCCTGCCATACATGTGCATCATGAATGTCAATAGACATATGTGTAGGTAGACAAAATGAGACATGACAAGTCTCACATCGCACATAAGGTTGAACTCCCACTGAGACGAGACTGTTTCGCACATGAAGTACCTGTAGTGGATACCTGTGCCCAATCCTAGCAACTCTGACAAGCATAAGCTGTCCCAACTGCAACTGAAAATGATGCTCACCAAGGAATGCATAACATCTGCTCTCCTGTAACTGGCTAACTGAAATCAAGCTCATAGGGAATGAAGGCACATAGCGTACATGTCTGAGTATAAGTGATGCTCCACTAGGTAGCATAAGGCATACATCTCCTGCACCCTCAATGTCATATGCCGTACCATCAGGCAAGTGCACACATCCACGACTCTCACCTGAGAATCAATAAAACCACTCACGATGTGGAGTAATATGAAAACTGGCTAATGCATCAAGCAACCAAGCCATATGTGTACCATCCAATGAATAAGAGGAATCATGAGATTAACCATAAGAGAAAGTGATATCACCATCACTAGCATAATCAACTACCATAGACTCTCCTGAAACCACTACCTGACCTGCATCACGTGCATATCTCTGACGTCATCGTTGCATCCGCCTGAAGCAACGTCGTTGAATGTGGCCCTCATGACCACAATGCCAACATCGAAGTCGTCGACGTGATCTATGTCTCACATGAGTCAATGGACTTGTATACATATCATGTAGTCTCTGCCATAATGCACTACTCGTCTCCTCATACATAACAGACTCATATATAGAATCCACAAGCTGTAATCGGATAGTGGAGCTAGCCAATGCGTCCATATCCATCCATACGTGGTCGGGCATGTCACGAGGCCTCTGTGCATCTCTATGCACATACATGTGTAACCCTGCACGAACCAATGTATGCCACATCTGAGCTTTCCATCTCGGAAAGTCAGTCCCATTGAATCGAAAAGACACATGCTGGCAATCCAAGACTAGCAATGTAACAAGAGACTAAAAACAATACTCTATCCTCAATAGGATCACACCTGCATATCCATATGCATAACTCACATCATGTATGTCTTTGTGAAGAAGAAAACCATGTGAACCACCTGTCACATAACCATGCATCTAGCATGCGTATAAAACCATGAGCATAAGCCTACTCACCAAGTCTCCAAAGTGACCAAGAAGATGTGAAATAATCCTAAGAAAAATTTGACAGAGTATCCCTTGTAAACTGAGCAATCAAACAAGATAACCCATATCAAAGGAACAATGAGTAATCTGTCACCACCTGTCACTGATGTAATCAAGGATAATGAAAATACATATGCCCATAAACTAATGGCAATACATGCCAATACAATGGCAATACAACTCCCACTCAAGAATAAATCCTGCAAGATGGTCCAACCTATCACAAATAACATGTGACCAAGTCCAAATGAATGGAGATAAACAATGATCGAAAGCTATCACACAAGCTTCAAGATCCACTAGAGCTCCTTTCTAGCATAAAAGCCTGTGAAATTTCGGCAGCATCTCCTCTGTAAAATGGACTTTAGAACCAAAATAACCATGTGGGAATCACCATCCACATATGCCAAGAATCACACTGGAAAATATATATCAATCAATGACCAAATGCAAATAATGGTGACAAACAAACGTGTAACTGAGGCTCCAATCTGGATCCTGTACCTGCAAAGAAAACAAAAGATATAAGTACCAACCAAGATCCACAATCAACTCTCATAAAAGTATGTGCAACCGGAAAGTAAATCCATAACCAAGTGGCATAAGCAAGCTATAAACCACAATGCCACTATACATCCATGATCAAACTCATGATGACATAAACCTCAAAGAAGAGTATACCACAATGTCATCTTACATGCCAAACACGTGACAAGATCATGCTCTACTCTCATATGGAGGAGCTACCACAGTGATCATACATGTACAATGCCTTCAAGCTCTAAAAATAAGAGTTTGCACACCAAAAATTCTCTCTCGAAGGAGTTCCAAAGCAAATTCAACCTCCAAGTGCAATTAGTGAAGATATGCTGCTCTGTGTTTTGCTATTTCAGAGGTGATAACCTCTGAATCTGAACTTTTGGTCTTCAGCAAGCTTCAAGATCTGAGCCTTGGCTACGTAACGAGATAAAGAACACCTGAATCGGAGGTGCGCAGCTCAAGATATGCTTAAGACAAGCACTTGCTGTCAATTTCACTATCACCTATAACACTGCTGCTCTGTATTTTGCAGTTTCGGCGACCTTGCACTGCGAATCTGAATGTGAGTTCTTCTACTAAATTGTAGCTGTATTTCCAAGCTACGAGTAGCAAGTTGAATCATCGACTTTTGAGCTGTAGAACTCAAGTTATGACTCAAAAACCGACCTGCTGTCCTACTCAATGTAGATTCACCTTCTACAATACTCTACGTTTTTCGAATTTTCGGCAGTCGAAAACTCCGAACCAGGTTCTCTGCCCTTCTGTGCAATTGTAGCTCTCTATGTTAGCTACGCAGAGAACTTTAAGACGCATCAATCCGAACTTCCTAGCTTACGTTACGATCGAAATACTGAGCTCCTGTTGAGAGATATCGACCTCCACTTCTACCTCTTCTCACCTAAGCTTCCATTGAAGCTTCTTGCACAACAGCCTTCAGCATGCTCTCATACCAATGAAGGGCTTTGGTGTGCATAAGAAGAGGAGGAAAGAGGAGATGGAGCGAGAGAGAAGAGAGGAACGATGCGCGGACATGTGTGGGAGCCTCGAAACCCACATAAATGAACTCTCTTGAGGCAATGCTCTATATGTGATGTATATACATGAATATGGGGGTAAGGTCACATGACCCTTACATCCCCAATATGCTGACCATTTTAGTAGAAGGCTTTGACCCTTATAAGGAATTTATTTTCACCGCTCTTCACTACATGTACCTTCATTAGTTAGGGAAGATTTGTTCTCCATCTTCATAGGAATATATATAATGAGGGATTATGCATCAGTCACGGAAGAGAGGAGCAAATGAATTCATAGGTTTCTCTTTTAAGGAAAGGAGAAAATGGGAATCGGCTCAGAGATCCATAAGAGATCTCAATTTAGCTCAGAGGTCTCACTTTAGCTCCTATACTTTGAAAGAAGAAAAAGAAACGGAAATATGATTTCTTCATAAGAGAAGAATATAGCATATTTTCCTTTAGACACAAGAGCTGTTTTGAAATGGGAATCAGCTCAGAGGTCCATGAGAGATCTCACTTTAGCTCTGAGGTCTCACTTTAGCTCCTATACTTTGAAAGAGAAAAAAGAAAGGAAAATATGATTTCTTCATAGGAGAAGAATAGAGCATATTTTCCTTTAGACACAAGAGCTCTTTTGAAAACATCGCTTAATTTATATTTCAGAAAGGGTACATTTTCTCTATTTTTCAATGTAATTTTCCTTCACATGGGAGTATGATTTTCCACTATTTTGGAAGGGAAAATATCGAGAACTTATATACACGTTCTCAGTTATGGATGAGTAGAGCAAACAGATTCAACCGAATCTCTTTCAAAGGGAAAGGGAAAGTGGAATAGATTCCACTATTAGAGCTCTTTTCCTTAGAGGAGATTACAAAGAGAGACAGAGAGAGAGTTTTACTTTCTTACTTTTAGGTTTTCTAGATAGAAGTGGCACTCTTCTATCAATGACAAGAGGGAGATCAGTTAATCATGATGGTTAGATTGAGTCTCACATGGAGACTCTAGAGAGGAGTAATTATGTTACTCGAGTGATGGTCTTTGACTAGATGAGATGATCTAGTTATTGACATTAGCTAGACTAGGAGTAGAGTTATGACTCTTCTTTTTAGGGTTTTTAGGAGATAGAGATATATCTAACCTATTAGGGTAACAAAAACTTAGTTGGTGTTACAGCATGAGTATGATGAGTGAACATCAGTTAGGAGGATGGGTACTTACAGATTATCTGAATCCCAAAGGGAATGTTTTTTGCATTCATATGGCAAACCAAAGGGAAGGGAAATATTAGAGTTTGGACAAGTTCCAATAGATGCTCTTCCAATAGAACTTAGTCCAATGGTAAAGGATGATAAACCACAGACCTCTTGGTTGGTGAAATGTAGAGATTGCATTTTCCTATCAAGAAATTCTTATATATGAGCTACATGATGGAGTTGCATAGTCACAAGGTATTTTAGAGGAAACTATTACTTGTGAGTACACTCAAGGTTAGGAAGACCTAGAGTGGTATGAGCGCAATCTATCATTTAGTCTTAGATGGGTTTGAAGTCACTTGTTATGGGACTTTGTTCTATATTTCATAGGATTTTAGGGTTTATTATCTCCATTACGATATGTTCAAGCTTATAAGTTTGATACTTTTACACTTGCTTTTCATATTATTACTCCATAGAGGATACATCATATGGACTTAGGTCATTTGGATGATGTTGTATGTTATGGAAGTAATAGTTTGGAAGTAGAGCATACATGGGAGATACTAGGCACCACTTAGACGGTTTCCCACCTTTGAGATGATCTCATATGAGACCTCTTAAGGGGAAGGATATGGGGAAACAACACACAAAGATGACCATGTACATAGAGTGCATGGGGTTCAGGGGAGTCCGAGCACTTTCTTCTACCATTACGGACATTTCATGTACATTTTTTAGGACGAAAATGCTATTAAGGGGAAGGAAATGTCACAATAGTTAATGGAGTGATTCTCCTCTTATGAGGAGAATGCCACTTGGCATCTTTAGATGGCTACACTTGGTAGAGGAATTAAGAAGAGATACTATTATGACTCTCAGATGAAACTTGGCTCGACGGCAGGGCAGAGAACCAAAGAGATGAATCTCTGTGTTGATCGGTCGTTCCCGGATGCAAGTTGAAGCAAAACGTTCATACGTGAGATGTAATAAAACCCAAGGAATTGATTATGAAGAAACCTTCTCACCTGTGGCCAAAATGCCAACCATCAGGTTATTGGTAAGTGTGGCTACATCCAAGAATTGGAACATGTATCAGTTGCATGTAAAAAATGCATTTCTAAATGGCTGGATTTCAGAGGAGGTGTACATGTCTCAACCTCTTGGCTATGAGGACCCAAAAAAGGTAACATATGTATGTAAATTAAACAAAGCTCTTTATGGATTGAAGCAGGCACCTAGGGCATGGAACCATAGGTCAACAACATACCTTCAAGACAAAGGTTTTATCATGAGTAAAGCAGATACTTCTCTATTCATCAAGAGAAGTAATTCGGAGGTAATATACCTATGTGTATATGTTGATGATATCATAGTCACAGGTTATGATGCCAATGGCATAAAGTAGATCAAGAATCAGCATTAGTGACCTTGGATCACTAAAATATTTTCTTGGAATTGAGTTAGTTTATACTAACTCTGGAATTTACATTACTCAAAGAAAATATAGAGGAAGTTTTATTTGTAGGATGCCAAAGTTGCAAGTACTCCAATGGAGGTAAACCTAAAGTTAAGTCCTCATGAAGGTGATGTACTTAAGAACATTGCAGGTTACCAAAGCATAGTGGGAAGCTTTAACTATGCTACTTTGACAAGGATTGATATTGCTTATGGAGTAAGTGTTCTAAGTCAGTTTATGCACAAGCCTAGGGCACCTCACTTGGAGGCTACCAAAAGGATCTTGAAGTACCTTAAGGGTACTCAAAATCATGGATTGTATTTCCCTTATACTTTAGACTTGGACATCAAGATATATTCAGAAGTAGATTGGGCAGGATGCAAAGATGCTAGGAGGAGTACCTCAAGATACTTATCCTTTGCAGGTGATAAGCCAATATCATGTTTCTCAAAGAAGCAACCTACTATTGCTTTATCTTCTACACAGGTAGAGTATAGAGGATTGGCCAATGCTACTCAAGAGGCCATATGCATACTACATCTCTAATGATTTTTGGAGATAATACAGGTTCATAACACCTTGCAGCAAATCCCATTTTTCATGCTAGGACCAAGCATATAGAGGTCCACTATCATTATGTGAGAGAAAAGCTATTGAGCAAAGATATTCAGTTGGCATATGTATCAACCAATATGCAATGTGCAGATTTGTTGACTAAAGCATTAGATGGTACAAAACTTTGCAGGTTTAAATCAATGATTGGATTGTACGATATTCATGAAGATTGAAGATGGAAACCAAGCCAAAATGTTTGGCTTGAGGGGGAGTTGTTGGTGCAATGTCCAAGCCCACACATTTGGCTTGAAGTTCATAAACATATGAAGCTCAATGGAAACCATTGCTAGGAATATTTTTTATCTTTAACATTTTTAAAAGTCATTTCTTTTTTACTTGAGAGAATATTTGTAATCACCTACCAAAAACTTGTGGACTTGTTAGTTAGAAAATTAACTACTTCATTGAGGGAATATTTCCTAGATTGAAGGACTCCTTTTAGAGAGAGCCAAAAGTTGAATTCAAATTCAAATTTGAATGAAGCACTTATATAAAGTGACTTGAAAAAGTCACGTGTAGTGTGATTGATTCTCGAGTTCTTCATTTTCATTAGGCTATGATTACCAAGCCTATGATCTTGTACAACATTGTTCATTAATACAATACATCTACATTGCTCATCTATGATCTCTTTGATATAGTCATTCATAGCTATGAACTTGTGCTGCTCATATCTCAATCAATTCTCCACCATTTTCAATGGTATAGCTTCTTGGAATCCGCTCCAACTTATCTACATGGTGACAACGTTTTAAGGAAATCCATTCAGCCATGTTGGAGAAAAGCGCATCGAAGCACTCACTGATCAAACTCTGCAGAGATCCTTAAAACTGAGGGGGTAATGATTCATTTCTTAAATTGATTGCTCTGTGTATAGTGCATCATTTCAAGTGATTCCACTTGGAATCCTTAGGTCAATAAGCTAATTAGATATTTCTAAAAGGAATGTTTCTAATTCCTACTCTAGTGGTAGCACTGAGCATAACAAGGAGCAGGTGTGTGATAAAAAATGGAAGGTTTTCATTGATCCTTCTATTTGGAAGTAATCTGTTTTGATTCAATCTTTTCATACATCATTTCCAAAGTACATAGACACTTGTATAGTGTCATTGGAAAGCTAAGAGGGCCCACATATCGATTAAGAAGCTACAAGGGGCTCGTACTAAGCAGGATTTGGCAGTGCCTACTCATTTTTTGGAGTGTCCATCCATCTTTCCCAACATTATTAAATCTTGTAGTAATGATAATTCATCTTGGGCTAAGCTGATTTTGCAAAATAGTCAGAGTCTTTCACTTATCAACATCCCAGTGGAAAGGGATTCATCTTATTACCCCTTTTCTCTCCTCATTTTTTGTTTTTCCTAGGGCCTTTCATCTTTTGTGCCCCCTATGGAAAGGAAGAACTCGATGAAACCATTTTTCACCATCAATAGCAACAAAAGTGAGCTATGTATGTTGACAATGGAGCATGAGAATCTCCTAAAAGCTAAGAGGCTTTTTCTTGTGAGAGTGAAAGTGCATATCAACCTAGACAAGTGTGTGTGTGTGTATGTATGTATGATGTATATATATATATATATATATATATATATATATATATATATATATATATATATATATATATATATATATATATATATATATATATGTATACACACACACACACCAAGTGTTCCTCATGTGGATACTTTCCCAAGGCAATTCAAATTATTTCTAATTCATTTGAAGCCTTCTCCTCATGTATGAATCAAGGTGAAAACCATTCAATTGAAGCTCCAATTAAATAAAAAAGCCAAAGGTTAACACTAGGGTTAAAACCTAGCTTCAAAGGTCTCAAGTGTTATTCTATCATGCACCATGACTAGTCTCGTGAATCATGTAGTCACTCTCAAAGACATGCTTGGATTCTAACTTAAAGTTGGAAAAGAGGGCAATCTTTTGTTTATGGAACTTAATTGTTCCTAAGTGGCACTTTCCTCTATCCCATCCTTGCATGTAACTAGGCACTCTTTCTATAAATGATTGCTATTATTTTTATCATGAGTGTCTAGTATTTGTTTTGGCTCGTGAGGGATTTTTAGAAGTGAAGTAGGTTGGACTATCGTATCTCAAGATACAAGATCACCTTGTTCAGTGAGTTCTCTTTTCAGTCTACAAACATGAAATACTGGGTGAGGTAGACAATCATTTGGAAGTTGCAACTCACAAGCGGTCCTAACCTTTTCAAGAAACTCAAAGGGGACACACACCTAAGACATAGTTTAGGACACGATCCCCTTTTTAACGTTTTAGATTTCTCATGAACATTTAAATATACTTGTTCAAATTTCCCTCTTCTATATCTAAGTTCATAGTCAAATTTCTCAAGTATCTTGACCCATCTAGCCGTTCTACCTATTAACTTTGATTGGCTTGCAAACCACTTGATATTTTCTTGAGAAAAAACTATAGTCATTTTGGTGCCAAACAAGCAATGTCTATTTTTATTTAGATCATGCACAATGGCATAAAGCTCTTTCTCATAGGTATAATAATTTCACTAAGCTCATTTTAGCTTTTGAATTTCAAATCCAATTGGTTGACCATTCTGATTCAACACAGCTCTAATTGCTAGATCACTAGCATCATTTTCAACCACGAAGGGTTCATTTGGATCGACTATCTATAGAATTGAGACTGATGCTAAGGCTTTCTTAAGGTATTCCATTCTTTGAGCATATTCATTATGCCAAATAAGGATTTTAGGTTTTTCCATTAATTTCTCAAGTAAAGGGATCAAGATCTTTACAAAGCTTGGTAAAAACTTTCTATAATATCCTACTAAACTTGAAAAACTTTGGAGTTCTGTAATAGGTTTAGGGTGTGCCTAGTTAATAATAACTTGGAACTTTTTATGATCTAGTTGAATTCTTTTCATATATATAATTTCTCCAAGATATCTTATTTATTTTGAAATAAATTCACACTTGGTTTGCTTTGCATATAGCTTGTACTCTTTTAAAACTTGGAAAATCTTCTCGAAATGTTCTAGATGGGTAGTTGTATCTTGAGAATAGATAAGGATGTCATCAAGGATATCAACTACAAATTTCCCTTATTAAGGGCTTAGAACAGTGTTCATCAAATTCATGAATGTAGTCGGGCCATTTGCTATATGTGCTACGGATGAAGAATAATTCATTATCTCTTCAACATTAGCCAAGATTACCTTGGCTATCAGAATTTTTGATGATAGATTTACATTTTATGATCTATCAAATGCTGATGTTGGTATTGCTTCTAGAATTTTATGTTGTGATAGATTTTATTTTGGGAAAAATGTAGGGTTTTTCCCTACCAAAAGATAATTCTATGCAGAATCTTCATTTGGGAAATAGCTAGGCATGGATGGGTCTATCCATTGAAAGAAAAGTTTTAAGTGTTTTTGAGAGGCATGACTAAGAATTCAAAATTCTTGTATTTTCTTCTAGAACTATTTTGGATATAGCTTCAAGTTGAATTCGAATTCGTTGATACCCTTAACAAATATCAAGCTTTCAAAATAACTTATCTCCCTTTAATTGATCAAATAGATCATCTGTTTAGGGAATTGGATATTTATTATGTATCATAACTTTGTTCAAAGCATGATAATCTGTTAACATTTATGGAATATTGGAATGAAGGTTTAATGCCTTAAGGATTTTAATATGTTTTGTGTTTTGATTTAGAAGGTGAAGCTCTATGAGAGTGTGAACGTGCATGGACTTATTCAAATATTTTTGGAGATATTTAGAAGAATATTTTTAGAAGATAGTTATTTTTAGAAGATAGCTATTTTTAGAAGATAGTATTTTAGTTATTTTTGTAAAAAAAAATAATAGATTGATTTAGAAAGTAACGTTTTTGTAAAAATAGAAAATTATGATTTTGTAAATAAAGAAAAAGCACACTTTTGGAAGCGCAACCCTCATGTACCTTCTATTCAGGGCATAATAAGAAATATTATAAATACACATGCTCTAAAAGAGTTGTCCATCAGAGTATGTGGGGGGAGATTGTACCCAATCTACTGTCATCTCTTATCTCTTTCTATCTCTAGGTAATTTTGTGTGATTGCATTTCTGTACTATCCTCTGTGTACGTCCGTTTGTGGTATCTGAGCATCAACAATGGTATTAGAGCCAAGGCATCCATGGAGGTGGTTTTGCCGTTTGTTTGTGATTCATGAAATCCATTCCGTTCGTAATTCTACATCCATCTCAACCATCAGGTCTAGGTTTTCGTTCATCAAGTTCGTTTGTTTTGGTTCACTAGTTAGTTTTTTTTTTATTTTTTTTGAATTTGGTACTGTGCACTGTCACATTGTACTCCGTGTCACTCTGTACTCCTTGTCACAGTGTACCCCTTGTGCTCTTTGTCACACTGTCACAATATACCCCCTATGCTCATTGTAACACTATCACCCTGTACCCCTTGTCACCCTGTACCCCCTGTGCACATTATCACACTGTCACACTATCACCTTGTACCCTGTGTACCCCCTGTGCTCACTGTGCTCACAGTACATTGTTTGAGTTCGTTTCGTTTATCAAATTGGTTTATCAAGTTCATCACACTATACGCCTTGTGCTCACTGTCAAAGTGTCACACTCTACCCCCTTTGCTAATTGTCACACTGTACCCCCTGTGCTCACTGTCAAACTATCACCCTGTACCCCCTATCATCCTATACCCTGTATCATCCTGCACCCTCTGTGCTCACTGTCAGACTGTCATACTGACGCTCTGTACCCCCTATGATCACTATGCTCACTATTCAGTGTTCGAGTTCGGTTCATTTATCAAGCGTGTTTGTCAAGTTCATTTATCATTCCGTTATTCCATCGACTTACTCCAAGGTGTCGACTAAGGCATAGAACTATGGCATAACTTTGGCATCTTTGGCTTCTCTTGCACTCATGGTTCTCTTGGTTCTCATGGTTCACTTTAGTTCCCTTAGCTATGCACGAACGAATTCTAACATATGAGTAGAAATAAGGGCTTAGTTATTTCCCTAGTTAGCTTAGTTACCCCACATAGTTCCTAATTTAGTATGCAACGATGTCGCAAAGTTTTCAACCTTTCCGTTGACGACCAAGGAAATTAAAAAATGATTATTACTTAACTCTAAACCCTCTATTACATTATTTAATAAATGTTTTTCTTAAAACTAATCTCTCATTAAGTGTTTGCAGGTCAAATGGATGAAGAAAACAAATTCTCGTATTATGGTTTACCCTAAACTGCTCGTATAATGTGTGTTTAGGTTAATGAAACATTGAATTATGGGTTTAAGACCCTAGCTTTTCATTCATTCATGTGTATTTAAGTTTGGAACATTAATTCTTGGTTAATGTTAAGGTATAACTAGGTTTTCAATTAATTTCCAAAGGGTTTCAATAGGTTTCTAATGGGTTTCAAGTAGGTTTTTCTAGGGTTTTAGTATATTTAAAGGGTTAGAATAGTTGTTATTTAAAACCATTAATCTATAAATTAAATATTTAAGTATTAAAAATTAAACTATGATATAATTAATTACTTTAATCATGTGTATGCATTTAAATACTAAGGTATTAATTAATTAAAACCTTAAACTAAATTTAAATTAAATGATTTATTTAATTATAGAAAATTAGGATAATTAAACTAAAATGCTAAATTAAATGGATAAAGATTTAGTGGTGTGTGAGAGTGTTAGATTAAAGAATGGTTTATATAAGATGTGGAATTAAGGTGATTTAAAAAGTGGATCATAAAAGATATGTAGTTAAAGTGAATAAAGTTGGTTAAGAAAAAGAATGGTGAGAATTAGTATAGATGAAAAGAGAGGAGAAAGTAAGTTGTGTGAATAAAGCTAATTTAAAGTGTGGTGAAAGTTAGTGGGTAAAAGTGTGGCTGAGAAATTAAAGCAAGTTCCAAAAGAGTGGATTAGAAATGTCATCTGTGTATATATATATATGTGTGATGAGCTCTGTTATTTCCTAATGTTTTCTTGCAGACATCAAATGAAAAAGAATCAAGGAGCATTACAAACAAAAGTGAAGAATTCAACAACCAAAGATCCGTCAATCTATTATAAACCCATAGAACTTATCTTGATTAAGCTTTTGTATAGGATTCACTAGTTTTTAGCAACCTTTTAGATAAATTATATCATTGATTTATAGCATTGTATTCACCAATTATTCTCATTAGCATTAATTCAATTTCAATTTGCATTATCTTTATTGTCAATGTCATCTAAAAATACAATTGAATCTGAAAATAACGCACCTTTAGAAGTGGAAGTAGAAGTAGTGAAGAATATTATTACACAGGAATCTTTAATTTCAATATCCCACGATTATTGTCTTAATAGATTTATAGCATTATTTTCGATTGCATCTAGTGACCCTCAAGATAACATAGATTCATTTCCACCACCATTAATTAGACGTTTGCAAACTAATCATTTAGAAATGCAAGAAGAAGAAATTATTAAAGAAAATATAATTGAGGAAACTTTGATATTACCTACACCTCAAGAGGCTGTTGATAAATATAGAGCAGCCCAGCCATACGGTTCTTAGAAGTTTAAAGTGTTACTATTACTTACTAGATATTTCGTAGATTTTTCAGTAAATTAAAACTTTAGTTACCTTAGACTAAAGCAAAATATACCTAATTTACCTAAGATTGTCTCATACACCCTGCGTGTGCTGAGGGATTTAGAGGCTGACTAATCCACTAGCCGTATGTCCGCAACTTCCCGACAATTTGGTGAACCCGACGTGAAGGTTCGGCGTGACACCTTAGGTATAAAGGTATATTTTAATTTCTGTTTTGCATATGCATATATAGGCAATTTGGCGATTGAAGGAGAAGTGTTGACATCCTGGTAGTTGTAGCTGACTTTTAAATCTTGTATCTATTGGCTATTGAGGGCTGGTCTTTGAGACCTAAGCGCCTCCATGGAGTGTTACAAGTAGAAGGATCCTTGTCACATCACCTTTATCCATCAACTTTTGTGAAAGCAACGATTGCACATGCATGTAAAGATTTTGCACTGAGCACATTCACAAAGAGCTTCTTCATCAAGGTTGATCAGGTATATTTTTTATATTTCTGTTTGCAAAATAGTAGGAATATTTTCTATATTTCTGTTGCAAAATAGTAGGAAAGTTTTTTTTATTTTTATTTACAAAGTATTAGGAAAAGTTTCTTTATTTTTATATGCAAAGTAGTAGGAAAATTTTCTACATTTCTGTTTGCAAAGAAGTAGGAAAAATTTCTATAATTTTGTTTGCAAAGCAGTAGGACTATTTTCTTTACTTCTATTTGCGAAGTATTTTACATCACAACGTCGCATCAAGATCAAGAAATCAACGTACTATTACGGGAATTACATACTTATATTTCATATTTATCAGTAAAGTTGGACTTATCTAATATGGCTGACCACTTTGAAGAGCAACGTATTTGGAAGATCATAGATGCAATTAAAATGGATAGGGGGGAATTTAATAGGACAAATGAAACAGCTTATCTTAAATATTATGAACAATCTGAGTGAACAATATGGGTTACCTGAAGACAATAAAAAAGACACATTTATACGAATTGCTCATGGTTTTACTAGAGAGCGAACCCAATTGAGAGTAGTTCAACCAAACATGACTTGGGCGGATTTTAAAACTCGGCTTCTTACTGAATTTTTGCATGAAGATTACAGTAAGAATAATAGGGCCACATTCATGCGATGGGTAGGAACAACAAAATTAGATCAACATATAACTCAGGGTTTAACTGAGTTTGATATCAAATTTAACCAAATGCCTCAAGCAGACCGAATAGCTCTAGAACCAGATAGATTACGAAGTTTCCTAAACATGTTAGACCCTTCTCTTAGACGTGAGCTAGAACCATTGCTTGAGGATGGAGCGACTGCAAGTGGGCTTACTGGAAATTGGGATAACGTTCGAGCAGCTATCCATAGGTTAGCGCAAAGACAAGAGCGAAATCAGATGCAAACTCCAAGAATTAATGAAAGAGATGCGCCACGAGAGATGGATAATGATCCCACTTCTCATAACCCTAGTAAGATGACTCAGAAATTACAATGTTAAAAACATCAGTAGAATCACTTGCCAAACATATGGAGACTTTGACAACTGATATAGCTACTATAAAGAGTATGCAGGAGATTAGATTGAGAGACTAGGAGAAACCAAAGGAATTAGAGAAAAATCCTAGGAATCAGATGCTAGCTAGAAGACCATTTAACCAAGCCCGCAGATGTCTTTGGTGTGATGATTTAGAGCATCCACACTGGACATGCAACTTATTCAAAGAGGCCAAGGATAGGAATTGGGTTATGGAAGTAGATCCAAAGATCTGTGACTATGTAACAAAAAGGCCTTTGGCATCAAACTAAGGTAAAGGAGGTATGAAAACCTTCTTCGAAGCCTCCACAAGCCAAAATACATATGCTTGTAGGCTGGATAGTGATGACTCTAATTGTGACTTTTGGAATCAAGTTTATGATACTGCTAGTAGAGGAAAGTTATCAGTTGAGAACTTATATGCTACGAGCTCAGATATTAGATCAAAGACATGTTGGAATGAGCCAGTAGATATGTTCTCAGTTTATGCTCATGAAATTAATATAGACGTGTTGAGCCCATAAAAGTCATTTTGGTCAAAATTCAACTGCACTCAAAGTCAATAGGTCAAAGTCAACAGGTGCAAAGTCAAAGTGCATAAGTGCAAGTGTCGAAGTGCACAAGTAGTGCACAATGAATTGTCCACAAAGGGTAAACTGGAGAAAGAGGGTTGCAGGTTGCAGAGGTATTTTCTCTAATTTCCCTAAGGTTCAAAGTGTGTTTTAAAGTGTTTTGGAAGGTTCAGGTGAACCCCCTCTTATGTGCAAAAGTGAAGACTTAAAAGGAAAATGTGAAGGTATGTGAAGCAGCAGCGTACGCACAGGTGAAAGTATGGCCCCCCCATTAAAATTTTGGTTTTAGTCTAAAGTCACTACAGGACAAAACAGTGAGTCGTTGGCTGCCCCTTGTGAAGACAATCTTGGGACATCAAAGTGAGCACCAAGATACCATTGCAGTTAGGAGCGTATGTGATCGACACACTCAAATCAAGGCAAGGTCTATTCTTGGACCAATCTTAGAGTAAGCAAGAGAAGCATAGTCTAAGTGAAGCAAGAAAGGGAAGTGCAAGTGTCACCAGTGGGCGACGCAGAGAAGTGGAGTTGAAGGAGTGCATAGAGAGTGACTAAGGGATTGTGCAGAGGAGTGTTAAGCTAGTCCCCCAAGGATCTCAGGGTCTCTTTGTAGTGTGCGCGTGCCGACAGAAGGTATTCATTCCTCCCCCTTAGTGGAAGCTTGGTGGAAGGTGTGCACAAGGATAAGCTTGAAGCAGGTGGAGGTCTGGTGCAGAGGAGGCCGGCGGCAAGAGAAGACTTTGGGATATTGGTTATTTTGTAATTGAGCACTCTGTGTGATTGTGCACAGAAGTATTGGCTTGTATTTTGCTTCAAACATTGTAATTGCCGTACTGTAATCAATCGGCAGAAGCTTCCAAGGTGTATTTCCTCTTCTGGTCTTTTCCTTTTCTCCTACAAACCCTCAAACTCCTTCTTGTCTAAGAATTCCCCAACAAGACGAGAAAAGAAAACGTGATGAAGAGGGACGGTCTAAACGAACAACTAGAGCTAGAAAAGAGAGTGAAACTACTAAGAAAGTTAATGAACCACCTAGGACGGAGCCTAGTCAGGAAACAAAACAAAAGGAACAAGAAAAGAAACCTTAGAATAAGGGGAAAGTAACGAAAGTAGTAGAAAATTTAGAAAATAAAACTGCAAGTGAAGATAGAAGTCAGGATAAACCAAATGAAACGCAACCTATACGTGAAGAAGGTGCAAGGAAGAAAAACCAAAAAAGAAACCTCCGACTTTTTGATTGATCTCGCAAATCGAGAAACAAATAGACATTCGGAAGGTTATGGATGAAAAAATTATGAAATCAGAGGTAACCATGACATTGGAGGAATGGTTAGCATTTTGTCGAACTGATGTGAAGGAAGATTTCATGAGTATCATCAAAAGACGAAGAGAACCTATAGAGTATAGAGCGGAGGATATTGAAATGGAAGAAAGGAAAGAACAGGATGAACCAAAAGTGAGTGTTGTACAAGTTAATGAATCTGAGTATCGAGAATCTTTTGATCGTAGGAATTATTTGGGCCCTATAATTGGACATTTGGAAAAACGAAATGATGACCCAAATAGTCATTATACTCAGAAACATTGGGCTAGGGGTACCACTGAAACTATAGTTAAGATAGGTAATAATAATAAACGACAAGTAGCATTAATAGATTCAGGATCAGAAATCAATGTAGTCTCGAGGGAGATTTATTAGGAAGGTAAATGGCCTATTGATAGAGACCATGGATGGAAAATGAAGGCAGCCAACAACGCTTCTAGCTATTTACTAGGAGCTTGTGCAAATGTTCTTATTACTATAGGTGATGTTAAAGAGGAACATAATTTATCCATTCATGATGACTGCTCGTACCCAATTATTTTGGGGCAGCTATTCATTTGTGAACAAAAAAAAAAAACTACAACAAAAACAAAAATTAGTTGTGATCTTCAAATCGTTTCTGGTTTGTATGCGGGCAATATGAGGTGGATTTATGCTATAGAGGAATTAGTTAGATGCATCTTATGACAAGTGGCTAGGAAGGAGGGATAGAACACTTATATAAAATATTTATTACTTTTGAACAGGGTTAATAGAAGAGCAAGTACCAGGACTATCTGCATGACTTCTATAGAAATTTCTAAAACTTGTTTTGAACTTCATGCATTGAACGAAAAAATTTTAATTCTAGCTTACGTAATTTTAAAAGTTTTCTTTACTATCAGAAGTTGTACTTAGGAGAAGGAGCATATTTAAAATACTGTTTCAAAATAACTTTAAACAAAAATATTTTTCAAAAGAATTTGATATTTCCTTCTATGATCTGCAGGTTTGGCCCATCGAGGACGATGTGCAGGTTTGGTGGGGGCGAATGTTGGAAAGTTTTCAACCTTTTCGTTGACGACCAGGGAAATTAAAAAATGATTATTACTTAACTCTAAACCCTCTATTACATTATTTATTAAATGTTTTTCTTAAAAATAATCTCTCATTAAGTGTTTGCAGGTCAAATGGATGAAGAAAACAAATGCTTGTATTATGGTTTACCCTAAACTACTCGTATAATGTGTGTTTAGTTTAATGAAACATTGAATTATGGGTTTAAGACCCTAGCTTTTCATTCATTCATGTGTATTTAAGTTTGGAACATTAATTCTTGGTTAATGTTAAGGTATAACTAGGTTTTCAATTAATTTCCAAAGGGTTTCAATAGGTTTCTAATGGGTTTCAAGTAGGTTTTTCTAGGGTTTTAGTATATTTAAAGGGTTAGAATAGTTGTTATTTAAAAAAATTTATCTATAAATTAAATATTTAAGTATTAAAAATTAAACTATGATATAATTAATTACTTTAATCATGTGTATGCATTTAAATACTAAGGTATTAATTAATTAAAACCTTAAACTAAGTTTAAATTAAATGATTTATTTAATTATAGAAAAATAGGATAATTAAATTAAAATGCTAAATTAAATGGATAAATATTTAGTGGTGTGTGAGAGTGTTAGATTAAAGAATGGTTTATATAAGATGTGGAATTAAGGTGATTTAAGGAGTGGATCATAAAAGATATGTAGTTAAAGTGAATAAAGTTGGTTAAGAAAAAGAATGGTGAGAATTAGTGTATGGTGAGAATTAGTGTAGATGAAAAGAGAGGAGAAAGTAAGTTGTGTGAATAAAGCTAATTTAAAGTGTGGTGAAAGTTAGTGGGTAAAAGTGTGGCTGAGAAATTAAAGCAAGTTCTAAAAGAGTGGATTAGAAATATCATCTGTGTATATATATATGTGTGAGATGAGCTCTGTTATTTCCTAATGTTTTCTTGCAGACATCAAATGAAAAAGAATCAAGGAGCATTACAAACAAAAGTGAAGAATTCAACAACCAAAGATCCGTCAATCTATTATAAACCCATAGAACTTATCTTGATTAAGCTTTTGTATAGGATTTACTAGTTTTTAGCAACCTTTTAGATAAATTATATCATTGATTTATAGCATTGTATTCACCAATTACTGTCATTAGCATTAATTCAATTTCAATTTGCATTATCTTTATTGTCAATGTCATTTGAAAATACAATTGAATCTGAAAATAACGCACCTTTAGAAGTGGAAGTAGAAGTAGTGAAGAATATTATTACACAGGAATCTTTAATTTCAATATCCCACGATTATTGTCTTAATAGATTTATAGCATTATTTTCGATTGCATCTAGTGACCCTCAAGATAACATAGATTCATTTCCACCACCATTAATTAGACGTTCGCAAACTAATCATTAAGAAATCCAAGAAGATGAAATTATAAAAGAAAATATAACTGAGGAAACTTTGATATTACCTACACCTCAAGAAGTTGTTGATAGATATAGAGCAACCCAGCCAGATGGTTCTTAGAAGTTTAAAGTGTTACTATTACTTACTAGATATTTCATAGATTTTTCAGTAAATTAAAACTTTAGTTACCTTAGACTTAAGCAAAATATACCTAATTTACCTACGATTGTCTCATACACCTTGCGTGTGACGAGGGATTTAGAGGCTGACTAATCCACCAGCCGTATGTCCGCAACTTCCCGACAACGGATTTGAACCCACAACCTCATACTACCAAGAGATAAGCCTTATCCGCTAGGCTATTTTCTCCTTGTGATATCCCATTCCTTTTAATAAATATTTAACATAGCTTTTAACACTCTCTTTACCTTAATTACTTATTTATTAATTTACATACTTTCTCTTATTTATTTATCAAGGCACTCTTGTTTATTTTATTTATTTATTTAATAATAATAATATTTTTACTTTTATTATTATTATTATTTTCATTATTATTTATACATTTTTGTTATAATTATTTTTCCTATGCTTAGACCTAGGTTTTGGATCTTTACATAGGGCCATGGACCCTAGCCATAATACCAAAGATTTTGGATCCTCACCCCTATCGGAGGTACCAATTGAGCAACAATTAGAGTTTTTGCGGCATGAACTCCAACATGCCCAAAATGAAATAAAAGAATGTGATGCTGCACTCCAACAAGTGCAAAGTGATGACAATAACCTAGTCCAAGTAGTGAAGGCCATTATTACTACCCAACAACAAGGCACATAGTCCAAGATTGGTGCCAAAAATTGCCAATTTTCATGATTCGATGGGTGAAAAGATGGCAATTTTGTTCTTTCACGGTTATCTTAGTTTGATGACTTCTATTATGATGGTTTGTACTCCGAAAGTGAAAAAGTGAAATTTGTAACTAATTATTTGGTGGGTACGGTCAAGTTATCGTGAAATGTTTTGCGTCATAGCACCGATCGCCCCACCACATGGACAACATTTCAAGAAAAGATAAAGGAGTTCTTCCTTCCTCCTCAGTTTCACTTACATGCACATCAATCATGGAAAACTTTTGGGTGGAAAGATGGAGATACTATGTCAACCTACATTGAGCATTTTTGGCAACGACTACTACCTATTCGTTCGCTTGAAACGATTCCTGAAGATACTTTACAACGGAAATATGAAGATGGTTTAGAGATGGGAATCCAAGCTAAGCTCAACACCCTACATCCGATGACCCTCTATGAAGCTATTTCTTTCGCACATGATGCTGAGAAAGCATTGGAGCAGGACCTAAGTACCTTGGGTAACATAATTTCTATCCATTCTTTACTTTCCATGCAAGGTACTATTAACGATAAATTTGTTAATATCTTACATGATAATGATAGTTCCCTTTACTTTATTTCTCATACACTCATGAAAGATCTCCAATTAAACCCACTTCCTTCTATGTATAAAGTTAAGGCTGCATTTCAACGAAATAGATATAATGTCACAAGTGAAGTACATAATGTTCAGATTTGTATAGGTTCATATATCGATGAATGCACATTCTCAATTGCTCCTTTGCAGTCCTATGATGTTATACTTGGTATGCCTTTTCATCATCATTATAATCCATGCATTGATTATCATACACACATCATGAGTTTTAAGTTTAAAAATCAAGATATTTCTTTGTCTGCAATGCATGAATCTCAACCATTTCCATTAATTAGTCATACTCAAGTAAAATGTGCATTTAGGAAAGGTTAAAATTCATGTGTTGTATTTGTTAATAATATAATTGATTACACACATACACTTCCTGGTGCACGTAAATCATTTATGGATTCCTATAAGGATTGTTTTATGGCTGATTTTCCTTCTAAATTACCACCTTCTAGGGGATCTCTTGATCATAGTATAGACTTAATTCGTGTTAGTTCTCCTTCTCATAAAGCACCTTATAGGCATGAACCTTTACATCAACAAGAAATATCTAAACAAGTTAAGGATTTACTTCAAATAGGACTTATATAGACTAGTTCTTCTCCCTTTGGAGCACCTGTTCTTTTGGTAGAAAAGAAGAACAAGACTTGTAGGATGTACATTGACTATAGAGCGCTCAATAAGATCACAATTAAAAATAGATATCCTATTCCTAGCATAGATGATTTGCTAGATAAACTTTGTAGAGCACATGTCTTTAGTAAAATTGATCGTAAATCTAGGTATCATCAGATAAGAATAACACAAAATGATATTTACAAGACTACTTTTAGAACTCAAGCTGGTCACTTGGAATTCATGATAATGCCTTTTGGAGTTACGAATGCACCTGCTAGCTTTGCACACATGATGAATAACATTTTTCTTGATTACCAAGATTTTGTTCTTGTTTCCTTTGATGATATTTTTGTTTACAGTGAGAATGATGATGACCATGAAAAGCATTTAGCAATTGTCTTTAATTTGTTATGCAGAAACAAACTTTATGCAAATCTTGAAAAGAGTTATTTTTTCCAAAGATTTAGTAAACAAGCATATTTCATTCCTTGTAAAAAGACTCTTTTTGCACCTCAAGCTACTAAGTTATGTATTAAATGTATTTTTTCGAATCATGGTTTTCCAAAAGTTATTCTTTCAAATCGAGATATTCATTTTTGTAATCACTTTTGGGTTGCCTTATTTCAAAATTTAGGTTCTAAAATAGAGTTTAGTTCTACATTTCATCTTGAAAGTAATGGGCAAAGTGAAATTATGAATAGTACTATTTTGGATCTCCATTTGTAGAAAGCAAGACAATGTTCCTCTTGTGTAAAATTATTCCGCATGGGATTCGGACCATCATAAGAAATTAAAGTATCTATGGAGTGTCCCCATGGTGCAAAAGATGTTGAACATAGTCACCTCTTTTTCTCTTTCTCAAAAAGTTCCACTATGTGGCATCAAGCTAGCAAAGCTCTCTAGTAGAATGTTCCTATGAACTAGAAGTAAGATCTTCTCGACGAGCTATTGGTTGATCTATAGATCTAGTGAATGTGATATGCAGCGTTTCCTCAGTCACAATCTATCCCCAATCACAATCTTTCGATCACTCAAAAATAACAGTGAAGAGAAGAACGCAGAGATTGCACGAGGTAAAACAAAATCTGATGCGGAAGAGTAAAAACAAATATGACGCAGAGAAGGAAGAATTCTGATATTATAGATGTGAATCAATGGTTACAATAGCTTTGGACAATAGCTTCTTGGCGAAGCCTCTACCTCCCGACCACCCCCGAGCCATCACAATTGCATTCACACTCGCACTCTCAATCACACTCTCACTCTCACTCTCACTCTCAATCACACTCTCAATCACAAGGTAATACTCTGATTTCTGTGTGTCCTTTGCATTGATGCGCAGGTCTCCCCATATCCCAGTTTGATCGCTGCCTTTTTCCAAAGAAGTGTGCGATCCACCAAATTTAGAAAAAGTCGAGTTTCTCCAAAACTTTCGCAAAAAACCATGTGATGGTAGTGTGCTTTCTTTCTTTAGCCTACCTATCAAAAATAGCAGAAAAACACCAAGAAGACAGATCCGAAAACATCCATAATTTAGACGTGGTGACACCTGAGCATCCGAATCACAGATTCGAATAGAATTAGATAAGCCCCTTTTTTTTTTTTGAAGTGTTGGAAAAAACGGCACTTTTCAAAGCCTTGTAACTCAAAAACAATGAGGAATTAGCTTAAACTTGTGAGAGACACTTTTATTCAGTTTTTTGATCTACACAATAGTGTTAGAGACGTCCGAGATCCAAATCCATCTCCAAATGCCACTTTTGAGCCCTGCAAGTTTCAAAATCCTAGAGAGAGAGTAAAATCAAGGCATTTTCTTACAATGAACTAAATGTAGGACCCTAAAGGAGGTACTTAAAACATGATTCACAAAAATGTCACACCGGCACTTTTATTCTCTTATATGTACTCTACCTTTCCCTCATACAGAGTTTTCCTTAATTCTTTCATCTTCACCTTCCAAATTCCACTAGAAAACATGATGCGAATAACGTCGAGAGAGAATATCAAACTTGTCAACCCAAAATTTTTCCTACATGCATAAAATGACCTAATTATTCATTCTAAGCATTATCCCCACAATGAAATTCAGAAAGCTCAAAATGAATCATTTCACTAGAAAAGAGGCCTATTACATGATAAGAAGTGAAGAGCTTTATAAAAATTTGGAAGGAAAGATGTGAGAAAAACTTTGATGAGGTTCCCAAAGCGTGGACGATATAGAAATCCATGGACTTTGTGGCGAAAAAAAAAGGAACTATTAGCATAGCCCCTTTTAAGCACCACATAATTTCTATTATAGAGAACAATAAGATTAAAGCAAGTGGATCCTACATGAAGGGGATATAATAGTATCCACCCTTCTTTTTCCATCCTTCTGGTTCCCTTTCAAATTTCTACTAACTTTCATTTCAAGCCGTTTTTACCCAAAAAACAAATCTCCAATTCATTGGCGTAGAATATGTAAAATCATTTAGGTAATCATACATAGTTTGTATCATAAAAACATCGTCTTGGCTTCATAACTTAAATCTCGCTCTCTCTCTCTCTCTGTCTGACACACACACACACGTTCAAAGTCCATTTTTTCAGTAGGATATCTTAGCATGATATATGATAGTCCTTACCATCTAAATAATTTGTTCTACTCAATGATCAACTATTTCAACTATACTTGTATATGAAATTCCTAACTATGAACATAAATCGTGTGAAGAAGAATCAGTTCTCTGAAGTATACGATATAAGGCGGTTGAAAGCACTTAGTGGGGTATCCTATATTCATAAGATCACAGACTATGATTCTCTTGGAAATAATCAAAACATGCACTAACAATATATCATTTAATGTTCTATAGAGGAGAAGAAACATGAATTCATTGTGGATCACTTCACTAAGCTACAAAGGATTACTTCCCTATTTAATTCCAATGGGCGTGAGTGTATGGTGTATATCTTCAGAGTTAGAACCAAAATGAACTTGAAAACATGACTTCAAATTTGGATAGACCTTTGACGAGCTCTAGGATTGAGGATGCTATCAAAGATCTTCCTAAAGGTAGAAATATAGGCTTGTATGGGCTAACTAATAAAGTTTAGAAATCATTTTGGGACGTTTTGGTGGGTCCCATCAGCATGGTTCGGATTGAAGCCATAAGTTATGGCACCCTCATTAGATGTGTAAATGAAGAGATCATAAAGTGAGAAATAACAAGGGCCATAGATGACATCCTAGAAAATTGAAGACCCATCCCAATGCTCCAACTAGGTACAAGGTCATTGTCAAACCATTGACCAATCATATTGCAAGTCACGTTTTGAGTTGGTTGCATGAGGGCCAGAATGTCTTCATCAACTAGAAGTCCACTTTTAAGGCCATCATTGACATTTCGGTAGGCCTTAAGTATGTTGAGAATCAAATCAAAACTTCTTGTTTCTAAAGATTCATTTCACCAAAGCCTATTATAGGTTAGAGTGTGATTTTATCTTGCAATACCTCAATTATCTCGCATTTAGGTCACTCTCTATTTAGAGGTTTTTGAATCTCTTGAGGAACACTTCAGCTTGGGTCAATGTCAATGTCAATCTATCCTCATCAATAGCACTCAGGTCCATTAGGCAGGGATGCCCTATGGCCATCATGGTATTCATTATTATCACAATAGAGCCAACGTTTGGTACTTGTCCAAATTTCTTCTTCTCATTTGTTAGGACGCAACACATTCATGTGGGATGACATGGAACGATGGAAACAAGATTGAAGTCATTCTAAGACTCAAAATTACATTGAAGTTCCCCATAATCTCAAGGAGAAATGATCCGTTAACCAATTAGATCTGACATTCATTTGTCGAAAGCAAGATAGTGTCCCTCTTATGTAAAATTATTCATCATGGGATGTGGACAATCACAAGAAATAAAAAATTTTATGGAGTTCCCCCACAATGCAAAAGATGTTGAAGATAGTCACCTCTTTTTCTCTTGCTCAAAGAGTTCCACGATGTAGAACCAAGCTAACAAAGCTCTCCATCAAGATCTTCCTATCAACTAGAAGTAGGGTCCTCCCGATGAGGTTATGATTGATTGCTCTACAATTTTATTTATATCTCGCATCCATTTGTAGAAAGCAAGAAAGTGTTCCTCTTATGTAGAATTATTTATCATGGGATGTGGACAATCACAAGAACTTAAAAATCTACGAAGCGCCGCCATTGTGCAAAAGATGTTGAAGTTAGTCACGTCTTTTTCTGTTGCTCAAAGAATTCCACTATGTAGAATCAAGCTCGCAAAGCTCTCTGGTAGGATCTTCCCATCAACTAGGATTAAGCTCTCTAGTAGGATCTCTATTGAATTTGATAAGAAGTGAAGAGCTTCATACAAATTTGGAAGGAAGGGTGTCCCAAAAACTTTGATGAGGTTCCCAAAGCGTGCAGCATATAGAATTGCATTGTTTTTCTAGGAAAAAGAATTAGGAACTATAAGCATAACCCCCCTTTCAATAACCATAGAATGTGTAATATAGAGAACAAGAAGATTAAAAGCAAGTGGATCCTGCATGAAGGGGATAGGATATTATCCACCTTCTTTGTCCATCCCTTTAGCTCCCTTTTAAGTCTCTACTAGGTCTAATTTCAAGCCCTTTTCCCCCCGAAACACAAATCCCCAATTCATTGCCATAGAATATGCAAAATCATTTAGGTAATCATATATAATTTGTATCATAAACACATCGTCTTATAAACAAACAGACTGATGATGTGGCATGTTTTTATGTAAAAACAAAAAACAAACGTAATATATATAATCTATCATTGCCGCACCGGGGAGCCTTATCCGACGTTTTCGCTATCTCCCTCGTCTCGTCTCAGCGAATTATAACGGTGCCATAGTTGCGTAGGCTCTATAGTATGGGATCAAAACACAAAATTGAAGGAAATGCAATGCGCACGAGCACCAGATAGTGAACAGTTATAGAGAGCACCCGGTTCTCCATTGATTGTGAGCGCATTCTCGTTTTGTGGAGCCCTTCAATCACATTTAAACAGGGATACTAGAACCCCTTCCTTGGTTAGTGCTCGCTTGATCTCAAGGTCATCGTTGTGCCTATCTTCGAAGTCGCAGCAGTCATGTCTTCATCAGAAGGCTCTAATGGCAGACGAGGAAGTGCATGCAGCAGGATGGAGAGATAAAGAATCGACAGGGATACTGTAGTTGAAATAATTCATACTTTCGATAAACAAAAGGCGTTCGACGTACCAGTAGTAAAGTTCAGTCCATGGATGCACTATCAGATGATGACACAACAGTAGAAAACTGTCGAAGCTGAAGACTAAAGCGATAACGAACGAATCGCATATTCTCACATGTGGACTTCAAGTCCTTCAATCTCGTCCAAGACAAGTGCAACCGACCTGAGAGTTGTGTGCAGACTGAAACGGGCAAGAGGAGAATAGTTGCTGATGTGTAGGCTGAATCCACTTCCCTTACCAGTGGTCTCTACCTTATTCTATTGAGGTGTAGAAACAAAGTTTTTTTGTAAATTTGACACAAAAGTATGAGTATTCCATTCCAAGTATATATTTGAATTCCGTTTTTCATTTTGAATGCATGTGGCAAGCGTCATATGTATACTCTTGTGGGTCCTCGAATGGAAAATACTCACATGCTGTGAGACAAATGTATACATTTTGCGGGTCCTTAATGTGGACAACTCATGCGCCTTGTGAGGTTATATTACCCTACTGAAACCTTGAATTTAAACAAAAAACTAAGGGACGTAGTGAGGTTTTTAACTAGCGTATTCTCATCTTTGGAGATACTCTAGTGATAGAGGTGGAAGGCCAAAGAGAAGACAGTCCAAAGTCCTCATGTACCGATCACGAGATGAATGTATGATTTTGTGGCCTCCCGTTAAAGATTATTTGCTTACATTGCTTGTTTTTATTGATGCTTTTACCCATAGTTTGGGTTTTGGAGTGGATTCATTATAGTTAATTTGGCTCATATACACTTTGGACAAAGGAGACTCTGCCGAAATGTTTTTGGAGAGGTAAAAAATGAGCATACAAGTGCATAGAGACACAAGGAGTGCTTAGAATAAGAGGAAAACCATTCAGATTACTTGTGAACATTCAGTTTTTTGATGCATATATTGAGAAAAATAGTCGAAATGCTGTCGAATGTTTTCTAGGCCTCGCCTTAAGATTACCATTGCATAGAGAAGTGCTTAAATTGCAAGAATGGATGATAACATTGCACAAATAGTTGGTGATAAGCTGAACAAAGACAATTATCACATGTGGCCATATAGGATGGAAAATCTCTTGATGGGAAAAGGTCTTTGGGGATTAGTAAATGGAGAGGACGAGTGTCTTGAGTTGCCAGATAACTTAAATGGAGAAGAGCAAAAGGAATATAAAACATGGATAGAGAAATCCAGAAAGGTTCTCCATTGGATTTCTATATGTATATCAGAGAGTCTCATACCACACATTATGAAGCTTAGCACACCAAAATAAGCTTGGGACATAATCCATAAAATATATGGTACATCTACGGAATTCACTTAAAGCAAAAGTTCAATAGCATTTGGCGTGGAAATAGATCCATAACTGATTATGTGGCTGAAATTAGAGAGATCACTGATGGTTTTGCTTCCATAAATTGCAAAGTTGAAGATGATGATATGGTATCAGTTATGCTAAATAGTCTAGGACCGTAGTACAAGAGCTTAGATACTTCTATCTTAGTGAGAGGCACTATGCCAGATTTTGACGAGCTAGTAGAACTTTGCATGACAGAAGAAGTAAAGCTTGTTTTGAATGCATCCGAAAGTGGCAATTCAAAAGATCATGCATTCTTTCAGCATAGAGGAAGAGGTTCTAGTCGTGGACGTTCATCTTCTAGAAATGCAAACACAGTGGATATGCCAAGAGGTAGAGAAAGATCAAACTCGAGAGGTAGAGGAAGATCACAAGCACCTGGAAACTGTTACCATTGCGCCAAGTATGGCCATTTTGAGAGAGATTTCTATTATAAGCAGAATAGCCAAACAGCAAGAGGTAGAAGCCATTATGCAGCACATGGACACTTCTCTACTAAAAGTTCATATAGAGAATATGGCAGAGATAATATGTTTGCAATGGATCATGTGTCGAATAGTTTGTCTAAACCTGGAATTGTACGAATTGGTGTATAGATTCTGGTTGCACAAATCACATGATGAGCTTAGGAGATTCGTTTGAGTCAAAAGAGTCTTTGAAGACTAAAGAGTACATGGCAATTGGTGATGATCCCTTAAACTTGATTAACAATGTTGGGAATGTACCGCTAGTATAAAGAAATGTTGTTTGAAACACATTAAGTGATGCTTTACATGTGCCTAGCATTACAAAGAATCTAGTTTCGATTGGTCACCTTGCGGATCAAGACATGGAAGTAATTTTCAATAAACATGGCTGTTTCATACATGATTTCAAGTATGGAGAAAGAGGAAAGTTGCTTGGTCACGAAAAAAAGATGGGTAGATTGTTCACGTTTGAGATGGATACACCTCTTTATGAGAATATGTATGCCAAGAATAGTGAATACTCAGATATAGCTAAATTGTGGCATAAAAGAATTGGTCATATCAATTTCAGGAAATTGAAGTCTATGAAAAATCAAATGTTAGTGCGTGGACTACCAAGATTTGGTCATCTAAATTTTGAAAGAATTTGTGAAGCATGCGCTTTTGGAAAACATCAATGTATGAAGTTTCCAAGAAGAGAAATGCATGGAAGGAGACCTCTAGAGCTAAGCCATAGTGATGTGGTTGGACCTGCTAGAACAAAATCAGTTGTTGGCTCCTTATATTTTTTATTTTCATTAACGATAATAGCCGATATGCATGGATTTATTTTTTGAAGCATAAGAGTGAAGTTTTTGAGTGCTTTGTGAGATTCAAAAACATGGCTGAAAAGCAATTGGGCATGTACATAGAATGCATACGATCAAATTCAGGGGGAGAATATATCTCAAGGGAATTTGATCAATACCTTAGTGATCATGGAATCAGAAGGCAATTGTCTTGTATATATACACCACAACAAAATGGTATTGCAGAATGCAAAAATCGTGTGATTGAGGAAGTTGCTAGAGCCATGTTGAATTAAAAGAGCATGCCAGATATGTTTTGGGCAGAAGCTTGTCATACAGCTGTACATGTGATAAATAGAGCTCCAACAGGAATGGTTCATGATCTCAGTCCTTATGAGAGGCAATGGAAGCATAAGACAAATGTGAGTTATTTACGAGTTTTTGGAAGCATTTGTTATGCACACGTGCCTAGTGAGTTGAGACACAAGTTTGAGGATAAATCTAAAAACTGCATATTTTTGGAATACTTAGAAGAGAAGAAAGGATATAGATGTTATAATCCTGTTACAAAAGAATGTATAGTGAGTAGAGATGTTATATTCAATGAAAATGCATCATGGTATGCATCCAAAGACATGGTTGTGATAGAGAATGATATGGATGATCCTATGCATAATTTTCATGATGAGCTAGGAACAAGTCGTAGACATATTGACCATGAAGAAATCCACGATTATGCTTCATATGAGTTTCCTACACCTCAAACGTCATGGAGTGAAAACGCAAAAGACTATGCAAAGAGGAAGGAGAAAGGGAAAGATAAGTATATGTCTGATTCAGATATTAATGATGAGGTAGTTACGCATGGCATGTTGAAAAATATGAAGGATAAATATGTTCCTCCACATGCAAGGAAAGAGACACGTTCAAGATCATATGAAGAAACACCTTTGAGATGATCTACGAGAGTAAGACATCCTATGGATAGACTGAATCTATACAATAAGTCTATGAAGCTTCACTATGAATACATGACTGAGAGAATCAAGCATGAGGAACCAAAGAATTTTCATGATGCATCACAAAGTGAAGATTGGTTCAAAACAATGGATGATGAGATGAATGCATTGAAGAAGAATGATACATAGGAATTAGTGAAATTGCCACCAAATAAGAAAGCTATTGGATGTAAATGGGTGTACAAAGTGAAGTGCAAAAGTGATGGTTCATTAGAAGATTTAAAGCATGCTTAGTTGCAAAAGGATATGCACAAGTATATGGATTGGATTATGATGAAACATTTAGTTGAGTGGTGAAAATGAAAATGTTGAGAAATGTGATTGCATGGGCTATTATGAACAATTGGAAATTAGATCAAAGGGATGTTAAGAATGCATTTTTGAATGGAAAATTGCATGAAGAAGTTTATATGCAACAACCAAAAGGTTATGTGCATCCAAAGTAATCTGATTATGTATGCAAGTTAAAGAAAGGGCTTTATGGATTGAAATGAGCACCACAAGCATGGCGTGAACGATTCACTAAGAAGTTATTGGATTTGAAATTTATGCAATCAAAGGCTGATTATTCACTATTTGTATGGAACCAAGGAAGCAAAACGATTCTTTTGGTGATTTATGTCGATGATTTGATCATTACTAGCAATGATGAGAAGAGGATTGTTGATTTGAAAAAGCAACTGAACTCTGAATTTTTGATGTCGGATTTGGGAGAACTAAAATACTTTTTGGGAATTGAAGTAATTTCAATGCAAGAGGAAATTTGGATGATACAACGCAATTATATGTTGGAAATGTTTGAGAGATTTGGTATGAGTGCTTGCAAACCTGTTGATACGCCACTTGATGCTAATGTTAAGCTTATGGATGATGGGAAATACTTGCATGATGCCGATGTGTATGAAAGATGGTTGGAAGTTTGATTTACGTAACAAGGACAAGACCGGATTTGAGTTTTTCAGTTGGTTTGGTGAGTCAGTTTATGCATAAACCATGTAGAGTGCACTTGGATGCAGTGAGACACATATTTCAATATGTGAAAGGAACATGCACCTTTGGCTTGTTTTATGAGAGAAACATTCTGCCATGTATATATGCATATACAGATTCGGATTGGGTAGGAAATGTCATGGATCAAAGGTCAACAAGTGGATTTTGATTTTTTGTTTGGAAGTGCAATTAGTTCTTGGAGTAGCAAGAAGCAACCAACTATCACCTTGTCAAGTAACGAAGCTGAATATGGAGGCATTACACAAGCTGTTTGTGAAGCAACATGGATTAAGTACCTACTGGAAGACATGGGAGCCTACATCGACAGAAAGGTGGTCATCTATTGTGACAATGTGAGCAGCATAATGTTATCAAAGAATCTAGTTTATCATGTGAGATCAAAGCACATCGAAGTTCATTATCACTTTGTTCGTGAGAAGATCATCGAAGGAGAAGTGGAGTTGATTCACATCAGCACTAGAGAACAAGTGGCGGATATCTTCACCAAAGCTCTTCTCTAGAACAATTTGATCTATTTCATAGAAGTTTTACGAGTTAGGAAGCTTTAGTTTGTATTTAGATTTCATTTCATGTTATTTTATGTTGTATGGACATGTATTTCTTTCATTTTGTATTCAAGCTCATTCTGAGCTTGAGAGGGGGATTTAATGATGTGGCATGTTTTTATGTAAAATCCAAAAACAAACACAATATATATAGTCTATCACTATTGCACAGTGGAGTGTTATCGGACTTTCTCGCTATCTCCCTCGTCTCGTCTCTGCGAATTATAACGGTGCCATAGCTACGCAGGCTCTACACAGACATCCATGGCTTCATCTCTCTCTCTCTCTCTCTCGTTTCTCTCTCTCTCTCTCTATCTATCTATCTCTATCTCTCTCGCTCTCTCCCTCTCTCTCTCACACACACACACTCCAAGTCCATTTCTTCAATAGGATATCTTAGCATGATATATGATAGTCCTATCCATCTAAATATTTTTTTCTACTCAATGATCAACTGTTTCAAATATACTTATGTCTCAAATTCCTAACTATGTGCGTCCTCTGAAAAACAAAAACTAATTTTGTGAAGTATACGATATAAGATGGTTGTACGCACGTACTTGGGTATCTTGTGTTCATAAGATCACAACCTATGATTCACTTGGAAATAATCAAAACATGCACTAACAATATTCAAAACAACGATTTTTCTCACTTACAAACCCTTGAAGCTCTCAAAGATTTGGTAAGCATGTTTATGATACATATGAACATTACTAAGGGCATATTTTTTAGTCTACTCATTAAAAGACTAGTTTTGGAATGTCTCCCTTTTGTTCATAGCATAAATATCATTTATGTCACTAAATCATATAGCCACAAAGATATGGAAGACAAATTAACTATAAATATCCTTCGTTGGTTACCGAAACGTAAGACACTTCATACATCACACAAATTACAATATGAACCAAATTGAACTTCTATAGGATTATGGATAGTGTGTGAAAATGATAATTTTAGGCACTGTATTCAATATAATAAAATAAAATTGGATAGATACAATGTACACGTAGTTATAACTACGATGATGCTCTGTTACTTAAGTATATACTTTTCTATGGTTCTAAGTCTATAACTTGGCTTTGATTATACCTCCTTCGCATGTTGAATGATGCATTGATATGAACAGATGAATCATCATTTATGGACGTAATGGGTCGAGTCAATGTTCTTTTGCGCCTATAAACCTTTATGCAGTGGGCAGAAATGCATAGACCAAGGAAGGCTAACATAGGAAAGAATACAGAAAGAGAGTTTCTCAAATTTACCTTGTCAATATAGATATTATTATCTCGAGGGCAAGAGATATTAACATCCAATCTATTATTTTTTTGAATCTTTTGTACACACCCACTCTCTGTTAGGTTCATCAATGCGATAGACAACGCCTTTGCAAGCCTCCATTTGTTGTTGAATCCCTTGTTGAATCCCTGCATGGAATATATATATATGAATAATCATAAAATATAATTATATTTCAAACTCGATGGATTAATCCAGCTAGATATTAGTAGTCCTACTTATGTACCTTCAATAGAATCACTAATAATCTACTGAAAGTGATGCTAACGATAATTTTTCTGTATCAGTGGTATTGGATCCACGTATGAATATGCAAAAAAAAATGAAAATATGTGTGCATGCATGCTGATAAAGAATCCGGAAATCATTCAATGTTGCATCTTTACTAAAATTGATAGTACTAAAATATATGAATTCTGGTAGTATGAATATGAATAAAAAAATGGATAGTGATTCCCTGCTGTGACCTACAAATTAGGCTTTCTAATGACTATGTGCTAAAAAAAATGGATGTACACAAATCATTCCTTACAAATCCGAATCCTTGTTCTGTTAGCGAAGGCCTCACGATTCCGAAGTCACAGGTGGAGGATGAGAGGTCGGAGAGGAGAATGGATGCATATGGAATCTCATCAACAATGGCGTCGATGTTACGACTCGTAAGATTATGTTCGAACTCAGAGTTTGTCCGCATTTCGACAAGCTGAATGTTTAGAGCACCGAATCTCTGTTTTATGAAGTCCTTCACTATTGAGCCCATCCGAATACCTATTCGTATTTCTCCATTTCGTGTATCCTGTTGTGATAAAATATCAATGTTACTTGAAGAAAGATTATCAGCTGTGAGAAATGCGCTTAAGCTGGCGGTGTAGCTCGACCCCACGAGAACAGCGAAAACGATCCAGGACATGACCAGCACACGTGAGGAGTCTTTTTTCAGGTCCTCCCCTGCACGTAGAGGAGAAAGATCGTGGACACAGAGGACAAAAACAAAAGAGCAAAAAGCAAAAAGCAAAAATCAAAAAAAAAAAGGGAAGCTCCAAGAACCTGGCTATTAAACAAAAGGAAACTTACTTTCAAAAAGTATCAATGCTCCCATCATAAACCTGTCATTAAAGGAAAAAAGAACAAAATCCTTAAATCAAGTAAAAACGTAGAAACCACCAATTCATGACTACCTGAACTTCCATAGACGTTTTAACTTTTGGGAAGAAAACCATTCCAATATGACTTAATCATAAGAGTTAGAGAGGTACATATACTCTAAGAACGTTCTACGTGGTCTGGCCTCTCGTGGGCAGGTGACATGCTCTTTTTCTTAGTTTATTACGGCTTGAATCAATGGTCGAAATCTGGTGCTTCTTCCCGAAGTGAGAACTCTATGCTTGACTGGACATCAAGTAACAACTCCGAGGTTTTAAGCATTTCGCCAGCCTGAAGCAATGGTGTCGTTGTGTTGGACTTTAGCTTAATTAAAAAAGAGAGAAAAGAAAAAGAAAAAAGAGAAGAAAGAGCAAAAAGAAAAAAATTTGAGGAAGAAAAAGAGACTCAAAAGAAGATCTGGTGAAGGGGACATCTTATGGAGTTTGGTAGATTAGTCAACTCTTGCAGGGATCAGAAACATCGTGGGATTGCTCCTTCCTTCGGGGGCCCCTTCTAGTTAATTGTGGTCTCCATGTATGCCCCAAACAGGGAGTCCAAGAGGATTGACACCTAGGTCTCATTGGACTTGCTTTACCACAATGTGATGCTTTCGGGGACTTCAACATGGTGGAAGATCTTTCGAATTGGTGGGACAATAGGGGGTGTACCATTGACAGTCAAGAGAAAGACATCTGGGACAAAATCAAGCTCCACCTCGACCTTGTAGAGATTAAAGATACAAATGGCTTCTCTTGGTCAAACCTCCAATCTCACATGACTTGAGGAAGGCAAGACTCGATAGAAGCTATAATGCATATAACATTATCCAGAATGGGGCCAACCTGTCATCTCTCAACCCATTGACCTTGCTATATCCCACCACTACCCTTTTATTCTCAGTTTCAAACTGATTGTCAAACTTACGAAAGCACCATGGTTTCATGCTTGTCTGACTTATTTCTTCCTTCCCTCTATCCATTAAGAAATTACCATGGTTTGGAACTCGGCATTCGCCAATGATGCCTCACCAGCAAAATGTTGGAGGGCTTGGTTGTGAAGACTTGTCAAATTCTGGTCACGACTCACAAGATGCTTCGCAATGTTCAATGGAGGCAAAGAGAGAGGCTCTATCAGAGGCTCTAGCGCCTTGAGGAGGAAGTGAACAAAGGGAACTACCATTACCAGATGGGACTACAGAAAATCATAGGCTTGCTGAGATACGAGGAAGAAATTCAAAAGAAAAACTTGCAAGTATACTTTAAAGATTGGTGGGCAAGTAAGGCCTACAAACTAGCATAGGACTCCTTAAGGGTTAAATACCATTTCCTTAGGGAGTATGAATCATAATGTTCAAAACCCTTCAATTGGGAGTAAATAAATCCAAATAGCTCAAGGATTAAAACCATACTCTCACACTTTCCCAAGGGTTTCACAAAAGTCCAAGGGTTCTTCAAGTGGCTTTGGGCCCTCAAAACCCATGCCTTTTTCCACTTTGACCCATGGTTATACAACATGAAGCCTCTTGATGTGGTACTCATCCTAGTTTAGAATGACATGTGTGTATGTATGTATGTACATATGTATATATATGTATGTATGTATGTACGTTTGTATGTATGTATGTATGTATTCATGTATGTATGAATGTATGTACGTATGTATCTGTGTATGTATGCATGAATGTATGTATGTATGTATTTATTTGTGTATGTATTTGTGTACATATGTATTTATGCACATATGTATTTATGCACATATGTATTTATGTATGCATAGAATTATGTACTCATGTATGTATGTATGCATGCATGCATGTATGTATGTATGTATAAATACATGTATGTATGCGTGTATGCATGTATCTATGTATTCATGTATGCATGTATGCATGTATGCATGTATTTATGTATATGTGTTTACATTTTTATGTATAAATGTATTTATGTATGTAGATATATATGTACTTTTGTGAGTATTTATGCATGTAATCATGCACGTATGTTTGTATCTATTTATGTATGTATGTATGTATGCAAGTATGTATATATGTATGTATGTATGCAAGTATGTATGCATGTATGTATATGTGTATGTATGTATGTGTGTGCATGTTTTTATGTATGTATGATATATGTATGTATGTGTGTATGTATGTATGTATGTGTGTGTGTATGTATGGATGTATGTTGTAACGTATGTATGTATATATGTATGTATGTGTGTGTGTATGATGTATGTATGTTATAATGTATGTATGATGTATGTATGTATCAAGATATGTATTTATGCATGAATAAAAGTAAAAAGAAATTTTCTAACCATAAAATGCTCCCAAAGCGATATGATATGCTTCCTTCCGTAAATTCTAGATGATTTCTCCGCTCCATGTAGCATAATAGTAAAGCAATTGTAAAGAAAGTTCCAACAATGGTGCACCATAAGCTCCATGAGAATGGTGAAGAAAATAAAAGCCATGGTGATTGTTTCTCTTGTACAACTTTTGTAATAATTACTATTCCAGATTCCATATACTTCTGTGAAAACTGCACCAACTTTGAACGATTTGATCCTATTGTAATGTCACCAACAACAACATCAAAATCCTGAAATTAAAAAGAAATAGAAACTGATAAGAAGATCCCATGAATCCCTAAAGAAAGTGTATTTAAACAATAGAATCGAACACGTAATGGGGAAAAGGTAATTGGTTGCTTAGGACATGATTTATTCAAACAAAATAAAATAAAAGTTAAGCATGAATTGTGTTTTCTATCTACTAGTGTACGTATGTTTTGTTAGTGCAATTCAAGCCTTCACATTTGGCTTGGACATCCACTTTGAAGACTCTACATGAAGCAAAGACCATAGGAACTTATGCCTATGAGTTCTTACCATTTCATCTCTTGTAAAAGTCTTAAGTGACTTGGCATCTTATGTAATCACACCTACTTGATTAAGTCGTGGAAAATTTGATTGATTGATTGATTGAGGGAATATCTCAATCAACTTTTAGGTGAAAGATTCTAGGAGATTTTTTGAATTTTGAATTCAACTCACTCCTATAAAAGCTACAAGTCAAAAGTCGCGGTTGTCTTTCACTCATCCCGAGGCATTACTGTATCAATCATTGAGTGTGTAAGGTCTACTCCATAGCCTACACCTCTAAGTACCATTTGGCAATGTGTATTATGCCAATGGGAATGTACATTCATGTGAACTAATAGAAAGATTTACATTCACTATCTCTAGTTTTCTCTGAGTCATCATCTCCAAGTCTGTCAACTTCAAAGAGGCATATCTCAGTGCATACTGAACCAAATCAAGTGATTCAAGGCTTGTTGGAACCAGCTCAAAGCATTCTACAAGGCTAAAAAGTTTGAAGAAGTTTGGTTCAGCCATTTTTGAGAAATCGTCATCGAACTGCTCTCTGGTATTTTTCTGCAGAGTTCCTAAAAAGTCGGGAGTGTCCCTAACTTTGCTTAAGTGATTTCTCTGAGTATAGTCTATCTTTTTATCTCATTCCACTTGTAAATGGAAGCTTACTAAGCTAATAGTATACCTCTAGAAGGAATTTTGTCAATTGTAACTGTACTGGTCATACTGAGCGAAAGACTGAGCAGGTATCAAGACAAAAATAGAAAGCTTTTGAGCCTTGTGATTTACAAACTTGTCTGTTTTGATCAAGTCATTACTCAAACCTTTTCCAAAGTACATATAGAATATTTTGGTATCATTTGGAAGCTTAAGGAGTCTACTAAGTATATCTGGAGTCAAAGAGGGCTGGTGCAAAGCAGGATTAGCAGCATCAACTCAATCTTCTGAGTGCATCCAACCATTTCTCCAACAGTGGTATCAGAGCAAATAAGGTAACATGGGAGATGGTTTTCCTTCATTCATTGACAAATTGGACAGGAACAATTACCAAGCTTGGTCTCTAAGGATGAAGACCTATCTACAAGGAAGAAGCTTATTTGGATTCATATCAGGAGATGAGGAATTGCCCTCATTCAAAGCAAGAGGACTACCCACTAAGGATGAACAAGAAAGGCTCAACACATGGTGTGCAAAAGATGCTTTGGCAAGGTCTTATTTTCTTAACTCTATATCTGATTTCCTTTTACCTCACATCAGGAATTGTAAGACTTCCCAAGAGACTTGAGAAACCTTGTCATCATACTTTTCTTTTAACACAAGGGCCAGGAAGAATCAATTGTGGATTGAATTCAAAACCCTTAGAACGCAACCAAAGCAATCAGTCTCAGAATATGTGACCAAGATTAAAGATGTGGCAGACCAATTAGCAAGCATTGGAGAGGAGATTGAAGAGGAACAAATAGTAAGGCAAATAACAAATGGACTCAAGGCAGATGATAAGTGGGAAAGCTTCACCACTGCAATGGATCTCTACATGGACATGCATACCCCAGATCTCACAACTCTCAGGGGCCAACTATTCACACATGAAGCAAAGTTTACAAAGGCTGGAGATCAATCAAAAGGTAACAACCCCTCTGCTCTATATACTGATAAGAAAATTAAGGATAAAGGTAAAGGGAAGAAGCAAGAAGAAGAAGGCTCTACCTCCCAAGCTAATTATGCAGGGAGAGGTAGATCTTCAAGAGGCAGGGGCAGAGGAGGTAAGCAAGGTAGGGGGAGACCCTACAACTCATCACCATGCAACATTTGTGGATTGTCTAATCATACCACAGATGAGTGCTACAGAAACTATAAGAATCAGAGAGGAAGAAGCTATCAAAGAGGTGGATACTCTCAAGGTAGAGGTAGATTCAACCAACATCAAGGCTACAATGGATACAATAATCAGTACAACAACAATTACAACCACAACCACAATGGTAACTACCAAGGTGGATTCAGAAATAGAAGGGATTACAACAACTACACAGAGGAGCAAGATGACTCCCTATTGATCATGAATATGACCTCCAAGGCAGGTGCAAATGATGATCATTTATTTTATATTGATTCAGGGTGTTCTAACCATGTAGCTGGTAATGTGGCACTACTTTCTGATTTGGAAGAACCCAAGGGCAAACATCAGGTACAAACAGGTGATGATACTAAGCATTTTGTTGTAAAGGTTGGTAATGTAAAGACTAGTGATGGTAATCAGAACTTATTGAGCAGAGTACTTTATGTCCCAACCATCACCAAGAACCTAATGAGTGTTGGTCAGATTGTGGAGAAAGGTTTACAGGTCAGGTTCAATCAACATGGAGCATATGTGGAGGACCCAAGACATGGATTCAGAAGGTTAGCCAAGGGAGAGAAATCAGGTAGATTATTTACTTTTGAGCTAGAAGACACCAAAAACATTGCTTTATACAATTACAAGGATCAAACACTTTCAGAGTTAGAAATATGGCACAAGAGGTTAGGTCACATAGGTGAAAGAACCCTAAAGCAAATGAGTAGGGATCAATGTGTGCTTGGGATACCTAATGTATCCAAGCAACACATGATTTACAAGTGTGGTGCTTGTCAGTTTGGTAAGTCCCACAGGTTGTCCTATTCAAGGAAAGGCTTTATGCATGAAGACTACCTAGACTTGGTGCACACAGATGTTTGGGGACCTAGCAAGGACCCTTCCATTTCAGGATCAAGGTATTATGTGTCCTTCATTGATGATTATAGCAGATGGACTGTGTTATACTTTATGAAGCATAAGGATGAAGTATTTAATTTTTTCAAAAGATATCTTGCACTAGTTGAAAATCAAACAGGTAGAAACTTGAAGAGGCTAAGGTCAGATGGAGGAGGTGAATACTTCTCCAATGAATTTGAAGACTTCTTGCAGGAAAGAGGCATCAAGAGGGAGATAACCACAAGGTACTCACCTGAACAAAATGGGGTAGCTGAAAGAAGGAATAGACTCATTGTTGAAATAGCTAGGTCTATGCTTAATGAAAAGAAATTACCAAATTATCTTTAGGCAAAGAGTGTATCTACTGCCACCTATCTCATTAACAGATTGCCATCAAAGTCTCTTGATGGCATGACACCATATGAAGCTTGGCATGGTAAGAGACCATCATTGGATCATTGCAAAATCTTTGGTTGTGTAGCATATGTGCATATTCCCTCACAGGTAAGGGGAAAGCTAGACCCTAAAGCTGAAAAATGTATCTTCATTGGTTATGATTTGAACCAAAAAGGATACAGATTCTACAACCCAACAAACAAAGGCTTCAAGGTAAGTAGAGATGTCATTTTTGATGAGAATGACTCATGGTATGAGAATGAATGCAGGAAGGTTAGTCTACCCTATGATATGGAAGAAGATTTCCCAAAACTCACCAAGGAGGAACCAATCCAGAAAGAAGACTCAAGCTCAGATGATGATGACACAATTAACCTTGAGGAATTCAAGGCATGGAAGTCTAAAGGGAAGATGAAAATGAAGAAGCTAGAGGATATACCAGAATCCTCAACTCAAGCAATGAGGAGATCTCAGAGAGAAAGTAAGAAGCCTATCAGATATGGGTATGACACTTCTCTTGTAGCTAAGCATTCTGTATATCTTGCAAAGGATCTGTTGAATGAAGAACCAGGTTCATATGAGGAGGCAATCACCAAACCAGAATGGAAAGAAGCTATGGATGAAGAAATGGAAGCTCTCAAGGAGAGTGACACATGGGACTTAGTACCCAAGAAGGACTCTATGAAGGTGATAGGATCCAGATGGATCTATAAGCTAAAGAGGAACTCTGATGGAACAATCAACAGTTACAAAGCTAGGTTGGTAGCCAAGGGTTTTGCACAAACCCAAGGCATTGATTATGAGGAGACATTTTCTCCTATGGCTAAGATGCCAACAATCAGAATTTTGATAAGTATAGCTGCATCTAAGAAGTGGAACATGTACCAATTAGATGTCAAGAATGCTTTCTTGAATGGATGGATATCTGAAGAAGTCTACATGTCACAACCACCTGGCTATGAAGATCCCAAGAAGGTAAACTATGTTTGTAAATTGAAGAAGGCTCTATATGGTTTGAAGCAGGCACCTAGAGCATGGAATTACAAGTTGAAAACATATCTCCAAGACCAAGGATTTGTGATGAGTAAAGCAGACACTTCTCTATTCATAAAGAGGAGTAGTACAGAGGTAATCTACTTGTGTGTTTATGTTGATGACATCATCATTACAGGCAATGATGTCAGTGGGATTAGACACATCAAAGGACAGATGATGAAGGAGTTCAAGATCAATGATCTTGGATTATTGAAATACTTTCTAGGACTTGAATTGGTTTATACTAATTCAGGTATATATATTACTCAAAAGAAGTATGTACAGGATATGGTCAAGAAATTTAATTTGCAGGATGCTAAAGTCTCAAGCAGTCCAATGGATGTCAACCTAAAGCTTAGTGCTCATCAAGGTGATGAAGTCCAAGACATTACAGGATACCAAAGTATGGTAGGAAGTTTGAATTATGCTACCTTAACCAGAATCGACATAGCATTTGGTGTAAGTGTGCTAAGCCAATTCACGCACAAACCAAGGGTACCTCACCTAGAGGCAGCAAAGAAGATCTTGAAGTATTTAAAGGGAACTCAGAACCATGGTTTGTACTTTCCTTATACATCAGATATTGACATTAAAGTATATTCAAATGCAGATTGGGCAGGATGCAAGGATGATAGGAGAAGCACATCAGGATACATATGTTTTGCAGGTGATAAACCAATTTCTTGGTCAGCCAAGAAACAACCTACAGTAGCTTTGTCATCAACTGAAGCAGAGTATAGAGGGCTAGCCAATGCCACTCAAGAAGCTATTTGGTTAAAGCTTTTATATACAGAGTTAGGTCTATACACTAGACCTCCAATTATCTTTGGAGATAACACAAGCTCTCTTCACCTTGCAGCTAATCCAATATATCATGCTAGGACAAAACACATAGAGGTTCATTACCACTATGTGAGAGAAAAGTTGCTAAGCAAAGACATTCAATTGACTTATGTGTCCACTAATATGCAATGTGCAGATTTACTTACTAAAGCTTTGGATGGAAGTAAGTTATGCAGATTCAAATCCATGATTGGATTGCAGGAGGTGATTGAAGAATGAAGCTGAAGACTTGAGCCAAAATGTTTGGCTTGAGGGGGAGCTGTTGGTGCAATTCAAGCCTTCACATTTGGCTTGGACATCCACTTTGAAGACTCTACATGAAGCAAAGACCATAGGAACTTATGCCTATGATTTCTTACCATTTTATCTCTTGTAAAAGTCTTAAGTGACTTGGCATCTTATGTAATCACACCTACTTGATTAAGTCGTGGAAAATTTGATTGATTGATTGAGGGAATATCTCAATCAACTTTTAGGTGAAAGATTCTAGGAGATTTTTTGAATTTTGGATTCAACTCACTCCTATAAAAGCTACAAGTCAAAAGTCGCGGTTGTCTTTCACTCATCCCGAGGCATTACTGTATCAATCATTGAGTGTGTAAGGTCTACTCCATAGCCTACACCTCTAAGTACCATTTGGCAATGTGTATTATGCTAATGGGAATGTACATTCATGTGAACTAATAGAAAGGTTTACATTCACTATCTCTGGTTTTCTCTGAGTCATCATCTCCAAGTCTGTCAACTTCAAAGAGGCATATCTCAGTGCATACTGAACCAAATCAAGTGATTCAAGGCTTGTTGGAACCAGCTCAAAGCATTCTACAAGGCTACAAAGTTTGAAGAATTTTGGTTCAGCCATTTTCGAGAAATAGTCATCGAACTGCTCTCTGGTATTTTTCTACAAAGTTCCTAAAAAGTCGGGAGTGTCCCTAACTTTGCTTAAGTGATTTCTCTGAGTATAGTCTATCTTTTTATCTCATTCCACTTGTAAATGGAAGCTTACTAAGCTAATAGTATACCTCTAGAAGGAATTTTGTCAATTGTAACTGTACTGGTCATACTGAGTGAAAGACTGAGCAGGTATCAAGACAAAAATAGAAAGTTTTTGAGCCTTGTGATTTACAAACTTGTCTGTTTTGATCAAGTCATTACTCAAACCTTTTCCAAAGTACATATAGCATATTTTGGTATCATTTGGAAGCTTAAGGAGTCTACTAAGTATATCTGGAGTCAAAGAGGGCTGGTGCAAAGCAGGATTAGCAGCATCAACTCAATCTTCTGAGTGCATCCAACCATTTCTCTCAACATGTTTATGCCTTTTTTCATGTGCATGTGTCTATGTATACAGATATCCATGTATGTATGTATGTATGTATGTATGCATATATGTATGTATGTATGTATGTCTATATGTATGCTCCAAACATTAGGATTTTGTGAAAATAAGCAGCCATGGAGTCTGTTTTGCATTATTGTATGCCATTTGTGGTTGAAAAACTAGAAATTTATGGTTTTTTATGCAATCATACCTTGGTGGAGTTTTCAAAATTTTATTTTTTTAAATTCAAAAATTCGTTTTTTCAAATTTTGAACATTTTTTGGGTTCAATTTCTGAGCGAAATTGTCATCATGTGATTGTGCACAAAACATTAGGTGAATTTTACCTTTTTGGGTGAAATTTTGAAGCTATCAATGTGCAACCATGGATTCTATCTCCTCTTATGTCAAAAAAATGTTTGAAATGAAGAGATTTGAGGGTCGCAACTTTGATTTATGGAAATAGGCAATGCTTGACATCCTCCTTTGTAAAAATTATCAAGGAGATCTTGAGGAATTCAAGTCTAAAGATGGGACAGATGCAGCATGGAGGATCTTAAAGAAGAAGGCCATCACTTATATCAAGATGACTGTATGAGATTAAATCTTAGTGGATTTGAAGGGCCTTACAAGTGCTTTTGAGGTATGGGAGAAGTTAGAAAATACCACGCCCATAAATCAAGTGCATCATATTCATAAGCTAGTGTGTATGTAGCTTGATAAGTCAAAAAGTGCAAGAGAGCACCTATCTGCTTTTACAAGTACTCTCTTGCAATTACATGACTCTAGATTACTTCCATTTAATGATAAGCTTAAGACCATCTTCTTGTTGATGATCTTATCTGATTCATGGGAAAGATTATTTGTTTCACTTTTCAATAATCCCAATCTTACCTTTGATGGTATAAGGGGTTCTATTATATATGAGCAAATCAGGAGGAAAGATAGTGGAGAGGGCACTCGTTTAGCCAATGTGTTTAGAAGAAGAACAAAAAATTAAAGTGGAATTCCATAGAGGGAAAGGAGAAAAAGCAAAAGTAAGGCTGAACTTACTTGGTACCAATGTGGTAAGAAAGGTCACAAGAAGCATGGTTGTAGATACTATGAAGTTGAACTAGAAAGAAAAACGAACACAAGTGAAAAGAAGAAAAAGAACACCAAGAATGAAACACATGAGATCTCAAATGACAAGGACAAAGAGAAGGCCAATGTGGCCTCTAATGTTGTCATTGAGGAGCTATGAGATGCTAAAGGTATTCTTTGTGCTACTATGGTAGTAAATCATGCTAAAGTTAATGATGCTTCTATTAATATTCATGCACAGGATATGCAGATCACGAAGATGGATCAGATTGATGCCTTGCTTATTGTGAATGATGCTTTGTCACAAACATGGATTGTGGATTTAGGTGCATCATTGCTTGTTACTCGTATTAAGAAGTGTTCTAGTACTTTTCATTCAGACCACCATGGACATGCATTTCTCAGAAATAACCATGCTTGTTCTGCTCAAGGTGTTGGCACAATGCATCTCACTATAGATGGCACTAATGAGCTGGTTTTGCATGATTTAAGGTATGTATCAATCATTAAGAAGAACCTATTGTCTTTTGGAAAGTGGATATGCATGGATATAGTAACCTCTTTGAGAAGGGGTCATGGAAGCTTATGAAAGGCTCTAGTCTAATTGCTAAAGGTACCAAGAAAGGGACTCTTTATTGCTTGCATGGTAAAGCCTTGCTAGACAATTTTATTGTTTTGGTTGAATTCCATTCACATATGGAATTATGGCATAACCTCTCGGTCACATGAGCCAAAAGAGGCCTTGATAAACTATGTAACTTGGACAAGTTTGATGATAAGACTCAAAACTTGATTTTTGTAATGAATGCCAATATGGTAAGCAAGTAAACAATTCCTACTAATCTGGTGTCTCTCATAAGTCTAATGTTCTTGCTCTTGTTCATTTTGATGTTTGTGGCATGCCCACCAAATGTATAGGGGGTACTCTTTACTTTGTTTCTTTTGTTGATGACTACTCTATGAAGATTTGGGTATATTTGTTAAAATCCAAGGATGAAGCCTTTCCAACATTTAAGAAATTTAATGCATTTGTGACCACGTGGATAGGTGAAAATCTGAAATACTTATGTATTGATAATGGGGGTGAGCTTACAAGTGTTGCATTCAAAAGATTTTGTGAAAATCGTGGTATTAAGAGGGAGCTAACAATCCCATAGAGCCCCCTTCTAATGGTGTAGCTGAAAGGTATACCAAGACTAATTTATGTGCGAGGGTAAGCTTCATGTTGTCCACAACTAATCTCCCTCATGGATTTTGGGGAGAGACTTTGAAAATTGCATTTCATTTTGGCAATGTCTCCTCACACCTCCTTAAAATGTAGCCTTCCAGAAGAGGTTTGTTCTGACAAACCTACTTCATATGACCACCTATGCAACTTTCATTGTGTTGCTTTTGCATGTGCATATAAGGCCTAGGTTCATAAGAACATAGATGAAAGGTCCATGAAATGAATCTTCATGAGTTTTGGAGATGAAGGTGAAATGGGCTAAAAAATATTGCTACCTCAACTCAACAAGGTAAGATGTAGCCAGGATGTTGTCTTTAATAAGGCAAGGCTTCTAAAAAATGATGATGCCTCTAAAAGTGACCATAAAAAGGTCAAATTTTAGCATGTACAACCAGATATTAAATTTGATTTCTACCCTCAAGATTCACCACATATGGATGCAAATGACCATGAGCCCATGACTATTGAGCCAGATGATGTTCTATAGTAAAACGAGTCTCCTAAAGGGAATATGCAACAACCTATCCATGTTGAAAACAGGGCTCGAAATGATGTACAATAGCCCATTAACAATGAGGAAGGTGATGTATTTCTTGATGTAGATCCATTGCTAGGGAATGTGAATCATTTAGTAAGAAAATAAACACTTCCTAGGAGTCATGTTGTAATGAACTATAAATATTTGAACTCACAACCTCTTCGTTAGGAGTGTGATGGGCTAACCACTTGCCCCAAAATACATGGTTGAGGATTACTTCTTAATCGTCCCTCTCAGAGTGTAGTTTAACCATCTCCTATTTGTCAATGGTTAGGTTCAACCGTCTCCTACCTATCACTTTATTGCACCTGTGTTTAGATATGACCCCTCTATACATTACATTATGTTATCGGATGAGACTTAACCCCTCACTTATAAAGAGGCAAAGCTATGTGAGCACAAGAAGAAATGAGAGTTAGCCATGTAGGAAGAGATTAAGGTCTTGCATGCAAATGCATGCTACTTGGGACTTGGTTGAGTTGTCCAAAGATAAGAAGGTCATTCCCAACAAGTGGGTATACAAAACCAAAAGTTTTGATGGCAAAGCCAAGTATAAGGCAAGGCTGGTTGCCAAGGGTTATGCCCACAAAGAGGACATTGATTTCCAAGAAGTGTTCTCTCTGGTGGTTAAAATGACCACATTAGGTGTGCTATTTTCTCTCATAATTGCTTAGATTTGGAATTACTCCAAATGGATGTTAAAATAGGCTTTTTGCATGGTGATTTGGATGAAGAGTTATACATAAAAAATCTAGAAGGACATGCCATTCTTAGAAAAGAGCATCATATATGCAAGCTATTTGGATTTTATATGGGCTCAAATAAGCCCTAGACAATGGTATAAGAGGATAATTGCATTTATGATCAAACAAGCATTCAAAAGAAGCCATGAAAACCACTATTTGTACACAAAGAAAGATGAATATGGCAGCCCAATCATTCTTGTGTTGTATGTAGATGATATGCTGCTAGTTGGGAAGAAAAAGACCACTCTGAATGCTCTCAAAGAGTAGTTGAACTCTGCATTCTCAATGAAAGGCCTTGGGGAGGCTCATCATAGTCTCGGTATGTGAATAAAAAGGATAGGGAGTAGCATACTTTGCATTTGTCCCAAGAAAAATACATTGGAAAGGTATTAGACATATTTAATGTGGCTGATGTTAGGCGCTTTAGAGTACCATTGTAGCCACATGTTAAGCTTTCCAAGGATGACTTACCCAAAGATGATGATGTAGCCAACTACATGAAGAGTGATCCATATGCATCAACTTGTGGTCCACATATGTATACTATGGTTTCCACTCAGCTAGACATTGCTCATGCAGTGGGAGTTTTTAGCACGATTTGTTTCCAAGTTCATGGCTAATCTTAGGAAAGCTCAGTGGGAGGCACTGAAAACTACTTTGAGATATTTTAAAGGGACCAAAGATAACTACCTAAGTTATGGAAAGGGTTCGTTGGAGTTGAAAGGATTACGTGACTGAGACATTGAAAGTTATGTGGATAGTCGCAAGTCCAAAAAAGGCTATGTATACACCCCTGCAAGTGGAGCTATTGCATGGTTCTATTGACTTTAGAGGATAGTTCCACTATCTATTACAGAGGCTGAATATATTTCAACCAAAGAGGCTTCCAAAAAATTCATTTTGTTAGCTCGCTCATGCAGTGAGTTTGGCATGCCTGAAAAGGCACCTGCTCTTGGATGTGAGAGCCAAAGTGCCATATGCTTGGCAAACAAAACCATGTTTCATGCTCACACAAAGAATATTGATGTGAAATACCACTTCATCAGAGAGGTGTTAGATGAGAGCATGATCATCTTGATCAAGGTCAATACTTCACAGAATCCTATAGATGATCTTATGAAGTGTCTACGCAAGCCATAACATCATCTATGTATACAGATCATGGGAAATACTTAGTTTAAAGGAGCCTCCTTGGTCTTTTGAGTGGGAGCTTGTTGGAGATAAAGGCCCTAAATATATTTTTGTTATATTTTTGGACCCTGAATTGGGGAGTTATAGGAGTTTATATTATTTTTATGAATCTTGTTCATTGGCCAAATGTGAACATGCCCAAATGACCTAAGTTCACTTATCAATACGAATTGGTCCCAAATCTCTCATAACTTGGTTGGGAGAGAAGTCCTCTCCATAGGTATAAGGCATGCATGTATATTCATTTTGATTGAGAGAAATTGATTTGGGCATGGATTTTTTATCCCTTTTCTTTTTTATTAAGGAAGTTAGTAGCCCTTATCTCATTAGAGGAAACAACTCTAAAGAGAGAGATGACCACGCTCAGAGTATAGATCATTGGGGGGGGGAGGGAGGGGTGATACTCCACATATGTTCTCCTACTCATTTTCTAGGAACAAAATGCTTTAAAGCGGGAAGAATGTTGTATAATTGATAACTTCAAAAGGTTAAATATATGATTCTAGAGGTTAGAATATGATGTATAGTTTCCTTGGTTTAGCCCTTGAATTACCCTTAGAACATGCTTGAACCTTTGGGTTGAACCCTTGGTTTTAACCCTTGGAGTATTTATTCATATGAGCTCCCAATTGAATGGTTGTGTGTAAGAAAATAAGAGCACAACAGAATAGACCAATAGATAGATTTGAGAGAAAAACACAGACAAAAATACACACAAATTGAGAGATAGAGAACTCAAATCCTCAAAGTGCCAAGAGTAATGCAACTACAATGATGTTGTCCACCTGTGCACTCTCAATATGGAGCTTAGATGGCGATATAGACAGAATCTAGATGGGAGGCTTACTAGTGTATAAATCTCTCTAAATCTCAACATGGACCATGCTTTATAGCTTTTACAAGGGGATTTGGTATAGAGAAATGTAGTTAGAAGATACAAAATAATCGACAAAATATACATTCTGACAATATCTACACGACCCAAAGTCCTACCATCGGGGATAGGGCTTATATGGGGAAACTGGGTAGCATCACAAGGTTTATTTTTGCCTTGAATGGCAACCCAATGCCTAAAATTTTATACCCTACCTAACCCAATATCTAAGCCCACAAAGATCATCTATTACCATCAACGGTCACACATAGACCTCATCTCACTTGGAATTTAGGGTTCCATAAATGTCCAGGTTCTCACGATGGCTTCTCCTCATAATGGGGACCTTACAATGTAGAGAACATGGATTATTTGTGGCCACTTGAGGGTGGAGTATTGAGTTTATCCTGTGAAGAGATGGTTGGATACACTCCAAAGATGAGGTGGTGCTACACAAATCCTTCTCTACACCTACCAATGTAGCTTCAAAGTACCTAAGTAGATACATTTAGATTTCCAAATATGCATTTGGATCCACAATGTACCTTGGAGCATCACTAGTAAATAGTTATGGAAAAAGAAATAACTTTCAAGATTAAAGGATTCCAAAAACTTACTATTTTGGGACTTGGTTCTTCTTAGAAAAGAATTGCGTACTCACTCACTGATTGTAATTCACCCGAGAGCTTTTATACATAGCTAAGTGAAGTCCTAAGCTTGCTATAAGAAGTTTTTCACTACTTTAGGATGAGCACATGATGAGAATCATATTAAGAAGTTCAGGGTGTAGTCCCAACTTTTTAGGAAGAGGACAATGACCAGACATACGTGACTTGGAGAGACTTTATCTCAACAATTATTGAATTAACTGGTGTGAAAATCTATATTTGAAGAGTATAAAGTCTTTGATACATATACCAAGTCGAATCACTTCAATTGGTTAAGTATTCACAGAGAACGCCTCAAAAAAAAATCACTGAAATGAACACTTAGCAGCAGACAATAGTAGGCATCAAGTAGCTTGCACTAACTGAATCAAATGTATAAGATTATGAATGTATGATACAAAGGAGATAATGTAGGCTTTCACATACATGTGTGGGCTTAGTGTAGCCACAAGCTTGAAGATCAATGTCTCCTTCTTCGTGTTGTTCTACCCGTGACTAAAAGTCATGTTCTTCTATAGATGGGATCTAATTTGAATTTTGAATCTGCCACCTAAAAATTGATCCTATCTTTTAGGATCCTAATTGAATTGATTCTAACTACTACGTGGGTACGAAATGCATCTTGTAAAGTCATGAGATTCTCTCAATCCTTTCCTTTTACATTTATCTTGAGTGTTAAACTCATGGCTTTTACAAGAGTTGTTCATATGTGACTTATGGGTAAATCTCTCATTAATTTATGAAGTAAACCTTGATATTTGGTCAAGCATCAAGGCTTGCCAAATGTACTAACAACTCCCCCTCAAGCCTAAGACGATTGAGTCTTCATTCCATACATATTTTTTGCAATCCAATCATTGATTTGAACATGTTGAGCTTCCTTCCATCAAGTGATTTAGTTATCATGTCTGCACATTGCATATGTGTAGATACATAAGACAATTGTATCTCCTTGCTAGCAATCTTTTCCCTCACAAAGTGATAATGAAGTTCTATATGCTTAGTCCTAGCATGGAAGATAAGATTAGTAGCTAAATGTAATGAGCTCATATTGTCTCCAAATATAAATGGAGTGCCAAAGTCCAATTTGTATATAGGTTCTTGATCCACATTGCTTCTTGTGTTGCATTTGCCAATCCTCTATATTCAGCTTCAGTTGATGAGAGAGCTATAGTAGGTTGCTTCTTTGAAGACCAAGAGATGAGCTTTGTACCTACAAAAGACAACTATCCAAATGTGCTTCTTCTATCATCTTTTGATCCTGCCCAATCTGCATCAATGAAGACTTTCACATTCATATCATATGTATAAGGATAAAATAGACCCTCATTGATTGTTCCCTTTAGATACTTCAATATTTTTTTTTGTTACATCCATGTGAGGCTTTCTAGGAGTGTGCATGAATTGGCTAAGCACACTTACTCCATAGCGGATATCTACCCTAGCTAAGGTGGCATAGTTCAAGCTTCCAACTAGGCTTTGGTAGCTTGTAATATCTTCAATTTGTTCCCCTCCATAAGCACTTGACTTGAGATTGACCTCCATGGGAGTACCTGCAACCTTAGTGTCCATTTGGAACTTTGCAATCATATCCATGATGTATTTCCTTTGAGTAAGGAACATTCCATGATCTGAGTATACAACTTCTAAGCCAAGAAAATAAGTGAGTAATCCACGGTCACTTATTTTGAATTCCTCTTTCATTTGACTCTTGATATTTCTGATTCCATCTTCATCATCACTTGTAAGAAGGATATCATCTACATACACACATAAATATATAACTCCAGAGTTATTCTTCTTAATGAAGAGTGAAGAATCAGCCTTGCTTAATTTGAATCCTTTGTCTTGCAAGAATGTGATCAGTCTATGGTTCCAAGCTCTAGCAACTTGCTTGATTCCATAGAGAGCTTTCTTGACTTTGCATACATACTCCGAGTGTGACTTATCAACAAATCCAAGAGGTTGTTCCATGTACACCTCCCCTGAAATCCATCCATTTAAAAATGGAATTTTTACATCCATCTGATAGATTTTCCAATTCCTTGAAGCACCTATGCTCACGAGAATTCTAATTGTTGGCATCTTTTCCATAGGGGAGAATGTCTCCTCATAATCAATTCCTTGGATCTGAGCAAACCCTTTAGCCACAAGCCTTTTATACTTGTTTATTGAACAAATTGAGTTCCTCTTACCTTATAGATCCACTTGGATCCAATGATCTTCATGGATTGTTTCTTAGGAACCAGGTTCCAAGTCTGGTTCTATTGGAGTGCTTGTATCTCTTCCTCCATTGCTTCTTTCCAATCTGGTTTCTTGTTTGCTTCTTCAAAAGTTGATGGCTCCTCTGAGTTGATATCCTAAGCAATTTAGATTGAATGTTTAGTGACCGAAGAAGTGTCAAATCCATACATTTCTAGCTTCTTCTTTTCCTTAGTTGATTTTCTTATGGTTATTTGAGATGATTCTGCAATATCTATCAATTCCTGTATCTTCTCTTTGCCTTTGTTGCTCCATGCCTTAAGGTTCCTCTTTGGTGTCTTTTGATCATCATGAGAGTCACTTGTATCTTCATGTTGTTGATCATTTACCTTTTGTAGTGTCGAAAAGTCCTCCTCTAGGTCATAAGGTAGCTTGGCTTTTTTGCAATCATCTTCAAACCAAGAGTTGTTTTCATAAAGAAACAATATCTCTGCTAACAATAAAGCATTTAGTACTTGAATTATACAACTTGTACCCTTTTCTATTAACATCATATCCTATAAACACACATTTCTCTGCTTTGGGATCCAATTTACCTCTTATTTGTGATAGAACATGTGCATAAGCTATGCATCCAAATATCGTGCAATGATCTAGGCTAGGTCTCCTTCCATTCCAAGCTTCTTATAGTGTCATCCCATCCAATGCTTTAGATGGGAGTCTATTGATGAGATAAGTGGTTTTAGACACAACCTCTACCCATAGGTAGTTAGGTAATTTCTTCTCATTAAGCATGGATCTTGTTGGCTCCACAATGGTCCTATTCCTTCTCTCTCCCACTCCATTTTGTTCTAGAGTGTATCAGGTGATGATCTCTTTTGATGCCTCTATTTTGGAGATATGCATCAAACTCATGGGAGAACTATTCTCCCCCTCCATTTGACCTTAGCCTTTTCAAGGTTTCCCTGTTTGATTTTCAACAAGAGCAAGATATTTTTTGAAACAACTGAAAACTTCATCCTTATGCTTCATGAACTAAAAAATGGTCCATCTGCTAAAATTATCAATGAAGGATACATAATACCTGGATCCTGAGATTGAGGGTTCCTTGCTAGGTCCCCAAACATTTGTGTGGACTAGCTCCAATAGGTCATCATGGATGTAATGTTTCTTCATAAAAGGCTATCTATGAGACTTCCCAAATCAACATGCACTACATTTATATATCATATGATGCTTGGATATATTTGGTAAACCAAGCACACTTTTATCCCTGCATATTTGCTTGAAACGTCTTTCTCCTATGTGAGCTAATCTTTTATGCAACATTTCTAATTCTGATATGGTTTGTCCTTCACAATTGAAAAGAGCTATGTTCCTAGTGTATTGCAATTCAAATGGAAATATTCTACCTGACTTTTCACCTTTTGCAATCCTCTTGAATCCTTGTTGAGGGTCATCAACAAATGCTCCATTTCAACCTGAATTTTCAACAAATAGTCCATTTCTTGTGAACATTACCTTCAATCCTTTCTCTACAATTTGTCCAACACTTATCAAATTCTTGGTTATGGTAGGTACATATAATACCTTATTGAGTAGATTCATACTTCCATGTGAAGTCTTCACATTTCCAATCTTTTGTACTAAGTGCCTTGTATCATCTCCTATTTGAACTTCATGTCCATTCCTTGGATCCTCCAAGTTAGATAATAATGCCACATTTCCTGCTACATGGTTTGAACAAATAGAATCTATATAGAACACATGCTCATCTGCTTTACCTTGCTTCATGGTCATGTTCATCAATAGAAATGAGTCCTCTTATGTCTGCTCTTCAGCATAGTTGTTGTAATCTCTCCTTCTTCTATATCCTCCTTGGTTATTTGTGTTGTTGTCGTTGTTATTGCAACCATTGAAATTTTTTGATCTTCCTCTTCGATAGCTTCCTCTATTGAAACCTCTTCCTCTCTAATTCCTAGGATTCCTAAAACAATTCTCAATTTTATGGTAGGTAATCCACATATGGCACATGGAGAGGTGCTTTTGAATCTCCCCCTGCCTTGTTTACCTCATTTGCCTCTTCCTCTTGTACCTCTACCTCTTCCTGCAAGATTAGCTTGGGAGGTACTAGCTTCATCATCGGATCTTTTGCCTTTACCTTTGCTATCCTTACTCTTGTTCTTATCAGTGTATAGGGCAAAGGATTGATTACCTTTTAAGTTGTCAATTACCTTTTGAGTTGTCAATTACCTTTTGAGTTGTCAATGTTCTTCACAAGCTTGGTTTCATGAGTGAATAGTTGCCCCATCAGAGTATTGAAATCAGGTACTTACATATCCATGTATAGATCCATTGTTGTGGTGAAGGCTTCCCATTTATCTGCTTTGATTCCATTGATAACTTGTCTTACAATCTACTCCTCTTCAATGAATTCTCCAATAATCCCAAGTTGATCAGCTAGGTCCTTCATTGTAGTGACATAGTGAGTCAAATTTTGCTTGGGCATCTTTTTGAGTATTGCAAATTCCATCCATAGTTGGTTCTTCCTTGCTCTAGTGCTTGAAGAAAAGAATGCTTCAAGTGCATTCCGTGTCTCTTCTAATGTCTTAGGATTCCTAATGTGTGGAAGTAAGAAATCAGAAACTGAGTTGAGAATATAGAACCTAGCTAAAGCATCCTTTGAGCACCATGTTGTTAATCTTTCTTGTTCCTCTTGGGTAAATTGATATTTGCTTCTAAGTATTGGCATTAAGTCATCTCCAGATATGTAACCATAGAGATTTCTAGTTTGAGGATATGCCTCCATTCTAATAGACCAAGCAGAATAATTACCTCGATCCAACTTTTCAATTGATGATGGGAATCTATCTCCCATGTTGAGTTCATGATAGCTCTAATACCACTATGAGGAGATGGTTGGATAAACTCCAAAGATGAGGTGGTGCTGCACAACTCCTGCTCTACACCTGCCAATTGATTTGTCCCTATAACAACATGATTCTCTCAAGGGCTTGCAAGACTGGCACAAATAGAAGAGATTTCCCAAGTCTTCCATGCCACTAAGGCATCATTTGTATCACAAGGGACCACACAAATTTTGTTAGCTTTTACATTGGTCCGAATTCCATCGTGTAGGATTTGCCACATAAGCACAAACTTCTTTATCTCGATGAGGGGGTGCCAAAGAGATTTGTACTTAAAGTCCCACATCTACCTTAACCAATCGAGATGCCACTTCCTAGTGAGCATCACATGGAATTCCATATCCTTCTTCAATCTTGGAATTTTCTCAACCTATTGCCATTGTGCCATCTCAGACTCTGAAGGTTAGAAGAGTATTTACCAATGAGAAGGCAAGCCCTCGAGCATTCCCAAGCATTGAATCTATTGTGCAACAAATGCCATTCCTCAAAGTCCACTCTTTTGGCTGGATCAATTTCCTCGAGTCTAATCCACTGATAAGTTTCTTGGTTCCAAAGGTGTTTCCACAAACGAAAGTCTTTGTTCCAAAACTTCCTAGCTTTTTTGAGGTTCCAAGACTCCACACCTCTGATGCCTTGATAGGAAACTAGATCCAATCATTCTTTCTAATATCGGCCACCCATTTCCAATCTTTATTGATTATGATAAACTATTTAACCTTGTTCGAACTCTTTCAACCAAGCTCGAGCCTTTGGGAGTCACCAAAAATGGGGAGAACAATACAGTGAGAAGTTCAAGAACCTTCCACCCTGAGAGGCCCATAAGCTTAAGAACACTCCTGTTTCTAAAAGTAAGCTTGGCCCATGATGCCTCACTATTGCTCCATGCTTTGATTAACCATTTTGCTGCTAACTTATTGGGCGTTTCTACCCCCCCCCCTCCTTAATGAATCCTTTTTTATCCTCATTGATCCAGTCTCGAAGGTGATAGTTAATATGGTTCGCATTCACCTTTACCAAGATCTTGTAATCGATTTGCAGCATTAAAATTGACTATCGATTTTCAATTCTATTTTTGCTTCCTTTTTTTGAATGAGCTTAATGACACCCTCATTGAGACAATTCAGAAGTGCCCCAAAAGAAATAGCCATTTTCCACACCAAACTTAAAGGAGTGGCTAGTACATGCTTGAAAGTCTTCAAGAACTCATTGGTAAGGCCATCCAACCCCGAGCTCTTGCCATTACGAAGGGAATCAATTACCTCCAAAATCTCATCATCCAAGATGGAAGCTTCACAAAGAGCTTTTAGGTTTTGTGGAGTTTTTTTTTAGTTCTAACACACAGGATGGTGGCCATGCAGCCATGTCTATGAGGAGAAAGAAGCATTGAAACCCCCAAGAGCTGGGTAAAGTGGCTGACACTCAGTGTACTATTTTCTTCATTGGCTTTGCATTCAACCCCATCGGCATCCATCATCAAATGAATCATTTCCTTGAATTTCTTCTTCTTGAGAAGGTTGCACATCTCTTTAGTAGGCTTATCTGCTCTACCTGCCCATCAATCTTTAAAGTATATTTCTAGATTCTTTCTTTGAATTTCTTCTTCATATATCATCATGCTTCTGATTTTTTGGATGTCTAGCATTGCGAGTGGCCTTTGTTAACTTCTACCTCCAAATGCTACAAATTTTGATAACGATTTTCTCTTCTAGCGCGATGAATGGATTGAAGATTATTATGAGCCCTTGCCAAGATGTAAAGAGTCTGCATGACTGCCCTCCTCCAACACCTCACTAGCAAGGAGGAGGCAAAGGCCTTGCTCCAAGCCTCGATAATCTTGCATTGGATTGAGGGGAGAGAGAATGTTTTCAGATTGGCATGAAACTAAGGAGCTTTCTTGGGATTGAAAATCGGCTTGAAGCTAATCACAATTGGGTAGTGATTCGAGATGACCAGGTCCACACTTTGGGAGAGAAAAGGAGGGCCCCATTTGTTGATTATATTCTAGGAGATATAGCTCCTATCCATTCTGGCTTTTTACAAGTTAGCACCATCTTGGACGTTTGACCATGAGAAAGCAACAAAATCCCCTATCTCCACCATATCCAAGTGTAATTTAACTTGGTCCCAAACTTCCCTCTCCTGCCTATCAATCACTCGTCCCTTCGTCCCCTATCTATTAGAAAGGACCTCCACCAAGAACCATGTTGAGGGGCAGAGAATCCAATGACTTCCAAGTGGAAATTCTTTTTGAATCGATATTAGGAGTGTACAAGGAGATGATGGAAAACTAGAGGGGACCCCCAAAAGAAGCACCAACCCACTGATGATTTTGGTCCATAAGGGAATCCACAATCCTAGTGTGCCAACTTATATTGATGGCAATAGCCGTGCCATCATTTCCCCTAGGGCATGTGGTGGAGAGCTAGACATGGGATGAGGAAATACTTTTAAATCTCTTTCCTACTCCCCTCCCCCCACATCGATTTTGATTACTTGAAGACAAATGAAGTCCGGGTTTATGTTTTTATCATGGATCCACTGGTAAATCACGATTGCTCTTGAGGGATCCGATAGCCCTCTAACATTGAGAGACCTGATAATCATTATCGGAGGTTGAGATCTTTGCAGAGAGGGGCTTTGTCCCTCTTTTTCTTGTTTTCCTCCTAGACTTTTTTCTTCAAGGTAGAGGGATCTGACATAGATGTATACAATTCCGTCATCTTTCATAGGGAATAATTAATTCTTTTAGTGAATTTTAATCCACATGAAAGATGGAACTTCTGTATGGCGAAGGGGAGGTCAGAACATATCTGCTCTCGAAGTTCCATGAAATGGACTGTCAGCCTTATACGTAGGTCGACATGCACATGTGAATAGCTCTATACAATTGTCGACATACAATTGACACGACCGATCTGTGTTCTGAAGGTTCCGCCTGATCTGAAAAAGGGCCTTAACAGATCGTTGCATGCTTACTGATTCGAAAAGTCTGTTGTCGTGCTTCACCACTTCCTGTGTCAATCTCGCATTGAGCGCCGCAATGCACCGTCTGTGAATCTCACATATGGTGTCGAATCCAACAACTACATTCCATTTAGTCTGTTGGATTCCAGGATAAGTGTGTGTCTGATACCATCGCGTGCTCTTTTGATGCGCTTCTGAGAATCTGATTTGTAATACTTTGGGCCTCGACATCTTGTCAATACTACGGGACAGCAGGATGCAGAGAAGCTATGGGACCCTAACGAACGAATTTCGTGCTACTGACGTCACGAGAATAGAAATTCTGTCTACAATTCTAGCCCGTCCCAACAGTCTTAAGGCCCGGCCCCCCTTCCATGTTTAGGTGAAATGTTTTACGAGATCTTTGTTTCACCGGATGATAATGATGATGAAGAAACGCAGACGTGCAAAGAAGGGTGCAGAAAACAGAGGTCGAAGCTATGGAAAGTATCACATCGGACGAGACGAATGCAAACATAATCACAGAAAATAGAGATGATCGTTTAAAAGTAAAGGCATGAATAAGAAGAAAAACGTTTGGTAGAAGATTACCCCTTTAGCGACACAATCCACCATGTCGTCGTAGTTTAGGCGTCTGCCGTCTTCTTTTTTTCTACAGCCACCCTCTGGCAGAGATGAGAAGTTGAAGCAGGTGTAGTGAATCGACACATTGGGAGAAAGCCACCCGGCGGACGTCACAATGGAAAGAGCTGCCTCGAATACGTCGATGCAGAAACCCCGCACTCTCGATGGGTCGGACCAGTTGACGAATTGCCGGAGGGTCGTGATGTTAGGGACTAGAACCTTCAGGTCGGCATCTTCCTTCTTTGCAACTATATTTGGCGTGAACCGGATCGTCGGGCAGCCTAAGGCTGTCACAGAAGACCCGTCGCTGGAGGAGTCAAAATCGCTGGTTGCTGCATCGATAGGTGAAGAGGAGATCGCAACAATGAGGACGAGCGCAACGAAAGCAGTGGACAAACAATGATTGAAATCGGCTGGTCGTGGGGGACGAGCGAATGCGAGGAGGGTTTTCTGAAAGGAAGCTTCAGCCATCCGAGCCTCAGAAGAACTTCTTCGAACTGGTTTCTCCGCAAGGAAGCTTTTGCAACCTGCACAATGGATTGGTCGACAAGCTGTAAGCTGAAGTCGCAAAGTCCTGGCCCTCGGGCGTAGATCTTCAACGTGAATAAAAGTCCCGCAAGCCTTTGGTCAGGACTCAGGAATCAACGGAGTGACAGCTTCGTGACATGAGCTCTGCTTGGGAGGGGAAGAGGAATGACGGATTTCGTTGGTAGGGTTAACACGTGAGCCAGTTTGCCGTACTTGAGTAAAATGACGTTACGACTCCCGAGCTAAAAAAGAGAGTTCACGCCGAACCTCCTTAAAAAAAAAAAAAAAAAAGAGAGTTCACCGTTGCCTGATCGTAGGGCAGTGGAACACGTACCCCTTAAGAGGGCTGTGGGTCCATGTGCTGTTAGTTGAAAGGACACTCTCATCACTTGCTATTACGAAATGTTAAGCAAGACAAAATGTCAAACAAGCTTAAAAAATAAGTGAGCCCTCCACAAAAAAGACATAAACGTTACTCTTCTTTATCTCTCTCACTGATGATGTTTTTTTTTTTAACTACAACGAATTGGAAATACACACTCTCATACTCCTCCTGATAAGGTACAGGCATCCACCATTTGATTTCATGGAGATATCCAACCAAGACTTGAACTTGAGACTTTTTCTCACATCTTCAAGGCGTCAACCACTAGACTACACGACCTCCACCACTCATGATATTATTGTGCTTTCCTCATTTTATATAATTTAAAACCAGTGTTGTTTTGGAAAAAAATGCTTAAAGGAAAAAAAACATAGCTAGATTGCGATGATGGCAGAAGAATGCTTGTGAAGGAACTCATGTGGTCACTCCTTGTTGCTTTGTTAATCAGTGGCATTCATATTTTGTTATAAAGTTTGTTGTTGAAGATGGCAAAGGTCACAAGGATAGGCATCTTTCTTAAGTGCTTGTTTGCTCTTGTATCGTTGTCAATGCCTCAAATTTTTTTTTTCAGAGTACAATGAATTGAAAACACACTCACACACCCAACCTCATAAGGTAGAAGCACCCATCTGTGAGAAACTCATAGATACATATCTAACCAAGATTTGAACTCAGGACTTCCTCCTTAAGACACAAAGCGTCAAACCACTTGATTATGTTGCCATTGCCTCAATTTGTCAGGCATGTCAACGACCATTTTGCCTTTGCCTATCAAGAAAAAGTATCTTTTTTTACTTTCTGTCAAATGAAACGTTGAGATGGGTAGTTTTATGGTCATCTATATGTGTGTGTGTGTTCTATAGATATATCAAAAACTGCAATTTGAAAGATAGAAGCAACATTTTACCTCTCATATGATCTATGATCGTTTGTCTTGCCTATCAAATTTAGTCACTGATTGCTGCCCCTTTCTCGCCATCCACGTTTGCTATGGGTGGTTTGCATTACCCGAGCCCCATTTTTTTCAACATATTGGAATTTGGGGCTTCTCACTGATACCTTCTATGCTGTGATATTCGGGCACTTTTAATGATACCTGCTACATGAGACTCTCGTGTTTTCACTTCAACAACACTTGCCGCTCATGCCTTCAATATTCGGACCCGAAGTGATTCCTTTTTTCTTTTTCTTTTGAAATACAAAAAATTTGAAAAGTATCCACTATGAAAGAGTGGGCAACCTTCAGCTTAAGATTCCATTAGACATGTTGAGCCATTTATAACTTGAACTCAGGACATTGTGCGAGCTAGTTCGTGGCATATACCACTTGAGCCACAACCCCTCGACCTTGAAGTGATTCTTGTGTTCCTTTTCCTATGATTATTTTAAAAGACTTGCATTGTGTGTTGTGAGGCGAGGAACTAGCAAGATTCTATGGTGGCCATCCCAAAAGTAAGAACCAAACATTTACTGGATAATATGGTACCTCTGTTAGATTCTCCAATCCTTCAAGCTTGCATTGGTCACCGAGTTGCGCCTGGTTTGGCAAGAGGCCATGTGCTTTAGAGTGTTTTTGAAGTTTCTTAATGAGGGTGTGATCAAATTAAGTCACAACATAGAATCGAAAACCAGTCCTATTACGATGTTATGAATGGGTTACAAGATTTTTATTAAGATCATCGCTAAGCGCATTCTTACCACCTAAACTCTAAACTCTAGGATCAATGTTGACCAGAAGGGTTCATAAAGGGAAAATCGACCCCTGAGGCCACCATCGATGTTTGGGAGGGGCTTGAATATGCCAAGGTGTCCGAGCAAACAAGGCTCAGATTTTTCTTTAGTAAACATTTTGTTTGTGCTTTTGTTTTAAAAGGAGTTACGTCATGAATTGGAGATACAAAGAGGAGAGAAGAAAAGGAAAAATTAAAGTGAGAAAAGGAAAAAAATTCAATTAGGAGTAAGTGAAAAAAAAAGGAAATACTCTCTCTCTCATTCGCTTTTGTCATTCATGGAGCTAGCTCCGCTCATCACGAGATATGTGGATTTCGGGGATGTAGCAGAAGTAAAAAGTGACTCTCTCTCACTCTTGAGAGAGAAAGCCCTAGATGATGGTGTTGCTAATATTTTACGAGATAACGAAGGTCCGACATTAACTTGCTTACTTGCTAGTTGTTCACTCCACGTCCCCCAATCCATAACATGAGATATCGGCTTCTAAATTAATGGTTTCAAAGAAACATAACCGTTACAAAGTGCTAATTCCTTCCTTCAATCCACATTCAAGCCCCCAACTTTGGAACGTGGAAAATTTAGAGAACTATGATGTGCCTTTTTAGATGGTTTTTGACATTCATTGCGAAAACAAATCTTGCCAAGTTTCCTCTTTAGTTGGAAGTTCCTCATGTACCTTTCTACCTCTATTGTTTTGTTAAAGAGACTATCTCCTAGCTCAACAAACCAATGGTGATGAGGGTTGAAGTGAAGGGTCTGATATACGATGGTACCCTTGACTTGTTCAATACTTGGTGTTGTTAGAACTACTTAATACTCCACCCCTAAGTGACCAACAAATGTTTCATGGTGCGTTAAGTTGTAAGGCCCCCATTATGAGGAGAACATACAAGTTAGCATCAAAGGCACATCTTTTGAGACCTAGATCCAAGAGATACTTATCTATCCACTGGTACCATGCTCTAGGGGCTTGTTTTAGCCCATATAATATCTTCTTCAACTTAATTAACTTGTTCTCTAAATGGGGAACCTCAAACCCTAGTGGTTAAGACACATATACCTCCTCCTTGAGGTCTCCATTCAGGAATGTGGATTCGAAATCCATGTGATAGAATGGCCAATTCTTATATGCATCCACAACTAGTACTACTTGAATAGTAGTCATCCTTGCAGTCAAGGAAAATGATTGAAAAAAGTTAATGCCTTCAACTTGTGAGTAGCCCTGTGCAAAAAGTCTTGCTTTGTACTTTTCTAGAGTACCATCAGCCTTGTAGTTTAGCTTCCTAAACCACTTGGTGCTAATTACTTTATGCTTAGGGGTTTGATCCACTAGCTCCCAAATTCAATTCTTCATGATATTGTTGTATTTTTTTGCATGGCAGCCCTCCGATTCGGATTGTGGAGTGTCTCTTTCACATTGGTTGTTTTTTTGCTTGTTCTTGAATGAGATCAGCCATGAGGGCTCTGTTTATAATATGGGTGTTTGCTCCTCTCTGTTCCTCTATTCTATATGATCATTTCTCCATGATGGTTCAATTCCCATCTTCTGCAACACTGTTCTATTGAGGGCTATGTTGATGGGGGAAGTATCTTAACCCCTAAGCAACGATGAAGCGCGAATGACCTCCACAGGTATCCTTCTTTGACCTCTGCACACCAAAAATGCTCTTACTCAGAGCTTATGCAGAGAACTCCAGTGAGCTTTTGTAGACCTGTAGTAGACACCAAGGGCTTTCCAACAAATCAAATTTCACTTGAAATGGATGCTTACACAAAGAGAAACAATGTCTACAACATGAGCTAGTTGAATGCTCACAACTGCTAGTCAAGCAGAGACCTCACTTCACTCCAACAAACTTTTCTCACAGATTATACAGAGAATGAATCTCAAACTTGGGTCAACTTTAGAGCACTCTAATAGCTACCCAATGACACCAAAATCATAGCAGATGGATACATAGAGAAGGAGAACCAGCCCTTACAACAGAGAGAAAAATATTTCCAACAGAGCCTACACAAAGAGAGAGATATCAATCACACAACTTCACTAAAATGAATGTTGCTCCCAGCTTACTCAGAGAATGCTCCAGAGAATTAGTAAGCATAAAATAGACTCTTATAGCTATCCAATGAGACAAGAATTACATCAAATGGATACCATATGAGGGAGAAGCAATGCTAACAACTCAGGGGTAGAGAGTTGCAACACTGCCTGCGCACACACATAGATATGCCTACTAAAAAAAAACAAACAAGCAAGCAAGGGGGTTGCTTAAGCAAGGGGGTTGCTTAAGCAAGGGGCTTGCTTATCACAACTCCAGCACTTAGTGCTCACTTTACATGAGCTAAAACTCCAAGAAGATGGCCCAAAAGAAGTCGGGATACATGCTCCTTTTATAGTGAGAAGAGTGCCCCTAAAATCTAGGAACTACCTTTCCAAATCAGCCTCCTAACTTGGAGGAATTAGTTGAGATGACTTGGGGAGTGGTTGAGTGACTTTTCTTGATGGAATCTCGTGGCTTTTGGCTTCCTTTGATTGCTCCACATTTCCATAAAAGATTCCCCACGAATTTTTAGCTTGAAGCTTGACTTTTAACACTCCCCCTCAAGCTTCAATTCTTCATCCTCATCCAAGCTCCTTCATGTTGATGCATTGCTTGAATTTTGAAATCTTCATCCCATCCAAAGCCTTTGTAAACATGTCCGCAACTTGGTCCTTGGTACCAATATGATGTACTGAAACTTCCTTGGATATCACCTTTTCCCTTATGAAGTGATAGTGCACTTCAATATGCTTGGTTCTAGCATGATAGACAGGATTTGATGCTAGATGAATGCTACTCATGTTGTCACAAAAAATTGGATATGTGTCAACCTGCAAATTAAGCTCCATAAATAACTTCTTAATCCACATTAGCTCACATGTGACTTGAGCCAAAGCTCTATACTCAGCCTCGGTGGAAGATAATGCCACCGTGGGTTGCTTCTTTGAAATCCAAGAGATGATCTTGCTACCTAGCATGACTAGGTAACCACTTGTACTCCTTCTATCTTCCTTCGAACCGGCCCAATCGGCATCGGAATAAGCTTTGACCTGCATATCATCATCAAATGAGTAGAACAATCCTTCATTTATAGTGGCTTTGAGATATCGCAACATTCTTCTTGCAGCTTGCAAGTGTGTAGTCCTTGGACTATGCATAAATTGTGATAACACTCCAACTCCATATGCTATGTCGGGCCTGGTTATTGTGGCATAATTGAAAGAGCCTACAATAGATCGATACAAAGTTACATCCTCTAATGGCTCTCCATCAATGGAGCTTAGCTTTACATTAACTTCCATGGGATTTGAAATAGGCTTGCAATGTAGCATCCCAAACCTCTCAAGTAGGTCTAGAATATACTTCCTTTGTATGAGCATAATACCTTCTTCTTTGTATACAACTTCAATGCCAAGAAAATACCTAAGATCTCCAAGATCAGAGATCCTAAACTCCTTTCCAAGCTTTGCCATGATCTCCTCAATGCCCTTTGTATCATTACCTGTAATGATAAGATCATCTACATACACACACATGTAGACCACAAGTTCTCCTCTTTGTTTGATGAAGAGAGATGGATCCGCCTTGCATTGATTGTAACCACATTTGATCAAATAGTTCACCAATCTTTGGTTCCAAGCCCTTGGAGCTTGCTTTAGGCCATAAAGTGCCTTCTTCAACCTACAAACATGATGTGGAAACTCTTTATGAACAAAACCTAGTGGTTGCTCCATGTATACCTCTTCTTCCAAGTCTCCATTGAGAAAGGCATTCTTGATATCCAATTGGAAGAGCTTCCATCCTTTGCTAGCAGCCATTGCAATGAGTGTCCTAATGGTGCTCATCTTTGCCACGGGGCTGAATGTCTCTTCAAAGTCCACTCCATAGGTTTGTGCAAAACCCTTGGCCACCAATCTTGCTTTGAACCTAGAAATAGATCCATCTGAATTCCTCTTTACTTTATACACCCACTTATTACCTATTACCTTCATGTTCTCCTTCTTGGGCACTAGAGTCCATGTTTGATTTTCCTCAAGTGCGTCGATCTCTTCTTGCATTGCCTCTTTCCATTCGGTGTACCTGCTTGCATCTTCATAGCAATCGGGCTCATGATCTTCTACTACTTTGTTCATATATGCATAATGTGTTGCCATGTATGAATCATAAGTAAACCTTTGAGTTGGATACTTAACTCTAGAAGACTTCCTTTCTTCACCTTTTGGAGGAATAAACCTCCTTTGCCTTGGGAACTTGATCTCTTTCTTTGACGTGGCTTCTTTCTCCATCATGTGTCCTTCATCATCTTCAACTTCATTACCTTCTTCATCCAACTCCACCAATGTTGCTTTGCCTTTGTTGATTGATTGTGCTTCATAGCTTGATGAAGATCTCCCCCTCCATGGTGAGTTCATGCTTGAACTATCTACATTGATGGAACACCTTGGGCCGCTTAGCTCTAGGTCGATTTGTTCTTCATCATGTCCATGCTTTTCTTCTTCATAGTCCTGCATACAATCATACTTCTTATACCAAGGGAGTAGCTCATCAAATGCTACATCCCTTGATATCCTCAAGTCCTTTGTGTTTGGGTTGAAGCACCTGTAACCTTTATGATCATTTGAATATCCTAGAAACACACACTTTTCTGCCTTTGGTTGTAGCTTGTGCCTCAATTCACTTGGCACATGTACATAACAAGTACATCCAAATATCTTCAAGTGGGAAAGATCAGGTTTCTTACCATAATAGGCTTGATATGGTGTCAAGCCATGGATCCCTGAGGTAGGAGCCCTATTCATTAGATACACGGCGGTATTTGCTGCATCACTCCAAAACATGTTAGGTACATTCATCTCATTAAGCATTGCTCTAGCGATCTCGGCAATGTATCTATTCTTTCTCTCTGCTACTCCATTTTGTTGGGGTGTGTACCTGCATGTTACTTGCCTCTTGATGCCTTGATCCATTAAAAAATCAGAAAACTCATTGGAGAAATATTCTCCCCCTCCATCGGACCTTAGCTTCTTGATATATGTACCTGTTTCCTTCTCTACCATTGCCTTGAATGCTTTGAAACATGTAAACACATCTGATTTGTTTTTGATGAAATAAACCCAAACCATCCTTGTGCAATCATCTATAAAAGTGACAAAGTACTTGTTACCTCCAATGGATTGCTCTTTCGTTGGCCCCCACACATCTGTATGTATCAACTCCAATGGATGTTGGCTTATGTAGCCACTCTTCTTGAATGGAAGTCTCGCTTGCTTCCCTAGTTGACAAGATTCACATAAATGCTTCATACCTTGTCCTTGGAAGTTGGGAAGACCTTCAACCAGCCTCTTGAATTGCATTTCCTTCATTCTTTGTATGTTGATGTGACCTATCCTCTTGTGCCACAAGTCCAACTCCGAAATCCTCTTGTTTCCATATGTGAAGTAGACATGTTGAATAGAATGAGAATTTACCTCCAAAGTGAAGAGTCTCCCTTGCTTCTTTCCTCTTGCTATGACCTTGTAACCTTGCTTAGGGTTCTCCACAAAGCATCCACCTTTTTTGAACCTTACTTGATAGCCTCTTTCAACCATTTGCCCAACGGACACCAAGTTCTTTGTGATGGTAGGTACATGCAAGACATCCTTGAGACATCTTCCTTCCTCCTTGTCATCCAAAGCTACATCTCCAACATGGGAGATCTCATGGGCTGTATCATCACCTGTTTCTACATGTCCTTTACCTTTGGGAACATGTAGATTAGTAAACCAAGAAGCATTGCAACTCATATGGTTGCTACATCCACTATCAATATACCAAGTGTTATCTACTTTGCTTGAATTCCCATTCATGTGCATCATCAAGAGATTGTCATTTTCTGAACTTGTAGAAGCATAATTACCTTGGCCTTTGTATGAAGAACCTTGATTATAGTTCCTTTGGTTTCCTCCTTGGTAGCAATCTCTAGCATAGTGGCCAAACTTGCCACATATGTAACATCCTTCGCCATCTTGATTCCTGTTTTGTTGATGTCGTCCTCCTCTTCCTCTTGATCTTCCTCTCCCTCTTTGTGATGAGGTGCCTTGGTCATGTCCTTGATTTCTTGAGTGGCCTTGCCTTCCTCCAAACCTTCCTTTGCCCCTTCCTTGTCCTTGTCTTCCTTTGCCCCTTTGATTACCTGCATAGAAAACTTGTGCATCTTTGCTTTTAGTTGAACTTCCACCTATGTTCATTTCTTCGGTGACCATGAGAGCAACCAATTGCTCAAAATCGGGAAGATTATCCCTTACATAAACTGAAGTGGTAAAGGGTTTCCACTTCTCATCATCTCTCAAACCATTGAGAGTATAAGCCACAAGATCGTCATCGTCTACGTGGCTTCCAATGGATCCCAATGCATCTGATAACTCCTTGACCTTAAGTATGTAGTCATTTATGCTACTCCCTGAGCTCTTCCTAAGGTTGTTGAGCTCATTCTTGAGTTGGATCTTCCTTGCTTTGGTGCTTGTTGAATAAAGCCTTTCAAGTGTCTCCCATACCTTCATGCTTGAATCCAGGTCTTGGATATGGCCGATCATGCTATTGCTAATGTGTTGAGAAAGAATAAAGATAACCCTCTTGTCTCTTTCATTCCATTCCCTAAAGGCCCTTCTCTGGTCATTGGTTGGATTCTCATCCAACCTAGGTCTTGGTTCACTTCCACTAATCAACCCCCAAAGGCCCTTGCCCATAAGATAGTTGGAGACCCTAAATCTCCATGGTTGATAGTTACCTTTGTCTAGCTTTTCAATTTGAGTGTTGAAGTCTCCCATATCTAGTCTTTCATACTTGACCTAGCCCTTGGCTAATGCTCCAATGTGTGTAAAATGAAAATGAGGCTCTGAGGTTACCTCAATCCAAAGCTTTCCTTAGATGGACACCTTGTGCTCTTGCAAATTTGAGTAGAATAGCTCCCCCTTGATGTGAGCTACCTCCAAGAAGCTTTTGTTGATGCAACTCTTCAACCACCAACTCCAAGAGGTCTTCTTGCTTGTATGTGATACCTCCAAGATGCCCAAATGCTCTGATACCACTGATGGGGGAAGTATCTCAACCCGTAAGCAACGATGAAGCGCGAATGACCTCCACAGGTATCCTTCTTTGACCTCTGCACACCAAAAATGCTCTTACTCAGAGTTTATGCAGAGAACTCCAGTGAGCTTTTGTAGACCTGTAGTAGACACCAAGGGCTTTCCAACAAATCACATTTCACTTGAAATGGATGCTTACACAAAGAGAAACAATGTCTACAACATGAGCTAGTTGAATGCTCACAACTGCTAGTCAAGCAGAGACCTCACTTCACTCCAGCAAACTTTTCTCACAGATTATACAGAGAATGAATCTCAAACTTGGGTCAACTTTAGAGCACTCTAATAGCTACCCAATGACACCAAAATCATAGCAGATGGATACATAGAGAAGGAGAACCAGCCCTTACAACAGAGAGCAAAATATTTCCAACAGAGCCTACACAAAGAGAGAGATATCAATCACACAACTTCACTAAAATGAATGTTGCTCCCAGATTACTCAGAGAATGCTCCAGAGAATTAGTAAGCATAAAATAGACTCTTATAGCTATCCAATGAGACAAGAATTACATCAAATGGATACCATATGAGGGAGAAGCAATGCTAACAACTCAGGGGTAGAGAGTTGCAACACTGCCTGCGCACACACATAGATATGCCTACTAAAAGAAAACAAACAAGCAAGCAAGGGGGTTGCTTAAGCAAGGGGGTTGCTTAAGCAAGGGGCTTGCTTATCACAACTCCAGCACTTAGTGCTCACTTTACATGAGCTAAAACTCCAAGAAGATGGCCCAAAAGAAGTCGGGATACATGCTCCTTTTATAGTGAGAAGAGTGCCCCTAAAATCTAGGAACTACCTTTCCAAATCAGCCTCCTAACTTGGAGGAATTAGTTGAGATGACTTGGGGAGTGGTTGAGTGACTTTTCTTGATGGAATCTCGTGGCTTTTGGCTTCCTTTGATTGCTTCACATTTCCATAAAAGATTCCCCACGAATTTTTAGCTTGAAGCTTGACTTTTAACATATGTGGCACTGTGAGTTGATGCTTAATTCCTTTAGTCTTCTAGAAATCTTCAAAACTTTATTGATGTGAACTCACCATCACTATCTATCCCGAATTTTGTCATCTTCTTGCCTATTTCAGTTTCAACAAGCTAAATCCATTCTTTAAACTTAGCAAAAGATTGAGGCTTATTGCGAAGGAAGTGCACCCACATGTTCTTGCTATAGTCATCGAAAAGCAACATGAAGTAGGAAGATCAGACAAGGCCTCTATAGGCATTTTTCCACACAAGTCAGCATGTAATAACTCTAGAGGATATCTTGCCCTATTCTTGCTTTCTTGTGGAAACACCTTCCTCGATTTTTTTCCCATCATCTAAGCTTCACACGGTTCCTTCATTTCCACAATTGATAGTAGGTGTGCAGCCATGCCCCGGTGATGCATCTCCTTTAGTATGGGGTATCCAATATGGCCAAATCTCTAATGCCATAGCTTATTTGTGCCCACACTTGTAGTGGTTTTAAGAGCACACAACTCATACATGTTGTTTCTCCTTATGCCAGTCCCAACAATGTTGTCGCTACTACCCATAATCTTAGCTCCTATGTTACTAAAAGATACTTAATAAACTTGATCAGTTATAGAAGCGATTGAAAGTAGATTTTGTTTGATTTGTGTAACATACAACACATTTGAAAGCTTTATGACATGAAATTGTAGCCTCTCCCTCAACAGGACATCTTGAGTTGTTGCCTATCTTTACTATGGTGGGTTCCTTTACAAGCTATAAGGAACTGTAAAGGTCCTTTTTGCTCATCATGTGATGAGGTGCACCCCTGTCCAACACCCATGAGTCATCTATCCTTGAATCTTCAGCCAAGGAGCATATCTCCTCTATCATAGCAAATAACTCAAGCTCTATTTTTGCTATGTTGGAAAACTCCTTGCCCTTACCACCTTTTGAAGAGCCATTCTTGTCTTTTGCCTTCTTGATGTCAGAGTTTTGGATTCTATGTCATTTCTTCTTGTAGTGGAAACACTCTCCCATGAAGTTCCTTTTCTTGTTCTTCCGTTTCTCTCCATCTTTCAAAGAATCCACTTTGCCTCCTTTGGCATTTTCTATGAATGCAACATCTCCTTTGCTTCCACCACTCCTTTCCTTGAGCCATAGCTCCTCCTCCATTAGTAAGGCACTTAGTTCTTGAAAAGTGTGTGGTTGAGGTCTAATTTGAGTATAAAGAGCAATTACCAAACTGTCAAACTTAGGTGGAAAGATTCCAAGGCAATGCTGAGCTAACTCCTCAATTGGCTTTTGTACATTTGCTTCTGTCATTTGATCATGTAGATTCTTTTTGCAAGTGATAAAAAACTCTATAGTCTCCCCATCAAAAAACCTTTCTACTACTAGCTAATTCTCCAAGTTCTGAATTTGTGTCTGATTATGAGTTTCATATTGATTTCTCAATATGTTCCATGATTCACATGCCTGTTGAATGAGAGTAAGAACACTATGAATAGTACTTATAACTAGAGCATAGAGCATATCTGCATTTCTACATTTCCAAGCATATAGAAGATCATCATCAAGAGGAATCTGTTGCCATGATCTTAATTCACGTGCACACAAAGGATATGAGTGCTTAAAAACACACATAAAATTAGTTATTGGTAGAGAGAAGACAGAACACAAGATTGGGTGCAATCTCTTTCGCATGCACTCTATTTTGATAGGACCATATCGTGCATGTATTTGTAGGATTTTTCTTTATGTCAAAAATAGCGGCTACAATGAGGCAGCCTCGAAAAGCAAGCATGAAAGTAAAAATTTCTTTCTTTTGTGGAGAGCCTTTGCTTTTATTAATAGAAATGGCAGTCTATAATATCGATCACTATCCTCACCACTACGTTTACTAAATTTTTCTAAAAAAAGAACCCTCTATGTTGTTTTATTTACAAATGATAAAAAATATAAATCTAATTATTGATGTTTGGACATATTCAAAATGTCCATGTCCTTTCATGCCTTTCACACCCTCATGAACCTTCCGTTCCTATATTAAAACACTAAAATACATTAATAACTTAATAAATTAACACTCCAACAATTCCTTGTTCAACACATTCCATAACTCATAACATGCCCCTCATTTGAAAAAACAACTAACCTCAGTGCATAAAGAAAAATAAACATGGATGGTGAGTCACATGCTCCATCATTGAACATAATAAGCATTGTATATGTGAAAACACATGCATGGAAATGTTCACGGAGGAGTTAAATTATTAATATTATTTATGAGGTGCTAACATAGTCTCTAAGTAAGTCAATAAAAGAACACACATTACTAACTATTTGGATTTTAATATTGTAGTTTATTTTGGGAAGTCTAGCTAAAGCATGCTCTTACATACTAAATTCTATGTGTAAATGCATACCATATAAAGAACTATAGGATTAAAGAAAGAAAAGAATGGAAGTTTGCTCATAAAAGAAAATTAGACTAGTGAAAAGGTTATTGTTGTTGATGTGGTTGTTGTAAATAGATCAGTTTGATAATCAATTGGTACTCTTTCTTCGCATCATGGCAAAACAAATACCTTCATGAAACGATATAGGTTGGCATGAATGAATCTTAGCTTGAATCTCCTTCTCCAAACCATCAGCATACTTCTTCTTCATGGTATCTTTGGAAACATCTTCAAGTAGGCAGAGAAATACTAGGTATTTCTAGAACCAATCTGTAAAGATTGTAAAATTATCACCTTCCATCCATGTAAACACGGCCCACAAACATTGAACATGTAGGTGGAATTGTAGGGGAAGAAAAGACTCCTTAATCTTTTCTTGAAAATCCCTCCATGTGGTTGGCTTATCTGCACTATGACATAGGACATTTGAACAAAGTTGAGTCTCCCCTACTAAATAGAAAATTTTACTTTTTCACTTTTAGCATATGATTCATCAGAATAGAAATTGTCAAATTGTGATGATAACCATGAAAGAACTAAAGAGCCATCCTTATGGACATCAAGCCATAGAAATTGGTAATTTTTAACACCAATCTTCCATCGATTTGGGAAGAGACAATAGCTTTCACCACCCTTGCAAGGTTAACTTTGTCAGATTTCAAATTCTGAAGTAGTTCATTGTATTATCGGATCTGGTTTAGGGAGCCTCAAAGTTTCTGTCAGAAGAGCTCCAACTGTTGCTCAAGTGGTACCTTGGGAAGAGGTGACTCATCGAGATCCTTCATGGTATTTGTAGGATCCACGGATATGTAGACAAAGAAACCCCCTTGTTGGATATGTGAAAACAATTTTGAGATTTCTTTAATTCAAAGGGGAAAAGGAAGGGTGGTTCTTGGGAATTGAAAATGTAAGTGAGAGATGCAAGTTGTGTTAAATATAATTAAAGAGAACTAGAGTGAAAAAACAAAGAGATAGTGTAGTGGTAAAACACTTCACTTGTGAGATTGAGGTTGTGGGTTCAAATCCTCCCTGCTTGGTAAATATAAAACTCCTTATTGCCACTTCTCAATTAAAAGGTGTTCGTGCATAGATAATGGCTGCCAACAGTCACTAAGAGAGCCATGGGTTCTAGAGAAGCCAAAGATGCCAAAGTTATGCCTAAGTTATATGCCTTAGTCAATTCCACTAGAACAAAAACAGGAACTGGAACCAGAATTAAAACTGAAACTGAAACATGGATAGAGACATAAATTAGAATCGAAATAGGAATTGGAAAATGGATAGAAAAAAAAAAGATCAAATGCAAAAACAAACAAAAATAGGCCCCTCCATAGTGATGCATGTGGTGCTTTGATACCATTGTTGCTAGGATCTTAATGCATGTGTACACAGAAGATATGAGTATTGAAAAACACACTGAAAAATGGATATGCAAAGAGAGGAGATAGAACACATGATTGGGTGCAATCCTCCCCCCATGCACTCTGTTTTGACAGGTCCATAGAATGTATGTATTTATAGGATTTTTCACTATGTCAAAAATAGTAGTTATAATGAGATAACTTTGAAAAGCAAGCATCAAAGTAAAATTTTCTCTAGTTTGTGGAGATTCTTTACTTTTATCAATAGAAATCATGATCTACAACAATCCTTATCCTAACCACTACTTTTACTAGATTTTTCTAAAAATAGAACCCTCTTCAAGGATTTATTTACAAATTATATAAAATATAAATCCGATTATTGATGTAAGGACATATAAAAAATGTCCATGCCCTTTCATGCCTTTCACACCCTCATAAACCTTGAGTTGTAATATCAAAACACTAAATCACATTAACAAATTAACACTCCAACAATTCCTTGTTGAATACATTCCATAATCCAAAACAAAAACATTCAACTAGGATTATTTGGATCATATGTTTCTTGGGGCTCATGATCAGTCCCAAGAACAGTCTCTCCAAGCTCATATGTATGAAGGATAGAAGTGATCTCAAACTTCCACAAGGTGTAGTTCATACCATCAAGTTTATCTTTTGTGAAGGATGATTGTTGTACTTGCAACATTGGGATGATCGGCATCATTTCTACTCTTGTCTATGCTCCACCTACTCCTATTGATGAATCATCCAAAGGGCTTTGGTGTGCAGATCAAGAGGATCAAGGAGCTGATGGAGGGAGAGAGAGGAGAGGAGAGATGTGCATATATGCATGGAAGCCTCGAAACGCACATAATGATCTCCATTGAGGCACTTCTCTATAAATGATGTATATATATGAACATAGGGTTAAGGTCACATGACCCTTATACCCCCAAAAATCTCCCACTTAAGAGTCAATGTGACCATAAGTGGGAAAATATACAAAGAATGATGTAGCTCTATATACTAATGCATACCAAGAGTCCGGATCTCAACCTATATAGGTCAATATGCTCTATATAAGCATCATGAGCATCCAAAACATGCGCTACATATGCATCAATTAGAGCATCTGAATCTTGCCATACATGTGCATCATGAATGTCAATAGACCTATCTATAGGTAGACAAAATGAGAAATGAAAAGTCTCACACCGCCCATAAGGTTATACTCCCACTGAGAGGATACTCTCTCTCACATGAAGTACTTGCAGTGGATACATGTGCCCAATCCTAGCACCTCTAATAAGCATAAATTGTCCTAATTACAACTGAAAATGATGCAACCAAAAATGATGCTCACCAAGGAATGCATAACATCTACTCTCATATAGCTGGCTAACTGAAATCAAGCTCATAGGGAATGAACGCACATAGTGTACATGTTTTGATCATAAGTGATGCTCCAATAGGTAGCATAATGCATACATCTCCTGCACCCTCAATGTCATATATCATACCATCAAGCATGTGCACACGTCCATGACTCTCACCTGAGAATCAGCAAAACCACTCATGATGTGGAGCAATATGAAAACTAGATAATGCATCAAGCAACCAAGCCATATGTGTGCTATCCAATGAAGAAGAGGAATCTTGAGATGAACCATAGGATAAAGTGATATCAACAACACTGGCATAATCAACTACCATAGATTCTCCTAAAACCACTATCTGACCTGCATCACATGTATGTCTCTGATGTCTTTGTCGCATCCGCCCAAAGCAATGTTGTCGAGTACGGCCCTTATGGCCAAAATGCCAATTGTCTCCTCATACATCAAAGACTCATATATAGAATCCACAAGCTCTAATCAGATAATGGAGCTAGCCAATGCATCCATATCCATCCATACATAGTCGGGCATGTCATGAGACCTCTCAAAATCTCTATGCACATACATGTGTAAACCTGCATGAGCCAATTTATGCCACATCTTATCTTTCCATCTCAAAAAGTTAGTGCTATCAAACCAAGAAGACACCATGCTGGAAATTCAAGAGACTAGCAATGTAACAAAAGACTAGAGATAATACTCTATCACCAATAGCAAGATAGCTACATATCCATATGCATAACTCACATCATAAATATCTTGCTGGAGAAGAAACCATGTGAACCACATGTCACATAACCATGCATCTAGCATGCACATAAATCGATGAGCATAAACCTGCTCACCAAGACTCCAAACTAATCTAGTAGATATAAAAGAATTCTAGGAAAAATTCGGTAGAGTATCCCCTATAGACTAAGCAATCAAACAAGATAACCAATAACAAAAGAACAATGAGTGACATGTCACCAACTATCACTTATCCAATCAAAGATAATGGAAAATACACATGCCAAAAATTGATAGCAGTACATGCCAATACAATGGTGATACACCTCCCACTCAAGAGTGTATTCAATAAGATGGTCCAATGTGACACAGGTAACATGTGCAAGTCCAAATGAATGGAGATAAGTAAAGTCCAAATGGATTGAGATAAGTAATGATCCAAATCTATTGCACAAGCATAAAGAATCTACTAGAACATTTATCTAGCATAAAAACTAATAAAAATTTTGGCAGCATCTCCTCTATAAAATAGACTCTATAAACAAAATAACCATGTGGGAATCAGCATCCATATATTGCAAGAATCACACTCGCAAATAGATATCAAATCAATGATCATGTGTTAAAATAATATCCAATAAAAGTGACAAAATGGATGTGCAATTGAGGCTCCAATGTGGATCATGTACCTGTATAGAAACAAGAATACAAGCACTATCCAAGATCCAAAATGAACTCTCATAAAATATGTGGAACCGACTAGTAAATTTGTATCCAAGTGCCATAAATGAGATAGAGACCACAATGCCACTATACATCCACTCACAATGCTATGATCAAACTCATGATGACATAAACCTCAAAAAAGGTATACCATAATGTCATCTCACATGCCAAACACATGACAAGATCATGCTCCACTCTCATATGGAGGAGCTACGATAGTGATTATACATGGACAATGCCTTCAAGCTCTAAAAAGAAGAGCTCTCACACCAAAAAATCTCTCTCAAAGAAGTTCCATAACAAAATGAACCTCCAAAAGCAATTAGGGTTCTTGTGTTGAAAATATGATGCTCTATGATTTTCTATTTCAGAGATGATAACCTCTAAATTTGAACTTTTTTTATGTAACGATCTATAGAACACCTCAATTCAAGGTGTGTAGCTCAAGATATACACAAAAAAAGCATCTGCTATCAATTTCACCTTTTCCTGTAGCATTTTTGCTCCGCATTTTGGAATTTGGGTGACTTAGCACTCAAAATTTGGATCTATGTTCTTCGACAAAGTTGTAGCTTCTTTTCTAACTACACATAGCAAGTTAAATTGCTTGAATTTGACTTGTAAAACTTTGACCTATTGTCCAAGTGATTGTAGATTCCTCTTCTACATCAATCTGTGCTTTTTGAATTTTCAGCAATTTAGAACTATGAACCAGGTTCTATACCCTTCTGTGAAGTTCTACCCCTTTGTCTCACCTACACACAAAACTTTAAAATTCACCAATATGAGCTTTTTAGCTGGAGTTATGGCTAAAATACCGAGTAGTTGTTAAGAGGTGCTGACTTGCACATTCACCTCTTGTGATCTAACCTTCCATTGAAGCTTCTTGCAAACAAGCCTTCAACAAGCTTCGATACCGATGAAGGGATTTGGTGTGTAGAACGAAAGGATCAAGGAGGAGAGGGAGGGAGAGAGAGAAGAGGAGAAACATGCACATATGTGTGGGGGCCTCAAAACCCACATAATGATCTCTGTTGAGCCAATGATCTATAAATGATGTATATATATGAGCATAGGGGTTGATCAATTGTTGATCATGATGTACGGCTTGACATCTTCTCTCTTTTTTCTGTGGAGCCTCTACGTTTTGCTTCTGCACCACTCTGAGCCTCCTAAGATCAGATACCATGTAAGAAACTAACAACACAAGCGAACAACCTAGTAGAGAGACTTGAGAGAAAAACACAGACAAAGATAGATGTAGAGTGCGAGATAGAGAACTCGAATTCTCATATTTCCAAGAATAATATACTTACATTGATGGGGCTATGCATCTGTACACTGCCAATGTGGAGCTTAGATGGGGATCTAGATAGACTCTAGATGAAGGGCTTACTAGTGCACAATGCTACGTAAATCTCAACCTGGGCCATGCTTATATAGCTTTTACAAGCGGAGTCAATATAGATAAATATAATGATGAGATAATAAATAATTGGAAAACTATATAGTCTGACAATATCTCCACCACTAGAATTCCTATCATCTGGGCCCTATGGACTAGGGGGATAGTCCCCGTGAACTTCATAGAAGGGGACAAGTGCCCCTCTATACTCCCCCCATTAAGGTTCTATGGGGAAACCACGTGACCACACATGGCATTTATTTTTGCCTTGAATGGCAACCCAATGGACCAGAAGTTTATGCCCTACCTAACCTAAAGGCTAGGCTGACAAAGATCATCTATAAACATCAACAATGACACGTAGACGTCATCTAACTTAGAAGTTAGGGTTTCAAAAATGTACAGGCTCTCTTAATGGCTTCTCCTCATAATGGGGGTCTTACAACTTAGAGCACCATGGATCATTGGTGCTCAATTGAGGGTGGAGTATTGAACATATCTAACAAAATAAAGGTGATTCATCATCAAGATTATGTGGAGCACAAGCACGAGGAGCAATGATGCTAGTTATCCTAAGCTTGTGGATACGACCACCAACCTTCATGCAATGAAATCTTGATAGTACATATCACACCTTGTGGAATTTTAAAATCACTTTTATCCTTGATTCATATGAACTTCTAGAGATTTTTCTTTGGATTGATCGCGAGCCCCAAGAGAAACATAATCCAAATAATCCTAGCCAAATGATTCCTCCTAAAGTTGAGCTTCTATGTGCTTGGAGACATAGAAATGCATATGTGTTTTATGATTTCATTAGAAGTGCTATTGATAATGTTTTGACTCTAATTCAAATTTCAACATACTAAGAAGGCTTCTGAAGCATGAAACATATTGAAAAATCAATATGGAACTTGTAATCAAATAGGGATCCACAACTTGAAGAATCAACTAGCAGTAGAGAGGTTTGTTGATGGGGAGACTACAGAGGTATTCATCACTCACATAGGGAATCTACAAGATCAAATGATGGTTGCTGATGTGCAAACCTCAAGCAAGGAGCTAGCCATCGTTGCCTTCAAATATGTCCACCAAATATTGATGGTTTGCTAACTACTCTAAATACTCATGTTGGACCTCAGAATCTAACTATTGAAGAATTTGGAGACTTATTTATAAAAGAGGAGTTGTAGCTCACATCAAGGAATAGTGGCAACAAAGGAGATGCTACATTCACAACAAGTTTCAAAGGAGGAAAGGATACTCTTCAAAAGATGGAGACAAAAAGAATAAAAAGAAAGAGAATTTCAAGGGATAATGTTTCCACTGCAAGAATAAATCCACAAAATTCTAGACTATTAGATAAAGAAGGGAGAAGAGAAGAATCGGTCTTCAAATAGTGCAAAGGCAAGAATTCTACCAACAGTACAGAAACATAGCTTGAGTTATTTGTTATGATAGAGGAGGTATTCTCCTCAATTTAGCATTTAGGATTAGATGACTCATGGGTGTTGGAGAGTGGTGTCTCTTGTCATAGGACAAGCAAAGAAGACCTCTATAGTTCCTTATAGCCTCTAAAGGAACCCATCAAAATAAAGGTAGGCAATAATGCAAGTTGTCTTATAGAGGGAAAAGGTATGATTTCTTTCATTAAATCTAATGGGGATATTAGAAAGATTTCAAATTTTTTGTATTCTGCAAAAAAAAAATCTAGTAGATTCTTTAACTTATCAAGGTCATGAAGGACCTTTAAGCAAGACAAGAGCTAAGGTGATGGATAACATTATTGGTATTTCAATAAGGAGGAGCAACCTAAATGAGTTGTTTGCTCTTACAACCACAAAAGATGTGGGCACAAGTAACCTATGGGATGAAAGATTTGGCCATCGGATACCCTATATTAAAGAAGATGCATCCCAAGAGTATGGTTGCACACCTACCATCAATTGTAGACATGAAGGAACCATGCGAATCTTGCATGATGGGTAAGTAACAAAGAAAAGCGTTTCCACAAGAAAAAAAAGAACAGAGCAAGCTATCCTCTAGAGTTGGTGCATGTTGACTTGTGTGGAGAAATGCCTACATAAGCCTTGGGTGGATATTCCTACCTCATGTTACTCATCAATAACTATAGCAAGAAGATGTTGGTGTACTTACTTTGTGATAAGGTTCAAGCTTTTGTTAAGTTTAAAGAATGGCTTCAACTTCTTGAAATTGAAATAGGGAAGAAGATGAAGAAATTGAGGAAAGATGGTGGTGGTGAATTTACATCAGCAGAGTTTGAAGATTTTAGGAAGAGTAAAGGAATCAAGCATCAACTCACAATTTTGCATAAACCTCAAAAAAATGGTGATGTAGAACACCATGGAGATGGCAACGTGCATGCTGAAGGGAAAGGGCTTTCCAAATCGATTTTGGGCTAAGGTCGTTAACACTCATATATACCTTGAATCAAAGTTACACCAAGGTACTTGATGGAAAGAATCCAAAAGAGGCCTACACTAGAAAAAAGCCATTTGTTTGCCATTTCAATATATTTGGAAGTGAATGTGATGTACATGTTCCAAATTGGGAGAGAATCAAGATTTAACTAAAAAGCATCAAAGGTATCTTCTTAGGGTAAAACTAGGATAAGAAGGATTATAAGCTTTATGACCTTGAGCATAAGAAGATCATGGCAAATCATAATGTGGTGTTTAAGGAGGAGCAGCCACATGCAGTGGAGGAGGAAAAGAGAGCTTCCACTTTATCATAAAAGGAAGGTGCAATCCACTATGAACCAAGCCCAAGAGCTATCCCTTCTACACAAGAGAACGAAGCCTCATATTGAGATGATAATTATAAATCAATAGAACAAATTGCACATGTACCAAGGTGATCACAATAATAGTGTAGTAGAGACGGGTTAGCACCTATATTGTAAATACATCCTTACTATTTGGGCTCATTCAAGAATAAGCAAAGGAACTAGAAAACGTGGAAGAGGCATCCCATGACCCCGATTGGAGGGCTTCCATGCAAAAATAATATGATAATATGATGAGGAATAGAACTTGGGATCAGATGGATTGGCCCCCTAAGTGCAAAATCATTGGCATCAAGTGGGACTAGAAGCTAAAGTACAAGGCTTATCATACTTTGGAGAGGTATAAAGCAAGACTTGTTGCACACGGCTACTCACAAGTTGAAGGGTTGAATTTTTTGAATCATTTGCCTCAATTTCAAGGATGACTACTATCATATTAGCACTAGTTGTGGTTGTGCATAAAGCATGGCTAGTCTATCACATGGATGTCAAATTAGCATTCCTCAATGGAGAACTCAAGGATAACAAATATGGTCTCAGCCACCAGTGTTTGAGGCTCACCATTGAAAGAACAAGCTATGTAAATTGAAGAAGGCATGAAATGGGCTAATACAAGCCCCCATAGCATGGTGCAAATGGATAGATAAGTATCTCTTGGATAAAGGTTTCAAAAGATGTGCTTTTGATGCTAACTTATATGATCTAAAAAGAGGAGGAAAGACAATTGTGATTGTGCTATATCTAGATGACTTCGTCATTACACAAAATGATGATGCTCTTCTTCAACAAACATAGATTCCTTGAGTTTAGAATTTGAGATGACAGATTTAGGCTTAATGCATTATTGCTTAGGCCTTTAAGTATAGTAGGAACTAAGGAGGATTATCCTCTCTCAACAAAAGTATGCAAGATAGATTTTGAAGCCATTTGACATGAAGGATTGCAAGGAGATTTCTACACCTATGATATCAATGCAAAATTGTCTATTGAAAGTACTCATCTCTATTGGATATTAGAAGATAAAGGAAATTAGATGGAATTGTCATCTTCATGTGCAATAGTTGACCTCAGATCTCTTATGTTGTTGCAATAGTAAGAATGTTCTCTAACAAGCCTTTTTGGACTCATTGGAAGGCAAGAACTATAGCACAAATAGGAATCTGAAGATCATCATCTTCAAGGCCATCTACATCACCTTCAATAACTCTATTTGCAGGTGTAGTAGGATGTCTTTCAATACCCTACACAATTTTTCATGGCCCTTTTTCTATTGATACATTACACATAATATATGCCAATAATGGGTAATTAGTGTTATCCAACTTGTCCTCAACAACCAACACATGGAATACATCATTGCTTTCAGCCATGGCCACTGATGAAATACATGAATATAGAAAAATGACTTTATCTCAAAATGTTGACCAAAACTACCCTATCGAGCTTTATTAAACTCTTAGCAAACTTTGAGGTGCATGTATTGGAAAACCAAAACCTGTGTATATATTTGGAACAAATGGAGGAAATTGCATACCCAGGTGCTATGATAGCGCATATAGAGGTTAAAACAGACTCAGAACAAAAGTTCAGCACGACACCATGAAGCTATTTTGAACTGCTAATCTCCCTAAGTATACTCGCCAATTTTCATGTGATTTTGAGACTCTGATCAGAGGGGTGTTGACGATACCCTATATGAAGAGGCAACCTTATCTGATACTAATTGTTGGATTTTGAGGTCCATAAAAGCACGCAAACATCACAAGAAGAAGAAGAAGAAAAATACTAGAGCAAAATACAACAATAAATGAATTACCGAGTAAATATACAAAGATACATAAAGTATTAGTCTTATAGCCATATATACAAGCCAAGGAAAAAAACCTCTCAAATAAGGGGAAACGTGCCCTACTAGTAGTCATAATTGTGTTCACACACATCACTACCAAAATATATCAACATTTTTTTGCATCCTCTTTCATCGCAACACTCTCCCTCTCCTATTATCTATCATCAATGACAAAGCTTCATTTTCTTTTCTTGACATGCTACTTGGAGGTTAAGAATATGTTGCATGATCTTATGGACATGCATACATAGAGAGTACAAAATTGGAAAACACACAAAAATTGAGTTGCACAATAGTCAAGACAATAGATAGTATTGGATGCAATCCCCTCCCATGCCCTCTATTAGACAAGTCTTTAGTGCATGTATTTATAGCTTTGCACAATAGTCAAGACAATACATAGTATTGGGTGCAATCTCCTCCCATGCCCTCTATTGGACAAGTCTCTAATGCATGTATTTATAGCTTTTTACTATTAGAAAATTAGGCATGTGAGTAAAATGTTTCTCACTTTTACAGAGAGCCTTAACTTTTATTTACAAAAGCTATATTCTACAATGATCCTTACCTCAACCAATATTTTTATGACTTTCTAGAAAGAACCCTCTACATAGGTATTTATTTACAAAATATATGGAAACTATAATTTCTCTTATTTGTGTTGATATATATCCGAATAAGTCCATGCCCATGAACTCTAAAGCTCTCTCCATAGGAGTGGCAATAGGTTTACAATATTGAAGGCCAAAACATTGCAATAATGTGTCAATATATTTTTTTTGACACAAAGCTATCCTTCCATCAATGTGCATAAACTAAATGCCCAAATAATGGTGCAAATGCCCCAAGTCTGACATCTCAAATAAGGCATGCAAAGCAGCCTTAAAATAAAAAATATGCTTCTCAGAAACATGCTATCAACATAGACAAGAATGATCAGAAGCACATCATTTGCATGCTTAACATATGTTAGAGGGCCGCCGAACCAGGACGGATGAACCCGGACAGGTGCCTTAAATGTAAAAATGCTCGACGGCCGCCGAACAAGGACAAGAGTACGAGGACAGGGAGCTTAAATGAAAAAGAGAATCTTTCAGGGAACGCGCAGGTAACTGCAGAAGAGCGCACCCTTGTAAAAAAATCCTCTATTTAAGGCAATGAAAAGAAAGAGCAGGAAGTCCCTGTTTTTGTGGGAATTGTAGTGTGCTGGCTGATTAAGTCTCGCTGAGATTGCTATCACGACTTGTGTGCGCGTATATGTTGTTGAAAGGATAAGTTCTGCTTGATCCGTTCCGTCTGTACTCCTACTAGTCGCGTATACTCACCTTAATACGGGAAGGTGAATCAGCTGTATTGTGTGGCGAATCTGTTCAGTGATGGTTAAGTAGGATTCTGAGTATGAACAAGTGTGGTATGTTATCTGTTAGTTCTTCTATGAAGTAAGTAGTGCGAAGAGTAACCTCGAACTAATTGTCTGTAGATTCTTTGTAAGCAACTGAATTCGTTACTGCATCTTATATTTGTTGCTTACCCCAACTACAGGAAGATTAGTAGCTATGTGAGTAGACAATGTCGGTTTATGGTTGATCGGTTATTACGAGGAGATTAACTGTTCGACTCCGCGTGACTTTAAGGTATAAGGTCTAGTTGGCACACCTACCTGCCTTGAAGAAGTACGAATCAGGTGGTCTTTAAAGTATCTTTTGTGTGTAGAGTACGTAATCGGCTTGCTAACCTCAGTCCTGAAGTTCTAATTCCAATACACTGAACAGACTTCCGTTGTTCAGGGACGGATACTGAGCTAAGGACGAGATGATCGTAAAATTGTGTGTTAAATTGGGAAAATAGTACAGGGCCTCTGTTTAACAGACCCCTACCACTCCCAAGAACCCACGTGACTAAGAGAGGGATTGCGGTTAGAAGTATTTGAAACCAATTGAACGTGAAGTATCTGAATCGAAAGTAGAGTAACGCTTAAACCCATAAACGAGTATCAGTCAAATATTAACATTTGGCGCCGTCTGTGGGAAAGTGGCAACTGTTTACCAGTCTCTGCGGTAAAGTAGCATTTGATTACGAGTTACTTGTGAGAAAGTGGCATTAAAGTGCTAAGCGGTTTGTAAGAAGCAAACATCCAGTAACATTTGATTTACTGACAGTAGCAACAGACCCAGATTGTTGCAAACTGCTCAGATAGTATCACTGGGCAATGATACATGCCGGTTACCCGGTCTGGTGAAACGTATCATAGGACCCAGACGACAGGAACAAGAAAAGTACAAAAAACAACTCTAGGAGAAGAAGGTATAAGGCGACCTGACTCAGTGGTCGAGCAAGTTAAGGACACTAGAATTAATTCCGGTCATATTCCGGTGGAACGATCAGCGCCTTTGGTACATGCTGGTGTCACCTCGACCCAGCCTAACCAAAGTATAGTAATTCCAGAATCTATCAAGACGCCGCTGGAGATTAGACAAACTCTAGGAAAAGGAATCAGTAAAAGCGAAAAAACGCTACAGTCTGGTAGACTGTCAGCTCATTCCGGTGATATTCCGGTAATAGAAACACCAAATGGTGGTCAAGGATTAGCATTTTTTGCAGAATCCTCAGCCAGACCCGCGTGTCTGGAAGAAAGATTTCGGATATTAGACATCCAGAAAGAGGGAGACCTATTCGAAGCTGAGGTCCGAAGTATCCTGCGCAAAAACAGCACACCGGAAGGCACGCCATCCGGCGACCCAGATTCCGATAGTTCAACTAAGCAACCTCAAAATACAGAAGAAGGACCGGAGACACCCACGATGAACGGACAACAACAACAACAACAGTTAGGTCAACCGAGGCCGCCTCCAACAGGAGTAACCTACACGAAATTTACGAAATTTGGTGGATTCCCAGCAGATGACCCAGACGCTCATGTACGAACTTTTGAGATAAGTTATGCAGTACTTAATCATCCACCAGATCAGGCGTACAAGGCCATTGTTTTTCAATCTACTCTGGTCAATGAAGCGGCTAGATAGCTTACGGAATACGACATTAATCATTTCGGTACCTATGATGCAGTACGAGATGCCTTTCTACAACGATTCAGACTAAAGAAGAATCCTGCTGAAATCTTTGAGTATCTACAGAGCAACCGACAGAAGGCAAATCAGACTGTCCAGGAATACGCTACTCTCTTCAGAACACATTTACGGCAGATACCACAGGCACATGCTAATCTACCTGACGATGTCATCACTCAATGGTTTATCAATGGACTAACCCCACAACTGAAGCAGATTATGATCATCAGATGTGTTCGAGCAATGACACTGGATGCAGTCATTGCAATGGCTCTACAGTTGGAATCCAAGGTTGGTGGATTTTCAGAAGACTTGGAATGGTTGAGGACAAACAAAAATATGACTGAGGATATAACCAGGCAAGTATACTGCACCACGTGCAAAAATTCAGGGCATACAAGTGCTAACTGTGCGCTAAATCAATCATTCTGCGCTATCTGCAACACTGCCGGACACTCCACCGGAAATTGTGTCTACAATGCCAGAATACAGGGAACAGCAACAGTCAATGCTATTATTCAAGAACATGGACAGGCAGCGAATCACTATGTACCTCCGCAACTGAGAAACAACCAACCACAGGGATATCGGAACTACCGAGGACAAAGGAATAACAATTATAACGCCAACCGATGGCAGAACGGACCACCCCCGGAAAACCCCAATTTACCACCGCCACGCTTTCATTTTTGTGGTGAATTTGGACACATTAGAAGATATTGCAAAGACGCAGCTGAGTATGATCAAAGGAAGAAGGAGCGGCAAAACCCAATGGCCAACATGGTACAAATTACTCCGGTAGAAACACAAACTGCTACAGTCCAAACCCGATCAGGTAAACAACTGCAACCAGCAGCAGAAGTATTTGAACCAGGGATACGAGAACAACATAGGATGTATAACAAGGCTAGTCACTGGACCGCCACAGAACCACCAGTGTTCCCAGAACCCATTCCGGTGATTCAGACCTCGTCAGCAAAGGAAGGAATGCAACAAGAGGAAGCAGCAGCAGAACAACCATCAGTAGTAGACATAATAGCAAATACATCGGCAACAGCCGAGACCTCAAGTTCAAAGGAGCAGGATAACCAATCTCAGCAGGCCTGGGAAATTTTATCCAAGGCATCTATCACCTTACCTCTCGGCCAACTTTTGGCGTTAGTACCTGGAATCCGGCAACAGTTTCAACAACATTTTAGCCCGGCACCCTCGTGCATTCCGGCAACCGCCGCAGTTCAACCGGAATCTGATTCTACGGTTGATCATGCAGTGCCCTTGATTACAGTATGGTATAAGAATCAGAAGATCACGCAAGTATTGATTGACGGAGGCTCCGGCGTAAACATTGCAACAGCAGCATTATGTAAAAAGTTAGGTTGGACCGAATTCGAACGAGTTCAATTCTTTGTCAGAATGGCTGATCAATCTAGAGTCCATCCCGTAGGACTTGTACGGAATGTACCCATTACTCTACAAGGTACGACTTTCAAAATGACTTTTGCTATACTAGATCTGCCCGAATCCACCTTGGATTAAAACCTTCTTTTCGGCCGACCTTGGCTGAAGCATGCAAAGGTAATACAGGACTGGTCTGCGCAAGAGCTCACATTCAAAGATGCCAATCGTAAATATGTGGTAAAACTAGATGCTATACAACCCTGCGAACTTCACGCCAGACCTTATCTCGCTGAACGAGTTCATATGTTAGATGGACTATCAGATGATGAAGAAGAGCAATTTCTGAAGAATAACGCCGATTTAATGTCTCTAGGAACTATTGATCTACAGTCCGTCATTAATAACTGGAACACTTCAGTTTGTGCAGTAGTAGCTATCACCGAAAAGTCTGAACAAGCAGATACTAAATTACAACCACTATTCAAGCCAACCGAGGATACAGAGAACCCACAACAATTTTATGCCCCTGAAGACCAGCTGATCACGTACAATCTAGGAGACAAGGACCATCCTCGACCTGTAAAAATAAGGCAAAACTTACCGGAAATCTTTCAGGCTAATTTGATTCAGCTCCTTCGCGAATTCTCAGACGTCTTTGCATGGGATTACAAAGATATGAAAGGATTAGATCCGCGCATATATCAGCACAGAGTCATGCTGAAGCCTGAAGCTAAACCAAGTAGGCAGCCCAGCTATCGGATGAATCCCAATTATGCATCACAGGTAAAAACCGAACTGGATAGATTATTAAAAGTAGGATTCATCGTACCAGTAGAACATGCTGAATGGATTTCACCAATTGTGATTGTGCCAAAGAAAAATAAGCAACTACGAATCTGTGTAGACTACCGGAAATTGAACGCAGCAACAGTACCAGATCCTTTCCCGATCCCCTTTTTGGATACCATGCTTGATAGGGTAGCAGGCCACGAAATGTATTCATTCTTAGACGGATACAGCGGTTACAATCAGGTTAGAATGGCTGAAGAAGATATACCAAAAACTGCTTTCATTACCAATTGGGGTGTCTTCGCCTGCACCGTAATGTGGTTCGGATTAAGAAATGCACCAAGCACATTTCAGCGATGTATGCAGGAGATATTTTCTCCTTATCTCACTTCATTCATGCAAGTATATCTTGACGACTTCTCAATCTTTGGGAAGATGATAGCACATTTAAGTCATTTACGATGTTGTTTTCAGAAGTGTAGAGAATATAGACTATGTCTTAACCCAAACAAATCCGTGTTTGCGGTTTCATGTGGCAAACTACTTGGGCATATTGTATCTGCTCAAGGTATCCGAGTAGATCCAGATAAGATTTCGGCAATTTTAGAAGCCCCGGTACCCGCAACTCCAAAAGAAGTAATGCGTTTCATGGGTCAAATACGATGGCATGGCAGACACTTACGGTGGCTTGCTCATCTCGCAGTACCACTGAACAGGCTAATCACAAAAACTCCCCGACAGTTGGAATGGACTGAAGAATGTCAAACTACATTTGATCGGCTCAAGTATCTCCTGACGCAAGCCCCAATTTTACAACCACCGGACTGGGACAATCCGTTCCATGTTTTTGTCGACGCCTCAGATATTGCAATTGGCAGTATTCTGATGCAGCAAACAGATAAGTGGTTTCGCCCTGTTTATTACGCTAGTAGAAGGCTTGCACCGGCAGAAAAGAATTACTCCACTACTGAAAGAGAATGTCTAGGATTGATTTACTCAATCAAAAAGTTCAGACATTATCTACTAGGCCGGAAGTTTACCTTTCATGTGGACCATGCTGCCCTTGTGTATCTAGTAAGACAACAACATCTAGGTGGACGATTAGCCCGATGGGTGCTACTCTTGCAGGAATTTGATTATGAAGTCATTCACCGACCCGGAAAAGCACATGCCCTAGCAGATTTCTTATCTCGCCTGGATTCCGGTGAAGCTCCGGCAGGCATAGATGACACGACTCCTGCGATTTATAATGCTGAACCACTATCCGATAAAACGGCCAACCCACAAGCACCATCTACATACTATGATCAGATTCTAACTTTTCTCACCGAAGGATGCTTCCCATCTGAGACGACCAAGGCAGTTCGAAGGAAATTGGCAGTCTTTAGCCGCCGATTCCGGCTAGTAGTAGGAGAACTATATTATGCAGATCATACCGGAATCTTACTTCGCTGTATTCCACCTCATGAGGTTAATTCAGTTATCACTTTGGCGCACTCAATTCCTTCCGGTGGCCATTTTGCAGTAGACTTAACTCACCGAAAAATTCTGCAAGGAGGTCTCTGGTGGCCAACGATGTACAGAGATGTTGCACAGTTTGTTAAACAATGTGATACTTGCCAAAGAACTGGTCAGCCCTTGCAAAGGCATCTTTTTCCTCTGCAACCCATCTTACCACTTGAACCATTTCAGAAATGGGGACTAGATTTTATCGGTCCAATCACACCCCCAGCAGTCTTCACTAACAACAGATACATACTAACCTGTACAGACTATGCAACAAGATGGGCAGAAGCCTGGGCTTTACGATCTGCTACAGCGGTTACGGTAGCAAAATGCCTACTCACGGATGTCTTCCCACGATTTGGCTTACCCCTGGAAATTGTCTTAGATCAAGGCACTCATTTTGTAAACAATCTAATGAAGGCCCTTACACAATCATTCTAGGTCACACATAAATTTAGCTCTCCTTATTATCCACGTGCTAATGGATTGGCCGAAAGTACAAACAAATCACTGTTGAATATCCTCCGGAAATTGATCATGGAAGCACCGAGAAGATGGGATCAACTACTACCTGCAGTATTATGGGCATACCGGACTACATATAAGGTAACAACATGCTTGACACCTTTCAAACTAGCTTATGGCTTAGAAGCAATAGCACCCATGGAAATAGTCATCCCAAGTCTGCGTGTAGCAATCACTCAGAAGATGCTACCGGAATATTCGCTGACAGCACGAATGGACGCACTCAGAGAACTTGATGAGCACCGATGGCTCAGTTTTTTAACTATGCGCGAAGTACAACTAAGGCAAGCCAAGACACACGATCGATATTTGAAGACTCCAATCTTTTCGGTAGGCCAGCTTGTACTCTTCTATAACGCAAAATCGGATAGAGCAGCAGGAAAATTCAAACTATGATGGTTCGGCCCTTTCAAAATCTCAGAATAAATCGGTCCGGCAACTTTTCGGTTGACTACGTTGACCGGAAATCCACTTCCAAAGGTAATCAATGGGTCGAAGCTGCGGCCGTATTATCCCACTACTAGTACGCATTAAATTATTCGGCGGTGAACCGCGTTTTGTATAAATTTTTTTTTTTGCGTTTTTCTTTTTCTCCCTTTTTAGTCGTGTTTTGTACGAATCTTTATGTTACCAGCCGCCCCTCCCTACCGGTCACTCAAGCACGCACGCCAGCATGCAAACAGTATCATTCCCGCACCGCACAATGATACCCACCCCCCACCGTGTTCTCCTTATTTAACCCCCTCGGTTGAGCCAAAAACGCTATTGTGTTCTCGAGATTATACCTATTATCCCTGTCTTCTGTGTTGCCTGTAAGTGTGCTCGTAAACACCATGGAAGCGCTAGCCAACTACGCTGCTTTCCGTGATGGTATCCCGACAGACGTCGGCGAATACCTGCGCTGTAGAGGATTGGCCAACTTCGCTGAGTTGCCCTGGCACTCAGTGGAAGCCCACCCCTTCTCCGCGCAGATCATCCACGCCATCGCCCAATACCCCATCACCGAACGACAGTGGGTCTTCCCTTCCCTCCCATGTAGAACCATCATCTCCTTCCAAGCCTTCTCTGCAGCCTACCGCCTCACCCCGCAAGGACGCGAAAATGGCCCTAGCATCCCTGTAGCTCGCATGATCGAACTCTTCCCCCGCTCCTCATCAAACGAATATGCCATCCTCTGCCGCCCAGAACCCGAACGATCCGCCCTACAGTTCCTCGTAGCAATCCTCAACCTGCAAAAACGAACCTACGGCATCTCTCGCCCCTTCTATTCCGCCCTTGAGTTAGCCACCCGCGAACCTGTCAACTTTGCCTCTTATTTCTTCCAACGCATTCATAAGGAATCCGTCGCGATAGTAAAACAACTCCAGAAAGGCACCTCTCCGCGCTCTCGCCTTCCCCACATCATCTCCTTCCTCTTCCCAACCATTCTCGCCGCACAACCCCCACCCACAGGCCCAGCACTTAGGCATGAAGAATCAACACAACCGCTCGATGAAACTGAAGAAGACGATGAAGAGATCAATCAACTCTTCCGCACTAAGAGAATCCGGATGAGCTCTTCTGAAAGCGAAGTCCAGGGATCCGCTGGAAAGAAACACGACGCCGAAGAAGATAACCAAGAAGACACCGCCTCGACAGAGCAACAAGACCAGCAAAACCAAGCAGACACAGAGATAGTGTCCACCGAAAAGGAATCCGAGCATCAACAGGACAAACCGGAATCCGCCACAAAAGCACTGGATAATCTCATCGCAGCCATCAATCATAAAGAAACCGAACAACCGACAATTGCCAAGGTAACCACGATTGACTTTGTTCTGCCCACCCCACCTGTCAACCCCGACCTCCCACCGGAACCATCCCGCCGACCCGGTTCTGAACCTACACCCTCCTCCTCTTCCTCCCCTAATTACTCTTCGCCAAACTCCCAAAACCTACTCACCGATACCTCCTCTCAGCCTCGTCAACCACCACCACCACCCAACGTATTTTCGGAACTAGCCTCCATGGGGCAGTTCCTCATGCATTTATCACACCAACTGCCCATACAGTTTAAGGAAGCCACGGACAACCTGAAGGCCGAATACCAATCCAAGGTAGACGTCCTGGAAGCTGACATCACCCCCCTCCAGGAAGAAATCGAAGCCACAAAGACTGAGAACCATCAGCTACAGACGCAGTTAGCAGAGCTCCAAGCCAAATTCTCGGCAGAACAGACGCTAGTAGAGCAAAGAGATACAGCCCTCAAGCAACTTGCAGCCAAAGAACGACTCCTACACGCCGCGCATGAAGAAATCCGAGCCCTGAAGGCCACCCTCCACGAAAACGAAGAAATCAACGCCTCTCTCAAAGAATTGATCGCAGAGACAAAGACTCAATTGCAGGAATCCATCCAGAAGAACCAGGACCAACAAAAAGAAACCGAACAAATCCAAGAACAGTTACGACGAGCCGAAGAATGCGCAAATGAGGTTAACAGTATCCTGAAACGCCAACTGATACGGGAAGGACAATACCTCAAGGATATCGACAAAATGCGCAGAGAACGAGATGCGTGTCGGAAAACTCTCGACTTCCAAACCCAGCAGTATGAACGCCTAGACAACCAAGTGCGTAACCAGAAGGAGTGTATTACAGAGCTGAAGACCAAACTGGCCGAAATGAAGACTTCCAGGGATGCCGCCCTATCCAACGAGTTCTATCTACAGGAAGCTTTTGTGCAGACCCAGGCCGAAAACGTGCTCACCAAAGCAATCGCGCTTAGCTCTGTTAGAATAGATGCGCAGGTTTTAGAGCCCGACACGCTAAAACAACTATTAGAAACCCTTAAGAAAAAGATAGCTCGCACATTTAGATCGGCTAGGAGTATGTATCTCGAAGGTCTCATAGAAGAATAAGTATATTCGCCCATCCTAATTCTTAATGTAACGATGGATTTGCAATGAGTAGGATAAGCAACTTTTGGTTTTCTGACATTTTCGCACATGCAAGGTCTTGTTCAGTTTAGCACCAATCTATGGAGTAACACGCGGCATAATGATTTTTACTCTGATACAAATATTATCAAGGGAGGGAAGAGTCATGTCCTACTGACATACAATCAGTTTAGCAAATGGCCGTTCCAGCACCGGTGTTTATGAAATGAGTATACAGAGCACAGCATTCTTCATTAGTATTCTTCGAGATTCAGCGCCAATTAGCAACTTCCAGCATATTCTTCTCAGCAACCCTTCAACAAGCATGTCGGAATCTGACTTATTCCGATGGCAACTCACAAAGCGCGCCAATACACAGACCCACGTGGTAACGACAACAGATACTACCCTACAAGATGAAGCAGATGACGCAGTAACTTCTGCATCAGTAAAGACTCAGCATAAATTCTCCACCGAATTTAAAATCGAGCTCGACATCAATTCGAAAAAGAATGAGGACTGGCTACGAAAGATAGGGCTCCTTCAGTTTGCCCAATTACCATGGGAACAGTGGATTGCTAATGACGATGCAGCGGACCAATTAAATAGCATGCGACAAACAAGCGGCTTCATTCTAAATCAGGTACGATTTTCGCCCCAACTAGTCTCAGCCGTATTTAAACTACCACTTTATGATGGCGCCCGCTATCCTAAATGTTCGAATGAGGATCTGAGGAAGGAATTTGGCGACTGTGAAGGCCCCCGACGGTATTTCATGTTGAAAAATGCCACCTATCCCCGACGAGAACAATGTAAATGGTATTTAGAAAAGCTATGTTTACTAGTGAAATTCGACTTAATGTCGAAAGAAAATTTTTCCCCCCTATTACATGCCGAAGAAGGAGGTCCGGTTAGCTAGACACATTGGCTGTATAACCACCTCGACGCACAAATCATTGTCGGGGATAAGAGAAGATCCCACACCCACAGCAGACTAGCAGCCTATTTAGCTGCTATATTTAATTTTGTCCAATCAGTAAAGGATAAGCAGCTACACTGGTCCCCCCATTTTTATTCCGGTGAACATGATCGAATCGATACAGAACACCACACAGAGCCTGAGGAAGCAGCTCAACCCTCCACCTCGTCTGCACCTTTCTTCCACACAGGTAACAGCGCACAGAACCAGACCGTAGGGACGCCGTTTCGGCTGTCCATTAAACGACGAATGCAGACAACTTGCCAACTGCCAGTCCAGAGCAATTACCGGACGATCTCCAATCCGATTTTGTCATAAGGATGCAAAACAAACTCCAAGAGGTTTCTCAATATTTGCGGCAACAAGAACAAACGCTTCAGCACAAAAACGAATTACTACTCGCCACAATGACTAAGTCCAATTCATTAATGACACAGATGCAAAAAGAATTGGATGACAAAGAAGCTTTAATATCGGTGTTACAGAGTAACAACCGGCAACTAATGGCAGAATTGATCACCGCAAAAAAGTGTGCTCAAGACTTTAATCAGTGGCAGCAAAATATCCAAACACAAATTCAAGCCGAAATGTCAAGTTTTTCTACCCTGAATGCTAACCTGCAAGCCGAAAATGAAATTTTGCAGTCAAGGATACAAGTTTTGCAGGAGTTCGAAAGGCAGATATTAAAAGATGAAGGCGTAGAACTAAATGCCTCATTAATGACAAATATGGACATAGACTTATTAAAACGGCAATTGGATAGTCGTGTTCAACAGAGCTGGACACTTTTTCGCAGGAGATGGCTGGCTATACTTGTTCTGCCACTTGAACAAGTACCGTCAGAAAGGATTGGGGAGTCAAACCCTGGAATAGACCTACAGGCAGTGCAAAAGGATGATGAAGACAGTAATGCACCTGCGGGTTCGAGTCCACCGTGCGTGCCAGTGTTAGAGGGCCGCCGAACCAGGACGGATGAACCCGGACAGGTGCCTTAAATGTAAAAATGCTGGACGGCCGCCGAACAAGGACAAGAGTACGAGGACAGGGAGCTTAAATGAAAAAGAGAATCTTTCAGGGAACGCGCAGGTAACTGCAGAAGAGCGCACCCTTGTAAAAAAATCCTCTATTTAAGGCAATGAAAAGAAAGAGCAGGAAGTCCCTGTTTTTGTGGGAATTGTAGTGTGGTGGCTGATTAAGTCTCGCTGAGATTGCTATCACGACTTGTGTGCGCGTATATGTTGTTGAAAGGATAAGTTCTGCTTGATCCGTTCCGTCTGTACTCCTACTAGTCGCGTATACTCACCTTAATACGGGAAGGTGAATCAGCTGTATTGTGTGGCGAATCTGTTCAGTGATGGTTAAGTAGGATTCTGAGTATGAACAAGTGTGGTATGTTATCTGTTAGTTCTTCTGTGAAGTAAGTAGTGCAAAGAGTAACCTCGAACTAATTGTCTGTAGATTCTTTGTAAGCAACTGAATTCGTTACTGCATCTTATATTTGTTGCTTACCCCAACTACAGGAAGATTAGTAGCTATGTGAGTAGACAGTGTCGGTTTATGGTTGATCGGTTATTACGAGGAGATTAACTGTTCGACTCCGCGTGACTTTAAGGTATAAGGTCTAGTTGGCACACCTACCTGCCTTGAAGAAGTACGAATCAGGTGGTCTTTAAAGTATCTTTTGTGTGTAGAGTACGTAATCGGCCTGCTAACCTCAGTCCTGAAGTTCTAATTCCAATACACTGAACAGACTTCCGTTGTTCAGGGACGGATACTGAGCTAAGGACGGGATGATCGTAAAATTGTGTGTTAAATTGGGAAAATAGTACAGGGCCTCTGTTTAACAGACCCCTACCACTCCCAAGAACCCACGTGACTAAGAGAGGGATTGCGGTTAGAAGTATTTGAAACCAATTGAACGTGAAGTATCTGAATCGAAAGTAGAGTAACGCTTAAACCCATAAACGAGTATCAGTCAAACATTAACACATATAAGGTTCTCTTAGTTGGACTATTCTCAAAACCATGTGCAATCAGGTAGGCATGTATTTTTTCATACCAAGCACGTGGTGCTTGGTTCAAACCATATAGTGACTTTTTCAACATACACACTTGGTTCTCATGCCCTTTCTACACAAAGCCACAGGGCTGAAAAACATACACTTCTTCATGCAAGTCACCATTCAAAAATGCAATTTTGATGTCCAGCTGATGTACATTCCAATTATGATGAGCTTCAAGTGCACAAATGCTATGAAAATTAGTAACCCAACATGTAGGAGCAAAGGTCTCATCAAAATCAATGCCTCTTTCCTGAGCGTAATCCTTTGCAACAAGCTAGACTTATACCTATCAATTGTTCCATCAGGCTTACACTTCAACTTGTATAACTACTTAGTGCCAATGGCCTTCTTGCTAGGAGGCAAGTCACATAAAGACCAGGTATCATTCTTCATTATAGCATCATGTTCAGATTCCATAGCTGCCATCCAATTTTTTTATTTTTGTGCTTCATCAAGTGAAACATGCTCATTCTCATTAGAGAGACTAGAGGCAACCATATCATAGCAATCTAATTTAAAAGAAGTCACTACGAGAGTCATGACGACTATGATATGATAGAGGTGCATCTAATTTGCTATCATGCAAAGTTTGCACTAGCCATTTCGGCATAGATTTTGCCTCCTCAATATTAGCTCTCTCATCAACAAGTGCATCATGTAAATCTGCATTAGAAATGGAATGATCTGCATCATCACATGAAACCTATAAAGGTTGAGAATTTGCCTCATTAGCACTAGCATTAGACTCTCCACCTATAAAAAGAAGCAACAAAGTTTCATACGTCTTTGGATCTAACTGATGTCTCCTTAGTACATGAAAGTAATGGTTGAATAGAATCTTCCACAAAAACATCACAGCTAACCAAAATGCAGTTAGTCTGTGGATGAGACAGAAGATAGCCTTTGCTTTCAAAATTTTACCCAACAAAAATACATTTCATGGCTTTATCATCCAATTTCCTACATTGTTGTCTAGGTACTAATGCATATGCGAGAGAGCCAAAAACAATCAGGTGAGCAATAGATGGCTTACGGCCATGCCAAGCCTTATATGGAGTGATAGACTGTAATGCTTTAGTGGGACACCTGTTAAGTATATATGCTGCACACATATCACTCTAGCACAATGGCAAGTACCAACATGAGGAGATCCACCTCATAAATGTCAATCCGCAAAAAACTTGAGGGACTGTTATGAAGACCATGAGCAAGTGAAGGCACAAGTGTGCTAGTGTGCTTCACACTTACACACACACACAACATAAGAACAAAGAGTGGAACAATGGAAAACTTCGATTACAAATGAAATCTCTTACAAAGGCTGAAATATCTAACAGGCTAACCCCAAAAATGAGCTCTCTATCTCTTTTTATACTTTTTTGACTAGTTTTGGCCCTCTCGAGACCTAGTGTCTAGCCTAGTTAAAAATTAGGTTCTAGGGTTTATTTGAGAGCTCAAACAGAGTCTAAAAATTATGAAGATTGGTAGGCAACTACTTCTAATAGTCCTCAAGCTTGAGGGCTCCTTGGATTCAACAAAATGGAGTTGAAAAAAATATGAAATGGTATTTATAATGGTTTTAACTAATAAAAATCACTATTTTTATGGGGATTTCTTCTTGAAATTTGACTTGTGCTTCTTGGAGCTCCCTACATGCTCCATCTCCTTGTGTCTCCACTTCTTTAATGTGCTCCCATGCTTTGTGCTTGACCTTGAGTGTCAAAAACACATAATAGCCTGAAGCCAAAAACTATGTGGTAAAGCCTGTCTCTTCACCATACACCTTGCCATCTCCATGAGTGACCTGTTCTTCCTTTTAGCAACTCCATTCTATTGAGGTGTATGTGACACTCCACAGTGATGTTTTATCCCACGTTCATCCAAAAATGCATTAAAATCAAAAGACATATTGTAGCTCAGTGATGAGTAGCACCTCCTTTAATGTCAATCCGGGAAGACGTGAGGATGGTATGATGACCTCGAGCAAGTGAAGGCACAAGTGCGTGAGTGAGAAGCACACAACATGCACACACATACACACACACGCGCACACACAGTAAGACAAAGAGTTAGTAGCAATGGAGTTCTTAGATTACTTTCAAAAAGCTCTTACAAGTTCATTTCAATTATAATGTCACCCCAAAAATGAGCTCTCTAGCTCCTTTTATACTTTGTGACTAGCTTTGGCCCTGTTCAGACCTAGTGTCCGGCCTAGTTAAAAATTAGGTTCCAGGGCTTATTTGAGGGCTCAAACGAGATCTAAAAAATACGAAAATTGGCAGGTAGATACTTCTAAAGCTCCTCAAGCTCAAGGACTCCTTGGCTTGCACAAAATGGAGCTACAAAAAGATGAAATGGTATTTACAATGGTGTTTAGTGATGAGAATCACTTTTAATTGGTGTAGAGGTTTTGAAAAATTAAGGTTGCCTTAGTGCTAAATCTGCGTGAATGCTCATACGTACTTCTTCCTGAAGAAAATTATTGGCCTATTTGCCAGATCTTCGTTGACTCCCTTGTCTGCTTGTGCCTTCTCTCCCTTCTGACTCTCTTCTCTGACTGCCATGCCTCGTTAGTCCTTCAGTGCCTTGTCCGCTGCTAACACCCCCCCCTCTCTCGCGTCTGTCGTCCCTGACAGACCCTTGTTGTGTGGTTTTTTGGATGTAGTACTCGACGACATCCTGCGCTAAGTGATGTTCGGCAATCCTCAATCCTTTGGCCAAATCTGTGAGTAGCGCATCCCAATCTACCGTCCCGAGAACCTCTGGATGTGGTATACGTAGCTTTTCGGAATGGAGAGCTTGTTCCACTGCAAACAACTGCAAGAGATGGGATGGTCTAGGAATGAATATCTCGGAGTGATATTCCCAGAATCCCGTGACAAACATCTCTTCAAACGTTTGTTTGAAGCAGGCCGGTAGATATTTGATGCGAGCGTGCCATGCATACACAACATTAATCGATGGGGTTGTGCTCATGTCGTATACAAGGTCCTGATTACCTTCATTAAATCCTAATGCTGAGAGATGCGGTTCCTTGACATTTTTGAAGGTCCTGAAGATGACCAACATAAGTTCGAAAATCTTCAGGCACATCTGAGTCATGACATCAGGTACATTCTTGAACCGGACCCCCCAATGTCGAATCGTCGAAATCATATATCCAATCGTAGGTGGGCCCTTCGGGGGTGCGAAGTACACATAATTGAGCCACTTCTCACATCCTTTAATCGTCAGCACTGTTTGTGTGTACTCCGGCCATGATCTCCTTCGAAATACAGGGCAATAACATGGGTTATATTTGATGTACAAGGGCATGTTGTTCCATGTTCTTACCATTTCCGGGTATGTTTCAAGCAGCCGAATTCTCCACATCGGTTGGCGAATATGTCCCTGCTTGGCACTTTCTGGGATGTCGTCAGGTGCAAATTGGGTGGCAGAGGTGGGTTCCCTTGAGGTGTGGTGCTTGATCTCTGCATTATAATCCGCCATTAACACGCAAAAAGGAACATACAGGTCATCCGATGGGCCGATCCACCTATGGTGTGAGAGATTCTGAAAATAATCGGATTTTATTACAACCTCTTCCAATTTTGACATCAATGCGATTTGGACTGCCACCCTGTCATCATGCGTCGTGGCTACTTTCTCTAATTTTTGCATCCATTCAGGTGCCTCAATTTCAATTGTGTCCATGCCCTGTTCTGTTCGCTTACCCCCGGGTGTTGGCATCGGAACATAGGGATTCTCGAATGTTTCTTCTACTTCAATTGGCACAAGATCGTCAGGCTCGGGCTCTACCAGAGGGGAGGGCTGACGCTCATATTCCATGACCTTGCTACGTAATTCCTCAAGTTCGGCCCGGAGTTTAGTGATCTCTTCTGGTGTATCTTCTGCGGTTGTGCTTTTGCTGGGTGATGTCTGTCGGGTGGCCAACTGCCTTAGCAAATCATCTCTCTCTTTTTCTAAGGCGGCATGCACCTCCATTAGATCTGCATGAGTTTCTAACACCACTTTCATATTCTCAGAGGGAATTGCCTTGAATCGTTCTGGGTCAATCTCCTGTGGGGAACCCTCCATGGCCGCCTCCAGATTTTCTTCATTCTGTTTCTGTAATCGTTTATTCTCCTCTAGCGCTGTAGACATATGCTTGCGTAGGAGGCCCAAGTTTCGTCGAAGCTTCAGGTTATCCGTGATCTGAGAATGTAGCAACTCATCCATGTGTTGTCGCTCTTCATCATCTGCTTGGGGTGGGTTGGCTACTAATTGTGCGTATTGTTCCTGTAAGGTCACGTGCTGCTGTTGTAGTAGCTGCTTCTGCTCTTCAAGATCCCTACATCGTGCTTGGAGATCTTCGTGGCTCCGGAAAAGCCTTGTATGTTGGTTGTCAAGGTGTTGGTAATGTTGCTGAAGTTGGGACATGCATTGATACATATTATTAAATACATTATTAAGAGGAATGGTGGGAGAAATGGTGTTGAATGGAGAGGGGGAGGGGAAGGGAAAGGGAAGTGTGGATGCAGCACTAGAGAAGGGTGAGGGGGGAGGTGGGGGAATGGGGGATTGTGGGTAAATGGGGGGTGGGAGAGGTGCAGAGGTGGGTGACACCTCCATGGATTCAAAAGTGGAGGCCGTGGTGGGAGTGACTGTGAACATGGGGATTGTGGTTGCGGTGAGAGTTGTGAACGTGTATAGAGGGGTGTGTAATTGTGAACTCCCAGGAAGTGTGATCGGAGGAGTGGGGCTTACCGTGGTTGTGGTTAGACTTATGTTTCCTGTGGAAATAGAGTATGTGGGTTGACTGATGGTTTGTGCGTCAGTGTGTGTAGTGGGTTCGGAGGTGGTGACAGTAGAGGTTACAGTGGCAGGGGGAGGTGAAGGGGGCTGATGTGGGGGAGAGGGTGGCAAGGGAGGTGATGGAGGTGCACTCGATGTGTGGGCTTCCTCGGTGTCGTGAACAGTGTGTGCTGTGCCAGTGGTTGTGGGGGTGCCTTGTGGTCCTGATCCTAATACATTCATTCGTTTTCCCGTTCGTGGGGGGCGTCTTCCATATCTTTTCTCTGTCCTTCGTGATTGCGCTAGTGCAGTATGCACCGTTTCAGGTACTCCCAAAGCATCTGATATCATTTCCAGGGTGGCACGGTATTGCTCGTCCACGCCTTCCTCCTCCAGAATCTGGTTCATGAAGGCTTTACCTGCAGCTAATGATAGCCTGTGTTGCTCTTGGACTCGTTTCATCGTATCGTAGAGCTTCTTTAATGCGTTAGTATAGGCGGAGGCTCCTTCCAGTACTTGTAGGGCTTCCTGATCATACTCTTGTTCTTCTGCTTCTGATTGTCCACCCTGTGCCTCCTCATGTGCTTCTTCTTCATCGTCCACATTGACTACGTCCGGTTGGCTGGGCTGGGCTTGGTCTGGGGCAGTTTGCTGTCCACCAGCTTGCTCTGCTTCAACTTCCGCATTTACAGCGTCGATGATTCTAGCAACTTCTTCGTCCGTTAGTTCCTCCAGAGTGAATCCATGCGGGAATTCCAGATCAGTCGGTACTGGTGGAAACACAAGGTTAGGGCCATCTGTGTTGTGCCTGGGTAACCTGATAGTAAATGGTTGCACTCGTCGGGGAAGTCTTGGGGTTGTTTCAGGCGTTAGGGTTGCACCGCGAGCTTGTGCACAAGGCATCTGGACAGCGCCTCTCATCTTCTTTGAGGGAGGCCCCACAGCTGACAATCTGCGTTGAAACTCCTGTGCTCTGGACCAAATGAGAGCCCTCTGCACCGGTACATCATATGCGAGACATCTGTATACAATTCTTGTAAGTGCACAGCAACCATACAACACAGACTTTTGCTTCTTATACCATCTCTGATGAGCCATATGAATCTGGTCGATAATCCAGTGGGGCATTTGCAGTCAAAGCACCTGATGGAAACATCAACCTACTCAGTAAGGTACTCTATGTTCCTACCATTACAAAGAATTTGATAAGTGTTGGGCAGATAGTAGAGAAAGGGTTGCAAGTCAGGTTCACAAAAGCAGGAGCATTTGTTGAAGATCCAAGTCAAGGATTCAGAAGAATTGCAAAAGGTGAAAAGACAGGTAGATTGTTCACATTTGAATTACAGGACACTAGAAACATTGCTCTCTTTAATTATGGTAGTCAGACACTCACAGAATTGGAAGTATGGCACAAAAGGTTAGCACATATTGGTGAAAGGTCATTAAAGCAAATCTGCAGGGACCAAAGTGTACTTGGACTTCCTAATTTGTCAAAACAACATATGATTTATAAGTGTAGTGCATGTCAATTTGGAAAGTCTCACAGGTTACCATTCATGAAGAAAGGTTATATGCATGGAGATCTCTTGGAGTTGGTTCATACAGATGTATGGGGACCTAGCAAGGAAGCTTCAATATCTGGATCAAGGTATTATGTTTCCTTTATTGATGATTGCAGCAGCTGGACTATCCTATTCTTTATGAAACACAAAGATGAAGTTTTTTCATGTTTCAAAAGATATTTTTCTTGTGGAGAATCAAACAGGTAAATCACTAAAAAGGCTAAGGTCAGATGGAGGGGGAGAATACTTCTCCCATGAGTTTGATTCTTTTCTTCAAGAAAGAGGAATCAAAAGAGAGGTAACTACAAGGTACACTCCTGAGCAAAATGGAGTGGCAGAAAGGAGGAATAGGACAATTGTTGAAGCTGCAAGGTCTATGTTAAATGAAAAGCATTTACCTAATTACTTATGGGCTGAGGCTGTATCTACAGCCACTTACTTGATTAACAGGTTGCCTTCAAAATCCCTTGATGGGATGACTCCATATGAGGCTTGGAATGGAAGAAGACCAAGCTTAGATCATTGTAAAATTTTTGGATGTATTGCTTTTGCTCATGTTCCTTCACATGTTAGAGGCAAGATGGATCCAAAGGCAGAAAGGTGTGTATTTATTGGATATGACAACAATCAAAAGGGCTACAGGTTATACAACCCTACCAACAAAGGATTCTTGGTAAGCAGAGATGTAGTTTTTTATGAGAACAATTCATGGTATGAAGATTCATGCAGGAAGATCAATTTACCATATGATCTTGAAGAAGATTTTCCAAAGCTTGGTAGAGAACAATCAAAGATTGAAGAACAAGACACCTCAGAGGATGATGAAGAATCTCACATGGAAAAGATCAAAGCATGGAAGTCTAAAGTTAAAGCAAAATTGCAGGATCTTGGACATGAGGCAGAATCATCAAATCATGGCCTAAGAAGATCTATGAGGGAAAAGAAAAAACCAGAAAGTTATGGGTTTGACACCTCATTAGTAACTAAACATTCTATCTACATAGCACAGGACATAAACCAAGAGGAGCCATCATCATTTGAAGAGGCCAAAGCAAAAACAGAATGGAAGCATGCAATGAAGGAAGAGATTGAAGCACTTGAGGAAAACAACACTTGGGATTTGGTGCCCAAGACTTCATCCGTGAAGGTAATAGGCTCAAGATGGGTCTATAAACTCAAGAAGAAATCTGATGGTTCCATTAACAGGTATAAGGCAAGGCTTGTAGCAAAAGGCTTTGCACAAACTCTGGGAATTGATTATGAGGAGACCTTCTCTCCTATGGCAAAGATGCCTACTATTAGGGTTTTGCTTAGTATTGCCTCTTCCAAGAATTGGAAGATACTTCAACTAGATGTAAATAATGCATTTTTGAATGGTTGGATAACAGAAGAGGTATATATGGCACAACCACCTGGTTTTGAGAATCAAGTTTATCCTGATTATGTGTGTAAACTTAACAAAGCATTGTATGGTCTCAAGCAAGCTCCAAGAGCTTGGAATTTTAGGCTTGTTTCATTCTTACAGGACAAAGGCTTTCAACCAAGCAAGGAAGATCCTTCACTCTTTATTAAAAAGAGTAATTCTGAGATCATCTACCTATGTGTATATGTAGATGATATTATATTGACAGGAAATGATGCAGATGGTATGAAGAAGATCAAAGATCAGATGAGAGAAGAGTTCAAGATAAGTGATTTGGGTTCACTTACCTACTTCCTAGGTTTGGAAGTTGTCTACAAAGATCATGGTTTGTTTCTCACTCAAAGAAAGTACATTAAGGACATGTTGGCAAAATTCAAGATGAAAGATTGTAAGATTGCAGGTACTCCAATGGAGGTCAATCACAAATTGAGCTCACATGAAGGTGAACTCATAGAGGACATCACATCATATCAAAGTCTAGTAGGTAGTCTCAACTATGCCACATTCACAAGAGTAGATATATGTTACAGTGTGAGTGTGCTAAGTCAATTTATGCACACACCAAGGAAACCACATATGGATGCTGCCAAAAGGATTCTCAAGTATCTCAAAGGAACCATAAATGAAGGACTTTATTATCCTTATGTATCTAATTTAGGTTTGAAGCTATTTTCTGATGCAGATTGGGCTGGCTCCAAGAAAGATAGAAGGAGCACTTTAGGTTATCTTACCTTTGCAGGTTCAAAGCTTATTTCATGGTCATCCAAGAAGCAACCCACAGTTGCTCTCTCTTCTACTGAAGCTGAATATAGAGGTCTTGCCATAGCTACACAAGAAGCTATGTGGATGAAGACATTATTCAAAGATCTTGGATTGGAGTTTGGAACTCCAACTATTTTTGGTGACAATATGAGTTCTATTCATTTGGCTGCTAATCCTATTTTTCATGCAAGGACTAAACATATTGAAGTTCATTATCACTATGTACGAGAGAAGGTTCTAAGCAAAGAGATTCAAATATCATATGTGTCCACTCATCAACAATGTGCAGATATTCTAACCAAAGCATTGGATGGTACAAAGCTTTGCAAATTCAAGGCTATGATTGGTTTGCAAGTAATCTTGGAAGATTGAAGACCTCAAGCATACTTGGCTTGAGGGGGAGCTGTTGGAGCAAGTCTATGACAAGCCTAAGTATTGGCTTGACTCTCACAAAGTCTTAGAAGAAGCTTTAAAAAAAGGACTATCTAAAGGTCACTTGTGAACTACCTCTTGTAACTTTTGAAGAGTTTACTTAATGTAAAAGTAAGAGAATTTTAAGTGGTTGAGTCCACTTGATCAAGAATGGAAAGAGGAGCCACGAATTCGTGATTTGTGGTAGGTAGAGAATCAAATCAATCATTGATTGATTGGAGAGTGATTGAGGGAAGTTAGCCTCCCAAACTCAACTATAAATAGATGGCAGTTTTAGTCGTGGTTAGAGAGACCTATGTGAAGACCTCCAAGAGCTGAGCTTTATGCGATACCAAGGTGTGATTACAAGGCACACATAAGTCATTGTATTGTACAAGCAATATACTTTCATTTCATGATTATTTGAGTTCATCTTTCCATGTTCTTGTGAAGTGTACTACTCACTGCCATTACTCTCAGTTTTCTCAGTCATCTTGCAGAGATGTTTTCTCTAAGCTTGGTGCATCATTTTCAGTGATTTAACTTGGTAAAGTTAGCTCTATACGTCTACTGTATGCTTACAAATTTTCATGTCATTTGGATGTTTCAATCTTCAGTTATGTTCATTTGAAGTCAATAGGGTCTGTTCATCTTCACTTCTCTGTCAGGTACCCGACTTTTTCACTCATCTTGTCAGCGCCATTTCTCAGTGGTTACTTATCCAAATTCAGTGATGTAAAGCTTGTTGGATTGAGATTACTGTCTAGTATAACCATAAAGATTTGCATAATCATTGGATTTCTACAGTTTGAGTTATGTTGATTTTTCTGCTCACTAGTCTAGTTCTGTAGCAGCCCGTGAAAATCGGGATGATGTCATCATTTGTTAAAACTCATTCTCCGTGTGTGGTTCATTATTTTTGATGAGATTACTCTTGAAAGTTAGCCTTTTGAGTTACCTAGACTTCCCCAAGAGGAATTAAGCTAATTGTTGCTGTGCTCAGAGAATTATGTAAAACACTAGACAGGTGTATGAAGCAAGAATAGCAAGTTTTCACCTCTGAGCTAACTCCAACTTATCTGTTTTGATCTATCTTTTTGAGAGTGATCTTCCAAGGTACATAGGGTGTCTAATACATCCATTTGCAAGCTAAAAGGGCCCACCATATATTCCTGGAGTTCATTTGGCTGGTGTAGATCAAGGATTTTGCAACACCTCTTCATCTTCAAGCACATACCTATCCATCTCTTCACATTTTTCCATATAAATGCCAATTGTTTGCATCATGCTAATATGTCCCTAGTATTTTGGCCCTTCTTCCAAATATATCTATTTAAGCTCTTTTCCTACATGTTTTACCCATATAGTATCCTTGGACCAACCATGTAAAACAGTGGCATGCCTTAGACATGGTCTCCCTGTCAATAGAGGAAAACTGTCATGGACAGGGAAACCAACTAAACCCTAGATTCCATGTCAATTTCTATATCTCATGATTGGCTTAGAGTTTGGAGAAGCTAATGCTTCCATTGCGTCCGAAACGTGACTATCCACATCAAGATCGTGCCAAACATGATGGACACCATATCCATACTCAGAAATATTGAGTCTACTCTAGATGATATATATAAAAAACTTCGAGACTTTGAACGAAGGTTGCAACAAGGTGATCGCTCAGTTGGAGACTTTGCATCAGACTTCAAAATTGTATTTCAAGGATCTGCATACCAAGAAGACTATCTAGTTAATCGATTTCAAAGTGGTCTCAGAGATGAGATAAAGGTTTGTTTATCCTCTACATCTCAGTTCAAAACTTTAGATGAAGCTATCAATCAAACAATTCAGTGTGAGAATCAGTTGCCAAAAGAAATCCAAGTCCAAGAAGAAGTCGTGAATAATGAAGACAATTGTCCTCGGGAATCGGAATCAAGAATCTTTGAAGGTCAAGAAGTCATTACAAATGATATGGAGCATACAGATTATGAAGATAAGAAGAAGATAAAGGACAAGGAGTTCGTCTTCAATCAAGGAGGTGTGCTTACTCAAGGCATTCCATCAAAGATCTTGGAAACACCACAACGTTCCACTATAAGCGCAAAGGATCTATTGAATGAAGAACCCAAGGAAGCTCAAGAGACACGCACTCCTTCACCATCTATCAGGATTCAAGATTATGAAGAATTGAAGGTCGTGCATATATTAGATTCAAGAATCTCACGAGGACAATTGGAATGCTTTATTAGTTGGAAAGCATATGATATCAGTGATCGTACTTGCAAATTTATAGAAAATCTTCAGAGAGCAAAAGTCAAGGTTCGTGAGTTCCATAAGAAGAATCCAATGAAACCCAAGCTAGAGAACATGGCCGCTCCTCGTGGAACTCGTCGCTTGAGGGGGAGGTGATGTCATGGATAAGGAAACCATTTAAACCTTAGATTCCATGTCAATTTCTATATCTCATGATTGGCTTAGAGTTTGGAGAAACTAATGCTTCCATTGCGTCCTGAACATGCCAAAACCCCAAGATCGACTGTCTATTTGCTGAATTCTGACACCCGGAGGTCTAGATTCAAGTTGATGACATCATGATGACATCATCAAGTCGCAACCGCCCTTGGGAATCGCCCTTGAAAACCTATATAAGGAGGGCTTGGCCACATTCATTCTCATTCTTGCCAATGCCAGTCATGGGAGCTCAAGGGGTCGTGATCACCAAGTAAGTACTTTCAAGTTCCAGTTCTAGTTCTTGTCTTGTTCCTTGCTCTAGTCTAGTCTAGTCTTGTATTGTGGACATCCTTTCTTCTCCTATTGGAATCTCATAGTACGAGATCCTTTCTAGTTATTTCTTGTATCTAGTTCATATCCCTGAAGGGAGTTCTTGTAACCGAGATATCTTGTTTCCTACCTACGATCCCGGGTTGTGGGATCTCCTGTATCATCTCTAGTCCAGTTTTCCATACCTATCGGTGTCGGGTTGTGGGACGTCTTGTATCGGTCACGTATTCTTGTATCGTTTTCCCTTTGTGGGTGTTCTTGTAATCAGAAGCGTATTTCCGAAATCTTGTCTACTGTAGTCAGAGAGCACAATCTAGTGCTCCCCTGACAAAAACGGCCATCTACCTGTGGTTGTCTTAATACAACAAAGCCCAAAATAAAGTTGTTACCTCTTACCTCAACAAGAACCCAAGAAACCATGGTTATAGTGAAGTTGGTTGGTCTTGATGGTTGAATTCCAAGATTTTCTATAGTATGTTTAGGCATTAAGTTGATGCTTGAGCCATCATCCACTACTAGAACTCCTTGTTGATGTTAATAGTGATAGTGAGTCATGGGTTCTTATAATCTATAAGGGGGGATTCCCCTATAAATTTACGCTCACTCATGGCATTAGCCTTTGAAGCTAGAGTGGATGTAGAGGCTTCATCAATGATCTCCATAACTTTTGTTCTTAAATTTACATCCATGTTTGATAGATTAAAAAATACTAACCTCCCTTTTAATGGATTTAAATAGTATCTCATAGGATCATAGGCTGTGTGTGACTTCTCCAGCTCCTTTCAGGCCCTACTGAATGCATGTCGAGTGGCTTCACTTGTGGTTGCAAGTGTGGTTTTCTCTTTACTTGGAGTAGGTTTTTCATCACATGTCCCCTTATCCTAGTTCAATACATTTGTACTTGACTTTTGGAATGGTTCTTCTTGAGGGGTTTTCCCTTTGCTTCTTTTTTTCATAGCATAAATATTCTTCTAGATGGTCCACCCTAGCAGATGGTGATAGAATTATGGTTTCTTTTTCAACTCCTTCCTTACCCACAAAGATCATTTGAATATGAGACCCCAAAGTGAATGCCTTGTTCTTTGGGCAACAAATGGTGTAGTGGTCTCTAGCTTCTTGGCAATTTCTACAAGGAGGAGAATTCTCTAGTAGAGGAGATTCTCTTTGATAATGTCTACACTCCCCCACCTAAAACAAATGATCAGCCTTTTGGGTCTATTTCAAAAATTACCTCGAGGATGTGGGTTGTAGTTGTTACCTTGAATTGGTGCAATAGCTATTACCTTTGTTGGCAGTTTGACTCCTCCTTGTCCCTAGTATGCTTGTACAAGAATTCCTCTTGAGTGACACTCATGGGCTTCATGGCCAAGTTTCTTGCATAACTCGCAAGTCACACTCAGAAGAGGGTAGTCACTTACCATATGGCCCTCTTTGCTACACATGGCTCACCATCGTCCACTTTCAATGCCACCTCCATGAGGTTCTTATAGCTCCTATCGAAGTTGTGCCAATTCTTTGGCTTGGGCATCTTCTTCCTTTTGTATCTTAAATGCTTCAATTTTATGCCTTAATTGTATCATTGCACTTTATTATTCTTTGTGGGGTGTGTTTCTTCTTAAGTTCGGAGGCTCTTTCCTCAATTGTGTTACTGGTTCTTTAGGTTCCATAGGGTATGGTAGACTAGAAGAGCAAGCTCCATATTGGTGTCTATTTTTCTTCAACCTTGTTGTTGTGGTAGAATTTGCCAGCTATTGTTGTGGGGAACATCAATTCATTGATCTTGCACTATGTGGACATTGGAAGTGGTTTAGTAAGCCACTTTTTGATAAAAGTGTATCATAGGGAAGATTTAGTAATTTATCCATAACTCCTTTTGCTCTACTAACAGATTTAGGAAACGTCTCCCCTGTACCTAATCATAAGTTCCATAATTCTTTAATGATGTTTTCATTGTATTTCAATGTTTAAATTGTACTTTAAAGGCATGCTTCATTGAGTCCCAAGTAGCAAAATGATTATTAGTAAATTGGCTAAACTATTTGTTCGCTAGACCTTCCAATGTCATTAGGAAGAAGACTAGAAATGCATCTTCTCTTCCCATTAACCCCTTGTTTTACATAGTTCTAAAAATCACCTGACATACTCGCTAGGGTCTTCATGTGCTAATCCTCTAAGGAATGAAATTTGATATTAAACTATGAAAGTAAAGTTTCTAGTTCTACTTGAGCTACCATGTTTCCTATTGATGATGTGGATGATAGAGGATTCGTTTACCTATGAAAAACTCTCCTTCTTGTTGTTTTGAAAGCAACCCCTAAGGTTTGTGACTAGGTTGTCGTCATGAGCTATGCATCCTACTCCTCAGGCTTAAGCTAAATTCCAAGGAAAAGAAAAAGTTACCTCTTCCATCACATGTCAACACCTTTGCACATCTTCTTCACTTTGTAATTGTGGTCCTCCTATGCTCAAGTGGCCTTCTCCCATGGTGTGTGTGAAATTTTTTTGGGGGATTATTTAGTTGAAAGGGACTTGAGCGTTTGTAGGAGAAGAATGGAGAAGACGAAGAAAGGCAATTGCATCGAAAGCCTCTATGTCTTGATTAGGATAAAAGATTACAATATCTTTGTCTAGAAGAAGACAAAATTTATTTATGCATAGTAGTTAAGCCAAAGAAGTACACACACAAGTACAAAAAATATCACAATTACTTATGTAGTCAACTTTTATGCTGATCATTAACCTTATTTAGTAGTTTGACCTTGTGCACTCCTTACACCCAAGATTCCAATATGATTGAAGGCTTTGGTCACTTCTATTGTGAACTTGCAACACCTCCTTGATGATACTTTGTCATACCTGAGTTTCTCTCTATGCTCTCTCTCTACATACTTTGTCACCTCCTTTGCATACTTTGTCCTCTCTCTCTCTCTATCTCTCTCTCTCTCTCTCTCTCTCTCTCTCTCTCTCTCTTTGCACACCTTGGCTCTCTATACATTGTTGGTGTGTGCGTGTCTTTCTCTCTCTTGCTCTCCTAGTGTATTCTATGCTCTTTCTCCCCTAATTTATCTCTAAGAATGCTCTTATGTGGTGTCGATTCTTCTTATGCATGTCACTTCAAATACTTGTCTATCTTGATGACTAGTTTGTTGTCCCATGAACCTTCTCTTGTAAAGAACAATGACTCCATTTTTTTTCATGTAGAGACATTAGGGAAAACAAAAATTTAAATTGGGGGGTTGCACCTAAGCTCTTTCGTACCGTCTTCACTTCTCATCTTTTCTACTTTTGACCTTAGTTTCTAAAAAATGTGTGCATATGGGAGGGCTCACCTAGACCTCCCATAACACTTTAAAAGCCTTAAACACCCTTCAAAAAGACATTTTTGCAGCCTGCATTTGACTTTTCTTGTAGCACCATTGTGAACTACTTGTGCAGTACTTGGGCACCCATATCCTTGGCCACTTCTACACCACATGTCACCACTTTGTAAAGTCACCTGTTTGAGAAGCTCAACACATGGTTTAATGAATATGAATACAATCTTATCTATATATAGATATAGTTCAACATAGCTTTATGGATAATGATGATAGTGATGCTTCGGTTCTCTACATAATAAAACAACATGGTAATATCTTTGTTGACCTATATCTTTGGAATTCATTAATCTTATATAAAAGCAAAGCTTGATTTGAGATTGCTTAGGTTGATATGTTTTTGTTATTCATATAATAATATTTAAGATGTAAAGCTGCTATTTTACAAATAGATCTATATATTACAGCATTATAAAGAGCGAACCATGGTGTTTTGAAAAGAATAAGGGTATGTCAAGATGCAAGAGGATTAATGTCTATTTCCAGAGGGTGATAAGAGACCCCATTATTAATGAGTCCGATGGGAAGTTATGGAAGGCTAATAGCATTGTTTGTTAGTTCTTCCTATGTTATATTCAAAACTTATTAGGATAACACAGATCATTAGGGAACAAATGAACCCTACATTTGCTTAGTAAGGATTTCGATGAAAACATTTAATCAAAGGGATTATGGGACCTTAGAAAACCATTAGTGGTATTCTACAAGAAAATATTGGTTCATAGAATGTTATATTTGAATTGTAAGGAGGACTTTACATGGTTCATTGGATTCTTCAATTTGATGGGCAAGATTAAAAGGCTTGAGCACTAGAGAGAGAGAGAGAGTGTGACATGTATGGATATTGATAGATTCTTTTGGGATTTCTTTTTTCACAATCTCTACAAGAATATGGACCCATCCTATGGGATATTCTCATTTCCCCCCATGTTTACTAAGCTGTTGGATCTAGTTTATGTTGCAAAATGGGACAAGCATGGATGGAAGTGAAAAAGCTATGTTCTCTTAACAACAAATTCTTTGAATATTTTGATTTTCTCTTGCAGGAAAGCATTTGGATAGGGTTGCTTTATCTATGGAACAATGGTCGCATGGGGATAATGGAACACAAATGTTTTAACCGGGGATTCAAAACCTAGAGGGATTTCATTAATACTAATGGGATAATTCCAGACTTTACTGTTATGGGCTCTAACTGTTCTCCTCATTGTATACAGGTCCTAATGAAACAGAAACAGATCTTGAATGATTGTGCTGCTCTCTATCATATCGGAACGCCTATCAAAATCTCTGAAGTTATCTAGGACCTTTGGAAAAGCTACAAGAGAACAAGAGGGAGCATCAACATGATTCTACCTAAACCCAACAACAAATGGCAAGTGTGTTGGAAGCCTAAAGGATGGAAACATAGATTTCTCTACATCTCAAATTCGCCCAACAACATCAAGCACAGTTACCTAGGGTTAGACTAAGAAGCAAGAGATTGAGCAAGAGACTTGAAGAGTATGCATAAAGGAGCAATGTGTGCAAGGAGAGTGACAAAGTGTGGTATGAATTATGGAGAGAGAGTGCAAAAAGAGCAACTAGGAGAGCAACAAAGGTGAAGCAAAGGAATATCAAGGAGGTGATGCACATTGATAGAGAGTGACCCTTCCTTCAACCTTATTAGAAGCTTGAGTGCAAGGTGTGCACAAGGACAAGCTACTGGGCAAGGTGGAGGACCGGTAGAGAGGAGGTTAAGTGCACTAGTCATTGTGGTATTTTCTAAACTTGTGTGTGTGCTCTTGGGCTTAAGTTCTATCGCATAGCAAACTTTTTTATCTCATTCTAGACAAATGTGTCAGATTCTTTTTTATTAATCAATTCATAGATGCTTCTGTTGTAATTTTTTGTCTTCTTCTTCTCCATCCTTCTCCTACAAACACCCAAGCACCTCTCAACTAAAGCATCCCCCAACAATTGGGACTAGTATTGTCTTTGCAAAAAATACTTTGGCTTCTTCGTAATCCTTTTGTGGACGAAGAAGTCATCTATCATGTGTTTACTAGGAATGCATCACAACTGTAACTTGTACCCATAATGATGATCCTATGGAATTGCTACATGGATATCGTCTCCTAGAGGAAGCTTTTGAGATATTCAATGTTTGTCTATTGTACAGGTCTACAACCTACATCAAGTACTAGAGGACTTCGGCCTTGGTTGAAAAAACTATATAGAGCGTATGTCTTTGAACTGTGCTCTAAATATCAATGCAAGATAGTTCCAGTCTATTGGTTTGGAATACATGAAGGTTTTGTATTTGTGCCACATTGTATCAACTAGGAGCTTAACGCAAATAGATCCAATGCACGGTTTGATGAAGCGGACACCTATTTCTCTTTTTGTGGATACAAGTGCACAGAGAAAGAACTCTTTGGTTAAAGATAGTGGTGTTTAGTGAGACAACCCGGTGATTTTCATGATGTACATCTTTGAGATTCGTTAATCTCATAAAATGTTGCTTTTATTACGAGAAATACCAATGATAGCATGTTTTCTAATATTAGTACCGTGGAAATCACTTGGTCCCTCATTCTTTGACGTTGTGGTTTCATACCTTCTTGTGCTGATAAATGATATGTAGTTGCTAGATCCATACTTCACAAATGCATGATACATTGCAATCAATCTTGTCTTTAAAGAAGTTCCTATGGTTTTCTGTCGACCTTTTTGGGACGAAGAAATGATCCGTTTTCTGCCTTGAGGGACGTTGTTACAGTAGTAACTTATTCCCATGACGGTCATCCTAAGGCAGAAGGACATGGATGTCCTCTTTTATAGTGAGCTTCTGCAATAGCCATTGTCTACAATTTGTATGGGGTGTTCAAGGAGCTCGACCTGTTATAGAAAAAGAAACATTACACATATTTGTCTTCCTAAAACACGGAATGCGTGCTAGAAAGAGTGTCCTCTTGTTTAGTATCTGCCCTAGAACATACACAACTCCTTCCAAACATACTGGTGATTAATCTCAAAAATATCTTAATCTCAAAATTAACATTAGTTAGTTGCGATAAATCCAAACTTAGATAGACATCACTTCAGATGCAGTATTTGATTTACGGTCTACAACGTTACTCGTCTTCCCATAGTCTATAAAAGATTCTTCCATGTTGAGCTCATCAATAACTTGTGGATACAGAGTTTATTCAAACATGTATCATCATTTGTAACTAAGTGGATAGATTTGATATTCTGGATGCATGAATTTTTTACGTTAGCTAATGCTTATGAATTTCCATCGTCCACATTGTTTGGAAACACTAATTGGACTACATGGAACGATGAGTCTTCATCTATACATCAAGTGGTTCACCTACCATTAAAATAAGACTATGATAATTAACACTACCATGTCTTGGAAAAGGACCATTGATACTCTTATGTGGAATACAATCAGAATTAGGCTTCTATATATTGTCCGGAGAGAAAGAAATACACTGGTATTCAAGGAAGAGAGACATTGCTTTTTGTGATTCCTCAATGCCTTGACTTATCACTTGACTTATCACTTGACTTATCCTAAACTGGTGTAATGCCCGATTGTATATCTGTTTTGTGCAACCCCCTTCCCAAGTTATAATAGAGAAATTAAGAAGTCTCCCCACTTTAGACATCAAAGGGTGTTGATTTTAGAAAACAAGTTAGAAAACAAGTGGGTCCGCCACGAAGAGGACAGTTTATCAACCTTCTTTTTAATTCTCCCTTATCTTCTTCTTGTACTTTTTCACTTGTTATAATTTAAGGCTTGTTTTGCAGAAAGAAAGAAAAGTCTACTTCACTTCATCTCTACATAAATTGGGAAATCGCTCTTTCATCTTTCCTCTTCAAACATTGCTCTTTTGCTAGTTCTACCTGGCTCCACTTGCCCTCTCAAGCATTGTGGTTTGCTTGCTCACATAATTGTTGTTTGACGTGTGCCTCTTGGAAATTTCTCCACCTTGGCTTTGGTGTGGTTGCCCTACTACTATGGCATGTGGGTGATAATCCTTCTTGAGGAAATGCCTAAAATTTCTTTGTACTTCTATCTCATTGCTCGAAGTCCCTACAATTTCTTCATGGCATGCAAAGTTTTTTGCAAGTAATTGTGTGGTGGCTGTGTGGAACTCTTAGGGGAAAGATTGAGCTTGACCCATTACATGGAGGTTCCTCTTTTATGCCCACTATGCATGGATTTGCACCTATCGCACAGAAAGGGTATTCTTTTTTCAATTTAAGGATTGAGAAGGTGCTAGGTTCATATTTACTTTTTGTGAAGTTTTTGTTTCAATATGAGAAAATGCAAGGTTGATCTTATCGATCTAGAGTTGAAATCCATAAGAGGAATAAAGTGATTTAAAAAAAAAACTATGTTAAGTAAATAAAAATAGGATAAAAAAACAACAAAAAAAAGGGAGGAAAACACATAGAAGAGAGAGAAAAAGGAAAAAAAGGGAAAATGGGGAAAAAGGAAAGAAAAAGATAATCATCAGTTAAAAATGAAAAAGATAGTGATTTCTTGTGGATCTAGGTCATGTTTCTTTTTGGCCTCCCTTTCCCTTATTCTTTGATGAATCTCCTTATCAATAAGGCATCTTAGCTCGTGGTCCCTCTCCTTGCACACTTCTATGTCTCTTCCTACCTGTCTATCTCTATCTCTCTCTCCCTCTAGTTCTCTCTTCTTTCCCATGATCTCTCTCTTACCACTTTGGGAGGGATCATGGACCCATCCCTCATCAAAAGTAAATTTGTCCCCATTATGACTCGAAAGAGGATACTAAAGTGCTCCCCTTTTTTGGAGTGCATCCGTGCATAGTCAGATTCTCAAAATCATACATAGAGAGTCTCAAAATCAAAGATAGAGAGAACTCTAGAAGGATTTACTAGGACATGGCAAATGAACATAACATTGCTATGTCTACTCAAACCAATTGTGCTAAGAAAAGTGAAAAATTCCAAGTATTAGTTTTTCTTTGAGCTCTGTAACCTTCGTTTTCTTCTCTACCAATTTATTAATTAATTTGTCACTCTCAAATATCATTTAAAGTTCTTTAGAGGACAAGAACCATGAATTCGTTCTAGATCACTTCATTAAGCGACAAAGGATTACTTCCCTATTTAATCCCAATGGGTGTGACTGTATGGTGTATATCCTAAGCGTTAGAATCAAAATGAACATGAAAACATGGCTTGCAAGTTCGATAGACCTTTGATGAGCTCTAGGATCAAGGAGGCTATCAAAGCTATTTGTAAAGGTAGAAATATAGGCCGGATGGGCTTAGTAATAAAGTTTACAAATCATTTTGAGACGTCTTGGTGGGTCCCATTAGCATGTTTCGGATTGAAGCCATAAGCTATGGATCCTCCTTAGATGTGTAAATCAAGAGATCATAAAGTTGAGCAACACTAAGGACCATAGATGACATCCTAGAAAATTGAAGACCCATCACAATGCTCCAACTAGGTACAAGGTCATTCTCAAAGCATTGACCAATAATATTGCAAGCCACATTTTGAATTGGTTGCATGAGGATGAGAATGGCTTCATCAAATGGAAGCCCAATTTCAAGGCCATCATTGACATTTGGGAAGGCCAACTTGAGTATGTTAAGAATCGAATAAAAAATTCATCTTTCTTAAGATTAATTTAATCAAAGCTTATGATAGGTTAGAGTGGGATTTCATGGTGCAATACCTCAAGTATTTTGGATTTAGTCATAGTCTATTTAGATGGTTTGGAATCTCTTGAGGAATGCCTCAGCTTGGCTCAATGTCATTGTCAATCTATCCTTATCAATAGCACTGAGTTCCATTAGGTAGGCATGCCCTATGGCCATCGTGGTATTCATTATTATCAGGATAGAGCCAATGTTTGGTACTTTGTCGAAAGTTCTTCTTCTCATTTGTTAGGAGGCACCACATCCATGGAACAATGGAAACAAGATTGAAGTCATTATAAGAATCAAGATTACATTGGAGTTGCCCCATAATCGCAATGATAAATTATCCATTATTTTTCCCTAAATTCAATGGGATTTCAAGCTCAAATAGATCTGGCATCCATTTGTAGAAAGCAAGAGAGTGTTCCTCTCGTGTAAAACTATTCAGCATGGGATTCAGACCATCATAAGAAATTAAAGTATCTATGGAGTGCCCCCATGGTGCAAAAGATGTTGAAGATAGTCACCTCTTTTTCTCTTGCTCAAATAGTCCCACTATGTAGAATCAAGCTAGCAAAGCTCTCCAGCAGAATGTTCCTATCAACTAGATGTAAGCTCTTCCCGACGAGGCTATTGGTAACTCTATTGAATGTGATAAGAAGTGAAGAACTTTATAAAAATTTGGAAGGAAAGGTGTTAGCAAAACTTTGATGAGGTTTCCAAAGCGTGGACGATATAGAAATCCATCGATTTTGGGGGAAAACAAATTAGGAACTATTAGCATAACCCCCTTTTTAAGCACCATAGAATTCTTATTACAAAGAACAATAAGATTTAAAGCAAGTGGATCCTACATGAAGGGGATATAATATTATCCACCTTCTTTGTCCATCCCTTTAGTTCCCTTTCAACTTTCTACTAAGTTTCATTTCAAGCCTTTTTTTACCCAAAAAACAAATCTCAATATGTAAAATCATTTAGGTAACCATATATAGTTTGTATCATAAACACATCGTCTTATAAACAAACAGACGTCCGTGGCTTCATAAATTAAATCTCTCTCTCTCTCTCTCTCTCTCTCTCTCTCACACACACACACACACACTTTCAAAGTCCATTTCTTCAATAGGATATATTAGCATGATATATGATAGTCCTAACCATCTAAATAATTTGTTCTACTCAATGATCAACTGTTTCAACTATACTTGTATCTCAAATTCCTAACTATGAACATACATCCTGTGAAGAAGAATCAGTTCTCTTTTCTGAAGTATACGATATAAGATGGTTGTAAGCACTTACTGGGGTATCCTATATTCATAAGATCACAGCCTATGATTCACTTGGAAATAATCAAAACATGCACTAACAATATTCAAAACAACAATTTTATCACTTACAAGCACCCGAGGTTCTCAAAGATTTGGTAAGCAAGTTTATGATACATATGGAGATCACTAAGGCCGTATTTTTTAGTCCACTCATTAAAAGATGACTAATTTTTTAATGTCTACCTTTTGTTCATAACATCAGTATCATTTATGCGACTAAATCATATAGCCACACATATGGAAGACAAATTAAATATAAATTATTATTCATTGGTTACCGAAACATCAGACACTTTATACATCACAGAAATTATAATCTGAACCGAACGAAACTTCTATAGGATTATGGATAGTGTGTGAAACTGATAATTTTAGGGACTGTATTTACAATAAAATTGGATGGATACAATCTTCACGTAGTTATAACTACGATGATGCTCTGTTACTAATATACTCTTTATGGTTCTAAGTCTATAACTTGGCTTTGATTATACCTCCTACGCATGTTGAATGATGCATTGATATGAACAGATGAATCATCATTTATGGACCTAATAGGTCCAGCTAATGTTCTTTTGCGCCTATAAACCTTTATGCAGTGGGCAAAAATGCATAGGCTAAGGAATGCTAACATGGGAAAGAATACAGAAAGAGAGTTTCTCAAGCCCACCTTGTCAATAGAGATATTATTATCTTGGGAGCAAGGGATATTAACATCCAATCCATATTTCCGTTAAATCTTTTGTAGACATCCACTCTCCGTTAGGCTCATCAATGCGATAGACAAGGCCTTTGCAAATCCCCTTTTGTTGTTGAATCTCTGCATGGAATATATAGATATATATATTGGAATAATCATAGAAACTATAATTATAGTTCAAACTCAATGGATTTATCCAGCTAGATTTTAATAGTCCTACTTATATATCTTCATTTAGGGTCCTTCATACTGTATTAGAAGTGATGGTAACGCTAATTTTTCTGTATCGGTGGTATTGGATCCACGTATGAATATGCAAAAAAAAATTAACATATGTGTGCATGCATGCTGATAAAGAATCCGGAAATCATTCAATGGTGCATCATTAAAGTTTCTATGAATACTAAAACTGATCGTATTAGAATATACAAATACTATCTAGGAATACTAAAAGTGATTGTATTAGAATATACAAATTTGGTAGTATGAATATGAATACAGAAATGGATAGTGATTCCGTGCTAAAAAGGATGGATATAAACAAATTAGGCTTTCTAATTACTGTGTACTAAAAGAAGATGGAGATAAACAAAATCATTCCATACAAATCCGAATCCTTGCTCTGTTAGCGAAGGCCTCACGATTCCGAAGTCGCAGGTGGAGGAGGAGAGGTCGGAGAGGAGAATGGATGCACAAGGAATCTCGTCAACAATGGCGACGACGTTACCACTCGTAAGATTATGTTCGAACTCAGAGTTTGTTCGCATTTCGACAAGCTGAAGGTTTAGAGCACCGAATCTCTGTTTTATGAAGTCCTTCACTATTGAGCCCCTCCGAATACTCGTATTTCTCCATTGTGTGTATCCTGTTGTGATAAAATATCGATGTTGCTTGAAGAAAGATTATCAGCTGTCAGAAATGCGCTTAAGCTGGCTGTGTAGCTCGAACCCACGAGAACAGCGAAAACGATCCAGACATGACCAGCACACGTGAGGAGCCATTTTTCAAGTCCTCCCCTGCACACGTAGAGGAGAAATCAGAGGACCAAAAAATAAATAAAATAAAAAAATAAAAACAAAAATTAACAAAAAAAACAAAAAAATACAGAACCTCCAATAATCTGGCCATTAAACAAAAGGACACTCACTTTCAAAAAGTATCAATGCTCGCATCATAAACCTGCCATTACAGAAAAAAGAACAAAATCCACAAATCAAATATAAACGTAGAAACCACCAATTCATGACCAGCTCAACTTCCATCGCAAAATAGACGTTTAAGCTTTTGGGAAGAAAGCCATTCCAAAATGAATTAACTATTAAGAGAAAGTGGATTGCCTTCTAAGAGCGTTCGTCAAAACAATTAGAGACGCACTAGCTTCACACTTTAATATACTCCATTGATAGCTTACTCCATAACAAACCTCGTAACCTTACGCTGCATGGATGCATGTATGTGTGTATATGGATGCATGTATGTGTGTATGTATGTAAACATGTATATGTGTTCGTATATATATATATATATATATATATATATATATATATATATATATATATATATATATATATATATATATATATATATATATATATATAGAGAGAGAGAGAGAGAGAGAGAGAGAGAGAGAGAGAGAGAGAGAGAGACATACATACACACATACATGAGCAAGTCTCTATTGCAAGTACTTGAACATGAGGGGAAATAGGTTGTGGAGAGGATGAGAAATGGCTTGATGATCATTGCTTTACCCACATTAAGATTCAGACATTTACAATACTAGATCCTCTTGTCATTCTTTTTTAACACTAAGTTCAATGATGGTTCATGGAAAGCACACTCCTCTCATAGGAACTCCAAAACTCCCCTGCTCGTGTGCTCTGTACCGTCGATACTCATCTGGAAGAACCCCCTTTGCTAATGTCGTGGAGAGAGACACCTCGGAACGACACAGTGTGAGCCAGCCCCCCAATAGCTGCAAAAGCCTCCTCCAAAGTTGGTCACTCCTCAATCTACTGCTAGCGTCCTCGTACCTGCGCAGACACGAAAAAACCCAAAAATGAGAGAGAGAGAGAGAGAGAGAGAGAGAGAGAGAGAGATAGAGAGAGAGAGGACAAATACTCTTTTCTTTTCTTTTCTTTCCCACAAACCCACTCTCCTGACATTCTGACTCACCACTCCCCCCACTTTGTGTGCCCTCCCGATGCACCAGGATGTTGGTGTAAATCACAAGCCTACACATTTGGCTTGGAAGACATCATGAAGACTCCACATGCATGAAGAACCATAGGAACATATGCTAGTGGTTTATTACCACTTTACCTCATTGTAAAAGTCTAATTTGACTTAGAATCTTTTGTAATCACCTACCTAAGTGATTCGTGGAAAAGTAGATCACTTGATTGAGAGAATATCTCCAAAGTTTTAGATGCTTGATCATAGGAAGCCAAAGATTGGAATTTCAATTCAAATCCTACGTCATTTCCTATAAAATTGGATGTGAAAAAGTCGCGGGTAGATCACTCCATTCCCGAGGCTCATTCTATTGAGCTTGAGTGTGTGTAAGGACTATACCATAGCCTACACCTCTCTACACCATTTGGCAATGCTAGACATGCCAATGGGATTGTACACAATTGTTAATCAATAGATACATTTACATCATTCATCTCTGTATTCACTACTTGTGTACTCCAAAGTCTGTTAACTTGTCAAGGGCATATCTCGGTCAATACTACTGCCAATTTAGTGATTCAAAGCTTCTTGGATTCAGCTCAAAGTCATCTACATGCTGAAAAAGTTTGAAGTGATTTTATTCAGCCAATGCAGAGAAATCGTCATCGAGGTGCTCACTGGTCTATCTCTGCTACAGTCCTAAAAAGCCGGGGGTATAGCTAATTTTGCTAAATCAATTTCTCTGAGTATAGTTTGTCATTTTACATCATTACACTTGCAAATGTTAGCTTACTAAGCTAATTGAATACCCCTAAAATGAATTTTATCGATTGCTACTGTGCTGGTCACACTGAGCAAAACATTGAGCAAGTGTCAAGACCAAAATAGAAGGTTTTCTTGACTTTGTGACTTCCAAAGTTATTTGTTTTGATTCAATCATTGCACACATCATTTCCAAAGGACCTATGATATTTCTTGGTGTCATTCGGAAGCTAAGGAAGTCTACTAATCAAGTTTGAAGCTCAAGAGGGCTGATACAAAGCAGGTTTTAGCAGTACCTACTCAATCTCTTGGATCATCCATCCATTTCTCCCAACTGTGGTATCAGAGCAAATAAGGTAAAATGGGAGATGGTTTTCCTTCATTTATTGATAAATTGGACAGGAACAACTATCAAGCATGGTCTCTAAGGATGAAGACCTACTTACAAGGAAGGAATCTCTATGGATACATCTCAAGAGATGAGGAATTGCCCTCATTCAAAGCAAGAGGTTTGCCAACCAAGGAGGAGCAAGAAAAACTCAACACATGGTGTGAAAGGGATGCATTGGCAAGGTCCTATTTAGTCAACTCTATATCTGACTTTCTTTTACCTCATATCAGAAATTGTAAGACTTCCCAAGAGACTTGGGAAACCTTGTCATCATATTTTTCCTCTAATACAAGGGCTAGGAAAAATCAGTTGTGGATTGAATTCACAACACTAAGGAAGCAACCTAAGCAAGTTGTTTCACAATTTGTGACCAAGATCAAAGATGTTGTAGATCAGTTAGCAAGCATAGGAGAAGAAATTGAAGAAGAACAAATTGTAAGGCAAAAAATTAATGGAATCAAGGCTGATGACAAGTGGGAAAGCTTCACCACTGCAATGGATCTCTACATGGACATGCACACTCCAGATCTTACAACTCTCATGGGTCAACTATTCACACATGAAGCAAAGCTTACCAAGAGTGGAGATACTACCAAAGGTAACAACTCTTCTGCCCTATATAGTGATAAGAAGGCAAAATGAAGATGAAGAAGCTTGAGGACATAGCAGAATCTTCAACTCAATCAATCAGAAGGTCTCAAAGAGAGAGCAAAAAACCTATCAGATATGGGTATGATACATCTCTTGTCACTAAACATTCAATTTGTCTTGCAAAGGATTTGCTAAATGAAGAACCAGGATCATATGAAGAAGCAATCACAAAATCAGAATGGAAGGAAGCTATGGATGAGGAGATTGAAGCACTCAAGGAGAGTGATACATGGGAGTTAGTACCCAAGAAGGACTCCATGAAGGTAATAGGATCCAGATGGATCTATAAATTGAAAAGAAATTCTGATGGCACAATTAACAAGTACAAGGCTAGATTAGTAGCCAAGAGTTTTGCACAAACCCAAGGCATTGACTATGAAGAAACATTTTCTCATGTGGCCAAGATGCCAACAATCAGAGTGTTGGTGAGTGTGGCTACATCAAAGAATTGGAACATGTACCAATTGGATGTCAAGAATTCTTTCTTGAATGGATGGATTTCAGAAGAGGTTTATATGTCACAACCTCCTAGCTATGAAGACCCTAAGAAGGTAACTTATGTTTGCAAATTAAAGAAGGCTTTATATGGATTGAAGCAGGCACCTAGGGCATGTAGTTACAGGCTAACTACATACCTCCAAGACCAAGGTTTTGTCATGAGTAAGGCTGACACTTCTCTGTTCATTAAGAGAAGTAATTCAGAGGTAATCTATCTTTGTGTTTATGTTGATGACATCATCATTACAGGCAATGATGTAAATGGAATCAGAAGCATTAAAAGCCAGATGATGAAGGAATTCAAGATCAATGATCTTGGATTATTGAAGTATTTTTTGGGACTTGAATTAGTTTACACTAATTCAGGAATACACATTACTCGGAAGAAGTATGTGCAGGACATGTTGAAGAAATTTCACTTGCAGGATGCTAAAGCAGCAAGCACTCCAATGGAGGTGAAGTTAAAGCTAAGTGCCCATGAAGGTGATGAAGTCCAAGACATTACAGGTTGTCAAAGTATGGTAGGTAGCTTGAACTATGCTACCTTAACTAGAATTGACATTGCATATGGAGTTAGTGTGCTAAGTCAATTTATGCACAAGCCAAGGGTACCTCACTTAGAGGCTGCCAAAAGAATCTTGAAGTATCTCAAGGGTACACAGAACCATGGTTTGTACTTTCCTTACACTTCAGATATTGACATAAAAGTTTATTCAGATGTAGATTGGGCAGGATGCAAGGATGATAGGAGAAGCACTTCAGGATACATTTCTTTTGCAGGTGACAAACCAATTTCATGGTCTGCAAAGAAGCAACCAACTGTTGCATTGTCTTCTACAGAAGCAGAGTATAGAGGGCTATCTAATGCCACTCAAGAAGCAATTTGGATTAAGCTTTTGTATTCAGAATTGGGCTTATATACTAGGCCTCCAATTATCTTTGGAGATAATACAAGTTCTCTTCACCTTGCAGCTAATCCTATCTATCATGCCAGGACCAAACACATAGAAGTTCATTTTAATTATGTGAGAGAGAAGTTGCTAAGCAAGGACATTCAGCCGACCTATGTGTCAACCAACATGCAATGTGCAGATTTGCTGACTAAAGCTTTGGATGGGACCAAACTTTGCAGGTTCAAATCTATGATTGGATTGCAGGATGTACTTGAAGATTGAAGATGAAGACTTAAGCCAAAATGTTTGGCTTGAGGGGGAGCTGTTGGTGTAAATCACAAGCCTACACATTTGGCTTGGAAGACATCATGAAGACTCCACATGCATGAAGAACCATAGGAACATATGCTAGTGGTTTATTACCACTTTACCTCATTGTAAAAGTTAATTTGACTTAGAATCTTTTGTAATCACCTACCTTAGTGATTTGTGGAAACTTAGATCACTTGACTGAGAGAATATCTCCAAACGTTTAGATGCTTGATCATAGGAAGCCAAAGATTTGAATTTGAATTCAAATCCTAAGTCATTTCCTATAAAATTGGATGTGAAAAAGTCACGGGTATATCACTCCATTCTGGAGGCTCATTCTATTGAGCTTGAGTGTGTGTAAGGACTATACCATATCCTACACCTCTCTACACCATTTGGCAATGCTAGACATGCCAATGGGATTGTACACAATTGTTAATCAATAGATACATTTACATCATTCATCTTTGTATTCACTGCTTGTCTACTCCAAAGTCTATTAACTTGTCAAGGGCATATCTCAGTCAATAGTACTCCAAATTCAGTGACTCAAAGCTTGTTGGATTCAGCTCAAAGTTATCTACAGGCTAAAAAAGTTTGAAGTGATTTCATTCAGTCAATTCAGAGAAATCATCGTCGAGGTGCTCACTGGTCTATCTCTGCTACAGTCCTAAAAAGTCGGGGTATAGCTAATTTTGCTAAATCAATTTCTCTGAGTATAGTTTGTCATTTTACATCATTCCACTTGAAAATGTTAGCTTACTAAGCTAATTGAATACCCCTACAAGGAATTTTATCAATTGCTACTATGCTGGTCACACTGAGCAAAACATTGAGCAGGTGTCAAGACCAAAATAGAAGGTTTTCTTGACTTTGTGACTTCCAAAGTTATCTGTTGTGATTCAATCATTGCACACATCATTTCCAAAGGACATAGGCTATTTCTTGGTGTCATTGGGAAGCTAAGGAAGTCTACTAATCAATTCTGAAGCTAAAGAGGGCTGGTACAAAGCAGGTTTTAGCAGTACTACTCAATCTTTTGGATCATCCATCCATTTCTCCCAACACAGGACACCACCCACCCTGTCGGCTGCCTGCGAGTTCCCAAAAAAGGAGATCATTGAATCATATCTCGTGCAAATTTAGGGCCCTCTCCCACCTACCTTCTGTAGCAATATGTGTATTCAAGCCCTCCGAAGACATCAGTGACACATCCTTAGCCTCCTGTTCACATGATAGACATTGACCATGGGCATCCACTAGAGAACCATCTCCTTGATTCTTAAGCTCTTTCAAATGTATCTCAATATCTGGTCGTAGCAGCTAATTCAAAAGTGCACAGTTCAGGTGACTCTGAAGACTCTTGACTTCTAGGACTCCATTCACATGTGTTGCCAAGGCCATTGGCATATTCTAAAATCTCCTAACATAGAATCCCCCACCAGGTGATTGAGTTTGTTTTTCCTTAGCTGCCTCTAACTCAGACTCGAAAGAATCAACAAAAGCTCTCTGTACTGATATATCCCCATTGTCCATGGAACATGACCGACTATCCATTTCATGATTTGTTGACCTAGTGCTAAGTCCAAATCTTGTCCATTACCTGCTACTCCATCTCTCTCCAGCCATGATGTTCCATAAAAGGTGCTATTGCTTGGAATTACATCTTCTGAAAGGGTTGAAGTGCTAGAAATGCAAATCCATGTTAAACCAATCCCATTGATCAATGCCCTTGCCAAAAGCTCATCAGGTTCCACTATGACAAAGAAGTTGAAGCTTTATGCGCCATGCTAACAAACATTCGCAGAATCTTCTTAGAAAGGTCGTTCCCTACATATCCTACAATCATCTCAACCCACATATGTGCAACAAAATTCGACAACTCATGGGGCTAACATACTCCCCTCTTCTTGCTTGCGATGTCGTCCTCGACGAGCGATATGCTACCTGCACTCAAGTCATCAAACATGTGATCATCACTCAATCAAATACAAATCTTTACCTTGTATACCGATTCTTTCCTTCCTCAATGTAGCACCTCCAATCATACTCATCCAATCATCTAATTAGTACCAAAATATATTCAATTCACTTACCAACTTTGTCCATCTTCTTGCATCTTCATCGCCATGTCCACCTATCTACAAACTCATCAAAACATTAGACCATTTTTTATCAAATTATAATATCTACAACCGAAATGAAAAGGAAATCATATCAATCATCCACATCACATAGATATACTCAACACACACATCGTGATCCCGCATTACACATGCATTCTCATCACATACAACATACCCATGCCAACAGAAAGCAGAACCACATTTCCTTCCCGGCACGCTTCTCGGCTATCCAATCAATATCTCACGAATCTCCTATTACACATGCATACTCAACCCACTTTCTACACACACCATCAAAAACCATTCCCCACTTCTGTTTTTGATACTCTTCCCAATCACAAGATCGCTTTCTTGATTCCTTTTTCTCATTTCTAACCGAGTTCTCTCATTGATTTTTCATTCCCCTTCTACCTAGGGTTTCCACTACCCGCTTTCCTTTTCATCGACTCTTTGTTTTTTTTGTTTTTCAACTAAATTCCATGCTAGGTCAGCACCACACCTCTCGTAAATTGATGGACATGCGGCAAAGACATCTCAAGCCTAACGCGAGCTCACCTCGACAAGACCACTCATCGTCAACGTGATTCCGGACTTCACAAGTCATTGCACAGCCTAAGAACCAAAACGAGCATCTCTCAAGAGTTTAAAGATGAACAAAGTCACTAGCATGCTTGGATCCCTCGAGTCCAAGTCTTCCATAGACACGTCGCAGCCAAAACCCTAGCCAAGCTTAAGCATCGATTTGACATGCCTCATCAGGAGTCCACACATTCCCAGATCCCCACAACACAGACACATATTCCCATCCGAGCATCAAGCTCTCTCACCTCTCTTCTCTCCCCCCTCGAGAAAAGAATTTTTCTCTTTTATTTTTCACATTTTTCTCTTCCTTTTTTTTCATTTTTTTTCACATATTTACCCACATTGGCTGGCCTACGCTGAAGCTGGATGCAATTCGTGGACTCGACCACTCGATCGAGTTTGTTCCACCCATCTACCAACCCAACGTAGTGCCCAACACATAGACAGCTAGCCCTATGCGAAACCGACGTCGGTTTGTGGCTTTGACCACCCGGCCAAACTGGATCCACCCACCTATCGGCCCACATAGGCGCGTAGCCACATGCACACATACATAAACATATATATATATATATATATACATATATATATATATATATATATATATATATATATATATATATATATATATATATATATTCATTTTTTTCTTCATTCTCGCATCTTTAGAATTAGGAGACAAAAGAAAGGACCTTTTCCCGACCCAACCAATCACGACACACACATATAAACTCCCTGTGGACATCTCGATGAGACACCTCTCCTCTTTACCACTACTCAAGCCAAGATCCGACCACTAATGCCATGGTCAACTTTTCCTCTTGAAATCTGCACACACTAACTACCTTGTCGACCTGAAAACCTCAAAAAATACCACTTCAGTTCCTAAGCGTACAACCAACTCGATCCATCCATCCTCACGTTTTAGATTCGCAATCCCACAAAGCAAACCCTAATCAGACGTAAGCTATCCTTGCCCGTGGCATACCTATTCAAACACACACTATCATGAGTTCACTTTTCTTTTCTCTCAAGCTTTTCACTCAAGCTTTTCCAATTCTTAAGCTTTTCACTCCCTAAACTAACTCTCAAGTCCACTTTTATTCATTCCCATTCTTTTTTATTTCCCGAGCTTCATCTTCTTGTCTCTTCTACCCTCACATCTTTGACTCTCATCTGACCTCTTCGACTATCACCTCCACTTGAGGTTATTGGTTACCTTTTGAATCTACTCATCGCCACTCCTTTACCACTGGTCATGTCCATTATATTTTTCACTCACCCATTGTTCTACCTTTGGTCAATCCTTTTTTATCCACCTCATCCCCTTTTTCTTTCTCTCTCTTGATCATAACCACTACCCCAAACCATCTCTTCAACACCTCCTCAATCATTCCCCTTTTATCTCCAAACCCGTCTTTGTAAAGATTCCACATGATTTGCTGGTTTTTATAGATATTCCTCTACCCATGCAAGACGCTTCATAAGGTCTTGGGCACTATCTGTGAATATGTTTCTTAATTCGTCAACCTTCCTAGCTAGTTCCCTCAATCCTCGTGTATTTAGGTCCACATCATTTCGATGTTGTGCTATTTTGCAATCTGCATACATCATCCGTTTTTTCAACTTCTCATTCTCTGGTTCCCACTCATGCATCCTCTTTTCATTTTCTTGGAGAGCATTTTCAATTTTCTCAAATGATTCATATAGCCTCTCAATTTTCTCTCCCAACATCATCTCATCGACCTTCTCCACTAGACTGAGCTCTTCACATCTTCTTGTTTCTAAATTCTCGAGTTTCTTTTCTAACCCATTCCCTCTTGACTCTACTCCTTCAACTCTTCGATTGACATCTTGAAAACTCTTCTCTAATTGATCAACGAGGGCTTCTATAGTTGCCCCCAAAGTGTTCGTCTTTTCTATCTCTCCTCCTAATGCACTCAGCTTATCGAGCATTGTCTGCAACTCCTTTTCCATTCTATCTACTTTTTCACCTTTCTCTACACACCTCCGTTTTTCCTGCTCTCTCTGACTCATCCATCTATTGAGATCACCTCTCAACCATGCATTCTCTTTTTCAAGTTATACTATTTTCTTATCACTCCCTACTTGGGCACAACTAATCTTTGCTAACTCCAATTCAAATTCCTCATTGATCCTACCTGCTTGGTCACTGTATCTACAAATAACGTCTTGCACTCTACTATGCCAATCTTGGAATTGGTCAATTTGTATTGCTTGAACACTAAAATCGTACCGCTAATTGATAAGCTCCCACATGCACACACTATCCCACACCTCTTCACTTATGCACCTTGCTTTCTCCTACCTTCACACTATCTTTTCCTCTTCCTTTCCCTTTCTCCACACACACGCACTCTTTTGCGCACTTTACCTCTTCCTCTCACCCATACACCCATATACCCTCTTTCTACTTCTCTCAAGCACTCTCGCTCATACAGAATTCGAGCACACAATCACACGCTCATACACCCTCAAGCGTTCATACACATAGTCACCCCTTCATTTTTTTTTTAATACTCCCCTTAGTCCACTCACAGGAAATTTCTACTCCTTTTCCTCCCTTATTTCACACTCTAAGCCATCGGCACCCTACCAATATTTTCCTTTTTACCCCCTTTACTCTCACTCTCTACCTTCTTATTCTTACCCTCTGTACCTTTCTCTTTTGCCGACTCACTCCCACATTTCATTACACACCCACACTTTCACAGGCACATGCTCATACTCGCACTCTGTTACTCAAATACACCCTCACTCCTTCACGTTTCCTCTCTTTTTCCCTTCGCCGCTTTCTTACTTCTCTTCCTCTCGCTTTCACTCCATCCCCAATTTAGCCCAACATGACCCACCTCTCCTAATCTCCTCTCTATGTCCCTAAACTTATCCACTTATATTATACCACGATAATAACGTGCATGTGCTTTGGCGCATGACAATCATGGTAAAACATGATACAAGGGCTAGCAACACATAGGTAGTGTATCGAGTCAAAAAAAAAAATTTATTAGCCTTCCGCTATGTGATTAGCCTTCTTACAACATATAGTAAAGAGTAAATCATATACTCATGCTTGAAACTAGTAAATCAATGGCAACAAAATTTTAGATTCCCTTGTCTTTAGATTTTTGGAATGCAGAGGTCGTAGCTAGTACACAATGCATGGCATATCGAGAAAAAATTACATGTCTTATCTTGTTAGAGAACAACTTTGCATCCCTTGACTTGATATGACTTCAGTGCTCGCACAATAAGGAAAAAAAAGAAAAAACCACCAAGTTTTTGTTTGAATGCCAACTATATGTAGACACATGTTCAGCCCCGTGACACTACCACTATGTATACCCAATTGATTTGTTTCATCATGCATTAACAATAGGCACAAACCTTGAGATTCACACAACCCTCTATTGCCCACAGTCACTCGATGGCAGCCTCTGCACATCGTGGAGGAACTTGTTGAGCATAACCTGATCTGTATATTCCAACATAGATTGTTTTGATTTTTTCCATAGCTATGGCACATCTATGGAAGGTTCATATACGCTATCGTATCTTGCATATTTACAGCCATCCTTCCTTTACCACAACACCAACCCTGAACTTCTGAAATACATTCTCTCAACCTGGCATGCATCTTCTTTGTGATCTGACTATGCTGATGACTACAGTCCCCAGCCAAAGATGATCCTCAGAGATTTTTCATTCGCCTACTCCGTGCTCACCGAGAAAGGTGGAAGCACACACCCAAAAACCGCTAGATCCGAAGATGGTTGTTGGACTGACCGAGGAAAAAATCTCAGCTTTCCTCCCAATGGGCACTTCTCCCTCTTCAAGTTCAATAGAAAACATGTCAAATGCAATCCAAACATTCACAAGGTAGAGAAACCCCATGCATGTCCATGACAATGACCTAATCCATGAATACCCATCAAGACATAATTGCATCTTTTCTGCTCGCTTACTCCTCTGAATCAATCCTCCCCCAGCTTGCTGCTCATTGCGTGCACCCAAAAGAGTACCCACACCCCAACGGCCTGTAGAGAACTCACCTCTGATACCTCCACTGCGGGTTCCTCCGGATGAGAGAAAACCACTTTCAATTTTAAGCTTCCCCTCCCAAAAACGAGTGACGAGCCTCGACTAGCAAGCGTCTCCCCTCTCTTCGATTCACCTGCAGGGGACAAGAGAGAGACACCAAAACACAGCAGCAGGCTAAAATCTAAGTAGCACACACCTCACAAGAGTCCTCTCAGTGTTTATTCATAATTTGCAAGCACTTCATAAGTTGTCACGGCCTTGTAATGTCTATGCTTTCTGCTACGACCCTTCGATTTGCATGTTCCATTCAGCCGGTATATGTTGTTGCTGCTTGAAGTTCCAATAGAATGTCTTCTACTGAATGAAGATTCCAACGGCTTCCCTTTTACTTTAGCAGCATCGTCTAGGTTTTTTCACTATAGAACCCCAATCGCCATTCGTCGTTTTCTTACCGAGGTAGACATGGTGAATTTTTTCCTCATAAGAAGCCCTCTCCCTTCTTCATCCCCTATTCTATATCACTTGGAATTTTCGACAATGTGCGCTGAGCACTGATATGGCAAAACTTAATCCATCTGAACTCATGTGGAAGAGTCGTATAACTTCTAGAGACAAAGTGAGGACACACTTGCACTTCTCTAAGATTGTTGAACCTCCTTGGCCATCGATGGAATGATAATGTTGCCCACATCCCCCAGAATTGATGCGTGCTTCCCCCTTGTATGAAGCTCCCTCCCTTCTCTCTGATAGCACGTCTTTTCCTCTGAACTTGTCAGAGTAGATAGCGGTGCCAGAACGATCTGAAGTGACACACTAAACAAAGGAAATATGCCCTTTCAACCCTAGACCCTCTATTCTTTGTCCCCCTCCTCTGCCCTCTCTGGTAGTCAGCAGCCCTAAAACTAAGGAGAGTGACTCAGCCCCCGGTCTCCCATCTTCCCTCACTACTACGTAGATACACTTGCAAGCTGCCCGACACTCAAACCAGAAGTGACCCACCCAAAGTTCCTCGAGACAGAGCTCCCCCTCCATGTCCGCACACTCCTCTCAAAGGAACTCCAAAACTCCCCTACTCATGTGCTTTGTACTGTCGATACTCATCTGGAAGAACCCCTTTGCTACTGTCGTGGAGAGAGACACCTCGGAACGACAGAGTGCGAGCCAGCCCCCCGATAGCTACAGAAGCCTCCTCCAAACTTGGTCCCTCCTCAATCTGCTGCAAGCGTCCTCGTACCTATGCAGACACGAAAAAACCCAAAAAAGAGAGAGAGAGAGAGAGAGAGAGAGAGAGAGAGAGAGAGAGAGAGAGAGAGAGAGAGAAGACAAATACTCTTTTCTTTTTTTTTCTTTCCCACAAACCCACTCTCCTGACATTCTGACTCACCACTCCCCCCACTTCGTCTGCCCTCCCGATGCACCCCCCCACTTTGTTTGCCCTCCCGATGCACCAGGACACCATCCACCCTGTCGGCTGCCTATGAGTTCCCAAAAAAAGAGAACATTGGATCATTTATCGTGTGAATTTTGGGCCCTCTCCCACCTACCTTCTGTAGCAATATGTGTATTCAAGCCCTTCGAAGACATCACTAACACATCCTTACCTTCGTGTTCACATGATAGACATTGACCATGAGCATCCACTAGAGAACCATCTCCTTGATTTTTAAGCTCTTTCGAATGTATCTCAATATCTGGTCGTAGCAGCTAATTCAAAAGTGCAGAGTTCAGGTGACTCTGAATACTCTTGACTTCTAGCACTCCATTCGCATGTGTTGCCAAGGCCATTGACAGATTCTAAAATCTCCTAACATAGAATCCCCCACCAGGTGATTGAGTTTGTTTTTCCTGAGCGGCCTCTAACTCAGACTGGCAAGAATCAACAAAAACTCTCTGTACTCATCTATCCCCATTGTCCATGGAACATGACCGACTATCCATTTCATGATTTGTTGACCTAGTTCTAAGTCCAAATCTAGTCCATTACCTGCTACTCCATCTCTCTCCAGCCATGATGTTCCATAAAAGGTGCTATTGCTTGGAATTACATCTTCTCAAAGGGTTGAAGTGCTAAAAATGCAAATCCATGCTAAACCAATCCATTGATCAATGCTCTTGCCAAAAGCTCATCGGGTTCCACTAGGACAAAGAAGTTGAAGCTTTTATGCACCATGCTAACAAACATCCATAGAATCTTCTTAGAAAGTTCATTCCCTACATATCCTACAATCATCGCAACCCGCATATGTGCAACAAAATTCGACAACTCATGGGACTAACAATATCTCTATGGTTGTGTATATGCATCATCTACTTCTTGAAAAGTCTAGATCATACATGTAACTTCTTAGATACATAGATCACTCTATATTCACTGTACATCCATGAGATAATATGTGTTAGAACACTTACCTTCTGATTTAAAACTGTGAAAAAGACATTTTCTCAATTCCTAGTAGGCCTTGGGATTTGAGTATTTTTTCGAGAGCCTTCTTTCATCAATACAAGGTTTTCTTTAGATGTGTAATTTTTGAAAGTTCTTTGTCTTGATGCGAACATTGGAGATCAATGCACCAAGGTATTATGGCCATATGTTTATATACATTGGAAGCTTAGAAAGTCTTCGAGGGTTTTCAATAACAAAGTAGGCTATTCTAGAGTAAGTTTTTGCAAAGGCCCTCTCATCTCTTAAATATGTTATCACTTCCGCATAATGGTATCAAAGGAACATCATAGCTTATACATTATAGGTGACATCTTCCCTTATTCAATTGACAAATTGGATCAAAGAAACTACTCAACATGGTCTCTAAGGACGGAAGCATACTTGCAATGAAGAAACCTCTATGGATACACCTATATAGATGAATTGATCCCTATGCTAAGAAATAACAGGCAATCAACACAAGAGGAGCAAGAAAGGTTGAGCACATGGTGTGCAAAGCATGTTTTGGCAAGGTCATACACTCAAAACTCTATTATGATTTCTTACTCAGACACAATAGAAGTTGTAGCACAAAGACCATGAAGAATCAAGTATGGATGGAGTTCACATCTCTCAAGAGGAAGACCGAGAAAAATGCAACTCACTTTGTCACAAAGGTAAAGGATATAGATGATCAATAGGGAAGCATTGGGGAGGTCATAGATGAGGAACAATTATAGGAAAATTCATCAATGGAATCAAAGCATATGAGAAGTGGGAAACATTCATCACTACCATGGAATTATACATAGACATGCAAGTACTAGATTTTAACACACTCATGGGAAAACTCTTCACTCATGAGGCCAAGCTTATAAGGAAAGGTGAGACAAAAAAAGATAACTAATCCTCTTACCCTTATGGTCGATGTTCAAGAGGAAGAGGCAAATGTGGTATACAATGCAAGGGGAGATCTCAATGCTTCTCATCTTGTGCCATATGTGGATTTAGAACCCATATCACTGAGCATTGTGTCAAGAAGAAAAAGGAACTAGAGAGGAAAAGGATATAATAGAGGATGATATGGAGCTCCCAAAGGCAGATACAACAACACTTATGGATACAATAACAACAACAAATACAATAACTATCAAGGTGACAACAAATGGAGAAGATACTACAAGAACTATATTGATGAACAATCACATTTGTTGATATATTTAGGTAGTGATGTGTGTGAAGACACTAGGCCGTCCGTGTACTTTTTTCCCTCTTTAGGAGGTCTTTTTCGCCCCCCTTGCATATATGCCTATTTCCCTAACAGGTTACTCATCTTTGTACATTCTAGTGGTAATACATTCAATATTGTGTGTTGTTCTCCAAGCTTCTTCTTCTTCCTTGTGTTGTTCACATGCTTTTGCAAACTTCTAACTCCAACAATTGGTATCAGAGCATGTCATTGCTTCATCTAGGGCGTTGTTGACACCCTTACGGTCACAATCTCATACTCGCACAAAATTTGGTAATCTTACTAAGGCTAATGAGGAGATCAAAATAGGTTTGTTGTCTGGTACCGAAATCGCGATCTAAGCTCGTTTCGGCCTCCAAATGCACTATCATAGTGCTTATGCACCCTCTTTTGGAAAATATGTTTACTTCATGACTTTCATCGATAATTTTTCCATGCATGCATGGGTATATCCATTGAAAGCAAAGTCTGAAGTGTTCATGTGCTTCAAACAATTTTTGGTTTTAGCTGAAAATGTGTCAGCATGTAAAATGGGCACCCTCCATTCTGATCGAGGGGGGGAATATATGTCTTCTGACTTTAATGCATCTCTGGCTGAATGTGGGATAAAACATCAGTGTATAGTGCCATATAAACCTCAAGTGAATGGAGTTGCTGAATGGAAGAAAAGGTCACTCATGAAGATGGCGAGGTGTACAGTCAAGGGCCAGGTTTTACCACATAGTTTCTGGCTTGAGGTTGTTATGTGTGCAGTATATGTACTTTACAGGTGTCCCACTAAATCATTGCAATCTATCACTTCACAGGAGGCTTGGCATGGCCACAAGCCATCTATTGCTCACCTGCATGTTTTTGGTTGTCTGACATATGCATTAGTTCCTGAACAACATCGTAAGAAATTGGATGATAAAGTAGTGAAATGTATTTTTGTTGGGTACAGTTTTGAAACTAAAGGCTATCATCTATATCTTCCATAGACTAAATGCATTTTGGTAAGTCGTGATGTTTTTTTTGTGGAAGATGCTATTAAACCCTTACTTTCATGTACGAAGGAGACATCTCTTAGCTCCAAAGACATGTATGATACTTGGTTGCCTCTTTTAATAGGTGGATAGTTTAGTGCTAGTCCTAATGAGGCAACTTTTCAGCTTTTGCAGGTTTCATGTTATGGTGTAGATCATTCCATTTTTTATGCAGATTTACATGATGTACTTGTTGATGAGAGAGCTGATATTGAACAGGGAAAAACTATGCCAAAATGAATAGTGCAGACTTTGTGTGATAACAAATTAGATGCACCTCTCTCATATCTTACTCCTTCTGCTCTCATCGTGCCTCTTTTGCATCTGATTGTTATGCTATGGCTGCATCTAGTCTATGTGATGCCAGTGAGACTATTTTGTTTGATGAGGCACAAAATCTAGAGAATTGGATGAGTGCTATGCAATTTGAATATGATGCTATAATGAAGATAGGTACTTGGTCTTTATGTGACTTACCTCGTCGCAAGAATTCCATTGGCGCTAAGTGGGTATTAAAGCTGAAGCATAAGTGTGATGGAACGTTTGACAGGTATAAGGCTAAGCTTGTTGCAAAGGGTTATGCAAGAAAGAGGCATTGATTTTGATGAGACACGTACATGCCAAATGACTAATTTTTTTCAGCCACGTGGCTTTGTGCACAAAGGGCATGAAAACCAGGTGTATAGTGCTAAAAGGACAACTTCCGTCAAGTCCGCCTTTTAATCTCTGTTCGAGTTCTTGGGAATGGTAGGGGTCTGACAATGTAGAGGCCCTTTATCTTATTTTCCCACTAAACTATCAAATTAAACAGTACGCTATTGTCCAGTATCAATTCTTCTACACAGTCTTACTCTCGCATTCCGGTTATTCTTACACCGTATGTAACGCAAAGATTAATGATCACCGTTGCACAAATTTATTAACATCACAGAACATTATTGTGTTAACCAGGAATTAATATAATTCAACAAAGTAAAGTAACAGTACTCATAATTATTGGAATCTGCACTACGATGTCTCGGTAAGATCGCAAATCACCCAGACGGACAGTCTGGCGATCCCGTCTCCTCTAATATTGGAGAACCTCATAATGTCTCTTCATTAATAGAGAAAAAGGTTACATCACTTTGGTATGACCTTTCGGTACATGCAGTATAGAAAAAATATAATATTACATGATGCCAATCCGACCGCCTAACACAAGCACGCACGGTGGACTTGAACCCTCAAGGAAAACAAAATTAAGGCTCATCTACGATGCCTTGTATATACATAGTTCTTGCTAATTTGAAGGTTCTGGAGATTTTTTGTTTTAAGGAATCCAACATCAGTTTTAATGTCTCCAGCTCTACCAGTTGTGCGTCAGTTCGAACTGAACTTGCTGCAATCACCTGACTGAACAGAGCATCGGTCTGGGTTTGCAAAAATGCTTCTTGTATAGAAATCATTAGCTAATGCAGCATCTCGCTGCTGCTTCACATCCGCAATCTACGCATCAATTCGAGACAATCTCTCGGCTTGAGCTCCTACTTGCTTTTCTCTGCGTTCCAATTCCTGAGCTTGATATTGAATTGTTTGATAATAAGCATCTCTTTCTTTCCTAATCCTGGCTACCTCCTTCTGAAGTTGAATTGTAAGACTCGTCTGTGCTTTTAAAGTAGAATTTGCCTGAAAAAGATTGACAGTTGCGGCCTGTAGTTCTGCATTAGTCTGCTTAGCTAAAGTAGCCATCTCCTGTCCTCTCTGCACGACCTCATCAAGCTGTACTTGAGTGTCCTCCAACAAATTGCCAATCGCCACTCGAGCATCTTCTTTATCCTGTATGAGCTGATTTAACTGCTTGATCTCTTCATCTCGAGCAGTTAACAAAACACCCTTGGCTTTTAACTCAGTCAATGTTGCATCTCTTTGAGCAATGAGATTATCCTATTCTGTAAGCCAAGCTTGAAGTTGCTGAAGTTGGAGTTGTAAAGCATGGTTTTCTGCCTTCAGTACATTGGCTTCTTCCTGTAATGGAGCAATATCGGCCTCGAGAACATCAACTTTGTGTGGCAATTCCTGTTTGATATGGTCGGTTGCCATCTTCAGTTGCATTGGTAACTACTGCGAGAATTGGATCAAAAGTCGACCCATAGATTCAAGTTCATGAAACATCGAGATTGGAGAAGGAAGAGTAGGAAGGGATTGGGATGTAGAAGCAGAAAACAGATGAGGGGAAGATGGTGGAGAATAGTTGGGAGAAGAAGATGGAGAATTGGGTACGTCGGGAACAACAGGCTAGACTAGGACAATGGGCTCAACAGTGTTCAGGGTGGAAGAAAGTGGGATAAGAATGTTAGGCACCAGCACTATTCCAGTGGTCTGCTGCTTTGTCGCTTCCGTTCGGTCAATCACAGCATCAACCAGAGCAATCACTTCATTGAGAATCTCTACGATAATTGCTTGAACAACATCTTGATTCTGCTGATGAGAATCCTCTCGAGAAGAAACTTCTTCAGAGTCGGCGGTGGAAGCACCTTGTTCCTGCTATTGGATTGGAGAAGAATGGGCGAAAGAATCAACATGAATGGAGGTAGCGGTGTCGTGGAAGACCTCTTCTTCGTATCTAGCGTTGGATCCTTGCACTTTGCTCTTAGAGGGACTTCTACGGCTGCCTTTCCAGCGAAGAAGTTGAAAAAGATCTGCATCATCATCTTCCTCATCTTCGATCATCTGAGTAGATTCTTCATGCAACAGGAAGGGAGCATTTGGTGGGGGTTGCGCGGCTTGAAGGGCTGGAAAAAGAAAAGTGAGGATATGGGGTAGATGCAAACATGGAAGGTCACCCTTATTGACCTGTTTGATAACCTCAACACATTCATGGTGAACGCGTCGAAAATAAAAAGATGCAAAATTAACAAACTCGCGAGAAGCCATATCTATCATCGAGTAGAATGGGCGCGAGATACCGTATGTGCGTTTTTGCAAGTTCAAAATTGCGACTAAAAACTGCAAAGCGGTACGCTCTGGGTCAGGTTGACAGAGAATGGCGTACTCATTAGATGAGTGTCGTGGAAATAATGTGGTCATGGTGGCTACAGGAAGGAGTGGACCATTCTCCAATCCATTTTGAGGAAGTTGGAAGGCATCGGCAAACGAAGCCAAAGTGATCACGACTCGTGCCGGTAAACAAAGGATAGGCCAACTCTTGTCCGTAGCAGATGTGGCAGTGATAACGGAAATAATCTGCGCATAAAATGGTTGACACTCCACTAAATGCCAAGGCAATTCAGTGAAGTTCAAAAGACCACGGATACGCAAATACTCACTCACTTAAGGGGTGAGTCCTTCACGGAAGGTAGCTACATTGGCTAGTGCTTCCATGATGCGCACGAGGACACAAGAACACAGAAAACAAAGAACACAGAAACACACAGACACAATAGCGATTATAAATAAAAGGAACAAGATTAAGTAGAAACACAGGCAACATGAGGCGATCAAAAACCCTAATCATCGTGCGGTATTGAAATGATAACCTTCATAATTACGGCGTGCATGCATGAGCAGACACAGTAACACACGGCATCGATTAATCATATTTAGATATCAAAACGAGGAGACTTACGGTTTATATTCAACAGAAACAAGGAAATAAAAAGAAAATAAGTGACACGCGAAAAACCCAAGAACACGTCAGCGGTGATCAGTCAGTTGGTGATATGGTCCTAGCTTTGAACCATTAATCACTTTGGGAAGGGAAACTCCGGTCAAGGTAGTCAACCAAAAACTAGCGGGTCCCAGTTGCTCACTAATCCGGTAAGGGCCGAACCATCATAATTTAGATTTTCAAGCAGAATGATTTGCTTTAGCATTATAAAATAACACAAGTTGGCCCATCGTAACACAGGAGTCTTGAGGAACCGATCATGGGTACGGGCTTGACGAAGCTGAACTTCTTGAAGAGTCATGAAGCTTTCCTAGCGCTGTTCATCCAATGCTCTAAGTGCATCCAACCGAAATGGCAAAGAGTCTTCTGGCAGTAGTTTCTGAGCTAAGGCAACGCGTAGACTCAATACGACTACTTCAATCGGTGCAATGGCTTCCAATCCATAAGCAAGCTTGAATGGGGTCATGTGAGTAGCAACTTTGTAGGTATTCCGGTAAGCCCACAAAACTACAGGTAGTAACTGGTCCCAACGTTCCGGAGATTCCAATATCAATTTGCGGAGCATATTCAAGAGAGTCTTATTGGTGCTTTCAGCCAAACCATTAGCACGTGGATAGTACAGTGAGCTCAATTTAAGGACAATTTGAAATGTCTGAGTCAGTACTTGCATTAAACGGTTTGCAAAATGTGTTCCTTGATCTGTCACTATTTCCACAGGTAATCCATAACGTGGAAAGATGTCCTTCATGAGGCATTTTGCCACCGAAAGAGCTGTGGTTGACCGTAAAGCCCAAGCTTCCGCCTACCTGGTGGCATAATCTGTACAAGTCAGTATGTAGCGATTGTTGCTAAGAGTCGCTGGTGGTGTTATTGGACTAATAAAATCGAGACCCCACTTTTGAAAGGGTTCCAAAGGTAAGACAGGTTGCAGAGAAAATAAATGTCGCTGCAATGGCTGTCCAGACCGTTGACAAGTATCACACTGGTGCACAAACTAAGTCACATCTTTGTACATTGTACGCCACCAAAGCCCACTTTGCAGAATTGTACAGTGAGTAAGATCAGCTGCAAAATGTCCACTCGAGGGTAATGAATGAGCCATAGCAATAACCGAGTTTGCTTCATGTGGTGGAATACATCGAAGTAAAACACCAGTATGATCCATGTAGTACAGTTGACCTACGATCAACCAGAATCTGTGACTGTAAACTGCAAATTTCCGCCGCAAAGCAGGGGTAGTATGAGGAGGAAGACACCCGTGAGTTAGAAAAGTGAGTAACGTATCGTAGTATGTAGGAGGAACAAGAGGTTCGGTTGATTCTTCAATAGTTGACTCAGTAGTGTAAATTTCTAGTGTAGTGTCATCAACCCCCACCGGAGCTTGACCAGAATCCAACTGAGATAGAAAATCCACCAATGCATGTGCTGTGCCGGGTTGATGAATAACTTCATAGTCGAATTCCTATAATAATAAAACCAATCGAGCCAATCGACCACCTAAATGTTGTTGTCGGACCAAATACACAAGTGCGGCATGATCCACATGGAAGGTGAATTTTTTGCCCAACAAATAATGTCGGAACTTCTTCATAGAGTACACCAACCCTAGACATTCTCTTTCGGTCAGTGAATAGTTTCTTTCAGCAGGGGCTAATCAGCGACTTGCATAATATACAGGCCAACACCATTTGTCAGTTTACTGTTTACCCAATCTTGTATGGACCACCGTTGCTTGTGATTCAACTAGTGAAATATAGACCATCTTGGTCATCGGATTTTGATGCTCTTTTTTCCTTTTGTCGTATTCTGCTGCATCTTTGCAAAATCTCCGGATGTGGCCAATCTCGCCGGAAAAATGACATCGAGGTGGTGGAAGAAAAGTACCTTCCGCTGATGTACCGGCCTGCCATCGACTTGAATTGAAATTGGTATTCCGTTGACCCCGGTAATTTCTATATCCTTGCGATGGATTGTTTCGCATCTATGGTGGCACGTAATGGGTTGTTGGCTGACCTGGTTCCTGTATGATAGCATTTACAGCTGCTCACCCCTGCACCTTGGCATTTTTTCGGACTGTCTGGTTGTGTTGCAGATGGCACAATACATCTCGTTAAGGGCACATGTAGAACTGGTGTGCTCTGCATTTTTGCACTTGGTGCAATATATCTGTTTAGCCGGATCATCTATTACGTTCTTACTGGCTTTCAGCCACTCCAAGTCTTCTGCGAATCCCCCAACTTTATGCTCTAGTTGTAAGGCCATCGCAATAACATCATCCAGTGTCATTGCAGTGGATGATCATAATTTGTCTTAGCTGTGGGGTAAGACCGTTAATGAACCACTGGGTTATAACATCATCTGGTAGATTAGCATGTGCCAGAAGTAGTTGTCTTAAGTGAGTTCTAAACAATATTGCATATTCCTGAACAGTCTGGTGCGGCTTCTGCCGATTGTTCTGCAAGTAGTCAAAGATTTTGGCAGGATTCTTCTTCAACCAGAACCTCTGTAAAAACGCATCTCTCACATCATCATAGTTAGTGAAATGGTTGATATCATACTCTGTTAGCCACCTCGCTGCTTCATTGACCAATGTAGCTTGAAATACGATGGCCTTGTACG